>CAKAOJ020000022.1:0-1200000 GCA_916701645.2 Sebastolobus alascanus
CGACATACTATACTATGACTCTTTTTTCATGAAAAATTTTGACATACTATTCGACATACATATTATGACTTTTTTTCATGAAAATTTCGACATACTATACTATGATTTTTTTCATGAAAATTTCGACTACTATACTATGACTTTTTTTCATGAAAATTTCGACTACATTACTATTCACATGAATTTTTTTCATGAAAATTTTCACTATATTTCGACATACTATACTTGACTATTATTCATGAAAATTTTTTATGAAAATTTCGACATACTATACTATGACTTTTTTTCTGAAAATTCGACTATTTTTTTGAAATTCACAACTATATTTTTTTCTAAATTTAAAATTTCGACATACTATACTATGACTTTTTTATGAAAATTTCGAATATACTTTATTTGAAAATTTCATAAAAATTTCGACATACTATGACTTTTTTTTCCTGAAAATTTCGACATACATACTATACTATTTTTTCATGAAATTTACACTAATATGACATTTTTCAAATTTCATTTTATGAAATTTCGACATACTATACTATCACTCTTTTTTCATGAAAATTTCGACATACTATAGTATGACTTTTTTTCATGAAAATTTCGACATACTATACTATGACTTGTTATTCATGAAAATTTCAACATACTATTCTGTGACTTTTTTTCATGAAAATTTCGACATGCTATACTATGACTATTTTTTCATGTAAATTTCGACATACTATACTATGACTTTTTTTCATGAAAATGTTGACATAGTATACTATAACTTTTTTTCATGTGAATTTCGACCGACTATACTATGACTCTTTTTTCATGAAAATTTCGACATACTATACTATGACTCTTTTTTAATGAAAATTTCGACATACTATACTCTGACTTTTTTTCATGAAAATTTCGACATACTATACAATGACATTTTTTCATGTGAATTTCGACATACGTACTATGACTTCTCTTTCATGAAAATTTCAACATACTATACTATGACTTTTTTTCATTAAAATTTCGTCATACTATACTATTACTTTTTTTCATGAAAATTTCGACATACTATACTATGACTTTTTTCTTCATTAAAATTTCGACATACTATACTATGACTTTTTTTCATGTGAATTTCGACATACTAAGTATGACTTTTTCATGAAAATTTCGACACACTATACTATGACTCTTTTTTCATAAAAATTTCGACATACTATGTCGACTTAAAATACTATGACTATTTTTTCATGAAAATTTCGACATACTATACTATGAATTTTTTTTTATGAGAAATTTCGACATACTATACTATGAATTTTTTTCATGAAAATTTCGACATACTATTTCGACATACCACACTATGAATTTTTTTCATGAAAATTTCAACGTACTATTTCAACATACTATACTATGACTTTTTGTCATGAAAATTTCGAAATACTAAACTGACTTTTTTCATAAAAATTTCGATATACTATGACTTTGACTTTTTTTTTCATGAAAATTTCGACACACTATACTATGTTTTTTTTCATGAAAAATTTCGACATACTATTCTATGAATCTCCTTTCATGAAAATTTCGACATATTATACTATGGCTCTTTTTTCATGAGAATTTCGACATACTATACTATGACTTTTTTTTCATGAAAATTTCGACATACTATTTCGACATACTATACTATGACTTTTTTTCATTAATATTTCGACATACTATACTAAGACTCGTTTTTCATGAAAATTTCGACATACAATAGTATGACTTCTTTTTCATGAAAATTTCGACATACTATACTATGCCTTTTTTTCATGAAATCTTCGACATACTATACTATGACTTTGTTTTATGAAAATTTCGCCATACTATACTATGACTTTTTTTCATAAAAATTTCGACATACTATACTATGACTTTTTATTAATGAAAATTTCGACATACTATACTATGACTTCTTTTTCAAGAAATTTTCGACATACTATACTATGACTTTTTTTCATGAAAAGTTCGACATACTATACTATGACTTTTTTTTATGAAAATTTTGACATAGTATACTATGACTTTTTTTCATGAAAATTTCGACACTATACTATGACTTTTTATTCATGAAAAATTCGACATTTTATACTAGGACTTTTTTTCATGAAACTTTCAACGTACTATTTCGACACACTATACTATGACTTTTTATTCATGAAAATTTCGACAAACTAAACTACCACTTTGTTTCATAAAAATTTCGACATACTATACTATGACTTTTTATTTTATGAAAATTTCATGAAAAAAAGTCATAGTATAGTATGTCGAAATTCTCATGAAAAAAAAGTCATCTTATAGAATGTCGAAATTTTCATGAAAAAAAAGTTACAGTATTGCATGTCGAAATTTTCATGAAATTAAGTCATAGTATAGCATGTCGAAAAATGTAGTGAAAAAAGTCATAGTAAAGTATGTCGAAATATCATGAAAAAAAGTCATTGTGTAGTCAGTTGAAATTTTCAAGAAAAAAAAGTCATAGTATAGTATGTCAATTTTCATGAAAAAGTCATAGTATGGTATGCAGAAAAATGTAGTGAAAAAAGTCATAGTAAAGTATGTCGAAAACGCCATATTGTATAATTTTATGAAAAGTCACAGAATATAGTATGTCGAAATTTTCATGGAAAAAAAGTCATAGTATAGTATGTCGAAATTCTCATGAAAAAAAAGTCATAGTATTGTATGTCGAAATTTTCATGAAAAAAAGTCATAGTATAGTATGTCGAAATTTTCATGAATAAAAAGTCATAGTATAGTATGTCAATTTTCATGAAAAAAAGTCATAGTATAATGTGTGGAACTTTTCATGAAAAAAAAGTCCTCGTATAGTATGTCGAAATATCATGAAAAAAGTCATAGTATAGTATGTCGAAATTTTCATGAAAAAAAGTTATAGTATAGTACGTCGAAATGTTTATGAAAAAAAAGTCATAGTATGTTTCATGAAATGAAGTCATAGTAGAGTATGTCGAAATTTTCATGAAAAAAAAGTCACTGAATAGTATCCCAATTTTCATGAAGAAAAAGTCATAGTATAGTATGTCGAAATTTTTACGAAAGAAAGTCATAGTATGTCGAAATTTTCATTGAAAAAAAAATCATAGTATAGTATGTCGAAATTTTCATGAAATTAAGTCATAGTATAGTATGTCGAAATTTTCATGGAAAAAAGTCACAGTATATAGTATGTCGAAATCTTTATTAAATTAAGTCATAGTATAGTATGTCAATTTTAATGGAAAAAAGTCACAGGATATAGTATGTCGAAATTTTCGTGACAGAAAGTCATAGTATGTCGAAATTTTCATGAAAAAAAAAGTCATAGTATAGTATGTCGAAATTTTCATGAAAAAGAAGTCATAGTATAGTATGTCAATTTTCATGAAAAAAGTCATAGTAAAGTATGTCGAAAAAAGTCATATTGTATAATGTTATGAAAAGTCATAGTATATGCCGAAAAATGTCATAAAAAGTCATAGTATAGTATGTCGAACTTTTCATGGAAAAAAAGACAGTATAGTATGTCGATATTTTCATGGAAAAAAGTCACAGTATGTCGAAATTTTTTTATGAAAAAAAAGTCATCTTATAGTATGTCGAAATTTTCATGAAAAAAAAGTCATAGTATATAGTATGTCGAAATTTTCATGAAAGAAAGTCATAGTATGTCGAAATTTTCATGAAAAAAAAATCATAGTATAGTATGTCGACATTTTCATGAAATTAAGTCATAGTATAGTATGTCGAAATTTTCATGGAAAAAAGTCACAGTATAGTATGTTTCATGAAATTAAGTCATAGTATAGTATGTCGAAATTTTCATGAAAAAAAGTCACAGTATATAGTATGTCGAAATTTTCATGAAAAAAAGTCACAGTATAGTATGTCGAAATTCTCATGAAAAAAAAGTCATCTTATAGTATGTCGAAATTTTCATGAAAAAAAAGTTACAGTATTGTATGTCGAAATTTTCATGAAATTAAGTCAAAGTATAGCATGTCGAAATTTTCATGAAAAAAAAAGTCATAGTATAGTATGTCTAAATTTTCATGAAAAAAAAGTCATAGTATAGTATGTCAATTTTCATGAAAAACAGTCATTGTAAAGTATGTCGAAAAATGTCATAAAAAGTCATAGTATAGTATGTCGAAATTTTCATGAAAAAAAGTCATAGTATTGTATGTCGAAATATACATGAAAAAAAAGTCATACTGTAGTATGTCGAAAGTCTCATGAAAAAAAAGTTATAGTAATGTATGTCGAAATTTTCATGAAATTAAGTCATAGTATGTCGAAATTTTCATGACAAAAAAGTCAGTGTAGTATGTCGAAATTTTCATGAAAAAAGCCATAGTATAGTATGTCGAAAAATGTAGTGAAAAAAGTCATTTTGTATGTTATGAAAAGTCATAGAATATGTCGAAAAATTTCATAAAAGTCATAGTATAGCATGTCGAAATTTTCATGAAAAAAAAGTCATAGCATTGTATGTCGAAATATACATGAAAAAAGTCCTATTATAGTATGTTGAAACTTTCCTGAAAAAAAGTCATAGTATTGTATGTCGAAATATACATGAAAAAAAGTCATATTATAGTATTTCGAAATTTTCCTGAAAAAAAGTTATAGTATAGTACGTCGAAATGTTTATGAAAAAAAAGTCATAGTATGTTTCATGAAATGAAGTCATAGTAGAGTATGTCGAAATTTTCATGAAAAAAAAGTCACTGAATAGTATGTCAATTTTCATGAAGAAAAAGTCATAGTATAGTATGTCGAAATTTTTACGAAAGAAAGTCATAGTATGTCGAAATTTTCATTGAAAAAAAAATCATAGTATAGTATGTCGAAATTTTCATGAAATTAAGTCATAGTATGTCGAAATTTTCATGGAAAAAAGTCACAGTATATAGTATGTCGAAATTTTTATTAAATTAAGTCATAGTATAGTATGTCAAAATTTTAATGGAAAAAAGTCACAGGATATAGTATGTCGAAATTTTCGTGACAGAAAGTCATAGTATGTCGAAATTTTCATGAAAAAAAAAGTCATAGTATGTCGAACTTTTCATGAAAAAAAAGTCATAGTATAGTATGTCAATTTTCATGAAAAAAGTCATAGTAAAGTATGTCGAAAAAAGTCATATTGTATAATGTTATGAAAAGTCATAGTATATGCCGAAAAATGTCATAAAAAGTCATAGTATAGTATGTCGAAATTTCATGGAAAAAAAGACATGGTATAGTATGTCGATATTTTCATGGAAAAAAGTCACAGTATGTCGAAATTTTTTTATGAAAAAAAAGTCACCTTATAGTATGTCGAAATTTTCATGAAAAAAAAGTTACAGTATTGTATGTCGAAATTTTCATGAAATTAAGTCATAGTATAGCATGTCGAAATTTTCATGAAAAAAAGTCATAGTATAGTGTCGAAATTTACATGAAAAAAAAGTCATAGTATAGTATGTCGAAATTTTCATGAAAAAAAAGTCATAGTATAGTATGTCGAAAAAGCCATATTGTATAATTTTATGAAAAGTCACAGTATATAGTATGTCGAAATTTTCATGAAAAAAAAGTCATAGTATATAGTATGTCGAAATTTTCATGAAAGAAAGTCATAGTATGTCGAAATTTTCATGAAAAAAAATCATAGTATAGTATGTCGACATTTTCATGAAATTAAGTCATAGTATAGTATGTCGAAATTTTCATGGAAAAAAGTCACAGTATAGTATGTTTCATGAAATTAAGTCATAGTATAGTATGTCGAAATTTTCATGAAAAAAAGTCATAGTATATAGTATGTCGAAATTTTCATGAAATTAAGTCATAGTATAGTATGTCGAAATTTTCATGAAATTAAGTCATAGTATAGTATGTCGAAATTTTCATGAAAAAAAGTCACAGTATAGTATGTCGAAATTCTCATGAAAAAAAAGTCATCTTATAGTATGTCGAAATTTTCATGAAAAAAAAGTTACAGTATTGTATGTCGAAATTTTCATGAAATTAAGTCATAGTATAGCATGTCGAAATTTTCATGAAAAAAAAAATGTCATAGTATAGTATGTCTAAATTTTCATGAAAAAAAAGTCATAGTATAGTATGTCGAAATTTCATGAAAAAAAGATCATAGTATAGTATGTCAATTTTCATGAAAAAAGTCATTGTAAAGTATGTCGAAAAATGTCATAAAAAGTCATAGTATAGTATGTCGAAATTTTCATGAAAAAAAGTCAGTGTAGTATGTCGAAAGTCTCATGAAAAAAAAGTTATAGTAATGTATGTCGAAATTTTCATGAAATTAAGTCATAGTATGTCGAAATTTTTATGACAAAAAAGTCAGTGTAGTATGTCGAAATTTTCATGAAAAAAGCCATAGTATAGTATGCCTAAAAATGTAGTGAAAAAAGTCATATTGTATTATGTTATGAAAAGTCATAGTATATGTCGAAAATGTCATAAGTCATAGTATAGTATGTTGAAATTTTCATGAAAAAAAGTCATAGTATAGTGCGTCGAAAAATGTAGTGAAAAAAGTCATTTTGTATGTTATGAAAAGTCATAGAATATGTCGAAAAATGTCATAAAAAGTCATAGTATAGTATGTCGAAATTTTCATGAAAAAAAGTCACAGTATAGTATGTCGAAATTCTCATGAAAAAAAAGTCATCTTATAGTATGTCGAAATTTTCATGAAAAAAAGTCATAGTATTGTATATCGAAATATACATGAAAAAAAAGTCATATTGTAGTATGTCGAAAGTCTCATGAAAAAAAGTTATAGTAATGTATGTCGAAATTTTCATGAAATTAAGTCATAGTATGTCGAAATTTTCATGACAAAAAAGTCAGTGTAGTATGTCGAAACTTTCATGAAAAAAGCCATAGTATAGTATGTCGAAAAATGTAGTGAAAAAAGTCATTTTGTATGTTATGAAAAGTCATAGAATATGTCGAAAAATTTCATAAAAAGTCATAGTATAGCATGTCGAAATTTTCATGAAAAAAAGTCATAGCATTGTATGTCGAAATATACATGAAAAAAGTCCTATTATAGTATGTTGAAACTTTCCTGAAAAAAAGTCATAGTATTGTATGTCGAAATATACATGAAAAAAAGTCATATTATAGTATTTCGAAATTTTCCTGAAAAAAAGTTATAGTATAGTACGTCGAAATGTTTATGAAAAAAAAGTCATAGTATGTTTCATGAAATGAAGTCATAGTAGAGTATGTCGAAATTTTCATGAAAAAAAAGTCACTGAATAGTATGTCAATTTTCTTGAAGAAAAAGTCATAGTATAGTATGTCGAAATTTTTACGAAAGAAAGTCATAGTATGTCGAAATTTTCATTGAAAAAAAAATCATAGTATAGTATGTCGAAATTTTCATGAAATTAAGTCATAGTATAGTATGTCGAAATTTTCATGGAAAAAAGTCACAGTATATAGTATGTCGAAATTTTTATTAAATTAAGTCATAGTATAGTATGTCAAAATTTTAATGGAAAAAAGTCACAGGATATAGTATGTCGAAATTTTCGTGACAGAAAGTCATAGTATGTCGAAATTTTCATGAAAAAAAAAGTCATAGTATGTCGAACTTTTCATGAAAAAAAAGTCATAGTATAGTATGTCAATTTTCATGAAAAAAGTCATAGTAAAGTATGTCGAAAAAAGTCATATTGTATAATGTTATGAAAAGTCATAGTATATGCCGAAAAATGTCATAAAAAGTCATAGTATAGTATGTCGAAATTTTCATGAAAAAAAAAGTCATAGTATAGTATGTCGATATTTTCATGGAAAAAAGTCACAGTATGTCGAAATTTTTTTATGAAAAAAAATTCACCTTATAGTATGTCGAAATTTTCATGAAAAAAAAGTTACAGTATTGTATGTCGAAATTTTCATGAAATTAAGTCATAGTTTAGCATGTCGAAATTTTCATGAAAAAAAAAGTCATAGTATAGTATGTCGAAATTTTCATGAAAAAAAAGTCATAGTATGTCGAAATTTTCATGAAAAAAAAGTCATAGTATAGTATGTCGAAAAAGCCATATTGTATAATTTTATGAAAAGTCACAGTATATAGTATGTCGAAATTTTCGTGAAAAAAAAGTCATAGTATATAGTATGTCGAAATTTTCATGAAAGAAAGTCATAGTATGTCGAAATTTTCATGAAAAAAAAATCATAGTATAGTATGTCGACATTTTCATGAAATTAAGTCATAGTATAGTATGTCGAAATTTTCATGGAAAAAAGTCACAGTATAGTATGTTTCATGAAATTAAGTCATAGTATAGTATGTCGAAATTTTCATGAAATTAAGTCATAGTATGTCGAAATTTTCATGAAGAAAGCCATAGTATAGTATGTCTAAAAATGTAGTGAAAAAAGTCATATTGTATTATGTTATGAAAAGTCATAGTATATGTCGAAAATGTCATAAGTCATAGTATAGTATGTTGAAATTTTCATGAAAAAAAGTCATAGTATAGTACGTCGAAAAATGTAGTGAAAAAAGTCATTTTGTATGTTATGAAAAGTCATAGAATATGTCGAAAAATGTCATAAGTCATAGTATAGTATGTCGAAATTTTCATGAAAAAAAGTCACAGTATAGTATGTCGAAATTCTCATAAAAAAAAGTCATCTTATAGTATGTCGAAATTTTCATGAAAAAAAGTCATAGTATTGTATGTCGAAATATACATGAAAAAAAAGTCATATTGTAGTATGTCGAAAGTCTCATGAAAAAAAAGTTATAGTAATGTATGTCGAAATTTTCATGAAATTAAGTCATAGTATGTCGACATTTTCATGACAAAAAAGTCAGTGTAGTATGTCGAAATTTTCATGAAAAAAGCCATAGTATAGTATGTCGAAAAATGTAGTGAAAAAAGTCATTTTGTATGTTATGAAAAGTCATAGAATATGTCGAAAAATTTCATAAAAAGTCATAGTATAGCATGTCGAAATTTTCATGAAAAAAAGTCATAGCATTGTATGTCGAAATATACATGAAAAAAGTCCTATTATAGTATGTTGAAACTTTCCTGAAAAAAAGTCATAGTATTGTATGTCGAAATATACATGAAAAAAAGTCATATTATAGTATTTCGAAATTTTCCTGAAAAAAAAGTCATAGTATGTCGAAAAATGTAGTGAAAAAAGTCATAATGTATTATGTTATGAAAAGTCATAGTATATGTCGAAAAATTTCATAAGTCATAGTATAATATGTCGAAATTTTCATTAAAAAAGTCATAGTATAGTAATTAACATGTCTGAAGAAAAAAGTGTAAAAAATATCCGAAAAAGAAGTCTGAAAAACGTCTGAAAAAAAAAGGTTGAAAAAATGCCCCAAAAAAAGTGTGAAAAAAAATTAAAAGTCATGGTATAGTATGTTGAAAAAATTGAAAAAAAGTCATAGTAAAGTTTGTCGAAAAAAATAAAAAAGCCATAGTATAGTTTGTCGAAAAAATTAAAAAGTCATAGTGTAGTGTGCCAAAGAAAATCATATTTGAGACATTTGAGATACTATACTATGACTAAATTACATTTTTCGACGTACTGTACAATGACATTTTTTTCCTTTTTTTTTTACATTTTTTTGATATAGTATACTATGACTTTTTTCAACATTCTATGCAATGACTTTTTCGACATACTATTCAATGACTTTTTTATGACACATTTAGCAGTGATGCCCGCTGGAGGAATAAAACCATGGTGCGTTGGCAAGCTGCTACAGTAGTAAAACAAAGTAGTGCTCTCGACACTTCACTCTAGGTATTGTTAACGTTTCATTTAAAAGGCTGTACCCCTATAAGAAAAATGTCAGATACAAAGCCACATTAGCCTTGGTACAAATATCATTAACTTGCTACGAAAATACATCCAGCAGGGAAAACTGCCCTAGCAGTAAACCTGAAATAAAGTCTTACAAAAACAGGATTGACAGACTCGAAATGTTCACACAGATTGAAGTATTTACACTTTTGTACGAAGTCTACATTAAAGGTCCTCTTATCCACAAATGAAAACTACACCAAACTACCTCTGAGCTGGATGACTTACGGCACCGGAGCAGCTCCTTTGACCCATCACTGATGACTGACAGACGGTGGAGTTCAGCAGTCTGATTTAGAAGCTTTCCAGAGGTCTCTCTGTAAAGAAAAGAGAAAATTAACTGTCAGTATCTTTGTTCATATTGAAGGAGTCTAAATCAAATGATTGAATATACAGGTAAAGGTGTGTGCATTCACACAGTGTTGTGGCGTGGTAATATGAAATGCTTATTTATATATATTCCTTTTGGAAACTTTTTTGTCATGACGTCCAGATTTCAAAGTCATGTGGTGGAAAGTGTTGACCAGGGAACAAGTGATTGAATCTTTGGTACATCAGGAATTGTTTTAAGGATTTACAGTGAAGGATTAGAACTTTTTTTTATCTTATGTCTCATTACATACTGCTCGAATAAAAGGAATCTGATATGTGTATTTATTGTATGTATGCATTGTCTACCACTATGAATTTTGATGCAGATAATATGTTTCTAAACATTACGCAGTCTTGGCAGAGGTATGCATGGTTGCTTTTAAGTTGCTGCATCTGATAATTACCTAAATTGTTACTGTGGAGCCAAAATACAAAAATATATCAAAATAAATTTTAAGAAAGAAAAAAAAAATCTTACTTCAGATTTACAAAATGTAATTTCTAGGATTTACAAGTCCAGGTCAAACAGGTGTTAACCAAAATTATGTTTTAGCTCAACTTGAAGACTTGAAGATAGAATATTGCTGTTTGTGGTACTTCATGGTACTAATGCAATCCTAGAAAATGTTGTACTTTCCTTAATTAGATTGTACCTTAGTGGACTTTGTGGTTAGGGACTAACTAAACAAATGTAAAACTGCATTTACCACATATTCCAAATAGGAGCCAGCAACTGAATTAAAGGTAAAGGTGTGATCTTTCAGTGTCCTTGGCCCTTAGTGTGCCACTTGGAGTGTTTCTAAAATGGAAGATGTTTTCCTCTTTTTGTTCTAGTGCACAGGGAATCTTTCCATGCCCAGGGGTACGCAGGCCAAGACCCTACAAAACCAACTAGAACGATAATGTGTTTTTTTTGCCACATTTTCATTTTACTTAATTTCAGATTATAGGACAATAATGAGAGGGAAAAAAAGGGAAAAACACACTTGCACTGTACAATGAAAAAAAAAAAAACCTCTTCAGCATCACACATTCTCAGTACACTCCTGCAAAGCTGCCAGATCACAGACCATAAAGAAATGACGAGAGTCAGATACAGAGCTAACCAATCTAAACTTCAAAGTCCGACAAGCCATCGAAGCATAATGTAAATTTTGTCGGTGAGATGAGTCAAAAGGACAACAGGCAGACCTTGCTGGCAGACGATGGTGGTTTCTGGATGGAGGACTGGCACATGGTTCCACCGAGGCCTGAACTACGGAAGCTGTTAGGAGTGGAGATGGTCGAGGTGCCATTGAGCTGAGTGGACAGACGAAAAAAAGTGGGTCAACTTTTCAATCTATTCATTCACCCAGGTACAGACAGTCACACTGCACATGCAATAATCAAATACGATAAATCTAATAAAACTGCAGCACCATCTTACCTTTCTTAAGATGTGAAGTTCCATAGAACATTTCCTCCTTCATCTGTTTAGTTTTCTTCATTTGCTAATTCAAACAAAAAGAAGAATGTGGTCATATTAACAATCGTTTTGTGACAGGGAGATTTAAGAATTAGTGTAGTTTTTAAATCAAAGTAATAACACACCCTCTCCAGTTTCTCTTTCTCCTTTTCAGCGTGGTGGTGATCCCACTGCTGCTGCACGTACTCAAGAAATTTCTGTCCATTGACCAGGAATTCCTGGCCATGCTCCTAATCCCAAACATCAATTTGGGCTTTAAGACTCATGGAACAAACCGGACTGTCTGTCTACATTACATAATAGTCCAATTTCTAAAATGCCCTTCTTTAACAGAAAACAATACTTAACAGATACTGCCCTCTACTTGGGCTCAGTTAACATAAACCCTGTGCAACTCAACCATACGGGCTAGAATGAAAACATTCAGGTACAATTAGAAATGACACATGATCCTAAATAGGTATCATAAACGTTTATTTACAGCTTGATTTTAAAAAAGCACTCTGAAAAGCAAATCTAGCTGTCATCCCAGCTGGAGGAATAAAATCACGGTGCGACATTACTAAGACAAAGTAGTGCTCTAGGTAAGGGATAAGGTACAGCGAGCAGGTCATTGTTGTGAAAGAAAGCGTGACAGGGCGATGCCGCACCCCGATGCGAAGCGGAGGGGTCTCGCATCGCCCTGAAGGGGTTTCTTTCACAACAATGACCCACTAGCTGTACATTATCCCGCTTATTACACGGCTATTTACTTAAGAAATCAATAATTTGACCCAAAAACGTCCGCCAGAGTCCGGCATCAGAGCTGCGCCCATAGCAACGGTCTGCTATACATAGCAATGGTCTGCTATACATAGCAACGGTCTGCTATACATAGCAATGGTCTGCTATACATAGCAATGGTCTGTAATAAAGAAATTACATACAGCAGAATGCCATGATTGACCAATCGGAATCAAGTATTCAACAACACCGTGTAATAAATATGGTTAACGTTTCATTGAAAAGGCTGTACCCCTAAATGACTTCCTTTGACCCATCACTGATGACTGACGGTGGAGTTCATCAATCCTGCCTTCACGTTCGATTTAGAAGCCTTCGAGAGGTCTCTCTGTAAAAAAAAGTGAAAATAAACTGTCAGTATCTTTGTTCATATTGAAAAAAACGAAATGTTGTGGCATGGTAATATGAAATGTTAATTTATATATTCATTTTGGACAACAATTTTTGTAATGACGTCCAGATTTCAAAGTAATGTTATGTGGTGGAAAGTTAAAGTGTCCCCAGGAAACAAGTGATTGAGTCTCTGGTATGTCAGGAAGTGTTTAAAGTAGGGATACAGATGCACCGATACTGGATTGGCTATCGGGCCGATACTGACTCAAATAGCTGGATCCGATATCGGTGACAATGGGGCTGATTTCTATTAAATTCAATTCTATGTTTATATACTATATACATTATATACAGGAATTTGAATTCCTGTTGAAGTTTTGACAAATTTGTTGCTGCATTAAAAAGGTTTACACTTGAATTGTATTTCCTGAAATTTTTGTTTTTACCGAGTTGCTGATGTACGATTTATTATTTTAATAATAATAACAATTCAGTAAATTTATATCTATGTAGTTATTGGTTACATTTTGTTTTACGTTTTAAGTTAGGAAAGCAATGTTTAATCAAACCTCATGTTGCCTACACATAAAGAATGATCCCAGTCACTTCCACACAGTGAGGCATACAGCTTATTGATTAAACACTATCGGATCGGTACTCTGTATCGGCCGATACCCAAAGTCCAGGTATCGGGACTGAAAAAGTCAGATCGGTGCATCCGTAGTTTTAAGGCTTCACATTGAAGGATTAGAACTTTTTCACCATTTTGTCATGATTTACTGCTTGAATAAAAAGAATCTGGTTTGTGTATTTACTGTATGTATGTATGTATTGTCTATCACGATTATATTAATGCAGATTATCCGTTTCTAAACATTATGCAGTCTTGGCAGAGGTATGCACGGTTGCTTTTAAGTTGCTGCATTTGATAATTACCTAAATTGTTACTGTGCAGCCAAAATACAAAAATATATCGAAATACATTTCCAAAAAGATAAAAATCTTACTTCAGATTTACAAAATGTAATTTCTAGGATTTACAAGTCCAGGTCAAACAGTTGTTAACCAAAATTATGCTTTAGCTGAACAGTGATGCCAAATGGCGGAGGTTAACTATATAATCCTACAGACTTGAAAAGAGAATATTTCTGTTTCTGGTACTTCATTGTACTAATGTTATCCAGGAAAATTGAGTATTTTCCTTTATTCGATTGTACTTTAGTGGACTTTTTGTGGTTAGGGACTAACTAAATAGATGTAAAACCACATTTACCGCAAAATCCGAATAGGAGCCAGTAACAGAGTTGCAGGTGAAGGTGTGATCTTGAGTATCCTGAGACCTTAGTGTGCCACTTGGAGTGTTTCTAAGATGGGAGATGTTTTCCTTGTTTCGGTCAAGTGCACGGGGAGTCTTTCCATGTCCAGGGGTACGCAGGCCAAGACCCTACAACAAGACCATAATAGTGATGATAATGTGCTTTTTTTACCATCTTTTTCATTTTACATAATTCCAGACTATAGGACCATAATGAGGTGGGAAAAAAACACATTTGTACTGTAGAATGAAAAAAAAAAAAAATACAGCAACACCCATTCTCCGTACACTTCTTCAAAGTTGCCAGACCCAAGTATACGAGTTTTAGGTAGAATTTTCCAGTGCTTCATTCACACTATTAAGCATCATATACAATCGACAGATGGATTCTCTTATTCACAAACTGATGAGCACCATTTAATCATTAAGGTGAGCAGTATGCCATAAAAAGTCATAGTATAGTTTGTCATAAAAAGTCAGAGTATAGTATGCCATAAAATCTCTTACAAAATGTCATAGTATAGTACGGAGCACGGGAGTGGCCATAGAGAGAAAAAAGTATACACATACAGTGTATATATATATATATGTATATATATATGTATGTATATATATGTATGTATATATATATATATATATATATATATATATATATATATATATATATATATATATATATAGAGGCCACAATTTACAAATTTGTGCGCACAAGATAAATTTGCTCCCTCAATTTAATTAAATCGTTCCCACGTTTTGATTAATTTGTGCGCATGAGATAAGTGAATATACAGAGAGCCAGCACAGCACACCCTGCTGCAATCTCTAACGCAGTGATGCTGCGTGCTGTCAAGTCAATTACACAATTTCGCAGAGCAGATCAGATTTTGTGCAACCAGCATCAGACTGTTGTAAATAACCGCATTACAGAATTACAGAAGTGCGCCGCCATGTGGTTCTCCTCGTTTTGATGGAGCTTCACCACTTGTGTTCGGCAGACGGGTAAGGGCATGTGAAACATATTGAACGAAAAGGCACAACGTTGACATGAAATACCTCACTTATTACTGACCAGAAAGATCTTGTAGCATAAAACTGTAGAGAAATCATTAATGGCAAAGGGGCTGGAAGAGCACAGCTGCGGAAATCCAACTCTAGACGGTCAGACAAATCATGAATTGACTGCTGGTCAAATCTATAGTATAAAATCGATGCTCATTGTTAAGCGTATCCATTGGGTTCTCCCGGTCGCGAACACTCTTCTCGGGATGCGTTCATTTTTTTCCTTTATCGCAATAAACTCGGCCATGATGCAGTTATGATAGAGTCACGGGTACCTTAAGTTTTTTTCCTTACTTTGGTTGCGATGGTCTTTTGTGGAATGGTATAACTAACTTTAAGGGACTAGGGAGATAAGAAGAAAACTTAAATACTTAAGGGAACATTTTAGGGAAACCTTAAAAAGAAGACTTAAGGGTGGTTTATGCAACCAAATTTATTTTAAGGAAACCTTAACTCAGGATTTAAGGTGTTTTATGCAAGCGGCCTCAGATACAGAGCTCACCAATCTAACATTCAAGGGGGACAGGCCGTCAAAAACATAATGTGAGGTTTGTCGGTGAGATGAGTCAAAAGGACAACAGTCATACCTTGCTGGCAGACGAAGGTGGTTTCTGGATGGAGGACAGGCACATGGTTCCACCGAGGCCTGAACTAAGGAAGCTGTTAGGAGTTGAGATGGTCGAGGTGCCATTGAGCTAAGTGGACAGACGAAAAAAGTGGGTCAACTTTTGAATCTATTCATTCACCCAGGTACAGACAGTCACACTGCACAATAATGCGCAATAATCAAATACAATAAATCTAATAAAACTGCAGCACCATTTTACCTTTCTTACTTTTCCAGGTGTGAGAGTCACTGCTATCCGCCTTTTAGATGGTGTTCTCATTGAAGTTCCATAGAACATTTCCTCCTGCATCTGTTTAGTTTTCTTCATTTGCTAATTCAAACAAAAAAGAAGAATGTAGTCATATTAACAATCGTTTTGTGACAGGGAGATTTAAGAATTAGTGTTGTTTTTAAATCAAAGTAATAACACACCCTGTCCAGTTTCTCTTTCTCCTTTTCAGCGTGGTGGTGATCCCACTGCTGCTGCACGTACTCAAGAAATTTCTGTCCATTGACCAGGAATTCCTGGCCATGCTCCTGCTCCCAAACATCAATCTGAGCTTTAAGGCTCTTCTCAAGCTGGAACAAACAGGAAACACTAATTTTACCTTGTTGACAGTGTTCACATTTACCATTGACAGTGGACTGACAGTCTGCATTACATCAACAGTCCAATTTCTAATATTCCCTCCTACTGACTGAGATAATAATTGTTTCAACATCCCCATCTGTTGGCCAAAATCAGAAATGCACCAACAACCTCACATCCGTTTCCCCTCTCCTCACATATGGTTTGCTTGAGCTCATTTTTTTTATTTTATTCTAATTTGACATTTATTTACATTTTATTTACAATTTTTTTTTTTATTTTGAATCCCCATTAACAGCTTCCCTTACTGTGTATTTACTGAAAACACAGAACATGTCAATAAACACCACTTTTAAACATTTTCTCACCTTAGGCAAACTTTTCTGCAGGTCAGCTCTCTGCTTCTCTTCTTTCAGAAGGTTCCCACCTCTGTTGTTGAACCTTGCGGGGTCATTTGCCTTTTTCTGAGATGGAGAGCAGTCCATAAGTCCACACGTTACCGCACCAAGTTAAGTTTGTTTTAAATGCTTCCCCACTAAATTCATGAGGATTGTACTTACGTCAAGTTCCAAATACAAGGTCCAGTTATCCTGCCATTTTGTGACTCCATCAAAGAGTTCTTTGTGGCCCTCGTAACACTTCTTCAGGGTCTTGACCTCTGCCTCGTGCAGGTCCAGAAGCTCTTCAGTGAAATCATCTGGGGGAAATAAAGCATGCATTGAGACCTACACTCTTTGTGATGATCAACAGCATATATTCGGTGTAAGGGCACCGTCATTATACAACAGATATTCACCATCATGATATGGAACAAAAGCTTGCTGCTGTTCTTTGCTGTAGAAGCATCTCTCCCAGAAAAGGGCAATCTCAGCTCTGATGGCCTCAATGACAGTTTTCATGCTCTGCATTTTCAGCAACTCTAGACGCTGGACCTCAGCCTGGAGCTGGAAAGACAGATTGCACATTATTAAAACTTGATATGTAGGTGTTTGGTGACACGACACAACACACCAGTGCATTGTCTGAAGTCACTTATTATCAATCTAAATGACCGCGTAAGGTAGATTTCTTACTGCCTCCATGTTGCTCTTCTTTGACTTGACCATATGCTCAGAGAGGGCTTCCCTCTCCTCTTGGGGAATCTGAAGTCTTTCCCACAGCTCCAGGATCTTTGTGCGGAAAGCTGAACAACAGAGCTCATTCTCAGCCCTGCGTTCTTGTAACTGGAAGGAGACATAAAAATCATGCATCCATTATAATGTGAAACATGATATTGTTGAACCTGCAGTAGGCAGTATATTTTTGGCAACATTGGGCAAAATTTTCAGAACCTTTCGGCATATTGTAAATCAAGTGTTCTGAGAGAAAACTAGACTTCTGCACCTCCTCATGGCTCTGTTTTCAGGCTTTAACAAAATCTAGCCTGTGACAGGAGACTTTGGCCAATCACAGGTTATTTCAGAGAGTGTTCCTATTGGCTGTTCGTTCAACAGAGGCACCTGTAAATCACTCGCAAACTCCGATCAAACAGTCAAACTAGAGAGCGCTGATCAAATATGTAGTGTCTTGTAGTGTACTGTTTAGCTGTAAAATGAGAAAGTTTGCTCCGGCTGGTGCGCAGTGCTTGGCATTTTCTCAACTTATCTCAACATGGCTGCCAGGTCACAAACTTTCTGGAGGATCAGTCAGGATATAGTGACCGTTTTATAAAAATAACTTTTTTTAAAATCACATTTGCTCCAATTCTACCTACTTTAGCTTTAAATCATAGCATCGAAATAACAAACATCAAGATGCAAAAATTAAAAAAATCACCTGACTGAGGAGCAGTTTAAGAGCAGCAATGTTGTCACTGGACAGACAAAAGGCCTCTTCATCCTCACACATCACATCCATCTCGAAGCTGGTCTCTGGGTGCCGCTCCAGATCATCCATGCATACGATGATCTCCTTTTTGACGCTTACAAATTCATCATGACGATGTTCCTGAAACGACAAGACCGGTTAACTTACTTGCAACCCTAATAAGAAAAGGCACTAAGTAATAAAGAAAAGCAGAACATCAGAAACACCTTCTCTTTGGTCAGATCATCCAGGTAGGCGTGATATGACTCAAGGTCCTTCAGTGATGGGACGGAGTCCTGGTCAATGAAAAATGGGGTAGTGCACATAATATCACACAGCTCACGGTCTTTGCCAACGAGGCCCTTAAGCTCTTCCATTCTCTGCTTCTTGTGCTCCTTCATCACCTCTAGACGTAGGCGGCTATTCTTCTCCATCTGCAACATGGTGCAGCCATCTTCCTCCTTCACAGATATCCAAAAAGTTAGTCCAAACATATTAGCAATTTTCCCAGACAGGTATAAGAAAACAACCACATATTCCTAAACGTACCTCAAAGGGGGGCAGCTGAAGTTCACTGCACAAATTATTAAGTTCCTTAATACATAACTGTATGCTTTTCAGTAATCTCTTCTTGAGCGCATCTTCTTCTGCAATCATTAGGTCCAGCAGACCCTGCAGGACAAGAGAAACCAATATTGTGTCAATTTGTTAGCTCTGTTAGGTCAACAACCTGACCTTTACATCTAATCTAAATCGATGTGCGACTCACTTTAATGTGCTTGTGGACATCATTGGTTCTCTGTACACGCTGTTCCTCTGGAATCCCGATTTCATCCCAAATATCCTGCAACCTGATCTGTGCTCTGTTGAGGTAGGCACACGACTCTGCTGCGTGTACTTCACTGGAAAGAAAAGCAATGGTGCGAGTGGGGTCAGTGTTATGGAGTTTAAACACCTGTTACCAGTAAAAAACAGTCCGGTATTCACGTCAGCGCTAGCGAGTAATTTAAAATCAGTAAGCAGAGTCTGTTAGCAGCAGAGAGCTAACATTAGCTAGCTTCCATAGCTGGCATTAGTTGTAACGTTAAATAATACCAGCTGAGTGACATGAGATTTACACAAAACGTGATTACCATTCAAAATTACCCATTGCTGCACAAACAGACGGCTACTCCGTCCCAATGTGACACAAGCTGTGTGCTCACAGTAGCTAAAGCTAACTAGCTTTATCGACAGTCGGCAGGCTAATCAGGAAGCGAGTTTGTTAACGTTAACAACTGAGGCTCCGATTAATTATAATGTTAAGTTACTAACCTCACTCTCATGTTGCCACCGCAGACTCCTAAAATGTATTAAAAAAAACAATCTTGCTTAACGCAAACGCCGTCTTTCAACCCTAAAATTAAATTAATGTTGGCGTGGTTACGGTTATCTGGCTCCCCGTTCGAATGTCGACTCAACGGGTTTTTGAAATCTGCACCGAAACAAAAGTCTGCGCTCTGATTGGCTGATTTAATGTGACGTCGACGGAAGTTGTTCTGGGGGGCGGGACTTTCACGTTTCAAATTATTCAGTTTTGAAAGTAATGTCTGTTCCTTTTGGAATACAGATATTGAAACCACGGAGCATATTATGTTCTTTTCCTGTTTTTAACCCCAACTTTATTGCAAACAAATGGAAGAAGTTTTCTCTACAACATTTCTAAGCTGAAGTAGAATTGGAGCAAATATGATTTAAAAAAGTAACTTTTATAAAACAATACAACTGACAGTGGTGCATGAAACAGGTAATCTGAAAAAGAATCATGTGCTTCTGTATCCTCCGGTTTCCTCCATACACCAAGTTTTCCCTTTATTATTATACTGTATATTATTGTAAATACACTATTATTTTTATTTTTATTTTCACTTTATTTTATTATGTTATTCTTTGCTACCTAACCTACTGTTTCTTTTCTTAATGGAGCTTCCCAGGAAAAAAGCATTTCACACGATTGTACCTGCATAACCGGCGTGACAATAAACATCTTGAATCCTGAATCTTGAATCTTGAATCTTGAATCCGAATGGCATTTGCAAGATTTCACTGACAAAACACCCAATCAGAGCCGAGCTGGAGCCTGACATCTCTGAGCAGCTGTCAATCACTCGCTAACTCCGATCAAACGGTCAAACTAGGCAGCGCTGATCAAATATGAATCAATATTATGTTACTGTAATGCCTATTTCTCGCCTCAAATGTTTTCAGAAACATCTTGTAGTGTACTGTTTAGCTGTAAAATGAGAAAGTTTGTGACGCGGCAGCCATGTTGAGATAAGTTGAGGAAATACAAAGCGCCGCCCACCAGCCGGAGCAAACTTTCTCATTTTACAGCTAAACCGTACACTACAAGATGTTTCTGAAAACATTTGAGGCGAGAAATAGTCATTACAGTAACAGAATATTGATTCATATTTGATCAGCGCTGCCTAGTTTGACTGTTGATCGGAGTTCTTGAGTGATTGACAGCTGCCTCAATGAATGAACAGCCAATAGGAACGCTCTCTCTCTGAAATTACCTGTGATTGGCCAAAGTCTCCCGTCACTGGCTAGATTGTTTTAAAGCCTGAAAACAGAGCCATGAGGAGGTGCAGAAGTCTGGTTATCTCTCAGAACACTTGCATTACAATATGCTGAAAGGTTATTATGGCATTTTTGCCCTGTGATGCCAAAAATATTCTGCCTACTGCAGGTTTAAGGTTAGGTGTGATAAATGACGAAAGGCCTTGACGTCTTTGGTCGTGAAATCCTTTGAGAGACTGGTGTTGACCCACCTGAAGGACATCACAGGATACCTGCTGGACCCCCTGCAGTTTGTCTATGGGGCTAACAGGTCAGTGGATGATGCAATCAACACAGTCTGCACTACATCCTGCAACACCTTCCGCAGGGATCCTGTTTGTGAACTTCACTCTTGGCGAGCTGTCATGTCGTCCATCTTTATATACACACATCCACTGTGGGCCAGAACATGTTTTGTGCTTGTAAATATGGATTCATTTCATTTGAGTCATTTGAGAATAGAACGTAATATTTATTTACACACATTTATGACAAAAAGATCATGTAAAAAAAAAAAATATTTTTGTGTTGTTGTTTTTCAGCTGTCTCTGATGTTTGATCATCTTTAATCCTTGTACACAAACACACAAATTTAACTCAATTTGAGTCTGAAATGAAGATGTTTATATAAGCAAATATCGTAATAGAGGATGTACACTGGCATCACAAATAAATACGTAAGAGAACTTGGTAGAAAAACTAAGTGAAACTGCAAACAGACGAAATATAACCTTGGCTAGTTTAGTGATTTCAGCGTAATGAAAGACAGCCTTTGTTCCCTCATCAGTGAGGATACTGGCGTAAATAGAGGTTCCTCAGCACTTCCTCACTGAACTGGTAGGTTAGCTTCTTCTTTACTTTTTTAATCTCTCCAGATTTACCATAGTTCCTCAGAGCTCGGGCCATTTTTTGGTAGGTCATCTTTTTGCGGTTTCCTTTCTGATGACCCCAGTGGCTGGCCAGAACTTCTTTGTGTTTTGTGGAGAATTGAAAGATGCCCTTGTCCTGGTCCACCCACCAGATACTGTCACTCATGTCACCGTTTCTTAGCAAGTCCAGGAGGAACTGGTACAAGCGGATTTTCTTCTTATTACCTGGATTGGAAAATGTGGGACTCGGTCAAGCAATTCTGTCTGGCAGTTATGAGTTAACCCCAGGCTTTATATGTGTGTATATGACTTTCAGTACATTAGGACTTGATGTTAGAAGAAAATTTGCATTGGAAATACTCACTAGTGTCTTTCCTGAAGGAAGAGTGGTTGCGGTCTTCAAGTTCATCCTCCCCTTCTGATACCTCGAGCGGAGGACTGATTCCTCTTTGCTCCTCCTCTGAGTAGTAATGTCCAGGCGAGGCAGAGGGTTGGTACTGGTAGCACAAGGATGGGTTGTAATATTGGATCTTTTGGGAGAAATTTAAAGCATGTCATATTCTAGTTTACACAGAGGAGTGGTAGAGCTGCAATTTTCTTTTGTTTTGCAATTATCCGTCTGACATTTTCTCTTAAACACTGTCATTGTACTAAAAGAGGAAGTAACTCTGCCAAAATAGAATTCAGTGCTCTGCAAGGCCACGTGATGTAGTTGACATTTCAGTGAAAATGTCCCCGACTGTCCACTTCATGTATGTACTATATTTGTAGAGATTAAATTGTTTTTTTTTTTAGATTTCAAATGATCTAAATCCATGATGTTTTCTTCAAAGTAATTCCTAAAATATATATTGTGTTGTTATCATGGTGGCAGCAATAGATTTAGTCCAAAGAACCCTTTCTGTTCTTGACCTATATTCAATTCTGGAGCATGTATATCCTCACATTTATGTATATTAACAAGCAAAAATCCCCCAAATTCCCTAGTTCTAGCTTCTTAATTGTGAATGTATACTTATTCTTTTTGTCTTCTATGATAGTAAACTGAATATCTTTGAGTTTTTGACAGTTTGAATGAGTCAACTTGGACTCTGGAAAATAGTGATGGGCATTTTCACAGTTTTCTGGCATTGTACGGACTAAATAACCCTTGCAACCCTTGTTAACATTTTAATTTGTAATAATTTTCACTTAAAAAGGGAAAAAGATGTGTTTAATTAGTACCAAACTTAACCAAAAATTAAGCAGAATAAATAACAAAACCCTAGTTTTTCTTTGTGCTTTAGCTCCTGTTCTAACTTGACTGCAGCGGGTGAATGACTCTTCACTCTGTGGAAATACGGTGAGTAATGGGACTTATGTGAATCACATAATGTAGTAATACTTGACATAATGTTTTTTCCTCAGTACAATACAGTACTGCATGCTAATTATAAGATCACATTCAAAACTGACCTGGTATTAAATGTAGGGAGCTGAACATTTCCTCATCAATATGCTTTCATTTCAACATGTCAAGTATATTATGTCTCTTCATTATTCATTTCTACACATGAACTCACTTGTGGTGACACAGTAAGAGGAACGAGCGGTGGGTCCAGGTGGAGGGGCAGAGACTCGCTGCTGAAGCGGTACGGTTGCACCAGTTGAGGAGACACAGGCTGAAGCTCTATGAGATGATTCACTGGAGAATTCTCAAAGTCTGTCGGCTGGACACGCTCCGAGTGGAAAGTCCACCTATGATCTGAAATGTGACAGAAGGTGAGGCACTCAGTCGTGAAGTGATTCATGCTCTTTTCAACGATTAAATCCAGTCTTCTCACCTTCATAAATCTCCCCCACATTAGTGAGATAGGGGTACAGCTCTGCAGGTGGTCGATAACTCTCTGGTTCATTTGGAAGGATTTCCTCTGACGCCTTAAAGAGGGGAAACATTAGATTTTGTCACAGAGAAAGTCAAAGTTTGAGTCTCTTTGTCCTCACAAAATGAAGTCAAATATAACCATTAGTTGTTAAACTAGTATTCGTTTTATTTAACTTTATCTTTATTGCTTTTAATAGAACATAAAGACAGGAAAATGAATAGAATCAAGTAACAGCGGGGGAAATACACAAGTGCATACATTAGGGTGGGTTTACTGTATATTGAGGGTTTCTTTCCCAATTTTCACAGCAAAAGCAAATTCACGTCCTTAAACACAACTCCCAAAGTAAGCCTTCCTCTTTTTCTCAGATGTTAATCAATAAATTAAATTCTAAGTTCCACCTTGGCTACCAGAAAACCTATTTATTTTTTTTAGAAACAGCTATAGAAACACATAGAATAAACAAAAAATATCCTCTCAATGTCACAAACTTTGATGAAAGACCAGACATGAAACAATAAAGCAGCAGCACTTACAGGTGATATGGCATATCCGTCCATCATGTAAACAAGGCAGCATGAGAGTCTTGGTTCTTGTAGCTTGTGATGAAGGTTAACTTGTTGCTTCACTGAAACACGCAACGTCGACCTCACCAGACAAATGGGAACTGAAAGTGAGCAACAAGCCGGACCCTATAGCCTGCAGTCTGCGTTCATATCATCCAATTGTCAAAATTCATATGATCAACTAGTTCCTGATGGCCGAGTGTCATGTACAGCATGAGCCAATCATATTTACATGCATTTCCTGCTCATATAAGAGGTGTAATTGTACAAGGATTCATGATACCTGTTTTTAGAGTAGCAGTGACAGTATATCTATAATTATTCAAAATATTTTAGTTATGGTCCAAAGAAATGGTAAAAGCAGCAGGTATTGTGCTGTTAAAAGTTATTTTTTTCCTTAAACCATACAAAAAGATAGAGGCACGTAAAATTTATAATGAATTATAAATTTGTGCAAACAGTCAAACTGTTAAAATAGACATTATTGTTATCACACATATTCAATGGTGTGCCCTTGGCTGCTTCAACTTCCCCCCTCGTCAGTTCGAGTGCTGCATTGATGTGACCTTAAAAAAACTCAAATAAAATGACATTGTTATGTAATTCAACACAAATGAGGCTTTCCTACACTTGCTGTGCAGGAAAATATGATTTACTTCTTTTCTTACTAATCACAACAAATCCCCATGTCATGTAGGAATTTCTTTAAGAGTTGCTGCACACAGGAGCCGAAACCAAAAACGAAGTTTGGAATAGTGCTTGTTCCTCTTTTAGTTTGCCATTAGGTCTCAATAGAGGAAGTATTGACCATGAGAATGAAACCTGTGAAAACATGACCGAAATGTCCGGAGCCGCTGTGTCCCTGTAACTTTGTTTGTGTTGTAATGTTCCTGCTAGATGTCAGACATTATTAGCTATGAAAGAATACTTGAA
This sequence comes from Sebastolobus alascanus, assembly GCA_916701645.2. Classification (NCBI taxonomy): domain Eukaryota; kingdom Metazoa; phylum Chordata; class Actinopteri; order Perciformes; family Sebastidae; genus Sebastolobus; species Sebastolobus alascanus. The sequence goes on from CAKAOJ020000022.1 coordinate 25,106, forward strand.
TCCTATGTGGTGCTGGTTATGTGGCTAAACAAACACTTTGACATTTTAAAAAGAATATATTTATGACTTCTCTCAAAATCATACAATGAACATTGTTTGATATGTTTGGGCCCGTTAGGATGGAAAGTTACCACACATCTGTTGGATGTGATGCAACTGTTTCCCCTAAAGCAGACATAGAAATGGGGCCTTCTGTGGGGTTTAATATGGTCGGTATTTCACAACTTTAGACAACAGCAGCAGGGGTGATAGAAAATATGAAAACCTGAGGGAGGGTACTTCTTCTAGTCACTAGAGGAATGACAGTTTCAAACTCAACGCCATTCTCTCAGATCATGATCTACTGTAAGTGCAGGCCTGGGGCTTAATGTGCTCTCAGATATTTGCTCTGTCTCCATCTACTGGAAAGAAGTGTTGGACTGACCAGTATCTAGGCTAGACTGAGTTCAGAGGCAGAGAGGAGACAACCAAAATAGCTCATCGAGGCCCAAGTTTATTTACCCCCTGCCTCGGAATTTGGCTTATTTCGGCGATGGTTGACAAATTTAAGAAATGAGGGCTTTAGGGATTCATCTGCGTTTCACATTTCCACGTATTGCTGAATTCCCTCTCCACCTCAAATACTGACAGCAGCAGCAGCAGCATCAGCAGCAGCAGCCAGGAGAGGAGTCCCACTGTCCCGTGGAATTATCACGGTACCGAGGCGAGACACACGCATGGAACATGGCTGCTATGAGGACTTTAACCGTGGCAGGTCTCTTTTTGGCATTTTGCGCGTTGGGACTGATCGCTGTGGCGATCGGCACTGACAACTGGTACGAGACCGACGCGAGGAGGCACCGGGAGCGCTGCAAGAATTATGCAAACAAGAGAAAGGACCCCGGCTACATTTACATCTCCAGCAACAACCTTCCACTTCGCATGTTGCCGAAGGAGAGAAATGTGGCGAGGAGGAGCGGCGAGACGCTGCTGCGGGCTAAGCGACACTTCTTGTCTCCTGCCCCGGCCATGGAGTCCCTCTGCAGTCGGCAATTCAACTCCACCATCACCGGACTGTGGAAAAAGTGCCACCGATGGGGATTTGACTTGGAGATAGAGGATTTGATCTTTAAAGGTTTGTTTTTTAGGGATCATATTTTGTGCTAATTTTGCATTTTTTGTGTTCTTGGTGTGTGTGTGAGGCGCCATCAGTAAACACTGTGCGGGAATAGTGCAGGAATGCGTTATCCGAGGTGCTGATGCTGCGCACCGACCCTCGAGGCCTATACGCAGTATAACGCGGAGTACAGTTACAATCGACGTGCTGTGTTGTTTCCAGCACAAAAGGGCAAGCTGTAGTAACAGAAGCCTCGGGATGCGTACAATAAGCTACTCCACAATGGTGTGGATGGGTGGGTGGGTGGTGGTGGAATGGGGTTGGATGTATTTTTGGGGAGGGGGTGGGGGTGGCAGCAGAGAGCCTTGTGATATCCTCTTCCATCTGATCTCGGTGCTTTTGTGACATCCTCTTTGTGTTGTTTACATCCACAGGATTGGTTACGCGATGCACACCAATAAAATACTACTACTCATCATCAGTGCTGCCCAGAAATCTGCCAATCAATCTGACGAAGACAATAAGGCAGGATGAGTGGCACGCGCTCCGTGAGTTACCCCCCACCCCCACCCAAAAAAAACGCCTTTTCATAATGTGATGAATAGAGAAACTTGGCAACAAACACAGTCACTTTTGGTGTTGTTGTGCGCTTTGTAGACCTCCAGAGGATGACTGCCAGTTTCGTAGGCATGGCCATATCCATCATACTGTTCGGCTGGATCATAGGCGTGCTGGGCTGCCTCAAGGAGCATGATCTGATGCAGTATGTGGCTGGACTTCTCTTTCTCATGGGAGGTAAGAAGCGGTATACATAGAGAGCACTACCCTGAATCACCACAGAGGGGCAGTAAGGTCTTTGTTAATGAGAGAGTGATGAAATGATGCATCAGAGGAGATGAAAATGGGTTGCTGTCGTGTCTGACTCTGTTTTTTTCTTTCTTCCTCTCTGGCAGGGACGTGCTGCATTATCTCCCTCTGCACATGTGTGGCTGGGATCAACTTTGAACTGTCCCGCTATCCTCGATACATGTTTGGAATACCAGAGGACATCAGTCACGGCTACGGCTGGTCCATGTTTTGCGCTTGGGGCGGACTGGGCCTGACGTTGCTGGCCGGCTTCCTGTGCACCCTCGCTCCTTCCCTCTACCCTCCACACACCCCCGTGGTGCACAAGCCCAGGCAGGAGAACGGCTGCGTGTGACAGGCCGCCGCACATCTAACAGACACCTGTCTCATCCTGAAACAGTGACGAGCACAGCCCTGTGTGCTGCACAGACAGTTATACCCAGGGACTCAGAGCAGAGAGAGCCTTCACAAAAGCACAGGACTCAGAGCAGAGAGAGCCTTCACAAAGCACAAGACACTGGCTCTCGCTCACATGAATATGGAAAAGAGGTGACATCTGACTGAAGACGGCTTCAGGTCCTCTGGTGCTTTTTGTCCCGTCCCTCTTTATGAATGAACTGTTCAGTGTTAATTGCTTGCTCCTCAAGAGGAAGAATAGTTATACACATTTTCTTCCTGTAAAATCTGCTAGTTCGAGAAGAAAAAAAGAGAAAAAGAAACACTGGCAGATAATCAATAGCACAACTTTAAAATCTGTATCAAAGGTCAAACTATGGATGTGTACTGTCACATTTCAAAGGGCAACTGTGTATCATTATGTACCCATTCAAAACAAGATATGTACGTGTACTTTTTGAATTGTATGTATGCAGATGCATTTGTGTTTATTCAAGGAAAAATATGAACATTAAGACCAAACTGTGTTTGAGGGAAATGTTTTGTTGTTCTTGAGGTCTTACCGCCATCAAAATATTTTTGAAAAATAAAACAGCCTTGCAAAACTATTATTTCTTCCTGTGTAACAGACGTCATATAGACGTCTTTGTGGTCGTCTTTTCTCTTGCATTATGAGTTCACTGGTATGTCAGCAGAGAGGTCTGCTAATGGAGTCAAAACTTCAAAAGCATTGATTTTAAACAGCAGCTCTGTATGTTTATCTTAGTGTTACAAGGAGTCTGTTTTATTCAACCACTTCTGAACACTTAAACGTGCAAATGTCAGCGACCAAAACTTGAGTCAGTGACCAAACTGAGTGACAAAACTGACAAAAATAAAACAATCAAATAAAATAGAACAGAAAAAGTGAAGGAAGTACCTGCATTACAATGAAATAAAAGCTCCTTTAATAAACATCAATTATGAAATAAATGAAATCCAGATAACTACAACATTAACTCACAATTACTCATTAACAGCACAAACTCCTATCATGATTGATGACTATTACTAAGTGCTTTTTCATTGACATGCATACTGGCCACTGAGCTTTAATTACTTTACCACAGCTTTTATGACAAATTAAATCTTTCTGACCTCTAATTCAATTCCTGGCTTTCTGAGGTTTCTCTTCTCCTTAGCGTCTCCTCTTTACTATTGTGTTGCTCGAATTATATTTATTATCTTCACAAAGTTATTATGTGCAGCTGCAGCCTTGAAAAAAATCCCCGTTGTTGGTTAAAACCATATTGGCCACTGGAGACCGTTAGACGATAGAATAAATGATGTGCTGTAATCATAAATGCAGAAAAAGACTGTAATAAAATGATCAGCACTTTCTGACAAGCTGAAAGATGAACAGTTTTGAAATTAAACCATGATATTCTTGTTTCAGCACAGTACAGCAGTAATTCCCTCTGGCTTACTGCTCGTGAATGACTTGAATGAACTGCAGAGGGGGAAGAGCTAGTTCTGTACTCAAGTAAAGTATCAATACCACCCTGGAATAATCCATTAAAATTGAAATTGTCATGTAAATAAAAGGAAGTACTTGCAGTATCATGTATTTACTTATCAACTGCATTGCACTGAACTCTCTCTGGTAACAGTGACACAGAACACCTGCACCGTGTGTTTAATGAGGAGAAAATCCTACTTATCCTACAAGTGCCCACAGCATTAAAAAGTAATTTAATATAGTAAACTGTCTAACTTCTCCACATACTCCTGGCTAGTGTTAATCCGACCAACTGGGGTACCTGCAGACCCCAGAGACAAATGCAGCAAAAGTGCCCTCTTGGACGCCCCTATGATAGATAAAACATGATAAAGTGCCCTCTAGGGTGCCCTTCCAGTGGAGAAAAACACGATGAAGTGCCCTTCCATAAGAGAAAATGTAATAAAGTGCCTTGTATGGTGCCCTTCCAGTGGAGAAAACATGCACTAATGGGTGCCCTTAAATGAAGAAAAGGTGATAAAGTGCCCTCTAGGGGGGCCTTAAATTTGAGAAAGCGTGATGCAGTGCCATATAGGCTGCCTTATGCTAGAAAACTTTATGCACGTTGCCGTGTACAGCTGGTGCCCTTTTTATTTTTTTCAACCCTGCCCCTCAGTCTGCCTCTGTCTTACAGGTGCTTTATTCTATCAATCCAATTTTTCATCACTTTGTCATTCAATTTGTTCCTAATGACTTCATATCGTTGTTTTCAGTTTCTGTCTTAATTAGTGTTTTAAATATACCAATGTATTGGGGTCCTGGGGGACCCCCAGTCAAAAGCACCCAAAGTGATAGTTTGGATGTTTTGAAGTTGGGTTGTATGAGGTACTTATTCATAGTACTCTGTATTACTACAACCGCTAATAGTATTACCAATAGTAGGAGTCCTTGTTTGAAAGAAAGACAAACTGGTCACTGCTCACACTTTAAAGGGATAGTTCGGGTGTTTTGAAGTGGAGTTGTATGAGGTACTTATTCATAGTCAGTGTATTACCCAAAGTAGATGACGGTCGGCACACCCCCAGTTTGGAGAAACAGACAGGAGCACTGGCACTGGATGGGGACGGCAAAAAAAACCAACGTATTTTAGCCACCTAAAAGAAAGGCTCACCTAAAAAAAAAAAAAAAAAAAAAAAAAAAATCGACATCAGTTAAAGTGTGCGCTGAACTGAAAGTGACACTTATCTACACTCTCTCCAAAGCCAGCAGGCTCAGATGACAAAAACAGTATAGATACGTTTCATTTTAAATTCAGTTCCCCGTCGGAAAATATTCTAAATATAGTGTACACTGAAACAGATATGGGTCTTTCTTTTAGGTGGCTAAAATACGTTTTCTGCCGTCCCCATCCACAGCACTGTATTGCTTTGCTCCGGTGCCGGTAACTCTTGTCTGTTTCTCCAAACTGGGGGTGTGCCGACCGTCATCTACTGTAAGTAATACACTGACTATGGATAAGTACCTCATACTACCCCACTTCGAAACACCCAAACTATCCCTTTAAAGTGTGAGCAGTGACCAGCTTGTCTTTCTTTCAAACAAGGACTCCTACTATTGGTAATACTATTAGTGGTTGTAGTAATACAGAGTAGTATTCATTGCAGTGATAATAATGATAGGACTAGTAGCAGCTGTAGTATTCAAATAGCTCTCATCTTTTTAATAATAACACTAGAGGCATGTGGTTTTGGGGCTTTGTGCTCTGCACATAGAGGGATCAGTGTGTTCTCGGTCAGCTCCGCTCTGCATTCCTGACCTCTCTTTTGTTTGTCCTTAAAACATGTCAGTGAGGAGAAAACACTCTTCTAACGGCGTGTTGACGCTCAGGCCTTCCTCCTTCTCTGCATCAGGGACATGAAACCAGTCTACAGAAAAATATTTTCTATAGGTGGAATTAATGATTTGAGCAAGAAAAGACAAATTAAGTCAGATGGGCGGGTTGTCTGTGAGAGGTTTCGTGAGCTGCTCCACCTCTTACTTACACAGTGGAAATTTTAACCAAATCTTTTAATCAAATCTTGCGGGCCCTGTGCAGTACCCCTGGAAATTAAGAGCCATACAGACATATAGGGTTTCTCTGCACATGGAGGTTTTTTGACAGGGCTGGCCCATACTGCTCTGAGCTACAGAAAACTGTTTTTAAAAAGGGGGTCCCTCAGGGGAAGCTGGACTGTGAGGAAAACCAGACAGAGGAAATCACACCCAGTTGCGCCCATGGCAGTCAATCTGGCTCCCGCAACATCTGCACAGACATGATCTCTGTAAAAAAGTGGGCACCCTTATGGCAGTTTCTTTGTGGTTGTTGCAGACAAGAAACAAGAGAGTTTTAAACAGTAGTTAAAGACAGAAAATACAGAGATTTCTTCCAAAGGCATTCAAAATATTAAATTAAAGGCACTGCAAATTAAAACAGTTTGTATGTGACCCTGCAGGGTAGAGTTAATGCCTCTCAGGAATTCAAAACAACTTTCCTCCCATAAACAGTGTGTCTGAAATAAGATGTTGAATGTCGATACAACAGAGGAGCAAGAGAGAATATTTCTTCAGAGATTTAAACAAGCTGTGTGTCATTTATAAGTCTATTTTTAGTGAAATGACTTCATCCAAAACCACTCAGAATTCAACACAAAGACATTTCATATGAACCACAAATTTTATAGATCATGAAAGACCAAAAGGGTAGATAATGACGACAGTGGTCGCTTTTGGACAAACATGCTTCATACTCGAGTAGATGACTTCCAGATGGAAGTGGGAGGCAATGACAGACTTGAGACGCCAATTAACCAGGGCAACTTGATGGGACAGTCGAGTCTGCCACTTGTAGTAGCAACAACAAACCCGGTGACGTAAAGACACGACTGCCGAAAATCAAAAAGTTCAGATTTCAAAAGGTTTTTACTGTTTATGTAAACCTCAAACTTCAAAGGATGGAGATGGTTTTTAAAATACACCATTGTATGGCAGTCTAATTAGTAAAATACGCAGTAGAAAAATGTATGAATATGACATGAAAAACTTTTTTGGCATCAAAATTCTTAAAGGAGCAGTGTGTAACATTTCAGGGGATATAAGATATTAGCAGAAATGGAATATAATATTCTTAACTATGTTTTCATTAGTGTATAATCACCTGAAACTAAGATTTGTTGTGTTTCGTTAGCTTAGAATGAGTCCTTCATATCTACATAGGGAGCGGGTCCTCTTCACGCAGTCCGCCATGTTGCTCCGCCATGTTTCTACAGTAGCCCAGAACGGACAAACCAAACACTGGCTCTAGAGAGAGCCTTTCATGTCTTTACGTTACCTGAAGGCCACCGTAGTTCTCCGACACGCTTGTGAAACTGCGGTAACGTGAGCCACAGAGTGTAAAACCGTGGTACCGCCAGCCGCCGTCTGCCGTAGCTCCTAAAGTAGTGTTATTATGGTAAGGATGGCCTCTGAGGGAGGGCGGCTCACGTTACCGCAGTCTTGGAAAGGGAGGAGTGAGCGGAGGGGTACTCAGTTGGTTGCAATCTGCAACCACACCACTAGATGACGCCAAATCCTACACACTGTACCTTTAATTGTTAAAGACACTGAAACATATGTTGTCTTGCTTACAGGAAAAAAAGGAAAAATTAAGATATGTGATGAATAATAAGCATTTATTTAATCAGGAATAACCTACAATTGTATAAACAACATAATTTAAGACAAAAATGTATCGATAATATTGATTCAGAGGCTGATGAATCCACATGGAGGGCTTTTATTTTCATACTCGCTTCTAAATAAAATAAAACTTCCTCAGAGGTGGCACCGAGGGCTCCATGCAGACACAATTTCACATTTCCTTTTTCCCTACCGACTCAGAGGAATGTCTCGATGTTTACGTTAGAGCTCTTTTCATGACACACGTCCAAGGAATGGGGGACAGCCAAAGGTCAGAGATATTAAAGGAAGGATATTCATAAGCCACACAATTAACTTTCCAGTTTATTTATTGAACTGGAGGGTCTCACTCTCACACAAAACACACACTCGTACACACACACATACACACACACTAAGCTTTGAATAAGCCCACTATGAGCCAACATTGAGATACTCTGTCTTCAGGCGGCTCAGTCTGGTACCATGACTGCGGATGATGAGAGACAGCAGCTCGTGTTTATCCTTCAGTCCCACAGAGATGTGTGTAGTTTCCCTCAGGGATCCCCGGACGTCGCTCACTTGCTTCATCACGTAGCCGTTCAGCTGCTGCTCCTCTCTCAGCTCGGTTTCTTGACTCTGTTTAAACTTCACTTCCAGCTCCACTAGAGATTTGTCCACGCTGGAAAACGCCTCGCCGATCTGGGAGACCTCCCGCTGGAGGAACTTGCCGTAGCTGTCCTCTCCGTCCAGGTCGAGCGTCACGGTGCGCCCGATGCCCTCCAGCAGCCGCGCCGCGTCCTCCGCCTGCAGCTTGGAGATGATGAAGTCGTCCCTCACCACGGAGTCCCTCTCCTCAGAGGCCCCGCACGGATACACATCTGAGAACTTAAACAGCATCTGGCAGTCCTCCGGGTCTTCCGTCTCCTCGTAGTCCCCGTCCGGGACGAAGAAGTGATGGAAAGTGCCGTTGGATATCTCCGGTTGGAGCGGCCCGGTGTAGACTGCCGAGCAGAACGGAGAGGATACGAGTAAGATTAGCAGCAGTGGGACGGGATCCATCATGCACCTCTTCTCTCTCTCTCGGACGAGCAGCATCTGCACCGGCAGCCGGATCCGGCGCACAGATTTCATCCCGACTCATGTTACACAGTCCCCCCGTCACCTAAAAGGCGCAGACCGCCTGTTTTTAGTCAGGAGGGCCCCTGGTGGCCCCTGGTGGCCCCCTGGTTACTCACTCCAACCACACTTTCCTATCAAAGTCACAAGATACAATAGACCTATAACTATAACTATAACTATAACTATAACTATAACTATAACTAATAAGTTTATTATTTTGCGCTGTTTCTTATTACCCTTTTTTTTATTTGAGCAGAAATTGTGTGTAAGTGGTTAAAGGTCTTACTGATAACATTTTTAAGTAGACAAATAATTTAAAAAAAAATAATACATCCACAGAGCTTTTAGAAAGGTGCCAAATAAAAGTATCGCTTTTCCTAAAAGACATTATTATGATTGTGAATTAATCTTTTAAAAATTTTTGGCGGGTCCAAAATCAACGTTTTGTTTATCTCTGTGGAAGATATCTGACGTTTGGTTCCCACTCCTAATAAGGTGTGACATCTAGTAGCTTAAGGTTATCAATGTTATCAAAATGCACTTTTAATTATTTTTTGATCAGATGATTTTGAAGCAAAATTCACATAAATTGATTGGTTCATAAGTGCAAAATTTCGGTATTTTGTCTTTCTCCTCCAATTGCATTTCAAAACAGACCGTGTGCTTTGTGTGTTTTACAGCATTAGGAGTTATCAATAACTTAAAAACTAGTTATTTATAGTCCTTATTAAAGGTACAGTGTGTAGGATCTGGCGGCATCTAGCGGTGAGGTTGCAGATTGCAAACAACTGAAACTTCTCCCGTGTGCAGAGCAGTGGTGAGAGAAGTACTTAGATCCTTTACTGAAGTAAAATTAGAAATACCATTGTGTAAGAATACTCCATTACAAATAAAAGTCCTGAATTTAAATTGCTACTTAATTAAAAGTACAGAAGTATTATCAGCAAAATGTACCTAAATTATCAAAAGTACTCATTATGGAGAACGGCTCCTTTCACAGTGTATTTTTATTATAGAATATTATATTATTCTGTTTTTATCACTAACGAATACATGTAAGAGCATTTTTAATGTTGTAACTTGTCAATGTGGAGCCAAGTTTATATACTTTGTATACTGGGTAGATTAGTACAGTACTGTATCATATCATACATGTTTTTTTAATGTAAAAAGTAACTAGTAACTGTAAGTGTCAAATAGTGAAGTAAAAAGGACAACAATTCCCTCTGAGATGTAGTGGAGAAGTATAAAGTAGCATAAAATTTAAAAACTCATGTAAAGTACAAGTATGTCAAAATTATATTTAAGTACATACTTGAATAAATTTACTTAGTTACATTCCACCACTGGTGCCAAGCATGTACAACTATATGGTGGCAGACGCAAAAACGTGAAAGGCTCTCTCTAGAGCCAGTGTTTGGTTTGTCCGTTCTGGGATACTGTAGAAACATGGCGTTCAGCTCCCTGAAGAGGACCTGCTCCCTATGTAGATATAAACGACTCATTCTAAGCTAAGGAAAACACAATGATTCTTATTTTCAGGTGATTAAACACTAAAGAAAAGATGCTATTATTATATTCCATTTCTGCCAATAGACCCCCCTAAATGTTACACACTGTTCCTTTAAAACATCATTCAATCATTTTAGGAGTCTGTGCATATAATCAGAAGCTCATTTGACATATTTTATTAAAAGAGATCTTCTCTGAGCTTTTTTAAAAGTTTAATCTATGTCAGTCAGTACAAACAAGACAGATTTATATCTGATTTTATAACACTATAGCCAGGTCTTGTCTTCATGAACAAATTGCAAGTCACAATGCAAGTTTTTCAAGGTCACCTAATGCTGACATTTTCTTTATATACTTACTTTTATTCTTTCCTTTTTTTTTTTTTTTTACATAACACAACCAAGTTCTTTCAATAGTTAAATATTCAAGGCCTGTATCTACCGCACACAGCTGCAAAGTCCAGGTCTCGTTTTTGTTACATCATTTACATCACTTACACAGGTCACTTACACAGGTCTGACTAAAATACTGATCACATGTTAGACTTAATAAATGAATAAACTCCTCATAGCTAATATTTCAAGAATGTTGCCATTAAAGGTGCTAAATGCGAGATTGGTAGCATTCCTATTGCCTCCACACGGCTCTCAACATGCCGAGAACTGAGCTGGTGTGTCTAGAAGGTAACACCCAAATTGCGAAACTCTTGCGATATGGTTAAGGTCAGGCATTGACCTCAAATGATTAAGATTAGGATAGGTCGTCGGGCAGCAAGTCTCATGAGCAGTTAACGGTGCTCACAGCGCTAACAGTGAAAAGAACGGCAACAGTGCTGACAGAGCTAACAGTGTTTGGTCGAGATGGCGTTATCAGCTGTAACCGCCGTATAAGAGCAGTGCAGAGCGGCGGATGTGAGCAAGCCAGTGGGGCACGCTAACATGCACGAACATGCACTAAAAGGCACGCGCGGCCGGCCCGGCTATGTCAACAAAGTAGAGAGAAGCTCAGATTACAACACACACAGAGGGAGAGTGACTTCATTCTCTGCTCAGGTAGACATTACTCCTCTATATCTTCACATAGCAAATAGTTGTTTGCTGCCATATTAATGCTCTGAATGTTGTATAGAGAACCTTTAAATAAACTACAGTTCCAAATTGATATTTTCAAAAGGAAATCAGATCAGTTATTTTGATTTCTAACAAATCTTGTAAGCCAAAAAAGCTACGTGCAATAAAAGAACATATGTTGTTTCTTCTTACAAACAGGAATAGGAAGAATAGGTTTTCAAATATGCAACTTTTTACAAGTGAATTTCACCAGAGTGGAGCTCTTAACTGTAATTGATGCTTTTCTATTGGACTCCTAGTCTGTGGTTGACTGAGTGTAGTTAGAGCTCACTTTGATGACTTCACTGCAGGTGATTACATTACTGCACGGAGGGAGAGTCCCCTGGGCTACGATCCCCTCTACTGCACATCCTGTCTTGGGTAATTACATCATCACAGGGTGGTCTCAGATAGGCTCTCAACATGTTAGCAAAACTCACACAAACTGGAAACATATGGCCAGCCGTAAACACATGCAGGCTGGATTTGATTCATCTATTCACGTTCCATACGGTGTTTGGAGCAGCAGGGGGGCTGTGTTTGTGTTGCTACACAACATGGTAGAGATGATATAAAAACACACAGAAGTTTTGGGGAATAAAATATGAATCATCTGATTTAATTATAAACTAAATAGAATGGAAAATCAAATATATATGATCATCTTTGTAGTATTTAATATTCTACATGCTTTCTGGATTGAGAGCCACGGCAGACTCCTCAGACGGCAGCAGAAGGATAAAAGCAGGATTTACCTTGTCAATAGGATACAGGATACAGGCAACCAAGAGATCACGCAGGCAGAAGTCCAAACACTTGCTGGGATCAAAGACTCCAAAAAAAACAAAACAACAGGAAGGCAGATACAAGACAACAGAGCTAAAACAATATGGCTACGGGGCACAATCTGTCAGGAAACAAGTGCTAAAGGGCAGATACAGATAGCTGAGGAGGGAACTGGTGTTGATGACGGAAGAAATGGGCCCTTCTCAGAGCAGACATTTTGAATGTCACAGCAGGGAAAGCACAGGTGTAATGAATACTGTTAACGATGGCTCTGTTTCATTCAAGTGCATCAGTGAGAAATGGAGTGCAGCTCATATTGATATCATTAATGACACTGTGTCAAAATACCTGCCATGAAAAAGGCAGGTTTTTTAAACGACAGGAGAGTTTAGTGGATTAATCAGATGCAGATCATTGTGGAGATGAAATATCTGTCTCTTTAGCTGCTAAAAGCTCCACTATGTTCAGCAGCTAGTCACTAACTGTGTCTGTCTGTGGTTTGGTGTTGAGAAGGAAGTGTACAGTAGGTTTTAAAGTAGGCTTTTTCACTGAGAGCAGCTGGCTACTGTGATGCTGATTAGAGCAGCAGACTGAACCTAAACAGTAAAGTTCAGGGTCAGACAACCAAAACAACGAGCTGAGAGACGTGTCAAGTGAAAACTCTCTGTGGGTTTGTCACTATGAACAATCCCTTTCACATTAGCATTTGATCTATTGTTAATATAAAATATTGATTATAGTCCTTTTATGTACTATTATACTTGTTGAACTGAAGCTGATATCTTATAACATTGAGTCATGACCCAACAGTTCATGAGAGATTTTAAAGCAATAATATGTCCTGGCTTTATGTCTGTAATATGTATCAATGTCCTCACATTAACTATATTTCCCCTCCCCCTCTGCGCGGGACATATCAGGTGTTCTTGCTCTACTATGCTGGAGTATGGTTATGGAAGGATAGGGCCCTAAAAATTATACAATCGCATGTGATAGTGACTTCAATATCAGTCAAAACAACCAAAAGAAATGTGTTTAAAATGTTCATATGTCCTCTGTTTTATACAGCTAAAAGAGCCTGGGGTCAAATTGACACTGAAAACATATCATCATGTTAATTTTATGTTTACTCAGTTGTCCCCATTAAATAAGGAGAAGTCATTAAATATGAAGTAAAAAAAAATGATGTCAAGCACTTATTTAGAGACGCTAAACATTGAATGGAGAGATTATATATCTCGTCTGGCCTGGGAACGCCTCGGGGTCCCTCAGGAAGAAAGCGAAGCAAATTAACCCCAAGGATAATAGGAGGGTTAAACCACCAAGGGATCAACAATTTAAAAAACAGTCAGTGATATCTAGAAGTTGTCTTTGCTGCACCACAATAGTGCAGTCAATATTCAGTATGAAGTTGTGGAAATATTTTGTAATTGTACTTTAGAACAAGTGTAGGAAACCTTGTAAATGCACATGTTTTGTATTTAACAACAGCTTTAATTTTGGTCAGTAGAGCATTGTGTTGTTTGAATCCCACTGCTGTTCTGCTGTTGAATGAAGGATACGAGCAAAGACAGCCTGAGGCTTCTTCCCGGCATGCAGCCTTTCTCTGTTTCTACTTCAGTAACACACCTGAATAAATACAGCGTCTCTCAACATAAACAGCGATAGAGTAAACTGACCGGCTCGCCAAAAGCAGAGCGGGGCACTGAAGGGCAAAGCTGCCTCGAGCAGATGTAGCAACAGATGTGACAACAAATATAATTTAGTGGAGTTGGGAGGGATGTTCTTGTTGATCCTCTACTGTATAATGTTGTGTCTGTGTGTGTGTGTGTGTCTGTGTGTGTGTGTGTTTGCACGGAGGCCCGAAGGCTGCAGTTTGGACAGATGCCTTTCAGAGGGTGGTAACGTGTTTCCTCACAGTGCTGATGTGAGGGAGCAGGAGGGTCGAAGGCCGGCAGGCTGAGTGGGAGGCTGCAGAGACGGGCAGCTGACTCACAGTCTCACTGCGACCTTTAATGACCCCACTGCACTTCAGACAAGTTTTTAGTTATTAGCAAGGTTTATTTATGTAGGCCTTCATTAAGACAAGGTCCTAGAGGAATCTACCTTTTACTAATGAAGAACAATCCATTTTAAAACACCCAGAGAGCACAATCCTCTGCATAATCATGTTTTGATTTGAATAATTTACTATGTTTTGATACTGTAATAAAACCTGGAGTCATTCTTGGCTGATGGTGGCTATAATTTTTGGAGAATATTTGCCGTAAATCCTGTCTGGAAATATTAGGACTCTGTGCAAGGATGAATTTTTAAGAATTTCAAGTGAGTAAAGCCCCATTTAAATGTATCACGTTGCTGTAGTGCCACTTATCAGCTAAATGCAAATTGTGGAGGATTAGATGGCATGTCTGCGTGCCCTTCGGTTTTGCTGTAACTGCATGATTATATTCAAGAGATGTGTCAGTTTTGTCAAATGAGCAGTTTGGCAGCCTATATTTCAAAGCTCAATTTGAAACGAAGGAATAATCTCAGTGTAAAATAATAAATCCAAGGGAAAATGAGCTAAACCAACACGTTCTCATCCCAACGCGTCACATACCGCCGCTTTGTCACACCCCTTGGCGTAACTTTATTTTCGGCGTCAAAACCACTATAGTTACCCTTGGCCTAACTTTAGGTTTAAGCAACAAAACCACTATAGTTAGGTTTAGGAAACAACTACATGGTTGAGCTTAAAACTACTACGTTTGTACAGTGAAAATGACACTGAACGTTGTGAATACGGGGCACGAACGAACAGCTGATTGTAACGTGACGCACGGGACACGAACAGCGGTCTCCTGGATGAAAGCCTTGTGTTTGTTGACATTTCCAGACAGCAGTTGACATTAGTTATCGAAAATACATCTATCAAAAGCGTCAACTGTAGCATCATATTTTGGTATTTATTCCAAAGAGAAAATGCTTTTATTACGTTCACTATTCTGCACCAACGTTCAACAATCCTACAGGAAAAAAAACATTGAAGCAGAAGAAGTAAATTCTCCACTGTCGGAAACCTCAATAGACTATAATGCAATACAGCCACAAGACACATCATTTTGCGCTACAGTATTATTATAATCACTGTCACTGTATTTCTCTCTCTCTTCCTACACACGGCTGAATAATGACACTTTCAGAGGCCCACACACGCAATAAGGTCACAAACCTTCTGGAAAGTGGGAGCTCTACAGATGGAGATGAACCCACTGAAGGTTACAGATGTACATTCAGAAGTGCAAATGAGAGTGGATGTTTCTCATTATGTCCCTGCTAGTGTTATTAAATGGAACAATGCTGATGACAAATTACTCTCTCTGCTCTCAACTTTGACACCAACTCCGAGAGAGGATGTGTGTGTTGGACCCTCTCCTCATCTATAGGATATGTTTTCAATCATTATCCAGAGATGCAGCTCCTATCATGCTTTGACCCCGACTGTTTTTACAGACCGACTATAAATATATGCAGAATTGTCTTCAAATAAATATAAAAAACAGTGTTTGCTTATACTTTAAGGGGTTAAGCTCTCTGTTTGTTCCTCAGCCTCCTCACTCTGCTCATCATACTGTTTGCATTATGTTGTTTGCTCTAATATAAAAAATAAATTCCTCCTGTGCAAAATGTGCAACCTTTTCCACGTCTGTCTTTTGTTTTTAATGATTCCAATTTCCCTGGCTCACCAGCTCATGGCTCATCTGAGTTCTAAGGGGACCTTTCCAGGACTGTTTTGGTTTTCAGCGGATTTCTACACGATTTGTCATTTCAACTAAGGATGCTGATGACCAAACAAAGTTAACGATTCATTGTCACACTCAGCATTGCGGCTGTTAGCGTCAGCGCCCTTACAACAGTGAACTAACAGGTTTTCTCCAGCACTGCCAGCACCTGGACTAACAAACTAAATTTGTGTAAACACAAAAAAACTGCTTAATGCTATTTACAGATTAATCTGCAAGGCAGAGCACAAACAGCAGGACACGTGTGTTCAGGTGGCCAAGCAGATGCAATATCACATTTTACACGTGTGGACAAGATGGTAGATCAAATTGCTGGTGTTTACTCTGAAGCAGCCTGCACTTTATTGGCACTCATTGCATCCAACATTTAACAATAAAATGACAAAAAAATAAAATCTTTATGGTTAACAAAACACAGATGTGCATAAATTAGGCACGTTGCATAATTGCTTAAAGGGTAACTTTGGTATTTTTCAACCTGGACCCTATTTTCCCATGTGTTTGTGTCTAAATGACTAATGAGGACAACAACTTTGAAATTGGTCCAGGATTGAGGGATAACGCTGGGAAACGAACTGTGAGGGCAAATGAGCAGCGTCAATATAACGTTAAATTCACTAAAACTGCTTGTTTTTGCCACTGACAGGCTCAGATTGTTATTAAAAGTGTCTGACAACCTTATGGAAATGACCCAACAGAGAAATAAAACGTTTTTCTTACCTTTCTCTTGATCTGGTCTGTTTGTTATTGTGTCCAAGTCCCGCTGAAAGGAGAAGTCTTGCTGTGAAATCTGAATATCCGTATACTCTGGCTCAAATAAATACGGACGGCCATCGAATTCAAAGACCTCATCCACATTGTGGAAAACATCTAAATATTCAGCCATGACACTGAAAGTCTTTAAGATGACACTAAGCTACGCTTTCTGTACTCCAACACAACAAACCCGGCTGGCACTCTCGTTTCCACCATGGATGTATTCCACTATTCCACCGTTGTCTTCCGGCAAAACGTCACTTCACCAGATTTCAGAACGAGACTTCTCCTTGAGCGAGACTCTTTCTATAATGTCAGACGCTTATAATAACAATCAGAGCCTCTCATTGCAAAAACAAGCACTTTTAGTGGACGGAAATGACGGTGTCAGCTTGCCCCAATAGCACCACATTGCCCGTAAGCAGCTGTCGTCTACAGCGTCATCCCTCAGTACTGGACCAATTTCAGAAATTGTTGTCCCTATTAGTCAGTTAGAAATAAAAATATGGGAAAAAATAGGGTCCAGGTTGAAAAATACGGAAGTTACCCTTTAATTCTTCCTATAGTATCAATTCCACCAGTACACATGTAGGCCTACCATTCATTAGACTATTACTAACACTAACAGCAATGATGGTGATGATAATTACGGTTTCATCATGTCTAGTTTGTGTAGAATGATTAAAGATGATTAAAAACTCTGTTTTTTTTGCCTTGATCCTCTGTACAGGTGTCAGTTCCTTCATCCATCCAGCTCTGTAAAGTAATCAGAGGCTGCTGCTTCAGGAGGCTTTACTGAGGTCAACTCATCTGTCAATGCTGTTACTCACGCTTCATATCTGAATCTCACCCCTCTCTCACCCAGCTACACATTTTACCACCATGCCTGCTGTACCGTTACCTTCACCAGCTGCCGTGTAAAATGCATTATATAAAAACATTATTAGAATTTTAATACATTTTTATTGCTTGAAATGGCTCAGTTTATGAAAACTGATTTTTCTGCTCTGTATAAGTTAAACAAGGCTTTCTAAATGTGCTGTCAGTTCAAATACTTAAAACTCATCTTTCATAGACCTCATAGAAGCCAGTAAAGACTCAAATCTAATAAATTTACACTGACAGCCTGAGAACAAGGATACATTTTTTTTAAAGTGTAATAACTTAACAAGACTTGACAAGAGTCTACACACATGCTAGCAGCTCTGTGAGGCTTCACTTAGGCACAGCAGTGCTTTGAGCTAAATACTAACCTACTGCCCTACTGCTTAACATCAGCATGCTAACATACTGATGTTAAGCAGTAGGACAGTCACTACAAGATTATCGTGGCTAAAAGAATTCACGAAAACAACATTATTGAGATATCTATAGAAAATTTGAAAAAAATAAAAACAATAATACTGCTAAGTTAAATCATCTTTAACTTTGTTTATTGTGCGTTTTGTCTTTTTATTTGCAAATGAATTACACTCAAATTACAAGTTTAGGGAGGTGTAGAGAGAGTCTGTAACCATAACTGTATATATAAAATTATTTAAGAAGTGCAGGACTATTTACACAATATTATCATATGTGTATTATTAACATAATATCAATATTTCATTTGCAGGTATTTGGTCATAAACCAAAGTATTGGATGACTTAAATTTTTGTTGGAATGTTAGAAACAGTTTCTTCCAGGCGGCTAGCTGATGATTTGTGGAAGTCATTGTGACTCCTTTGTCCCCTGCTGGTCATCCTTGGCTCCCTGTTCTGTTTACACCTCGGTGCTGTTGGATTTATGGCCACAGTGTCAGCGGGCCCTCTGATTACCTTCCTAACCTGCACTGTAAATCTGCACTGTATCAATAACATCAGTCATCTGGAGGTGCTCATAGAGACCAAGAACTAATGTCTGCAATATGTAAGCGAGGGAATGTGGTTAACATAACTGATATATGAAGCTGTGGTTGGAATAATGTCTCTGGAAAATTGCTCTGCTCAAAATGTGTATAACGCTGCTTCTGTTTTGACAGGTTTAACTATGGTGCCCTGCAGAAAGCCCCCGACTGCTGAACTATGTGCAACTGAGCAGGAGAATACATTTTATGTTGAACCAGAACATCTTTCTTTTTATTGGGAGCAGATATGTGGCTGCCCTCCCTTTTTCCCTAACATCAACAGTTATTTTTATGTTAAATTATTAAAGGTACCCTGTGGTATTTTTGACCACTTGCAGCACTATGGAGCAATGTTTTTAGGTGTGGGTCCCCGTTAAGTTTGTTCCTGTTCCTAGTGATATATAATAATATATATAATAATGTATCAGTCACAGTGGCCCTTTATCTGCAGAACAAGTACTTTTACTTTTTGATACTTTGAGTACATTTTGCTGTTAATACTTCTGTACTTTAACCATAGACTGTATATAAGAAGTGGACGTAATCACGTGAGGTCACCCATTGGTTTGTGGACTGCCGTTTTGAAGCCTCGAGTTTAGCATATTTGCAACCAGAAGTGACACGAGAAGGTGGAGCTGAGTACAACCGAACAAAGCAACCAGAGGAGTCGCCCCCTGCTGGCTATTAGAAAGAAAGCAAGTTTAAGGCACTTCCGCATTGGCTTCACTCTCCAGAACCAGAAGCAGCCGCCTGGCTTTAACCAAGGATTTCTTAGTAGTTTTACACTGTTATATTTCTACTTTTATTTTAAGGTACAGTGTGTAGGATTTGGCAACATCTAGAGGTGTGGTTGCAGATTGCAACCAACTGAGTACCCCTCCGCTCACTGTTCCCTTTCTAAGACTTCGGCAACGGGAGCCGCCGAGTGCAAAACCGTGGTAATGCTTCGCCTGGCTAAGAGGCCATCCATACCATAATAACACTACTTTAGGAGCAACGGAAGTCAGACGGCGGCTGGCGGTACCAAGGTTTTGCGCTGTGCGGCTCACGTTATCGCAGTTTCACAAGTGTGTCGGAGAACTACGGTGGCCTTCAGGTAACGTAAAAACGTGAAAGTCTCTCTCTAGAGCCAGTGTTTGGTTTGTCCGTTCTGGGCTACTGCAGAAACATGGCGGCGCAACATGGCGGACTCCGTGAAGAGGACCCGCTCCCTATGTAGATATGAAGGGCTCATTCTAAGCCAACAATAACAAAAGAAAACATACTTATACAGTTATGAATATTATATTCCATTTCTGCTAATAGATCCCCCGAAATGTTACACACTGTTCCTTTAAGAAAAGGGTTTGAGTATTTTTTCCACCAGGAGAGTAGGTGACAGCATGCTGGGATGCTGCAGATTTGTGATGTTTTGCCTCCATTTCATTATTTTTGTTAATAAATTCTACCTTTTTTGCATATACTTTGCCTACAGATACACTTCTTCAGCATCCCCTTAAAAAAGAAATCCAGTAACACAACATCTACTTCCCTTTATCTGAGATGGCAGCACTACAAGACAGAAATGCAATAAATCTAAATCTGAACTTCTATTCTTGCTATAGGGCACAACAGTGGCGAGAATGCGAAACCACAGCTTTTAAGGGCAGTATGTGACGTCTTATGGCCAAAGAGGTGAAAGGAAATATCTTGGTGTGGGCATCCAACAGTAAGACAGGAAATAATAAAAGTATTTAACATTTGTCATCAGAGCTCAAAGTAAACCATTTTGTGTTTCTTCTGGAGTGTTTAGATTTCATGACATGAGCGGAAAAGCAGTTAGAGGTGAAGGCTGAGCAGCAGTAAACAGTCATAACATAGTGGGAAAGTCCTACATTATTCAAATAGTGGGTTTGTGATAGAAACACAATCCTTTTAACAATATGTTATATGAACACTCTTTGGCAAAGAAGATTTGTGGTTTGTGATAATAGCGGGGGGGAAAAAAGAGAACAATCTCTGCTCCGCTGTGCTCTGGTTTGTTCCGTCAGCAGATTTAGTTAAACTTCATGAAGATGATATCAGCCGGGCCCAGAGTTTGTCTGTTGTTTATATCATCACAGTAACACGAATGAAGAGAGCAGATTTGATTTAAAAGATACAATCCATGATTTATTACAGAAAAAGAGTGATATCCAAATTATTTTTATGTTACATTATTTTTATACATTTCAATGTTTTTACATGTAAACAGGAACGAAGTAAACAATGTTATTGATAAACTTCATGTCACGACTGATGCCACCCTATTGTACAGTTAAATCGAACGTCACTGTGCTTCCACGTCAAGTACATCACTTGCACAATCCTATTAGGAGGCAAAGCATGGAACAGAAAGCTTAATCCCCCCCTAGACTGCTATATTTTCAGAGATGTGCAAGGTCATGCCATTACTACTTATTATTATGCAGAACCCATATTGTGCTATCGCCAACAGTAGAAGGCATGAAGGCCGCCTCTCCACCACTGTGCAGCATTTGTGTTAGTGAGAAGGTGAACCGATGTTCTCAGAGAGGAGAAGATAACAGGAAACAGATTAGTAGCTGGGTAAGTGAAACATCCAAGGCCATATTCATTCATGAAATTACCCCTATCCCATTAGGTTAAACACAAACAGAGTAAATCTGAGGATCCAAGTTTAGGAGTTTAGTTTCATCAGATTCCTTGAAATTCAGTCCAGATTATATAAATAAGGGCTGCACGATTTTGAAAAAATATCTAATTATTTTGACTGATATTGCAATTGCGATATGATTTATGCTTTTAGAGGGAATTATAATTTTTACATCATCATTCTCATTTTCACTGAACAATATATGGTGTGATTTTTGCGGGGATCTGTACCAAACAAAGATGTTTTTCTTAAGTCTGTAGAATATGATGTGTAGGCCAGGAAATCTCTGCAGCACCACAATATTTAATTTAAAATGGTATTTTGACAACTTTCATCTTTAATAAATATTGCGATTTCCTCCTCATCCTGCGATTTGAAAATTGCAGTAGGCCATATTTCGATTTCGATAAAATGTCGAATAATTGTGCAGCCCTACTAAAAATCTGTCTGGAGTCCAAGCTTTTATTTAGAAAATACTCTTACAGTTTAAAACTCTGCCACATCAGGAAACATAATGTCTTGTCCAGACCTCCAAAAAGAATCAACACTGAAAAACGGCGGTGATATGTTTAAGACGCTGTTAACAACTTTACAGGAGTTAGCTCTGCTCAGAGCAGGTGTTAGGTCATGCATACTCTACAGTACAAATGTACCAGAACATTTACATCTGCATCGGTTCAAACTCAAGGATAACAACATGCATAGATTTTGTTCACATAGCAGGGAAGATATTCTGAAAACCTGGACTAGTTTTCTAAGTGTAGGAATGAGATTTAAAAGCAAATATCTCTCTCATGTGAATGAAATGATGATCAGTGGATTGAAAACTACGACCTGAAAGCATCATTCTTAACCAACGACCTGCATCATACGTCTCCATTACGAACTGTGCGATTTCGGATCTGCTCTAACATACTTACTGTGACTAGGCAAAGAAAAATCAAACATGCTTTTAACTGTGAGTGTGCGTTAGAGTCATGCAAATGCACTGCAGTGCAAAAATATATATATCTTAAAAAGCAGGACACCTTTGATTGCATCTTAGAAAATATAAAACATTCAGAGGACACCTGAGAAATGTGGACATTACTTTGTTTGTCTGAGGGTGAAATCGGGTGAACTCATACTGAGAGCACAGATTAAAAGTATAAAAACATTACGTATATCATAAGATGTATATACAGCAACAATAAATACATTTAAATGATGTACAATTCATGTAAAATAATAAATAAGTTTTTCAGTGTTGTGCGTTGCATTCAGGGTAGTGATATTCTTTATCTTCAGTTGTTAGATTGGTGTAACTTTCATGACTAAATCTTATTTACCATCATATGATCAACATGACCTGTACTGAAGCTCTCGGACCAACGTTAAAGAGGACCTATAATGCTCATTTTCAGGTTCATTCTTGTATTTTGGGTTTCTACTAGAACATGTTTACATGCTTTAATGTTCAATAAACGCTTTATTTTTCTCATACCGGCTGTGCTGCAGCACCTCGTTTCACTCTCTGTCTGAAACGCTCTTTTTGAGCCCCCCCCCCGAAAAGCCCAGTCTGCTCTGATTGGTCAGCTGGCCCACTCTGTTGTGATTGGTCAACCAAACCAAACTCTTCGGACTCCGCTCCAGCTCCGCTCTAACTAGCTTTGTTTGAGTGCCAAACTAGCTGCTAGTTATAGGTATCATGCAAATGTGTTGCAAACCTCAGCCCAGTCGCACAGCAGTTGTGAAATAGTCACGAAATTTAATGAATTGATTCGTGTACATAGACACAAATTAAATTTTTTTTCGTGATGGTCAGCACAAAAAATCAATTCGTATGTAATCCACGTAATTGTGAACCGGGAAGTATAAAGAGCGGCGAACGCCGCATAGGGAGGAGTGGGTGGGTCAGAAAACAACAGACTTTCGCCCGGGTAACCGGTGTTCGTGTCCCGTGTGAAACCACAAGTCAAAGTTGATTTATTTGTCACGTAACTTCCGTACTTAAGTTACAGCACTTCTGGAGTTATTTTAACCCAAACCGCGATCTTTTCCTAAACCTAACTAAGTAGTTTTATTTTGAAAAGACTGGAGCGGATATTGACATGTGGGTCACGTGTTACTGAAAAATATAGTCATGCTGAGCGTCACGAAAAAAAGGGAAATTCGTGTCTATGTACACGACTCAAATAGATTCAATTTTGTGACTATTACACAAACTGCCGTGAGACTGTGTTGGTTACTTGGTGACATCACCACGTTACGGAAGAAAAGGCGGGACGTCAAGCAAGGTGTTTCAGGCAGTTTAGGAGCAGTGTTTCTGTTGGGGAGAGTAACTCCCTTTGGCATGGACATGCACAAAAAACTATATATCACACTAAAGGAAAGGGAAAAAGCACAAAAGCAAAATAGGTCCTCTTTAAAGTTCTCATCTCTTACAAAGTACAAACCCCTCATTAATACGGTTCACTCCACAACTCTCCATCTCAACATGAATGAAACAGGAAATGATTCTGACTCAGCCTCACAGATGGATGCGTCGCTCATGCTGCCTGTTTTCCTGAGTTCCCATAAACGTGCTGCTCCATGACATCAGAACTGACCACAATAAAAGGTCACGACTCCGCATTTAACAAAACCTAATTTCTCAGTTTCACATCAGTAAAGATCAGGAAGCAGCCGAAACCGCATCTGACCATGTGCTTAGCGAAGAACTGAAGTAAGTTGGGTGAACTTGTGTGAGTGAGGAACAGTGGATGGATGTTCTTTGCAAGCTGAGCATCCAAGCCACAGGTATGTCCAAGCGATCCAAGTTTCAACCACGCTTCACGGCTTCCAACAACAAATGGAAAACAGGCTGCGAGCGCAGAACGGAAGAGCAGATTTGCGGCTCCGGCATGCTTGAGTCTATACATTGTTCATGATGGGAGTCGCATTACAACGTACAGCGTGTTTCAGAGCCATTAGCTGAGACTCGAGTAGGTACTGCGGTGTGACTCACATCCAAAACAAATCCTTACAGGAGAGTTCAGAGAGTTTACATAAGATCACACAACAGAACGACGAGAGAGAATATTTCTTCTTGCACTTGTAAAAAGCACGTGCAGCACAAACAGGCACACGTGATGTTGGTGAAACAATTGTGGTGCGCACGCACGACTGTAGGCACAATCAAAAAGTTCACATCTCCTCAACTCAAGACAGTCAAGCTCAGCAGTAGCACAGACAGAGATTAACACACAGCTCACAGCGAGTACAGACACACGTGAACCAGGCATCAAGACGGGGACTTTGTCTATCAAAAAGGTACAAAACAATATTACCATGCACTTTATATAACGTCAGAGAGAATTCTTTGTCAGATGAACTGAATGGATGTTCACATCCTCCACGATGAATGCTTTTATTTGTTATTTTTTCTTGCCGCAAATATTTATCAGCATGCTTCAAGGGCAATATACAGTCGCTTTGCAAGAACAGTGTCCATTGTATTTGGTAGCAACATCACCAGAATCTCTTTTGCAACAAGAAACGCTAAGTGCCACAGTAGCTCTGTCACATATAACCAGGCAGAGCGGCGGCTTGGCTGCTGATGCTCACGGGAGCAGGAGGAAAAAACGCGGCCATGCTGCGAGTTGCACCAAGCGGAGTCAAAGCGGAGTGCTAGCTGCCACACAGAGAGAGTGCAAGATGGGTGCCGAAAGTGAACAGTGGTGATCTGCAGCCCTTGATCTGCATAGTAAACATTACAATTGCACAGGTTTCCTCCAGTGAAGCCATGACACAGCAGCACAGACCCAAGGGCAAACCTGCTGGATGAAGCCAGGTGAGGGGTCGGGACAGGGCAGGGCAGGGCGGGGAGGAGAGGGTCAGAGCCACAAACCAAGAGCAGCGCCGACACTGGACGCGGGAACAGATGGCGAGGGAGAGGTCAGGTTCAGAGCC
Organism: Sebastolobus alascanus; assembly: GCA_916701645.2. NCBI lineage: Eukaryota > Metazoa > Chordata > Actinopteri > Perciformes > Sebastidae > Sebastolobus > Sebastolobus alascanus. The sequence goes on from CAKAOJ020000022.1 coordinate 50,150, forward strand.
TGAAGCCAGACAGGTTCGGGGGAGGATCTGGTTACTGAAGAAGAGGGTGTCTTTGGTGTACAGAATCAGCCGAGTGAAGCTAGAGTCTCAAAGCTAAAACACATCGATAAGCAGGCCGGGGGAGGTTGTGCCTGTGAGTTGAGGGCTGTAGTGGAGACGCAGGGGATAAAAGCTAAGGCCACTCGTGGTGATAACGCCGTCCGTTTTTCTTCCTCTCCTTCTGCAGGTGCTCCAGTTCCGCTTCGTACATCATCTCCTGCATCAGGTACTTTTCCCTCCTCATACGATCGCAGAGATCCTTCGGGATGTCCGGAATGAGGTACGCTATGAAGGACTTGATCCCGTACACCAGGTGCTGAGGGGAGCGTTAATAATTTATGAGTTCCACAGAACCATGCTTTAGTTGCCAATATTGTGTGCACAATTCAATAAGAATGCAAAGGCTGAACCACAATAAAGCACGTTATGTGCCCTGTAATGTTTTATAGGTGCATGTTATGCCAGTTTTTCTCACTACACAAATCATTGCACAATGCAACGGCGTCAGGGGGAAATCTTGTCAAGTTTTCAAGGAAAGAAGAAGCAACATGTTGCCTTTTTTTTTATCTGGACCATCATGACCACCATGTAATTTGGGATTTATTTTGTGTTTTTTTTAGTGAAATTCCTCAATCTACTGTAGCAACAAGATTCAATTAAAGCATTAAAATCACTTAAATTGAGCTTGTGAGGTTTTCACTTAACAATAACAGCACAAAAAGTAAAAAAAATGATAAATCTACAAAACATTCTGTAGTTTCACAGACTTGAGAAGACATAAGGGCTTTCAGTTTTAGTTGGTGAACACACAAAAGACAAAAGAAAAGCTGACTGACCTCAAAGACGATGATGAAGGCCAGCCTGGCGGCCAAGACGTGCCAGAACTGCAGGGTGAATTCGTACGGCACCGAGCTCCAGGGCGGTGCTCTGTAGTCTCTGTACCTGCAGTATATGATCTGGCTGTTGTTCTTCATCTCCCTCTTATCAAACACAGACAGGCTGCTGTCCATGTAGCCTCGCAAACACCTGAGGAAGGAGAGGAGAAGCTATCACACCACAACACTGCCAGCCACTCTGCCAGATGAATATCTAAAGTAGGGCTGTCAAAGTTCATGAGATAATAACTCGTTAACGCAAATTAATTTTAACGCCAGAAGAAAATACTGAAGATACTGGTATCATGTGAAATTAGAAAACCTAAGGAATCCAGGTACAGACCATGTCATAGCTTGTCGGGAAGGACAGAAATAACGCTTCAAACTTAAACTAAATTTTGGAGAGGAAAAACTGGCATGGCCATTTTCACAGGATATGTGAATGAAAATGGGTTCTATGGGTACCCACGAGTCTCCCCTTTACAGACATGCCCACTTTATGATAATCACATGCAGTTTGGGGCAAGTCATAGTCAAGTCAGCACACTGACACACTGACAGCTGTTGTTGCCTGTTGGGCTTGAGTTTGCCATGTTATGATTTGAGCATATTTTTTATGCTAAATGACAAATATTGTCCAGAAACCTGTGAGGGTTTCTGGACAATATTTGTCATTGTTTTGTGTTGTTATTTGTTTTTCAATAATAAATATATAAATATATACATACATTTGCATAAAGCAAGCATATTTGCCCAATGCCATGTTGATAAGAGTATTAAATACTTGACAAATCTCCCTTTAAGGTACATTTTTAACAGATAAAAAATGTGCGATTAATTTGTGCTTCAATATTTAATTGATTGACAGCCCTAATCTAAAGCTTACACATTAGTGCTTACTCATCCGCATGGTGGTGTCCCTTGTTCACACACGGGCCGTATTTGAAGGCGTAGACAAAGCGAGGGATGTAGTCTGAGGTGATGGCGATGACGAAGGCGTTGGTGATGACTGCCAGCACGCCGATGCCTTCGAGAATCCCATGCCAGATACCTGACAGCCAAACCAGAGGAGATTAAGCATGTTTCACTACTTTATAAAGTTTAAAGGAAGACTGTAATATAGCTTTCCTGAAATGCTCACTTTCCTTCATCATGCTTCATTTACTTCTCTTCAGTTAATAATTTACCAAAATGGGTTTCAACAGCCTCCAGGGGTGGTGCAAGGACATCTTGTTTATATATATAAACAATATTATATATAAACAATTGGTTTGTGAAAGGTTACTCAAAGTACTGCATGTTTTTTTGGCTGCATTAAGAATAAATTCTATGAAGGCTACTGTGCTGTCAGTGAAGAAGAATCATCTCTCTGCCTTTTCTGCGTTAGATTAGTCTCTGTCTGATCCGTCAACGACAGCTCCAACCTACAAAAAAGCTTTTCTCTTTCATTCTGTGCGACTGAAGCATAATGTGTTCATTACGGCTGAAGAATTTCTAAATGTTGCAGGGCGGATTGTTCCTTTAATTACAGGGCAACATGCCACAAGAACCATTTGGTCATATATTATACGGCGGTTGGAGGGTGTTGTTTGTAACCATATGGGGAGATGGGCTGCTGGGAGGTGACGGGCAGCATATGGCGGTACAGACGCAGAGGATATGGGGACATATCTATCTCCATAGGATGGAAAATGTTTGGTTACCACAGTGTTTTAATGTTGGAAAACGTGGCTGTGATCTAAAAATACAACAGTGTGAGAGACACAGAAGAGGTGTGGGGGCAGTCAGAGATCACATTGACCTATGTCAGTGGCTCGGGCAGGCATGGGTCTCCTCCATTGAGTGACGAACTTGTAGGCGTCAAGACGAATCTCAATGATGTTGTTGAGCAGAGCGAGGAGCGGAGCCAGCGGAAACGCCGCGACAAAGATGGTGGTGAAGCCAAACTGGAGAACTGAAGAGGAAAGAGAGGATGTCCGTCTCAACATACTTTGAATTCTTTCCTTTCCTCTTCAGACACTCAAAAAAGAGTGTAAGGTTTTACCCATTTCAAGGTATTCGTCCACCAGTCCATGGGCGTTCATCGGCTGCAGGTTCCAGTCTTTGTCCCACTGTGGAAGCTGGGCTTTGTTCTCCACATTCGGCCCTCCGCCACCTCTTTTCTTCATCTTCCTACGAGACCACCAGTTCTGCAGCAAACTGAAAGTGTAGCAAGTAGCTAACTGTCAACTCAAAGCAATTATTTCTGACAATTCACTGAGCCCTGCAGGAAGCCTTTTACTAAGCCGCGCACAAGAGGATTTGATGTGTTTCTGCAGGAGAAAAGCCTTTTCATATGCTAATGAGCTGAAAAAACGACACAAAAATTACATAAGGTTTGTAAACTGCCAATCACTTGAATTTACAGCATTACAGCAAGGATTTAATGTGGCATTCCTAATGGCTCGTAGAGAAAGAACCACATGACTATAATAAAGTATTACTCACGGATAACCGAGCTCCATGAAGTTGTTCCAGATTTGTTTGAAGAACATGATGACTCCCATTTGTAGGCACAGATCAATCAAACAGCCACTCGGGTGACACTGAGAAAAATATATTTACAACTGTAACATCCACATTTCATGCCAGATGATTCAAAGCTGTGAGCGAATCCTGGGAGACACTTCATCCCATTCTGTTTTTTGATCATTAAAATAAAAATCCCAGCAATTATGTAGGAGATTAATGGTTCACATATAGAGGCGGATCATTAGAAAAGATGAATTACGTGACGATTCTAAATATATCCTAAAACAGAAGGCAATACTCAGCCCACTTATGGTGATGTCTAATTGCACTCACCTCCTCCAGTCTCCATCGATTAAAGAGTTTATTGTAATTTCCAGGCCTGCCAGCAAACCTGAACACATTGAGAGGCAACATTAGCTGTGAAATTCAATCAGAGGAAAACTAATAAAGTCTAAGCAGGAAAAACAGGACACTTAAAGGTACTAATTATGTCTGAGAAAACCAGTGATTCTCAAAGTGGGGGCCGGGGACCCCTAGGGGTCTGTGGCACTCTGTCAGAGGGTCTGCGAAATAATTTGCTATAAACTATAAAATTGTGCTGTATCATTCAAATTTGCATATCTACAGATGGGGACCATTTGCAGCAATAAAACAAGCATATTGTGTCCATTACTCCCACCCACATTAGCTTTGGGCCAATAGAAACTCTGGTATGATTGTGACACACAGCACTAAGTTCATTATTTTAAAGATGAAGCACTTACTGAAAGTCAGCTTTAGACTGTTGAATTTAAATATCTGGATTTATTAGGACTATGTTTTGCTTCTGTTCATTTTCTGAAAGCTTTTATGATCAATTACTTGAAATGTAGGCTATAAATGCTGTCAAGTTGAGTCCAAATGCAATTTTAATAAAATCACCCTCTGTTTAAAGGGACTTATGTAACTTTTTCCATGTATAAACGTTTTTTAATCATTTTTTGCCAGTGTGAACAGGTTGTTACCTAAAAAATGAGACCTTCTGCGACTTTCTGGGTTTCCTATCAGCCTGTAGACTGCTTTTAATGTGAAGAATCCGGGCCGTTTTTTCCAGGAAAATCCAACGGCTGTGACATCATGCACGCTCGCGAGTCCCTAGCCGTAGCTAACGTTCAGTTAGAAATGGAGTCCACTAACGCAAATAAACGACCAGCCCCCACCACAACTCAGACTCCAACACAAACTCCACGGAAGCACAAAAACACAAAGTTATATGTAGTGAAGGCCGTCTTGCAAAACAGGAGTGTGACCAACGTCGGAGGAAAACTAGTATTGTGAGAGTATCGCAGAGCGGCAAGTGTGTGAGAAATCCAGTAAGCTAGTGGAGCAGAAGAGAGTTGGTTTAGCTTTGAAAATATCAAGGGATTGTACAATGGAAGTTGCAGTTTGTGCAGAAATGTGTCTTGTTTCCCTGCTGCTGAGTGAGGTGACGGGGCTCCGGAGCGAGTAACGTTATTGACTCCGGCCCAGGAGACCAAAAACTACGGTGTCTCCACTGTTCCTCCGGAGACTGAAACAGGAAATGTTAACACTAGGATCAACATCGGCTGGGACTTTGATTCACGGAGGGACTTTTATTTGGTAAGCTAACATTACTGCCAAGCATATGAAATACTGTATAAAGCGATATTGTAGTTTTAGCTGCTAATGTTGCTAACCTTAGTCAACATGATGCCTGTCAATCACGTTCAGTCTCGTGTGTGTCGGTAGTGCGAGTGCGAGCAACAGGACGCTGACTGTCGATGACTTCACGGTCACAGGTGTCACTTTTAACTAGCAATTTCTGATTCTTACAGAGAGTCCCTTTAAAAGGTATATAAGTGGGTTTAAAGGAGCAGTGCGTAGAATCTGGCGGTATCTAGCGGTGAGGTTGCAGATTGTAACCTCTCCTGTGTGCCACGCGTGTAGAAGAACTACAGCGGCCAATGCGTAACAGCGAAAGGCCCTATCTATAGTCAGTTGTTGTAAGAGTAGCGTAGTTCATTTGGAGCAGAGCCAGTGCGTAGAGTGTGCGTACGTGGGAAGTGAGTGGGGAAGCAAGAGAGAGAGAGCGGTGGCGACAGCAGCGAGGGTTTTTTTGGGTTAAGTTTTTCCTTATCCGATGAGAGGGTCGTACTGTAAAGGACAGAGGGTGTCGTATCCTGTACAGATAGTAAAGCCCCCTGAGGCAAATTAGTGATTTGTGATATTAGGCTATAAATATAAAATTAACTTGATTTAAGTAACGTTATCGACTCCGTCCCAAGCAGGAAAAGTTAACACAGTGGTTTGTCTGTTCTGGGCTGCTGTAGAAACATGGCGGCCGGCTCCATGAAGAGGACCCGCTCCCTATGTAGATATAAAGGCTCATTCTAAGGTAACGAAAACACAACAATTATATATTATATTTAGGTGATTATACACTAAAGAAAACATACTTATTAATATTATATTCCATTTCTGCTAATAGATCCCCCTAAATGTTACACACTGTTCCTCTAACATTCAATAACATTGCTAATTTCCCTGCTGTGGGACTAATAAAGGATTATCTCATCTCATCTCATCTTATCTTAACATAATTCAAATTGAAATGTGTTTCTGTTTATCATTATGAAACAAGTCTGACATTTTTTAGGTTGAAAAGTTTTAAAATACAAATAGTTCCAGTGGCATCTAAGAGTAGTAAGCATTATGCTTAATCTATGTACGATTAAGAGGGGTTCCTTGGAAAATTTTCTCTGGCCCCAAAAATTGTGAAACCCTCTGTGATAAACCACAGCTTGGTTACATTTCTAGTCAAGGCAGTTTCTGTAAATGCTGAATCATTAGGTCCAAAAAAAACCTCTACAGTGAGGAGAGGAAGGAGTCTTGGCAGATGTCATGACATGGGAGCTTGAAACAAAACATCTTTGCACAATCGCTCATTAAATTTACTGTAAACAGGAACTGCAGAGTTCATGGCAGCCGGCCTACCTTCCCAGAAAGAAAGCGATGTAAAACGTGGAGCTGTTCAAATTCACAAACTGGAACAGGAACATCTTCAGAGAAAAGCTGTTCTCCCACACAGAGTCGGTCCGTGGGTGCTCTGAAGGGGGGAGAGACAGGGGTCGTTTGGGGTGGACAAGGGAGAAAGTAAATGCTTGCCAACCATCTGAGAAGCAAGAGATAATGAGGGTATAAAAGCATGCAGTATTAGGACAACGCTCACCTAGATTTGTCAGCAGATAGGCCACCTTTTCATACACCTGACAAGATGATAGCACTCGTAAGCATCAACAGGGAAAAGGTTATAATGATCATGAAAAAGAGAGGCAAACAGAAAAAAACAGACAGTCTTTCTGGCTGAGGATGTGGTATTTCCTGGAACAAAGTTCTAAGTTAAAGTTTCATGAAGCATTTGTTGGACAGAATAATGTAAACGTGCCAGATGACGCGTGTCCAGACACCCACCACGTTGAGAGACATGATGATCATAAAGTTGATGCAGACGCCGGTGCCAGAGGTGGCGAACTGCCAGTTCTTCTTCACAAAATTCCAGTCCAAGGAAGCAAACTTCTCCATCGCGATGAGACGGAAAACCACCACAGCAAACACGGCGGTCAGAACGAGGGAGATCTGAGCAGAGACGATGGAGAGAAGAGAATGTTATATGCATGCGTGTGATGAATTCTTCGGTTTATAATGAACAACAGTGCAGCATAAAAAGGAAGAAATATTGATTAAGAAACAATGAACTATTCAGATAAACAAAACCCTCATCATTTAAATGTAATCAGGAGAAATCAGGCCATCATAAAGGCCAATATTTCCTCTCAATATGGTTTTCATCCAGCAGGGGGAGATGTTATGCCACATCATAAACGCTCCAAAAGGTAGCACACAATATAACGATGAAATCACTGTGAGGCTGAATCCCAGAAGGGGAGATTATTGAAAGATCAAAGGGTTTACCATGAAGAATATTCCGGACACAGACACCGTGAGCCGTCTGAGTTTGTCTGAGAAGGGCTGGAAAGGCTCGGGCTTGCCAGAGATGGGGTTGACTCTCTCCACCCTGGAGTACTTGGATTCAAACTGAGGCCTCAGCTCCTCCTGATTCACAACACACAGCATGAACTATTGAACTTCTTCTTCATTTTGTACATCATATAATCAGTGTCAAGTTTAGAAGAAGTGCTGCGTGAAGTAAAATTGTGAGGTAATCAAATTATCTATTTGAGCATATTGCTGACATACCTCTTCCTCCTCCCAATCGATGAGATCCCAGTCATAAGTCAGCTCTGCCCTCCTCCTTTTCCAGAACTCCAGGAATACCGTGGCTGCAGACGGGATCGGGAATCACGTTATTGATCAACTTTGATATGCAGCACACAGTATGTTTGATAATCACGAGGCTGCAGAGGGCCATTCGCAGAACCAAACACCACATTGCGGCTAGATATCCTGAGTGAAACACAGGCTGCGGTGGCGTGAACGGCCCATTATGGAAACTGATTACAGCCATCAGTTCACACGCTGCTTCGTGTCTGTGCAGAAGTTGAGGAAAAGTGGCAACAGCAAATAGGCTTTACTTGTACAATGTATCACCCCCGAGCTCCATTTTGTGTTGAAAGACTTCAAAAGTGAAGCTTTCTGTGGGCAGAATTCCCTCCGGAGGCATTGTTTCCTTTGTGTCGGACTCTATTGTGACTTGAGCTGCACACAACGCCAAAAATGATGTCGGTAATCTTATTCTGTCAAGACTTTTCATGTACTCTGATTTATTACAGATACATAACACCAGAAAAAAAGGCTTTTATAACGGCTGAATGGCACGCACACTTGGTCCAACATATGTGGAAAATGTAGCATTAGTGCAAAGGCGGTGGAAAGAGCAGTGGAATCACATATGAGCTTTGATGGACAGCACACTGTAACACTATACTACTGATTCAGCGTTTCTGTCAGTTTTCATTAGACATACATATTATACACGTGTATGATTTTGTAGCAGAGAGACAAACGTCTAATGAAAACTGACATGAGTATTTGATCAGTGCTGTGCAGCCTTAAAGAGGACCAAATATGCTCATTTTCAGGTTCATTCTTGTATTTTGGGTTTCTACTAGAACATTTTTACATGCATTATGTTCAAAAAACGCTTTGTTTTTTCTCATACCAGCTGTGCTGCAGCACCTCTTTTCACCGTCTGTCTGAAACGCTCTGTTTGAGTTCCTCCCCCTCCCGAAAAGCCACGTATGCTCTGATTGGTCTGCTGGTCCACTCTGTTGTGATTGGTCAACCGATCCAAACTCTTCAGACTCTGGTCCAGCTCTGCTCTAACTAGCTTTGTTTGAAGGCATACCAAACTAGTTGCTAGGCAGGTATTATGCAAATGTGTTACTTGGTGACATCACCACGTTACGGAAGAAAAGGAGGGACTTCAATCAAGGTGTTTCAGGCAGTTCAGGAGCAGTGTTTCTGTGGGGGAGAGTAACTCCCTTTGGCGTGGGCTTTGGTTTTTTGTAACTTTTCAGACCTTTTACATGCAAAAAAACTATATAACAGACTAAAGGAAAGGAAAAATGTACAAAAGCATAATAGGTCCTCTTTAACACAGCTCTTTTATACATCTGAACATATTACATGTGTTTGGAGCTGAAATAATTAGTAGATTAATCAATGAAAATAAAATAATCCACAACTGTTAAATAACAGAGACACTCCTCAAGCAAAACTACCAAACATCTCTCAGTTCCAGCTACTCAATTATGAGAATTGGCTGCATTTCTTTGTCATATTTGATGTTAAACTGAATATTTTAAGGTTTTAGACTGTTCCACCACATCACCTTGGGCTTTTGGAAATGTTTTACTATATTGTGACATTTTTTAGTCTACCCGATAAATCAAGAAAATAATCAGCAGATTGTAATCGTGAGAAACTAGCAAGAGTACATTCGATTTTAAAAATGATCCAACCGAAAAATTCAGCCAAGTGTTTCCAAAAACTGGTGCACGCAGGTAGACAGGTCTAATCTGCAATAAACCTGTCCAATCATTGCATTCGTGTTGAATGAAATGATTAGATTGATTAGATTCTATTGATTTATTGATTGCTGACGGGATGTAATGAGAATTTTCACAAATATAACAACATTTTTTTTGAAGATTACCAACTCTAGCTTTAATTGATACACATTTTTTGTTGTAGCCCTACACATGTTATTTGTTAATACATTTACAGTGAAACTACTGTAAATGACTCCAGTGATGAAGATAAACTCGGGCCACTCAGGAATTGTGGCCTTAAAAAGCACCAGAATATGAATCCTCAGTCAGAACAACTTTGACTGCTGTTAAAGATATTGAAGTTTAATATAGCCTGACCCACTTTTGTTTTAAGAGAGAGAAACGCAGCCTTCTCAGATGTCTACATTCGGTCCCTTGGGCTAACCAATTTTTCATCTTTATCTCGCACACACGCGCTCGCACACAGCAGACCTAGAGTGCACTCACTCAGTGGTGCAGTACTGTTACTTTGGTCCACATTGCCAAAAGCCTTCATGCAGGATTAAGAGCTACAGACCTCAGTCAGCGAGGCTGGCTGGACCTCCCTCGGCTCTCTGGCTCTACGGCTCTCCTTGGCCTTCATTTAGCCCAAACTCAGAACACATTGTGCCAAGTTTTCCCTCTGGGCACAGGTGATTATTTACCACGCTGGCAGATAGATGGCTTGGGGCCAGACGCTGCTCACACTCTACATTACAAAGATATTATAGCTGTGGGAACCTTAGCTGCAATACACTGCTATCATGGTGCAATTCTGCAACGCTGACAGCCGAACGATACCGTCTCACCCTGGAGAAATGTTTAATTACCCGACTAATTACATCAGGACGGCACTAGGAGCTTGAGAGCAGACGCTCAATCAGAGAAACCTGCCCTCGACTTATTCGATGACAAATGTATTACAGAGTGAAGATCTTCTGTGTTTACTGTATTGAATTCTCGGCTGAAAAGCTTAACGTGTTCGGAGTAGTTGAGTGGAGAGGAGAAGCATGAGCACTGACACACTATTGTATAAATAGATTTGAATTCCAGGGGGGTTTGTATGAAGTGAAGCACATAGTTGATGAAATACAACAAGTGTTCACAAAGTCAGGAAAGGGACAAGAAAAAAAAACACCTACCCCAAATAGCCATGAAGATGGCAAAGAACACAGTGCCGCCGTTATCAAACAGATGGGTCACCTAGAAACACAAGCACATGAAGAGCTGCTCTGAGAACGTGCTTCCTAAAATGGTGGCATGAAACTGAATTATGACTTTGATATATTTATAATTTCAACAGCTTCATTTATGTCAAATACATGTCAGGACTTTGTGAATATCAACATTGTCTCACATGAGACATTTCTTACAGGAATAATTTCACATTTTGGGAAATATCCTTATTCGCTTTCTTGCCGAGAGTTAGATGAGAAGATTGAAACCACTCTCATGTCTGTGTGATAAATATGAAGCTACAGCAGCCAGTTAGCTTAGCTTAGCATAAATACTGGAAACAGGGTATAACAGCTAGCCTGGCTCTGTCCACGGTAATAAATCTGGCTAATAGCACCTCTAAAGCTCACCAATTAACACGTTCTATCTTGTTTATTTAATCTGTACAAAAAAATGTAAAGTAAAAATGTAAGTGTAAAAGCCGTTTTACACAAAGTACAAAATTTGCATGGAAGTTATAAAAACTGATTTTGTGGGTTCTTATGAATGCTTGCACACATTCACACTCACGCGGGGAAAAAATATTCGGACGGACCGCCTTTGGAAATATATGTTTGACCAATGAAATCCTTTGTTCCAACTGATCGCTGATGTGCTTCTGTTTGTTGCACGGAGAGTGTGTAATGGTATGGACTGTCGGACAAATGGGCTTTTTTTCTGTCCTATAAGACATTTTTCTGGATTATTGGTGTTTCGGAATAACAAAAGGCTGTCCCCTTCTCAACAGCCAGTGACAAACACTACTACCTCAACAACCAAATAAAGGACAATATATGGCTTGAGATCGCCCAGCAGCGGGGATACAATGGAGACAGCTAGCATTAGCATCACATTTGGGGTCCAATTAGTTTGTGTATTGTGTAGTTAACGTTAGTCCCTTAGACATTCTCTGTCTGGAGAGTGGACACAGGCACTATTTAGGAAGAAACTCATTCGGCCTCACTGAAGGAAATGGAACACTGCAATGCGGATAATTCGCACTGGAACTGGTGCGCATATTTGTCATGCGGAAAATCCACACATGGATTTTCCGTATTCCTGCACCACATTTTCGCATCACACTGGTGAGAAACGGCTTTAAAAATCACAAGTTCTGGTTTTAACATTGGACAGAGCCAGGAAAGCTGTCAACCCTTGTTTCCGCTCTTTGCACTAAGCTAATCGGCTGCTTCATATTCAACAGACAGATATGAGAGTGGTACTGATCTTCTTCTTACTTAACTCTTGGCAAGCAAAAATGTCTAACCTTTAAAATATTGATTTTTATTTCAATATCTTCAATAAAAACTGAATTCAATAGTTTTCAAATACGTCACTATTTCTCTTTGTGATCATGATATACTCTCATTCAAAAGACAACTTTAAAACTCTTTAGTTTATGGGATGATGAGAGTTTTTTTGACCTAAAAATGTTCGTAACAAGTTTGTAGCGCAGTAGAAGAGATTAGGAAACATACTGAAATGTTGTGACTACGGATGAACACCAGAGCTGCACTGACCTTCGCGTAGACACAACTGTCGCTCAGCGTCCACGGACCACAGGTATCGCACATAGGACACATGATGGTGGTGTTGGCTTCACAAATCTCTTTACTGGTGAGACAATGAATCAGGAAATGACAGCAGCAACCAAGAATATACATTTATTCTACATTTATATCAATACAGGGGAGTATGTGCATCTTATATCAGCAGATTGTGGGAACTGACCTGACTTGGCTGGAGTCCATAGTGAAGAGGCCATAGAGGAAGACAAAAACGCCAACCAGGGCGGCAGGGATCAACATGCCGGTGTACCAGCCCAACCACGCAAAGTAAAGACCAATTTTCTCACCAAAGTACCGCCTGGAGAGAGACGGAGAGACAGAGCGGTCAACATTCACCAATACACTGTGGTGACTGTTAATTAAACCTGGCCATGTGGGTAGTTAGAGTACTGTAAGGCGGTTGTGGTAGTCTAATGGATGGGGAGGCTGCAGGGCTGAAAGGTCACACAGTATAATGTGGTGGGAAATGAATCAATAACTGCATCTGCTTCCAAAACCACAGCTGTCAGGGTGCCCTTGAGCAAGACACTTATTTCACAACTGCTGCAGTAAAGCAGCTCAGTGGCAATTAGCTGTATTAAGCAAATCCCAAGTGTGTATGCAACGCTGTATTAACAATGAAGAGGGACAGCAAATCTTCCCTAAGTCTGTTTACATGCACTCAAGTATCCCAGTAATGGATCCTGGTTTCAGGAAAACCTGATATACACTAGGTTTATGTAACCAAAATATACGGGTGAAGATGTGGATACAATCTTCTATCACAATATATATTGTTTTATGGAACAATGTTCTGAAAATCCAATTGATAAACCATTTAAAGATAAAATAACCAGATTGGAATGTCTTTTTTTTAGCCAATCCAATGAATGAAATTCCTGAAAAAGGGTACTTCATCAGAATGATGACAAAAAAACAAACTTTAAACAACATCAATAACAGCTTTTTTTTGCCACTTGAGGGCAGCGGAAACAAGTTGTGAACACAAAATTGACATGTCCTCACCCTTAAAGTTGATACGCAGAACTTATTACTTATGCTGCATTCACATGGAATCAGGTAGACGGTAGATGGACAAAACCTTCTGGACGGCACGGGAAAAACAAACAAACAGTCCAACGGATTGGCAGTACGGCAAAACATGCATGACGATATGTTGCTATGGTGATGGAATAAAATATATTAAATACAATTATTTCGTGTGTACTACTTTATGTAATTGTTCTAGTAATGCATGTAGCTATAAAATGCAGTTTTCTCTTAATATTCTATTGCAAACTTAAACAGCTATCTCCTTGTGTGAGGGAGCTACGTAACATCCGGCTGTTTTTCATCGCGGAGGAAGGCAAAAAGTTAAAATATTTTAATTTCGGATAATGGCGTCTGCCGTTACCGGTATTCTCTTCCGGCCTCACCTAATTTGACCCTCCTGCTTTCGTCCACTAACTATGATATCTGGTTTGCTGTCTACCGTCCACCTGATTCCAAGTGAATGCAGCATAGCAGACATGTTGCAACATTATCATTCATCTGGAGTCGTGATTCTGTCCATTCTGTTCTGGAAAAGTAGGAACAGAATGAACTTTTAGAGAAACGCAACCCAACGTCACGCTACGGTGGTCAATCACATAACCGGCAATCCAGAGCTGTACAACCCAAGAGGGAACAAAAGATGTTAATCGTCGCAGTTAATGGGCCATTAAAGTGACTTGCCGCACACCTCAGCGGAGAATCGAGTGGAGCTGCTGATTATGGGGATGATTCTCTGTAGGTTCATCACTACGAGCGACCTCTCTTACATTGTTTTCACATTTGATAGATTGTTATTATCAACCTACCAATATTGCCATAAAGCAGATCTGCTTCTTTATTTGTAACATTCCCACAATACAACTGTTGCTACCTTGGTAAAAGTTTGATAAAAATCTCTGATGGTTGACAAATTTCTATCATCTCAGGAGGCAATTAGCCTAGCTTAGCATAAAGACTGGAAGCAGGGAGAAACAGCTACTGTAGCCTGGCTCTGTCTAAAGTTTTAAAATAATCTGCCAACCAGCATTTCTAAAACTCAATAATTACCATGTCATATTTTGTTTGTTTAATCTGTACACCATCAAAAATATCAATGAAAATTTGTGGTTTTAGATGGAGTTCTGTGGTTTATTTTCCCGTTTCCAGTCTTAAATCTCATCGCCTCTTGGATCCAGCTCTGTACTTCAAGAGTAGTATTGAACTTCCCATCTAACTCTTGGCACGAAAGTGAATAAGTGTATTTTCCAAAACGTCAAACCATTCCCTGTCACTCTAATGAGAAGACAGTGCTTAAACACAACAGTGTGGATTCATCCTCAACTCCATTAGTTCAGAAATATCAGACATACTGGGGATGTCGGGGAACGATAAACAAGCCCGTTCAGACAGCAGACTGTGATCAGAAACCTGGATATCTGTATAGTTGTGTACTTTAAACAGGGAGATGAACAACTCTACTGTATGCTCTATTTACACAACACATGATGGATGTAAACAAAGACAGATTGAGGCTCAGGACACTAGAGCTCATATAAGTGTCCAAAAACAGCTCTGTGTTTCTTACCTGATGAGGTCCAGAGGCTGATATTTGTACCACATTCCCCAGCGGGCCCAGCGCTCATACAGGAGATGCCTGTGGTTCTGGGCGCCGTGCGTCTTAATTGGGTGTCTGCTCTTGTAACCGCCCTGATGAGACAAAGAGGAGGGAACTCTTCATTACAGGAGGGATTTTACAGTTTGACAATGTGTGAGTCTCTACAGCTTTTCAGCACAACTGAACATCTTCTCACCTCATGAGGAGGAAATGCAGCCTCATATGTGTTGTTGCCCAATAACCGGGTGATACCTGCAGTACAATAAACCATGATGTCATGTCAAAGGATGCAGCTAGAAAAGCACAGCGAATGAGAGAGGGGTCTAATGAGAGATTCATTAAACCCACTTTTCCACAGTCATTACAATTTACTGCATTATGTAACTGGCAAGCTGCATTAGACAAGCACATTAGAAGCGTAAAACACTCAGGTTAGACGTTCAAGTAAGTGCAAACACTTGAAATTAACCATATTTACCATAATTACTTGGCGTAAAATCACTCAATCACAATAAACTTACTGAATTGGCTGCAGGTAGTGTATCGTATGCAGCAGTAATGAATGAAAAAACAGGACAATAGTGCATTCATTTGCATTGTCATCCCCTGACTGAGACTATAGATAGTGAGAGCAGCAGCAGGGAGGGGTGGATTTGAAAAGGATTTTCCACTCTTGTTGCGGAGCTGATCTTATTTGTTGGAAAGTAGAGTGGTCAACAGTATTAAAATATTAATGTGAAATCCGTTCCAGCCCTTCAAGGCCAAACTTTAATCAGCAAAACATGTCGGCGGCAGTCAGACAAGATAGTAGATGTGGGAGTGGACGGGCGGTTTGGTAATTGTCGAAACCAAAAAACAACAGCCAGAAGGAGAGGAGGGATCAGCCGCAAGTTGGACGACACCAACAGCTCAGCAGCAGCACATTTTAATCATCCCACAGCAAAACAATAAACAAAGGCATAATTCCCCTCACAAACCCTACTATCACTGCATGAAGCCAAATTAACAGCTAAATCTAGACAGCCTCTTTCACTGGTGACTCTGATGGTTTTAGTAGTGACACAATAAACACAAACCATCCGGCAGGAAAACAATAAAGGCAGAATTATTGTGTCTTTTGTTCCTTTTCCATTAATTGGCATTAACTCATTGGTGCCCGCAACTGAAATTTTTAATTTATGGTTTTAACAGTAGTCCCATGTGCCCAAATACTGGATATAGTATGATAAGAACATGGCTGTAACTCATAAACTAGGAGCACAATCAAGTATTGGGTATCTATGAACTCATAACAAGTTGAATATCAAAAATATGCACACATATGCAGTGTGAATAAATATTTCATATGAAAATATGTAATAAACACAATGTCAGCGTTTTTCCTAATTATTCAAAAATCCTGACTATTGATAAAAGTGTGATTTTTCATGTGATCTAAAATTGTCAAAGTTGTACTGTTCGATACTTGCCAAAAGTATGTCCATACTAGGGCTGTCAAAGTTAACATTATAATAACGTGTTAACGCGAATTTTTTTTAACGTCACTAATAAATTATGTTTGACACATTAACGCAATCGATCTTTCAGAGGTTGTACCAGGCTCAGTTTTAATGCTAGAGTGAAGGTATGGATATCATATGAAACTAGAAGATAGACCTCGAGATATGTGAATGAAGATGGGTTCTATGGGTACCCACGAGTCTCCCCTTTACAGACATGCCCACTTTATGATAATCACATGCAGTTCGGGGCAAGTCATAGTCAAGTCAGCACACTGACACACTGACAGCTGTTGTTGCCTGTTGGGCTTGAGTTTACCATGTTATGATTTCAGAATATTTTTTATGCTAAATGCAGTACCTGTGAGGGTTTCTGGACAATATTTGTCATTGTTTTGTGTTGTTAATGGATTTCCAATAACAAATATATACATACATTTGCATAAAGCAAGCATTTTTGCCCACTCCAATGTTGATAAGAGTATTCAAAACTATACTTGACAAATCTCCCTTTAAGTTACATTTTGAGCAGATAAAAAATTTGATTAATTTGCGATTAATCGCGATTAACTATGGACAATCATGTGATTAATTAAAATTAAATATTTGTATCGATTGACAGCCCTAGTCCATCCCAAATTTCAAGGCTTTTGACCAATCAGAACAAATGTTGTGGCATTTTTCCCTATCATACTAAATATAGTCTTTGGGCACAAATGGGTTAACTATTTTGGGCTGATTCTGTAGTGTCTAATACTAAGTTTCTGGTGAATAAAGCTGTAAAATGAACAGGAACAAACATTAAAAAACAATTTATGCTCTAGACTCCATCCCCTTCTCAGTGAATAAATTGTCCTAAATAGGTCACCATGATGGATACTTGTACATTATTATATATAAATGAGAATGGGAATCCCTCGACACTAATGTGACTCTGCTAGAAATATTGTTCAGTACGCGAGGAGCAGGAAGAGAAAACAGCAAGGGTGGGGCCTTACCCATCTTTGGTTTCCCATCCTCATACTTGGTGCGCTGCAGCACATGATGGACTATTCTGCTTCTGGTGGAATTGGAGAAGAAGGTCTCTCTATTGTTGATAGTGAAGCTGGAAAGTAACGGCACAGTCCTTCAGTTATTCATCACGTAACGATACATTAATATCATCCAGTCACAGCCTTTTAATGAGAGGCAGTAATGATGCAAAGCTCATTAATTTGCGGTGTAAAGTTAGTGTTCATTATTTTAAAAAGAAACGTCAAGGCTGACAGGCGAAGGAAAAGTGGAAATGATTCAGTGACAGATGAGATTAGATGATGCCTTTCATCAAAGTTTCATCAAAATGAAGAAAAAAAACAAAAAAACAAAACAGGAGGGAATGGGGGAGAAATCGAATCATACCATGCACATCTGCTGATGTATTTCGATATCTTATTTATGATCAGCTATTGTTGTGAGTTCAGACTCAAAGCTATAAAATATACAAGACTGCTGGTTTCTAAATTCCACATCCAGAGCTCAGGACATGAATGGATGTGAGGGATGAGAGGGGAAGTAGGGATACGGAGCAGGATGAATATCATTTTACACTATTGATACAGACGCTGCCATTATGTGACGCTCTGATCATGTGAGTTTCTGTGTCTGTGACTGTGTCCTCCTTACTGGTGCATGCGTGCTCTGCTGAAGGGGGCTGTGTAGCAGTCGGTCTCCTCCAGGTCAGGCAAGGCCTCTTTGTCCAGCTTCATGGGATTTTTGGGAAGCCAGCTTTTGATCTGACGACATCTCAGATGAAACCTGCTGCAAGGAGAAAACAGGATTAAACGGCGCCGATTAACATGAAGATTGTTTTCTTTGATGTGGTTCCTAACCTTTCTCCCTAACACAAACCTGCCAAGCTCGCACCGCCTCACACCCACCGCTTTGCAGGCATCACGCTGCAGACTATCGTTTTTCATTTTCACGTTGCTCGTGACTCAGGAGCCTGGGAGTCACTGATCCAGGATAACAGCTTGCTAAATCCAACTCAAAAGATAATACTTTTTTTTTCATGTTAGTCATGGTTTAAGACCAGTTGAAGTCTGAAGGCATGCATTGATTTCCTAAATTGTAGTCTGTCTCTCTGTCCCTCCTCTCCAGACACATTTCTAGTTCCCCAGGCCCCTCCATAATCAATAAACAGAGATAAGAATAAGAGTCTGTAGCCACGCTAGCAGCTCTGTGAGGCTTTACTTTGGCACAGCAGTGCTTAGAGCTGAATGCTAACATGCTGATGTTTAGCAGGTATAATGTTTACCATGTTCACCATCATAGCTTAGCGTGCTAGCATGCTAAGATTAGCTTATTAGCACTAAACACTAGGGCCAAAGAGTGTTCTTTACTAGGGCTGCCCCCTCTTAGTCAATTAGTTGAATAATCGGTCGCTTAGGTCTTAGTCGACTAAGATTTCTTTAGTCGATTAGTCGTTTTTTTATGCTTTTTTCACGCTGACTGACTTATTTCCAAGAAACTTACGTATGAGCACATCTCTGGTAAACACAAGATTTATAGTGGTGCTTTTGTGTGATTCTTTGTGGTTTCACAGATCTGTCGATTAAATCAACTAATCAACTTAGTTAAAAACCACAAATGTTAAAAACCACAAATGTCGACCTCATGATGGCGCTAGATAAACTAGAATTACCACCTTGTGGTTGTATGCCTCCGCAAACTAGTCAAGTTGCAGTTTACATCCATGTTTGTCCAAAATGTCATCACTTCATAATTTTATCCTGTTAGACATTTGTGTAAAATTGTCATAATTAGCATATGAATTCTTGAGTTATGGCCAAAAACCTGTTTTGTGAAGTCACAGTGACCTTTGACCACATAAATCTATTCACAATCAAAATCAGTTCATCGTTGAGTCCAAGTGGACGTTTGTGCCAAATTTGAAGAAATTCCCTCCAGGTGTTCCTGAGATATCGCGTTCACAAGAATGGACCGTATGGACAACCTGAAAACAAAATGCCTCCGGCCAAAGCTGCCGCTCTCGCGGACGCATAAAACATCAGAGGATCACCAAAGTCAGTAAGATTCATCCTCTGGTTACCGTGAATGTGTATACAAAACTTCATGGCAATCCATCTAATAGTTGTGGAGATATTTCAGTCTGGACCAAAGTTGTGGACCAACATTAATATCACTGGAGCTAAAGATCAGCTGGCTGGGTAATATTTCTCCAGATTTGTGTGAGAGGTCTAATTTGTCAGGCTGTGCTCTGATATAGATTGAATGAATATAAATGGGGATTCTGGGGGGTGAAAACACACTGCAGCCAGAGAGCATTTTATGATTGTTGTCGTGAAGGGGACAGGTACTGTACAGAAAGTAATGATATCAGCCCAGCGAGCTGTCACACGGGCCATTTGTTCAGTTTTACAGGGACGCGAGTTAGTGACAGACCATTAGTAAACACATAAAGCTTATTTACCACTCGGATAGATATTTCTTTTTTAGAGCAACAGCTTAGAGAAAGACTGCAGGAGGAAATCATAATGGTCCTCATTGTTCACAATGACTAAGATCACTCTCACCCTCAAGATTTGACAGTGCTTTGTTCTCAGTTGGACAGGTGGGCGAGAGATTGTTGTCTGTGTGATCTCCGTCTGCTCTGTGTGTGGAGGTGTGTGTGTAACCTCCAAGTACAACCATTAAAATGTACATAAGATACTGTTTGTAAAGGTGAAATAACAATATTATCAATATCAATATTATTCATATTGTCAGCCAACACATTCTCACTCCCAACTCGTCAAATACCGCCGCTTGGTCAGTGCCCCTCGGCATCGGAGACTGACGCACGGGGTACCCCTCTTTACTTGCGTTCCTTTGGGACGGACCAGGGACGGCGTGTCAGTATACACTCGTTACGTGCATAGTGTCCTTTCAAAATAATCTGTTTCCACAGAAAGTTAGGAAACGGTCGTGGTTGACGTTAACTCACTGACTAGAGACTCACGTGACTCACTGGACTGACGATACCGAAGAGTCACGTGACTAATACTAAGTCACTTGCTCCGACCGTCGAATAACGCCGTAGGGTGGTTTACATTGGAGTAAGTTGAAAGCCTGGTTCGTCACATACTGTTGCTAAAGGGTGCCTCCATGCATCGGTTTCGGATGCCGAGGGGCACTTACCAAACGGTAAGTTTTCTACTGCCTATATTATCCATAATGTATTTGTGATAAATAGTTTATTGATACAGTACACCAATCTGCATGATAAAGTATCATAAAACGCTAAAACAAGCATATTTATTGCAGTTACTTTGTCAAGTCGCACCTATGCTGGTTATTATCGTCAATAAGATCCGTTCAAATCAGAGCCAAAAGGTGGAAGCAACATGAGTCACACCATGTTTACAGTTTAAAAACCAGCAGTCCTTCCAGACCAGTAATACCACACTTCACTAACTGTTGCCTGTTCAAAGCTTCACAAGGGCTCATTCATGGCTTACACACAAAAGTCTGCCATCATTGCTGTGGTTCAAACATCATTTCCACCTCTCATCACTGGAGTGAACGACAATGCTGAAAAATTTATGAACCTCAGATTTAAAGCTCCTCAAAATGTGGTTTCAAATCTTATGTATTTCTCTGTAGCAGTAAATACTGATAACTAAGTAGGCAACACATTCTTGGATGTGTCTTTATTAAGAGTGTAAAGTTGATAAACTCAGCTAATCTGCCTTATCAGGACTGTGGGACCAGTGGCACCGATGACGAGCATTAAGAATAACTATATAGAAATAGCCAATCTTCTCGCTGATGGTCTGGTTTGCTTATATAGGTCATAAAGAGGCATCAGTATTAAAATGAGACTGTTTCATAACCAGTTAAATGTTTCTTGTAGTAACTTTAATCGAGAAAATGTTGAGAAAGGTCATTTGGGCCTTAAAAGCAAAAGAGGATTTTTAGTCTTTACAGAATTAATATGTACATGCAGTATGTTAACCAACGGTCTTCAAAACAAAAGATGCTGATATAAACTTCTTTCAGTGATTTGTTGTTGGACTGTTTCTATCTGCATCTCCAGTGAGATTTCGAGTCCTGTGCAGAGTTTAGACAACTCTTGAACATCACATCAAAGCGCGAGTGTGTCTCTCTAAAAATAGTATGCTAATCAGCCTGCGCAGCTCCATTTATTGTTTGACAAAGTATTTCATAGGAAAGCACCGCTAATCTTACAGTACTCTACACCTAACAGTGTGCCTGATGTGCAGGATGCTGTGCTTTTTGAAAAGTTTAATTAATCACATTAATTTACATGTGCACTTGATTTTTAAACGACTTTCCAGTTATTGCTGCTCATCAGTGCTGCACACAGGGAGGTGACCTTCCAATTGAATTGGAAATCTAATCCCAGACTCTATAGATAGTGTTTATTTACTCACAGTCTGTGTAACTGGTTGATTAATTCTGAACTAATTAATACTCATTCAGTGTTTGGGTTTAAAAGGACAATGATGGTCTGACTCTAACTTTCTCTGTTTGAGTTCCAGACTGATAACTTTAATATTAAAACACCATCCACAGCTCACTTTAAAGCCTCGCAGCTGTGCCGCTCACAAATTTCATTAGAGGCACTGAAGCATCCAGCTTCCTGTCCACAGAGAGCAATGGAGAAATAAATCCTATACCTTAAATCTACTTACCTGCCCAACGTTTTGCTCTTCCAGTCCGTAAAGTAACATTTTTTCCTTGAAGAATAAAGAAAAGACAAGTTAGAGAGACTGGATGAAGTCTCTGAAGCCACTGAAATAAAACTTCACATTTTCCAGAGTCTTTTTCTCTATCTACGGTTACCTGAAAGGCATTCGGATGTTCATCTGATCTGCGTATTTGCAGAGCGTATCCCAAGGAGCGTGGACCTTCACAAACATGATGTCGTTGTTCGTCAGGGAGGGCTTTCAGGTGAAAAAGAAACAGGAGTTTGAGAACTGAGTTGAAGAATCAAGGAAATAGAGGTCTTCAAAAAGCAAACATTTGTTTACCTCCTTCTCCAGCATTAGACCCTCAGCCCGTAGATTCTTCTCAAAGGTGCACCTCTTTTCCACCTGTGGACTGGACTTCTTGTACACCAGGATGTAGTCGATACGCTTTTTCCCATCTCGGAAAAACAGCCCAGAGGACACAGCTCGACTCTTTCCCTGTAGCGACAATGTTTCATATATGAATTTCAGATGCAAAACACAGGACTGATAATGTTTGAAGCTTCTCAGTGACATTGTGAACATTCGTGCCAATAATTGTGGATTACTGGGAGCGTGATACCTGAATTGAATCTGCGCGGGCCTCTAACTTAGCACGGGTGACAGGCTTTTGGAGCGGGAAGGACTCGTCTGCTCTCGTCTCAGTCGTAGTCACCTCGGACTCCTCCACGTACTGATCATTTCGATCCTCTGCTGCACACAAACACGGCACCATCAATGAGACAGTTGTTGAACTGGTACAAAGCATCCCATCTGTATTGTTGTTGGTCGAGTCAATATTTTCCATAATCCAATTGCCAACATTGAAATTAGATCTGAGCTAAATCCAAGTGATTTAAATGTGGGCGCCAGCTTGAGAGCAACACCTTGATGCAATTTAACAGATCCATGCACCGATGTTGAAAGTGTTTCCTTTCTGAATCTCATCCCACTGATGTGCACAAACAAAATAATGTTGCAAACAATCTAGATTGTACCAAGAAATCCTTTTCTGGAAGCTCAGTGTTTTGAAACCTTTTCAGATTGCCTTTCTTTGCCACACACAAGAAGACGTCTGCCTAACTGACGAGCAGTAACTCTTTTACAGCAGAGCATATGGAGGCTTTTCTATTTTCTAATGGTATGTGGTACGGTATGTGTTGCTTTTATGAGGAGGAAAGTAGATTTAGTGGGTATAACAATCCATCTGTATAAATCTCATAACTCATGCACTATAATTGCATGACATGGACACAGTTTACACCTTATAGCTACAGGGAGATGTATCATTTCACAGCTCAACGTGTGACAGCTTGGCTCATTTCTCCAGTCTCACGTCTCAGATCAGCTCGGTGTGACTACAGTCTTTACACTGCTGTGCTGAAATCAAGTGTAAGAAATGGAAATTATTCCAACAATATCAATGATTAACATTTTTATTATTACAAATATGTGTGGGGGAAAAGGCTGCATTGGTTAATTAGCTTTTTTCTTTGCACATCATTTAAATCACGGATGCCTCAAGACTTAACAGCTTCATTAAGTAACTGAAGTTAAATCAGAGTCTCTAGACAACAATGTGTTTTAGTGTGTGCTAGCTCATTATTGGGCCTTGGACAGAAAGAACTTAGTTTTAATGTAAAATCAATAGCTGTGACCGTTTTTCTTTCTTTATTTTATTTTAAATCAGCATCTTCCCTGATTCAGGCTGAGATTAAGAGAAAGCTGCTATCTTCTTACTATTTAAAGATCACAGCTGAGCAGAGTGATTATCTTTAGAATCACTATATCTCTATAGAATAGTGAAAAGTCATAGCTGCTTGCTATTGATTTCCAGTGGTGTACTTGGTGGTAGTACTTAAGTATTTTTAGGGAGTATCTGTACTTTACTTGGGTTTTTATATTTCTGTCAACTTTCACTTTTACTACACTACATTTCCTAAAATGTGTACTTTTACTCCGATACATTTTCCATACTCGTTACTATTGCAAGCAAGCAGGTTTGGCGAATCAGTGGTCCTAGGTTGCAAGTTACTTCATTCCCGTGATGGGCAAATGCAAACAATGTGCTCTCAAAGCCGTAGTTAAGTTTTGATTTCCGCTCAAGTCCAGGCAGGCTGCACGTCAGATCCTGCTACTTGCGACTACAAGGGAAGGAAAAAGTTTAAATCCTGTAAGTTGTGAAGACCTTGTTTTTCTTCAAGTGTAATGTAGCCTCCATTTTTAAGGTGGTGTTCCTGTTAAGAGGAATAAACTTCATAAATGCCCAAATCCTTGCTTTTTATTAACAGCATTTACTTGTACTTTTACTTTCAATACTTAAGTACAGAAAATATCAGATACTTTAAGACTTTTACTCAAGTAATATTCTAATAGGTGAATGAAGAAAGGAGGTTAAACTCGCTTCATCCATTTCACAAGGAATAATAAGCCTGCCTGGTGCTCACAGAATAGGGCAATCTTGTAACCGGAGACGCCAAATGCATCTTCATCCGAGTCAGACTGACTCGGATGACGATGCAGTTGGCGTTGAAACATTAGGCTTCTAATTGTTGAAAGTTGATTGCCTTAAATCCGTGTGCTCCAGTGTGCTTTGGACCCGAAGTCGGTCTCTGAAGTCTCTCCTACTCTAAGAGGTGAATTTAACTTCTACTAAAGTCATTCTCTGGTTAGATATCTGTACTTTTACTCAAGTTTGGCTTTCAGGTACTTCATCCACCTCTGTTGATTTCATTATAATAAAAGGTGAAGAATCTATTACCTGCCACAAACAATCCAGAACATGAGAATGAACGACGCAAATCAATTTCATCCAGTTTGTACAACCAATATCCAAAGTGCACAGAAGGTGTAGCCTAAAAAGTCCAGAAAGTTGTGGAGAATATTGATGGTGGTGATGTGTCTTGTTTTCCGACATCAATGTGAATTTCTTCCACACTGAAACCCAACACAATTCACTTATATTTGGTGATAAAAGTGTCAACTGAGCTGAAAAATGACTCAGAAATTTGGGCTACACGGGACGCCGTGAAGAATCCAAAAGCAGTCTGAGTTCAAGCTGCGTTTGGCACGCAGCAAGGAGCCATGCGATGTGAATCTATCGAAACGTTCCCAGTTTAAGGTGCTGCATTACACTATTGATAACACAGTAAGATTAGTACAATAACAGTAAAACTGAGCATTTTACATTTTAGGTTAACACTCCATCAAACCCGTCTGTCAGTGTACAGACAGGTGGGAAGCTGGTTGGTCTGCCTTCACTCTTTCCTTCTGTCTTCACTTTCCTCTAAGGCCAAGAGAGAAAACAGACCTGTTCCTCCTCAGACGTCTATTTTCAGCACAACGACAAAGAGCCACCAAAATAGCAACACCTCACCTTGTGCTGCCTCATCTGCATGAAACTGCATCTCCCTTCTCACTTTTACACACTGCACAAAATACCAAAGGGTCGAGCAAAGGGCATCTCAAGGTCATGAAAATACCAAGATGCTGCATGCGCTACTAGAGCCCTCACTGTCAATGTCCTCTGAATATTCTTGAAGATATTAATACAACTGAATAATTTTCCGTCTCACTCCAACAGGCATTTCCATTTTTACCACTGCATATTTATCGTTTCCTTGCAACGTTTTTTTTTGCCCACACTATCTCACTGCCTCTGAAAGTGCACCAGACACATGTGAATTTTCTAAATCCGCTGCAGCATTATCACAATCTGCTCAATCAATATTATGCACACGCCTTAAAGGAACAGTGTGTAGCATTTAGGGGGATCTATTGGCAGAAATAGAATATAATATTAATAAGTATATGTTCTTTAGTGTATAATAACCTGAAAATAAGAATCGTTGTGTTTTCGTTACCTTAGAATGAGCCTGCTGCCATGTTTCTACAGTAGCCCAGAACGGACAAACCAAACACTGGCTCTAGATAGGGACATTCACATTTTCATGTTTTCACGTCGGCCACCGTAGTTCTCCTACACTCAATATTCTGTTACTGTAATGCCTATTTCTCGCCTCAAATGTTTTCAGAAACATCTTGTAGTGTACTGTTTAGCTGTAAAATGAGAAAGTTTGTGTGATCTGTTCAGGAAATACCAAGCACCGCCCACCAGCCGCAGCAAACTTTCTTATTTTACAATTTATGAGAAATAGGCATTACAGTAACTGAGTAATTCAGTTTTCTCTCAGAACACTTGATGTACAATATGCTGAAAGGTTTTTATAGATTTTTGCCCAATGATGCCAAAAACTTTCTGCCTACCCAGCTTTAAGTGCCTCCTTGTAGGCATCTAAATAGAGTAGAAAAAGAACTTCGAAACGCATCATGAAAATGAAATTCAACTTTGAAATGACGCAAGACGATTCATGTCAAGTTCAATGCTATTTAGCATTTGCCAGCTGTAGGAGGCCAAATAGACCAAATAATGTGCAAAACTTGCAGGTGCATCTGTACAAAAAACCCCTGTAAAATCTTAACATCTGTCAAGGGAATGTCACCTTTGCATCAACATAGAAGAATAGAAGTCATGAACTTAACGGTACAAAGGTATATGATATATGACAATTCTGCTAACTGGCATGAATCCTAATATTATCCTCCCTTGACACTGAATTTGCTATAATGATTAATTTACTCCCGAGTTAATACTCTTTTTCATTAAGTCTTTGTTACTTTGAATAACCACTGCAGATACCTCCAAGGTAAACTTTAAAATCAACACACATCAGTGATTCAAACTGATGCAGCCACTCTCTCATGACTGAAGCATCTTAATGAGTTTAGGACAACGTCAGCGAGACTGACCTCTCTGCGGGGGCAGCAGAATGCAGGAGGTGCTGATGCTCTGACTCAGACCCTCGACTTCTGGTTTGGGCTCCGGGCTCAGAGGCACAGACAGGAAGTGGTTGAGGTTGATTGGATGCGTCTGACTCTGGGCCAGGCAGGGCAGGCTGCGACGAGACGGCTTCAGGCTCTTCTCCTTCAGGATCTCGCTGATGCTGGTGTGCATGCCTGAGGACGAGAGGGACAGAGGACGGGTGGAGGTTATTTCACTAGTCACTTTAAACATCTTCAAAATACAGAAAGAAAACATATTTATTAGGGCTGTCAAAGTTAACGCGTTAACGCAAGTTCGTTTAAACGCCACTAATTTCTTTAAAACATTAACGCAATCCATCTTTCGGAGGTTGTACCTAGCTCTGTTTTAAAGCTACAGTAATGGCACTTGCATCATATGAAACTGAAAAACCTAAGGAATCCATTGGTACCAACCATGTCATACTAGCTTGTCGTGAAGGAGGCTAAATAACGCTCCAAACTTGCGCTAAATTTTGGCGAGGAAAAACTGGCATAGCCATTTTCAAAGGGGTCCCTTGACCTCTGACCTCAAGATAAGTGAATGAAAATGGGTTCTATGGGTACCCACGAGTCTCTCCTTTACAGTCATGCCCACTTTATGATAATCACATGCAGTTTGGGGCAAGTCATAGTCAAGTCAGCACACTGACACACTGACAGCTGTTGTTGCCTGTTGGGCTTCAGTTTACCATGTTATGATTTGAGCATATTTTTTTTATGATAAATGCAGTACCTGTGAGGGTTTCTGGACAATATTTGTCATTGTTTTGTGTTGATAATTGATTTCCAGTAATAAATATATACATACATTAGCATAAAGCATGCATATTTGCCCACTCCCATGTTGATAAGAGTATTAAATACTTGACAAATCTCCCTTTAAGGTACATTTTGAACAGAAAATAAATGTGCGATTAATTTGCGATTAATCGCGATTAAGTATGGACAATAATGTGATTAATTGCGATTAAATATTTTAAGCGATTGACAGCCCTAATTTTTATACATTTATATCATGTTTATATGCCTGCAAGCTTACACTGATCAAATATATTTTAGTCGGAGACACTTGCATTAAGGGGTGAATTGGATTAGGCTCTGCTATTTGGCGAAGCTCTGCTGGGACACATACATGACATTAAATCTTACTGAAGTCAGCGATATTAGAAACATATATTACATGAGGTGGAGACCTACAGCAGCAAATGGCATTGCCATGAAGGTATCGGCAGAGTAGTCAGGAAGAAGTGTCGGGTCATTATGGCTGCACTGTGCATCTTCATGAGTATGACTGATGAAAGAGCCACTGATAGGGAAGCACTCCACTCCACAAGTACTACTCAGTCTGTGAAAACTGTTGTATAATTCAGCTCTGTAGCTCTGAAGGGAGCTTTGTAAAGTCTGAGATAATAACCCTGATGATGTCTTCAGGGTTATCTCTCACAACACATTTATAAGAGAAACCCAAAGAAACTGAGGCCTTGGAGTTTGAAAGATTTACCAGGCAGGGAGGGTTTCACTAAAGACTCTACTGGGTTGCAGTGTTGTAGTCAAGACCACCTAAACCAAGACGAGAGAGAACCAAGGCCGAGACAAGACCACGACTTTGAGGAGTTGAGACCAAGTCAAGACCAAGACCGGACCAGTGCGAGACGAGTCCTATGTTGCATGACACACGATAATATGTGGGACATGCAAAACATAGGCACAGGGTTCAGGGTTCCTCGAATTGATCTGAAACATCCACATTCCCATAAAAACACCCACAGAAAACAAAAGAAGACTCCTCTTCATTCACCTCTTTTATTGTTATATATACTGTATACATGTATGTGTGTATATTAAGTGTACCAGGAGAAAAGTCTTGATAAAAGGTGAATTTTATGTGTGAGAACTTTCCTTTTGTTTTTTATGAGCAATCACAGTAATGATGATAGCAAATAAATCAGACAATGCATAGGCAATTTAGTGAGTCCTCTGAGTCTGAGACAAAACCGAGACCTTCAAGAAGAGTTCTTGACTGCTGGGTTGTATTATGGGAAATTGAGGACCCAGTGTTTTGGGATCTTGGCCCATACTAGTCAGGACGTATCAGCCTCTGCTGCATTCATTCTGACAATTCCTTTGAGGTCCGCCAACTTTCTGAAACTTCAACATTAAATCACTGGAGTACCTCTTAAAGCAGCTGATGCCAATAAGCTAATGTAAGTGAGACAGCACTTTAATGCTACACTCCTTTCACTAATATTTAGGTATTTATACAGTAGCTACTGTAAATAATATTTTTTAATTTTCAGTAATGCACACTTAGTCAATGAATTAAGAATTTTAGTAATCAATTTATTTAGATTTATTTCTACGTTTAAGTTCTATTTGGCTTGTTGAAGCTGCTAAAGTAGAAGCATGTTTCAACGTATTCTCATTCAGCGGTTCGTATGATGTCTTACGAAAAAGTTGTTCCACCTTTTTCGTTTGTTTCCTACGAATGTCCAGCAACACGTGTCAATTTCCGCTTGTTACATGCATACAGTCCTTTCAACTTCCGTCTTCACAGGAAACAACTTCCTTAGCTTTAGGCAAGAAAACTACTTAGTATAGCTACTTAGTTAGGCTTACGAAAAGATCGACTTGGTTACGTTTAGGCAACAAAACTACTTAGTTAGGTTTAGGAAAAGATCCTGGTAGACAGACAGACAGACAGACAGACAGACAGACAGACAGACAGACAGACAGATAGATAGATAGATAGATAGATAGATAGATAGATAGATAGATAGATAGATAGATAGATAGATAGATAGATAGATAGATAGATAGATAGATAGATAGATGGATAGGTGGATAGATGGATAGATAGATAGCAGGAAGGAAGAAAAAAATAAAATGTAAGAAAAACATTTATGATCTAGTGAGTGGGAAAAAAGGGAGGGAGGAAGGGAGAAATCACTTCAGTCATCAACTGGTCCATCCTTTTATGGGCTACAGTGGTGATAATGTCCGTCATTCATAGAGGAGTGCATTAAAACCATCAGCACTCCTCCTCCATCATCACACAGCTCAATACCTCAAGACAAGCCGCATGATGGTGCACCACTAAACGTACGCCTGCTAGTGCTGCAACCAATCTAACAAAGATACAGTAATAACAGTGCGTCGTTACAGAGCTTTCTCATTAGCATGTCGTTGTTTTATTAATGCCAGCAGAGGTCATTTTCAAGGTTACTTCAGCAGTAAAAAAGCAATATGGTGATAATGGGGCTGACAGATTGTTGAATGAGTAATTCAGCAATACTGTAATGATGAACTGCAAAGACAAACTCAGAGGTCAATAACGATAATGAATGTCCAGAGATTGCAGCAGGTCATTGTACCCGACCTTCACATCAGGCAGCAGCTCCGCCTCTGCAGCTCATTCATGAAACGAGGGCACCCTCTTGGAAATGGGAACGTGACTTAGTTTCACCACCAGCGAGGAATTCTCTCAGTGACCTTCCTGAAACGTTCAGCTACATTGATAATTCACTCTCTGCATCCTGAGGGTCCAGCCGCACTGTGAGCTGCGTAATAACTCACTCTCATGACATCGATCCCAGTGGGATTTCCCAGTGCTGCTGGGCGAGAAGGGAGCCAGTTAAAGATGTAAGCTCGAGGACTCGGGGGAACCACTGATCATCACGCTGTTTATTTCCTCTGCAGATATGAAATGAATGAAAGTTGTGCTAAAATTTACACAATGAATTATTGAGAGTGGAAACTGTAGAAATCTTGATGATCTTAAAGCTAACTAAATTCTCAGCCGATTAGACTGTTGTCAGGCTATTAAATAGGCGTTATCAGTCGCTATAAGCCCCTTAGATGTGGGTCGAGTAGGAGCCTACTACACCCACTAGTAGGTTTTATCATCTATTCACATGGTAGATCACCGAAAGAAGGTATAAAAGAACATGACAACGACCTCTAGCGACCGTAGTAATTATGAAAGGAGCAGAATTGGAAGTCAGGTGCTGTAGTATAGACAGTGTGAAACTCCATCATCCCTGACCTCCAATGGATGGGACACAAAACACAGGGTATTCACCCAGGAAATCGGAGTTCACATCCCGTGTGAAAACAACATTGTGTAGTTGTCTTTGTCTCATAGTTATTTTAACCCAAAACACAATGTTTTTCCCTAAACTTAACGAAGTGTTTTTTTTTGCCTAAACCTAAAGAAGTTGTAGTTCTGTTGCCTAAACCTAAAGAAGTTGTAGTTTAAACGTGTTGCTTTTAAGTTTCACTTTCACAACATAGTAGGCGTAGTAGGCCTCTATACTGACTCACATCTATGGTGCTTATCGCGACTGATAACACCTATTTAATGGCCTGATAACAGTCGAATCGGGTGCAATTCTGCTTGCAGCTGGATTTCACTCTACTCAAGATGCAGAAATAAAAGTCTTTTAAATAAAAAGGTGTGATTACTCAGCACAAAATATGACAAGAGTAAACTTTAAATTAATCCATTTGTTCGTGTCATAAAGTTAATTTGTCTTCAGGCTAACAACAAAGCTTGATTTCCCAGTGCTTTAATTATTTCTACAGCGTACAAACACTCAGTTCCCCTTCGCTGCTTTTCATATTTCAATCATTAAATCCAATACTTCAAATCAATACGGAGCTTCAGGTTGTCGAGCTCTTATTAAAGAGTCATATTGGGCCAATTACATCTGCAATGACGTTTCAGAAACCAGAGATTTTATGGTCCAGTGAGCGAGAAGGTTTATTTCTCTCAGCAGCAAACGCAGCGGCAACATGCTTTATGACAGGCTGGTAAATCAGCGAGCTTCCACTCAAGAGGCCAGAAGCCTAAAGTGCCATAATTTCACACATTCTCTATGGATTGAGCTGAAGAGTGTAGGCATTCTTATTTAATATACCTGCCCACTTTCTCTCCATTATGCTGATCAATACATAGAGAATGGCTGCTGTGTATATCAAAAAGGTACATTTACTGGACCCTAGATAATCTCAACAGACAGCGGCAAGGCTCAACATGTCTGAGATGATACATCAGAGCAGAGCGGACTAATGGGCCTGTAGGGTTGAGGCTCGGCGATCCCAGAGGACTCTCAAATTTTAAAAATAGACCCACAAATTGGACTCGGTTGGTGTTGTGTGAAATTGCTTCCATGGAAATTTCAGAGCACGTGTAGATGAAGGGGAAAAAAAAACTAACTGGTCAAATCTCTCAGTGGATATTATGGATATAATGATGGTTATCTGACAATCATTGGCCTGCTCCAAAGCTTCATTCTCTGATTCAGGCAGCCTATGTGAACTCTGTCCCCCAGTACATTCTGAAGACGGTGCATTGTGTAAGTCTATATAAATAAATAAAGGGTTCATCTAATGTGAAATCCTGTGTTTAATCTCGCTGTGCACTGCTGGTTTATCAGGAGAAAGTTAATCCTGTGTGTGAGCATGGACTGTACGTGCCAGTTGGTATGGGGAGTTACTGAGGCCTGCAAAGGGAGGATGGATGCAGGAGGAATAAAAGAATAAAAAAGAAACAGGGGGAGAGGACGCTCTCTGTGAGGTG
Organism: Sebastolobus alascanus; assembly: GCA_916701645.2. Lineage (NCBI taxonomy): Eukaryota > Metazoa > Chordata > Actinopteri > Perciformes > Sebastidae > Sebastolobus > Sebastolobus alascanus. The sequence goes on from CAKAOJ020000022.1 coordinate 82,703, forward strand.
ACGAGGGGAAAAAACACCTCGGAGTTTTCTCTGCATCATCATGACACGGGGCCTTGGCGACAATCCCCGTGTGTGCTCTCCCTAACGCCCACTCCGGCTCATATGGGGGGGAGCTGCTGGACGACATTCAGGGAAGGTCGTGATCCGGGATTTGGATCTCTCCTGTGCAGCTTGTCCATGACGGTCTTGTGATGTGAGATTAAAGGGATTTTTTTTTGGTCTGTATGTGTGTGTGGGTATGATACACCATTGTTACTGTATACTTGCCTACAAATGTTTCTGCTTGTGACAAACACAGAAAACGTAGGTTGTTTATTAGCTCGTTACGCTCCTCTTGATTATTTCTGTCATAAAAAGTGAGCACATCCTGGCAGTTTCACAGCTCTATTCCTGTGTGTCTCCATGGGACTGTCGCCAATCCACTCTGAGCCAGCTGGAGGAACAAACATTTAATTTAAAAAAACGTCAAGGATTTTATGATCAATTGCAAGCTGTCGCATATCAGACGACGCAAAACAATGCTGTTAAAATGAGACAAAACTGTCCATAAAAAAGAAATGTTGATTTTGCTTACAGTCGTCTCTGTCCACGATCACCATGTGAGACCTGAGCAGAAACTTTATCTGCAAAGATGTCGCACAAAGTAGCAAACAGAGAATTCAGGTCAGTGGGCTGGTTCCCATCATGCCTCTGTGTTTCCTCCTTCTATACCTTCAATAATTCATCCATGTTCAGCCCATAGCACTTTCACTGAGGAACATTTTGCATCAGGACCTTTTTTAAAGCACAACAAACATCATTATTGCCTTCCCCTTACAGAGTGCATTTCAGGGGATTCCTGCTATAGAAGAATGGGCTAAGAAGAAAACAAATAACACACACACGAGCTTAGAGAAGGAGGACCAAAACACAGCTGCAGTACGTTTATAAAAATTATCACATGGAGGCAGGACTGAGGCGAGGCCGGCAGCCTCTCCTTCAGAAACCTTCTCTAAGCAATTAGAGCGTGTTTCATCCTCCGCCTGGCACCATATCAAAGAACAGAGAGAGACGGAGCCGAGTTCACACAGAGAATTTAGAAACGGTATCATTAGCAGCTACTGAATATTCAGCTCATATCTGATGTTACATGCTGAGCACTTGAGGCACACCGATAATTCTTGCTGACCAAATACGAGTATGAAATGATGAGTGATCTCTGGTACGGATCGCATGAAACGCAGGAAATAAAACACAAAATGTTGAAATTCAAACACTTTTGTTCCTGCATGTTCATCTGACAAAATCTAACTCGGACTGGTAGGGGTGTAACGATACATTGATCTGGATCAATATATCAATTCAAAGATCAGGGATCCAATATCATTGATGCAAAGTGAAAATATCAATACGTATCATTCTCTTTGAGATACGCCTTTATTCTGAAATTCCCTCTTTATAATTATTCTTTTTATTAAAAATAATTGATGGTTTTTCATTTAAATGTCTGTAAGAGCAGTAATAAAATTGTCAAATCATATTTTAGTTGATTTAAGTGAGCTGATATAAATGTAACCGATTGTGTTAAATGGGAGTATGATATTGCAGCCCAGTCGCACGGCGGTTTGTGAAAAAGTCACGAAATTGAATGTATTGATTTGTGTACATACAGTAGACACGAAATTCACTTTTTTTTCATGCCAGCATGAAATCAATTTGTAAGTAATCCACGTAATTGTGAACCAGTAAGTATAAAGAGCTGTGAACGCCACGTAGGAACGAGGTCAGCGTGGGTCAAAAACACAGGACTTTCACCCAGGAGACCGCTGTTCGTGTCCTGTGTGAAACCAAAAGTCAAAGTTGATTTATTTGTCATATAACTTCCGTACTTAAAGCTGCAGTATGCGAGATTGGCGCAAATATGATTTAAAAAAGCTATTTTTAGAAAACGGCCGCTATATCGTGACAGTAGTACATGAAACAGGTAACCTGAAAAAAATCATGTTCCTCTGTGTCCTACTGTGTCCTCCGGTGCTCCTAACGGTATCTGAAGGATTTCACTTACTGAAAACAGAGCCATGATGAGGAGCAGAAGTCTAGTTTTCTCTCAGACCACTTGAATTACAATAAGCTGAAAGGTTATTATGGAATTTTTGACAAATTATGCCAAAAAATTGTTGCCTACTGCCACTTTAAGTTACGGCACTTCTGTTGTTATTTAAACCCAAACCACAATCTTTTCCTTAAGCTAACTAAGTAGTTGTATTTTGAAAAGACTGGAGTGGAAATAGACACATGCGTCACGTGTTGCTGGACATTTGTAGGAAAAAGAAAGAAAAATACGCTGTTGAAAGTCGTGCTGAGCGTCACGAAAAAAAAATTGTGTATGTACACAAATCTAATTGATTAAAATATTTTACAAACTGCTGTGAGACTGTTTTGGATATTGTTGCCCAAAGAATCGATATAATATCGTGATGAAACTTGTGATTTACACCCCTACGGATTGGTAGAAACAGAGGGTGAGCTAAATATATATTGAAAAGCAAAGGTATAAAAGTAAAGGTATTTTTTAACGCTACAGTCGATAACCATCACAGTATCAACAGAATAACTGCAGCACCACCAATACTGCGACTGCAGGTTTGTAGCTTCAGATTTCACGGAGAATATTAAGTTTAATTTGCTTTTCTATTTAGAACAGGGAGAAATAAAGTACCAGTACTCTCTGAAATGCCCCATAACAAGGAGTCACTAACACATTTCATTTTTTAAGCCACAGAGCATCAAAGGAGACAGAGACTGCACCAGGGCTAATTTTTCTACAAATAAAATGTATTCAATCAGAATAATTTGACATAAAAATTCACAAGCATCGCTACATATGGCTTCATTTTCAAATGTTAACGTTTCAATGACTGATGTAATAATAAAATGTTAGTTCTCCCATGTGATTTGTGATGTGTGTGACCTGTCCTGTCCTGAAGTCCCTACATTGGTTGCCTGTCAGTTTTAGAAAAGATTTTCAGATCCTTTTACTGGTGTTCAAATTACTCTAATGGACTAGCGCCTGAATACTTATCAGATACGCTCTTGATGTTTGCTCCCTCTAGATCACTCAGGTCCTCTGACGCTGGCCTTTTAGTTGTTCCCTGGGTGAGGACAAAGACCTGCGGGGAGGCGGTTTTTAGTGTTTATTGACCTCACTTCTGGAATAGACTGCCAGAAGAGCTGAGGGCAGCACAATCAATAACTAAACTTAAAACATATCTTTTTAGTTTTGCATTCTCTTCATTTTAATCCATTAAAAATACATTTATATATATTCATATTTTTATCTACCCTCTTTTATTGTGTTTATGTTCATTGTATTGTTTTTTTTTATCATTATTGATATGATATGTTAAATGTGAAATCTGATATGGTGTAAATTATTGACTTAGCTACACAAGCTATTGTCTTAAGTAATGACATACTATATATTGTAGCTAATGGATGCAGTGTATTGACTGGACCTGAAACTAATATGTGATTCAAAAATGACGCATCTCATTGCAAGAGGTGACCATGCTTAACCAACAGCGAAGAAAAACACAATTTTACGCAGCGACTATAAAACTATTCACCCCTTTTGGACATTTTCATGTTTTAGGTTTACGACATTGAATCACAGTGGATGTGATTCTGATTTTTGGACACTGATCAACTGAAAACTAAACTTCAATATCAAAGTAAAAACAGTCTAAAACAGCTAATAATTTGCTCCACACAGACTCTGTTGTCGTCTGTGGATCACGTGCAGCCGAGCCCGACAGCCTGGCTGTGAACACACCTCAGAGCAGCTGGCACTGTTTCACTCCCGGTTTAAACGGTTCAGGACCTTATTATACAATCCTGGAAACAACCACTGGGCTGCATCATTTGAGCAGATTAAACATCTTCCTTCTCTCTCAATCAATCTCTATATTCCCCCCCTCCTTTAACGTCACACTATCTTCTTATGTCCTCTGATTGCTTGTGATTTCTGCTACGTCACAGGATTTTCCGCAAAGCCTCTGCTGTGTCCCTGCGTACACACCTCACGAGGGAATAAACTACACCGTCTTCAGCAAGCATAAAGGTCACAGCAGAACGTATTCGTTCCACCAACAATCGCCAGAGTCAGTGAGTTTTGCATTAAACTGTACAATAACTTCAGCAGAACTTCACTGTTCTTATAACCTAGCAACAAAAGAGCCACTGACTATTTAAAGACTGTGAAAGTGTTGAAGCTGCTAACTGCAAGACACTCACATGCAGAAGAAAACAGCCTCTTTGTTCTGTAATTTTGTAAAATCTTTGTTTATCTGGCAGGCTACAATTTACACAGAATGGATCAACTGATAATCTATAGAAAATCTACAGCAAGCTGTTTAAATCACAGATGATACTGTATATATGTGCTCTCCCCAAATCTGCCCTGAAATTAATGTCTGTATCTGTACGAAACCATCTGCCTGCTTGCATAAGAGGACAGGTGGCCTGCTTAGTGCAACCAAAGGTTTACACATGAACACACACACAGTTAACACACGTTTGCTGTATATGCACACAAGTTAAAACGTGGTGTACTGTCCTCTAACAGAGGACAGGACTCTCAGTCCTTCAGCAACCAGTGAACCAACAAACACAACACGCACACACTTTTCTTTCAAATAAAGAGATAAATCACTAAACTGTTTCCATGAGGAATTGTAATGTAAATACTACACTACTACGACAGTGCAGTAGGGGTGGGGGAAAAAAAGTCAATACAGCATACTATCGCGATATTTTGCGTGGCAATATTGTATCGACACACGAACAACAAGTATCGATCTTTCATTATAGAAACTATTAACCTCTTAACAATCCAACGGCCGCTATTCTGTCTTTCAGAGGTTGTAGCGGGCTCAGTTTTAAAGCTCGAAGAATATACTGGTATCAAATTAAACTAGAAGGAATCTATTGGTACCAACCATGTCATGTTAGCTTGTCAGGAAGAATGCTAAATATGCTCTAAACTTAGGCAAAATTTTGGCGAGGAAAAACTGGCATGACCATTTTCAAAGGGGTCCCTTGACCTCTGACCTCAAGATATGTGAATGAAAACTCTGAGATGAGCAGAGTGAAAACTGTATCTTATTAGATAAAACAGATGTTGAAAACTGCATAATTTGCAGTTGAAAAAAGGTAATGAATCACAATATATCTTATCGCAATACTCAGCATATCGCAATAAGATCGTATCGTGACTTAAAGGACCAGTGTGTAACATTTCGGGGGATCTATTGGCAGAAATGGAATATAATATTCACAAGTATGTTTTCTTTAGTGTATAATCACCTGAAAAATAAGAATCATTGTGTTTTCGTTACCTTAGAATGAGCCGTTTATATCTACATAGGGAGCGGGTCCTCTCTCCACAGAGTCCACCATGTTGCACCGCCATGTTTCTACAGTAGCCAGAACTGACAAACCAAACTCAGTTAACTTTTCCTACTTGGGCCGGAGTCGATAACGCTACTCGCTCCCATCGCCGCCGCTCTCTCTCTCTTGCTTCAGCACTCACTTCCCACGTACACACACACTCTACGCACTGGCTCTGCTTCTACGTTTTTCTTACACCTGGCTCTAGAGAGGGCCATTTGCATTTTCCCTTCGGCCACCGTAGCTCTCCAACACGCTTAGCACACAGGAGAGGTTTCAGTTGTTTGCAATCTGCAACCTCACCGCTAGATAGATACCGCCAGATCCTACACACTGGACCTTTAAATGTCTTCATAATATCGTATCGTGGCGCCTCTGGTGATTCCCACTCCTCCCACAGTGCAGGATAATAATATACTGTAGGGCTGCAACTAACGATTATTTTCATTACCAATCCATCTGCCAATTATTTTCTCGACAAGTCAATTAATCGTTTGGTCTATAACACACCAGGAAACAGTGAAAATTACCCATCACAATATCCTTCAGCACAATATGACGTCATTAAATGTCTTTGTTTGGTTCGACCAACAGTCCAAATTCAATTTACTATCATGTAAAACCAAGAAAAACAGCAAATTCGCACATTTGAGAACCTGGAATCATGAAATGTTTGGCACTTTTGCTTGAAAATGACTTAAATGATTATCAAAATTGTTTACTGGATTTTCTTTTTCAATCGACTACATGATTAATAATTGTAGAGCTGCAACGATTAATTGATTAGTTGCCAACTATTAAATTAATCGCCAACTATTTTGATAATCGATCGGTTTGAGTAATTTTTTAAGAAAAAAAAAGTCAAAATTCTGAATATATTTGAGTTGTGGAAAAAACAAGACATTTGAGGACATCATCTTTGTCTTTGGGAAACACTGATCAACATTTTTTACCATTTTCTGACATTTTATAGACCAAACAACTAATCAATTAATCGAGAAAATAATTGACAGATTAATTGACAATGAAAATAATCATTAGTTGCAGCCCTAAATCGTTGCAGCTCTAGAATAATAGAAACATGAGACAACGCTTTGCTAAAGACTTGAGTATTCGATTGTAGAACCAGGTTATATTTAAATCTTGATATGCTTGATGCAAATACATTCTGGCAGATATTGAGTGTGTCAATAAGTTTCAATAACAAGTTTATGATCAGTCTGCCAAAGAAAGTTTGAAATTCACTCAGATCCTGGAAAGTAATATCAGATGGGTGTGAGTCATTTTTGTCTTGAAGTCCAAATGAAGCTGCTTTTTATAGTTTTTACAAGCCGAGTGATATTTTTTATCAAGGCACGAAGAAAAAAGGCCATTTATCGTCCTTATAATCAGTCTCTTTTCTAAGTATCTGTGTTATATCTTTAACCAAATATGTTTTCTTCCCTGCAGCTCAGCAGAGAGCCTTTTATGGGAAACGGAGAAAGATTTAACTCCCATATAAACCACCTCGTCGTAGCTTCCAGTTGATTTAGAATCAATTTTCCGATTTTACTGATTACCAATAAAGCAATAAAGCTCTTGGCTCCAGCAACGCTACATTTTTTCACCTCCTGTGTAAAGAAATACAAGGCTACATTTAGCTCGAACGATTTAAACGCTCTCACTGTGAGTTGCTGATTGTGTTTGAGGAAGTGCTATATAATTTCCGAATTTTGCTTTAGCAGGACTTTGTGAGCCAACATTCAGCCCCTTCGCCTTCAATTTAATGGTGCACTTAGCAGTCGCTGAAATATTGAGTGGGTCCTCAGGGTCCTAGTCAGATTTTTACATAAATCTGATATCATGTTGTGTTTCCTGTTGGCTGGACTGAAGCCAGGAAGTGGTTCACAAGCTATATAGAAAGAAATGTTTGGAGCACAATTCATACGATTAATGTGTTTGGTCCCGTCCATTATTGTGCATGTAGGTCATGGTAGAAGGAAAAAAGAGTTTCTTGTCAGTATAAATAACACGCTTTTCCCTCTTTTTTGTTTGTTTTCACACTCTACAGCAGCAAAGAGACACAAGCTACAGCAGATAAGCTGCCACCCTCTTCAGCAGGGCATCCCTCACTCATGAGATTTCAGCCTCCTCTCATCAGAAGCCAGAGGAGAGACCCTTTCATCCTCCTCAGCCAGGTACCTCAACAAAAGCAGGTCACCGCTCCCTGTTTATGAGTGTGTCAGCATGAAAACAAGACATTTCTCTAAATTTAGACAGCCAGCACATGAATTATTAACACAAAGTATTAAAGAATCGCTAAAGAGCCCTACTTAGGGTTTAAAATCAATACTGGCGCAGCAGCGTAATCAAGCTGGAGATGGATGACTTGATATTTATATATAGATCTGAAGAAATTACTCCAGTGTGTGGAGACCAGTTATCGTACCTAATCCGGTTATTGCCGGTGTCCAAATGGACACCAGCATGAACTGGAGTCTGATGTCTCTCATATTGCTTTTTCAATAACTTGCCGAGTGGAGATGTTGACTGAATGACAGGAACTTTTAACAGCCTCAAATCATTTTTTTATGACTGTCAAAGCCTGAGTGCAGTAATTCTTCTACTACTTCACCTTTAGCACAAACTATTCTGCGTCTTGAACAGATTTGTATCTTTCCTCAAAGCACATGCACACTATTATAATGTATTACTGCTTATTGGATTAGATTAGATTCAACTTTATTGTCATTGCACATAGTACAAGTACAACGAAATGCAGTTTTGCCATCTAACCAGAGTGCAAACTAGTAAGTAGTATGTGGTGTTTATAAATAGACATATACATATATACAGATTGCAGTTAAGGTGCAAAGGATTGACATGTTATATTCTGATGAATATGAGAAAAGTATAAGTTGCATACTGATGAAATATTGTATAAAAATGTTGTATAAGAGTATTATAAAGAATATATTATACAGTATATACAGGTGGAGTTATATTTATTTATGTTTAAGCAGATTCCAGTTCAAATCACTGCAAGTTCAAACGATACGAAAACAACCTTTCCGAGATCTGCAGTGCTCGTTTGTGAAGAAAGGTCATGTCTTATTTGTGCAGCAGTAGAGCTGCAACTAACGATTATTTTCATTGTCGATTAATCTGTTGATTATTTTCTCGATCAATCGATTAGTTGTTTGGTCTATAAAATGTCAAAAAATGTCAATCAGTGTTTCCCAAAGCCCAAGATGACGTCCTCAAATGTCTTGTTTTGTCCACAACTCAAAGATATTCAGTTTACTGTCATAGAGGAGTAAAGAAACCAGAAAATATTCACATTTACGAAGCTGGAATCAGAGAAGTCTGACTTATTTTCTTTAAAAAAAAATGACTCAAACCGATTAATAGAAAAATCAAAATAGTTGGCGATTAATTAGGAGTTGACAATTGATTAATTGTTGCAGCTCTATGCAGCAGCATTGACTGCAACCATCCACTGTATGATAACAAACATGGTTTAAACAATAAAAACAACACATCCTGATAAATGCAATCATATTTAACGCGTTACTTATTAGTATTTACTTTAATGGGATCTATGTATGCTTAACAAAATAATGACCTAGGTCAATGTAACATAAACTATATGAGAGGTTCATAAACAGTCTTCATCCCAGGAGGAGGAGGAGGCTGAAAGACCCCCAACTCTGCGTCACACTCACAGCAAGTAGAGAGCCCAACGCCTCTGAGTACAGTTTAACATCACAAACTATTGAACTAGAGAGGAAAAGTCAACACACTCATCCCACTGAGCTCAAACAGAAAATCATTCCCGCGACATCAGCGACCAACCTTTCTGCTGCTTGAAGGACTGGATGGAGCCCGAGTGGTGCACCATTGCGACGTTTTAGTCGGTTTCCAGCGTTAATTGAATTCCGTATTAGGAGAAGCAGGATTGCAGGATACATGGGAAACTATGGTGGGGTAGCGTAGGTGTTCTCGCAGCTCCCATCATGCCAAACGATCTCACTCACGGGCGATGCGCAAACCCACAGCAACACCTGTCTCAGCTCCGCATGCTCCCTCCTCCCTCCCTCCCTCCTCCGCTCCTCTCCCCAACCACCACTACCATCCACGGCTGTTGTCATGGTGACGGGCGGTAGGGGAGGTCCTGCGATGGACACGTCCCCCCTCCGTCCGGATTTACTGGCTCCAAATAAGCTGCGGGAAACGACCAAGGGGCAGCACATATCAAATGGACCAACAAGGACATGCATCGATTCGGTCATCAATCATCGTTTTTGAAAGCTGTTTGTAGCCTATATGGCAATCATACTGTATGTAGCCCCATGAACTATCAGGTAGGAAAAATACAGAGCTAGGTTAACTAACATATAATGCAGTCAGTGCTAGGTCAAAACATTGGAAGATTATGTAACCTAACATCACCTTCACATTTCACATTTCAGACACTACTAACCCCTTTGGAATAGTTTTATCAGACCATTTTACTGCCTTGAAGAAAAGCCTGAAATTTCATTTAAAAATCATCAATTTTAAAATAAAATTAGTCTAATATTATTATTATTATTATTATTATTATTATTACTATATTAGTCTTTTAAATTTAGTCATTCTAAAAATATTGGGTTTTAAGATATGCATTATTGCAAAAAAAACAAAAAGAAAGGATTTCACGTGCACAAGGGCCATCAGATTTTATAAACCCATCAGAAAATCATCATGTAAACTTTAACATAAAGCAGATGACAATATCTGGTGTTGTCAACTGTACCAAAAATAGACCATCAAAACATCAATAAAGAGAATATGGACCATTTGACTTTTTCAAGGCTGAACCATTTGCTTTGGCAGGCATTAAAGACTGTGGGGTTGTGAGAAAAACTCAAAACAATCAATACTATAGCTTACTACTACAGGACTCACAGCTCAGCTGTGCTGACACACTGCTGCTGTAGTGGCAGGGGGATCCATAGAGAAGAAATGTTAGAGCCCATCAGTCATGAAAACTGAGCAGGGTGTTAAAAGCCCAATGTTAAAACAGGGAACTTTGTCATGCTGGCTTTATTGCAAAAGTACTCAGCTAAAACAATGAAAAATTAAGAATTTGTATTTAGTTATTGAGAGTGTTTTTAGGTTATTATATTATATATTTGGGACAATAAAATAATATACAGAATACAGTATATTTAGTTAGTAAAAAAAAAAATCAATAATTGCTTACTTAAAGGTACAGTGTATAGGAATTAGTGATATCTAGTGGTGTGGTTGCAGATTGCAACCATCTGAGTACAGGTGGGTTTATGGCCGGCGTAGTGAAGCCGTTGCGTGGTGCATGCGCGATCAAATTCCGTCATGCGCGAAGGCTCTGCAAGTTGTCGTGGTGCTTTGTCGTGCATCTCTGAATTTTTGCAACTACGCGCCCACTGCACGTTCTACGCTTTTCATTTCAACATGGATGCCTTCGAGAAAAGACTGGCTGAGCAGGTTGGCCTGTACAGACTTCTCTACGACTGTTCATTGAGAAACCACAGGGACAGTCACATGCCAATAAATCCTTAGAAAGAAATAGGCAACACACTGGGGAAAGAAGAGGCTTTTTGCCGCAGGCTGTGAAAGAATATGAGAGATCGCTTTGTAAAAGCTAAAAAAAGGTTTCATGGAATATTAAAATTCCCCTGCAAGGAAAAACGTTATATATACAGATCAGGCTTCAGGTACCAGACTTCCTAAAGAATAAAGCTGCTCTTTTGTACATAGTTTTATTTACGTAATGTTCTTCCGGTAATCATTTGTTTGTGACTTCTTGCTTATCCACAGACTATTTTGTTTCTACGCCCCCTGGCATTTCAGAGCATACTGCAATGAACAAAGCGTTGAGCAATAAACGCCTCTGTGCATGCTCGTAGCGTGCGCGCCATCTACGGAGGCCCGCGCCACGGTGTCAAGTATAAATAAAGATTACCCCTCCGCTCACTCCTCCCTTTCTAAGACTGCGGTAACGTGAGCCACTGAGTACAAAACCGTGGTAACGCCGTTTGCCTCGCTCAGAGGCCATCCTTACCATAATAACACTACTTTAGGAAGTCAGATGGCGGCTGGCGGTAACACAGTTTTGCACTCTGCGTCTCGCCTTACCGCAGTTTCACAAGCGTGTCGGAGAACTACGGTAGCCTTCAGGTAAAGTAAAAACTTGTAAGGCTCTCTCTAGAGTCAGTGTTTGGTTTGTCCGTTCTGGGCTACTGTAGAAACATGGCGGAGCAACATGGTCGGACTCCATGAAGATGACCCGCTTCAAAGAACGAATATTGCAAAGAAGTGAAAGTAAATTGTTCGTTTGCCCAGCAGCAAAACTACGTTTCTGCCATTTTGGACCGAAAGCGACTACCAGATGCCAGTAAAACGTCTAAACGCCTAAAAAGTGCCGTACAAAAGTAAAACAAAATTATTTCTATTCTATTGTCATATTCTCCCGAAATGGCCTGTATTGAACAATAAAATATTAGTAAATATAATAAGCGTTTTCAGTCCAAAATGGCGGCAGCGGCGGACACCACATTTTCGTTTCGTTGCTTCTATACTTTTTGCCCGCTCCTTATTTAGTTTCTTCGATTCTTAGTTTAAGGTAATTATACACTAATGAAAACTAAGTTATGATTATTATTATCCATTTCTGTTAATAGATTCCTCGAAATGTTACAGACTGTTCTTTTAAAATAAGATAATTCTCTGCTATACCACTCTGTCTTTTTCTCTCTTGTCCCCTTGTTTTCATGCATCTATTTGCCATAGTGCCCTGATGTGCCTCTGTCATCACCTGCACATTTTACTGTTGTTTGTGACAGCTTTTTACATTTATATGTGATATGGAAAAAAGGGAACAGGAGTAAGTCAACGTATGTGGTATCTAAACCTGCACCTTAGTGAGAATATGCCTTAGGTTTTCAATTGCATGGTATTAACCGAACAGAGATCTTATCGTGGTTTATCTGCAAGGTCACTGGTTTTATCTCAATGTCAACCAGTGTTACAGACCTCCAGTCATGATGTGAACCCCATGAGAGGGATCCCTCGCTGTTCACGTTGTTGCTACGTGAGCAGACAGTGAAGCTGCGATCTGGTCAGTCTTCGAACGGTCACAATAACACAGGTTGCAGTTTGGTCCACGGTCCTACTTTTGTGTATCAATCTGTGTCTGCGCTGGTATTCTGGGAATAGTGTGGCATCTGTCATAGATGCAAATACCATCTGCTTTCTTGCAGCTCAGCACGCCTCTCGTCCTCCCACTGCTCTGGTGTTTATTGAGGACTGGTGGCAGGGCTGTGCGTGCCAGCCCCTATAACATGCTGCCATTGAACTACCGGGTAAATGCATTTCTTCCACTGGGCCGATAAATAAATAAGTAAGCAGCTCTTATACGGTCAGTCCCTTTTAAAATTGTATCTCCTCCACTCCTGCCTGTTAGTTTAGAGATTTAGGTCAGACGAGGCTCTGCAGAGGGAGCGAGGATTTTAGATAAATATAATACTGCCACCCTGTGGTTAAAAAGACGACTAACAGCACTCTGCTCCAAGAACCACAAAGGGTTTGTGCATTATTCACCTCAACCTAATGCATGTAAATATACAATCACAAGCTACTTTTGACAAGATTCAGCCTCCAAACAAAATAATGCTTTCATGTCATCTCTGCATCAAAAGACAAACAATAATTTTCACAGTTAAAACATATCAAATCCCCGGAATCTGTGCCGCATGATGCATTCTATTTTAGGAAGCTACTAGCTTAATTTTCTGCTTTTTTTGGCTATCAACAATGAGAAGTCACAATTATAGAACTGCTAAATGACTGCAGCTTGATTATAATGGTAATAGGCTACTTAAAAAAATAACACTAAAATTAGCAATCAAATGTTGCAGTTAAAGAAAAGGTCACCTGGAGGCAGAGATATTTAATCACATTCAGAAACAATCAAAGCTGCAGCTTCTCTAATATTCAACACATCTCACGTTGCATAAAAAGGTTCTATATTCAAAGAACTCTCCACTTTCTCAAGAGTCTAAATTTTTCTTCTTCATACAAGGGCTGCAACTAACGATTATTTCCATTGTCGATTATTTTCTCGATTAATTGATTAGTTGTTTGGTCTATAAAATGTCAAAAAATGTGGATCAGTGTTTCCCAAAGCCCAAGATGATGTCCTCAAATGTCATGTTTTGTCCACAACTCAAAGATATTCAGTATATATATAGTAAATAAAAAATATAAAATGTCAGAAAATGGTGAAAATGTTAATCGGTGTTTCCCAAAAGCCAAAGATTATCAAAATAATTGGCGATTAATTTAATAGTGGACAACTTATCGATTAATTGTTGCAGCTCTACTTCATACTGAAGTCAAGCCTACAACGTATTACTTTCATTATCAATTATTCTATACATTTTTTTCCATCGGTTAGTCAATTAACCATTTAGTCAAAAAAATTTCGGAAAAAATAGCTCCCATAATCCCATAAATTTTGATGTCTTTAAATTGCTTGTTTTGTCCAACAAAAAGACTAAAACCCAAAGATATTTAATTCTCTATAAAAAAAAGAGAAGAGTTGTGGATCCTCACATTTGAGAAGCTGGAACTGGAGAATATTTGGCGGTTGTGCTTGATAAATAACTTTCATGATAAATCGATGGTCAAAACGTTTGCCAATTTAATTGAACTAATTGACTAATGGATTAATCGCAGAGTCAGCATGGTCTCAGTATTATCCTCTACTTTATATACAAATTAGGTGTGCAGCAATGTGTCCAACAAGTATGGGCAGATCTGGATGTAATACATTTAAAAGCATTTATGCACAAGTGCTGCTGGCAGACTCACCGGAGAGCTGGTCGCTGTCTGTCTGTGTGTCCCCAGAGTGGAGACTGTTGGCCAGCGAGGAGCTCCAGGACACTGAGTGGCTGATGGTGGTGGGGTTGACAGGAACATGCCTCTCCAGCAGGGGCACGTACATACAGCTGTCCTGGTGACATGATCCTGCAAAACACACACAACATGATCAAAGTCTAGAATATTAATATCATTTTATTAAAGTATCGTTATTGTTACTTTTATCCTGTCACATAAACCATGATACCAGTTTCATCAGAGGGAAACTGTCATAGCTTGTATGTTCAGATCAGTATAATTTGCAGATGATCACAGCAGTCCAGTAGGGAGCTACTTAGCCCTCTCTTGTTACTGCCCTCATCAATTTTTAACGCATCTTTAAAATTCCTTTTCACCCTCTGATATTTGACACTAATGGAGAACAATAAGGTCTCTGGTTTTCCAAAACCAACTGTGTAATGCATCTGATCAGGTTAGATTCTTTTTTTATTAAAACCAGTTAAACTGACAGAAAGGTGTCATAACAAGTACAGAATGACACATGATCTTCAATTAAACTGTTGGGGGATAAATGTTAATGATTTCAGGAATAAACATTTGTCTAAACTGCAGTTTTGTTACCATGGATTTTGTTTTCCAGCTTTAGAAAACAAAATGTCATCAGTTTTTTTTCTTTTTTTGCAAAAGTAAAATAAAAAAAATTGGCATAGATATTGATAAATACAGTATTTTAGCTCATTTTCAAACACGGAAAACTGTCAACCAACACAGTATTATATACTAAATGCTCTTCTAACAGTGTGGATGCTTAGAAGGGAAATAATCAGCGCAATAAGAAGAAAAATGGCTTAATGCACATTATAATTGAATATTCACTGTTTTTGCATAAAGCCACTGAGACATTATGTTGCAGTAATTGCTGTATTACATAATGTGGAGGCTACCCTTGTAAATCCTAAACAGGTCACTGCCTTCCAAGTTAGCATACAATAATGCATTTTAATTTGTTTACAATGGAAAAATAACATCTACAGTCATTCTGTGTGCATTCGGCTTCATTAAGAGCGAGAGGAAGGGCCGCGGGGCTCCAAACAACATGACTCACCAACGTTCAGAGGTGCTTTACATCTCACGGATTATTCTCCACCGGTTCAACAGCGACATCTCTCTTCAGCAGCTCTCCTCAAAAGGAGCCCACAAGAAAACAACACATGGCCGCCAGACATGCTGGTGCGTATACAGTAGGTTATTGAAATGCTAAATTTGAAATGTGCAGTGCACGGTTTACTTTGTGACAGCAACAGCTATTACTACCAGAGGGCTGCAAGCCAGCAAGCATGGAGGTTGTTGTAACACAGCTGAAAATTCAGCAATATGTTTGAGTGAATCCAAAGCAGTGTACGTTCACAGAATAAGTGCAATCTCTCAACTCCCTGTGGTGCTTCATTGATAAACACCATTAAAGAGGACCTATTATGCTTTTGTGTTTTTCCCTTTCCTTTAGTGTGTTATATAGGTTTTTTGTGCATGTAAAAGGTCTGCAAAGTTACAAAGCCCAAAGTCCACGCCAAAGGGAGTTACTCTCCCCCACAGAAACACTGCTCTTGAACTGCCTGAAACACCTCGCTTGAAGTCCCGCCTTTTCTTCCGTAACGTGGTGATGTCACCAAGTAACACATTTACATAATACCTGCTTAACGGCTAATTTGGCACGCCCTCAAACAAAGCTAGTTATGGTACATGTCCACAGGGGCGCTTTCTATCACAAGGGATTGTCTCGCTTCCCAGCATTGAACGCTTGTGGGCTGCCACTAGACACAAGGCACTCGGCACCTGATTGGACGAACGCTTTCCCTCGTGGGCTGCTGCTCCCAGCTTTCAAACCGGAACCAGCATGGCGGCTCGTTTGGAAAATTTCTTCTCTTGTATCACGAAAATATTTCACCGAAATGTGTTTCTGAAAACATTTCATGTGAGAAATAAGCCATGCAGTTGCTGAATCTGTCTTTATTTTGAGTAGACAACGCTTAGTTTAAAAGTTTCTCGGAAGTTTCCAGAGGCCGCGAGTTGCATCAGACGCCCGTGATTTGCATAAAGTAGACTAGACCTCAACTGTATGCAAATGAAGAGCGGCCAACCCGACGCCCCGTCTCTCGAATCGCGCCGCCACGCTACCAGAATGCATTGCACAGCTGCTATAGACAGTGAATGGGACGCGTGAAAAGGACGGAGGTTGTGGACATGTACCATTAGAGCGGAGCTGGAGCGGAGTCCGAAGAGTTTGGCTCGGTTGACCAATCACAACAGCAGCTGCAGCACAGTCGGTATGAGAAAAGTAAAGCATTTTTTGAACATTAAAGCATGTAAACATGTTCTAGTGGAAACCCCAAAATACAAGTATGCACCTGAAAATTTGCATAATAGGTCCTCTTTAACAGAGATTATTGCACGTCAATGCCAAAGAAATAATGGTGACATGGACACTTAGCTTTGGACAACTGGTCAGAAAAAAAAAACGTTCCTTGAAAAGTGCTTTGTCCATTACAGCTGTGCAGTCTAAGTGCAGTTCATGATATACTGTCAGGAGGATTCAAAATCATGGAGACACTTTTCAGATCGATTGATGAGCAGGTGCTTCCTGCTTGAACTTCCTGGCACATTGATTACTTATTTAAACAAATACATTTCAAAGCCATGAGTCACTTATTTCCTCTCTCGTGTAACCCGTGAATGTATGATGAGATGTTGAGGAAAGTGTGACTCCATTAACCACGTTATAGTATAATCTATCAAAGCAGATAAAACAAGCACCACAGCCAGACTGTCTGGAAAATACTATTAACAAGACTGAATGCTACTTTGCAATAAATGCTACACCCACCCTTATTGATAACCTTAGGAGATGGATATATAATCAATGTGTGTGCACAGACACTTTACAAGATGGAAATATCACCAGCTGACAGTCTGAGTGCAGCCAGGTGGACATCTTCACCAGCAACTTGTTAATTGAATAAAAGGGGCATCAGTGTTTATCACCTTAATACATATATAAGCTAAAGGGGGTGTTGTATCCAGTCTGGAGGGCATTTATACTGCAGTATTTCCATTACATGATGCTCTGTGTGCCTTACATCACTTAAACAGCTTACATCAGTCAGCAGTGATCACTTAGGGCCACATAAATGTCTCCATAAAATCATAACACTCTTGTCTCCTTGTCTAATTCAATGTGTGCAGAATACAATGTTCTTTCAGGTGAACGAAATGTTGAGATAGCCTATGCCAAACTGCACTAAAGCTGCAGTGTGTAGAAATGGAGCAAATATCATTAAAAAAAGTTTTTTTTTTACAAAACGGTAACTATATCCTGACAGTAGTGCATGAGACAGGTAATCTGAAAAAAAAAATCATGTGCCGCTGTGTCCTCTGGTGCTCCTAATGGCATCTGCAAAATTTCACAGACCGGAGGAAAAACAACAAATCAGAGCCGAGCTGGAGCCTGCTGTCTCTGAGTCTATGAGAAAGTTTGCTTCCGCTGGTGGGCGGTGCTTGGTATTTCCTCAACTGATCTCAACATGGCTGCCAGGTCACAAACTTTCTCATTTTACAGCTAAACAGTACACTACAAGATGTTTCTGAAAACATTTGAGGAGAGAAATAGGCATTATAGTAACAGAATATTGATTCATATCTGATCAGCGCTGCCTAGTTTGACCGTTTGATCGGAGTTCACCAGTGATTCACAGCTGCCTCCGTTGAATGAACAGCCAATAGGAACGCTCTCTCTCTCAAATGACCTGTGATTGGCCAAAGTCTCTTGTCACAGACTAGATTTTTTTAAAGCCTGAAACAGAGCCATGAGGAGTTGCAGAAGTCTAGTTTTCTCTCAGAACACTTGAATTACAATATGCTGAAAGGTTATTATGGACTTTTTGCCCAATGATGCCAAAAACATTCTGCCTACTGCAGGTTTAAGAAGGAAACATTAGAGCCTTCGAACACGATTCTAAACAATGACCTTCGTTGTAAAACAGCAAGCAAAAAATTATGACTCCAAAAAAGGACCATGACTTCCAGCAGATTCTCCTGGACCTGTCAAAACCCCCAAAACGCCACAGAGAGCTGACAGAAAAGTGAAATATATACGTATTAGTTAAGACTGTATCTCATGCAGCTAGAAAGTGAATATTTTTTCTTGATGTAGTCTCTAATGCAATACACAACTTTTTTTCAGTTGTGAATGTTAGAAGAAGAAAGACCATTACGCAAAGCCAGTTAACACACAACTCCTCTATTAGTCCACGGGGAAGCACTCTTTTTAAGACAATCTCTTTGCCATCTCTGCTTTATGTACACTTGTCACAACTGAAGAGTGACCAAAACATGGGGTAAGGGGGCACAAACCGAAGGATAAACCAGCTTCAAACGCTTGAATATTTTATAATACAGTAAACACTTGACCATGCAGCTTCCAGCAGAGCCACCACATCACAATTTGCTCCCATTGCCCCCCCCTCCCCCCCCCCCTCTCTCTCTGCACACCACTGAACATTATCCACATGGCTCAACAACACAGATGAAAACACTGTCCTATTAGCCATAACCACAGTTTTTACCATTTTTACCTTTGCCTGGGGCGGTGTTGATTTAGAACAGCTAATAAAAGCCACAGCATTCATGCATTAGATAGCTCATTAAACCGGATGACGCTGGACATGTTTGCTGGGTTTCCCTAGAAAACAGTCACGCTCTCATTTCTTCAGTCTGTTACTGACCACAGATGTTTCAGCACAAGATTACAAATGTACATTCCTGACACATCAATGGTAAAAAAGACACATAAAGTGCAATTTTTATTCTGTTTCATGACCACTAAATCTATTTCTCATTCATGGAAAATGACATGAAGTAAGCCATGTGATACTTCATAAATAAATAAATCCTGAAGGATCAGTTGTCATGAAGTAGATTAACAGTTTCATACTGAACTCTTCTGCACTCATCACTTATACATGCAGCTTTTACAGTGTAATGAATAGCCTATAATTATACTGGATAACTGCTCACCAAAAGTGTACTTTTTCTCCAATATAAGAGTACAGGGATGGTTTTGTGTCAGTTGCAGAGCAGAAGACAACATGCACATTGAACAGCTTATCATAATATTGTTTTTTAAATAAGTTGACTGCATAAACACTTAATAACAAACCATTAAACAAGCACAGTAGGGTAATAAATAACAGATAACATTCAGTATTCAGTAGCTATATTCAGTAGTTTTACTGTCATTCCTCAGTGTGCCTCCTTCAGAAGTGAGTATAACCTACCTGAGGAGCTGCCAAGAGCCACCTTGACTTCCATTGCATGTGCTTGATGCCTTCAGTATAAATCCCCCATCAATAAGTTTCCGAGTGACAACTTGTAGCCTACAACTACAAAAATCTGTGCAATCTCATGAACCTGCCATTCCCACAGTGCAGCACGTTGAGCTGTGAAGTAGCCCGGGCAGTGCAGCGAAGATGGATGGGTGGAGTTTCAAATGTTGTCGGGTTAAGCGGTGTACAACATTAAAACTCTCAGGTTATTGATTGGAGAGTATCGATTGGACGGAACTGCTGAATCACTCACATCACATGGATCTTTCTCATTAGTCTAAACTACGTGAATGAGAACAAATTATAACCAGGAGAGGAGAAAGAGAGAGAAAAAATACTCTCTTAAAAGTAGGTTTGCCTTGAATTTGATGGCTTACATTGGCATAATCTGCTAATAGGTTAAATAGCCTACACTTGTGACACCTGGCCTATAGAATCGGTTATTTTACGCATTTTTGTAGTGTAGCCTAATGTTATCAACTGGAAGTCCCACATTGACTTTTCTTGTTATGTCCCCTTTATTTATAGGAATGCAGGTCATCTCTTTATTATAGCTATATTATATATATTCTGCATGTATTGTGCTAGTCGTGATTGCAATCCAACCATCAGAATGGGGTTGTCATGGATGCATTATATTATTATGGTTACCATGGTGATTGTTACGTTCGATTGGTCCTTCGCCACAAGGTGGTGCTGTGGGACCGGCTATCAGCGGACCAGCATGTAGTAGGTAGTTGCTAGAAGGGAACCAGCAAACTGGGGGAAACTCTCGCGAGATTGTTCAGGTTGGGCATTGAGCTCGAATACTTAAGGTTAGGCATTGATCTTGAACAGTTAAAGCTAGGGCATTGATCTTGATTAGTCAAGGTTAGGCATTGATCTCGGATGGTCAAGGTTAGGATAGGTCGTCGGGCAACAAGTCTCGCGAGAGTTTTAGCAGATCTCAGATCAGATTTTGCAATTTGCGGGCTCCCTTCTAGACAAGACCCGTGTAGTATCCGCCCGTCACACTGAGCTACGTTCACAATCCTACAATCAAAACACACTAGTGTGTCATAAATAAGACCGCTACACTACTGCTTATGATTCATAACGTTTAAAAAAAACAGCAGTAGTCAAGTAGTGTTTTGATTGCTGACATGACAGTTAACGCTAAATTAGCTAATTTTGTGTTTATAGCACGCTATCAGAAAGTGTTCTTGAACACACCCTGTTAGATTAGTCAGCCAGTTGAACTGTGACCAAAACAAACTCAAGAGGCATAAACATCTTTCCTCGACGTCTGACTTTCAAACAGATATTTTCCCAAATGCCGAGGCGATTAAACAAGAGGTGTGAGGAATAAATAATGTATTAGGGAGGCTTGGAGAAGAAACAGTGCTTGTAGTGGTAGCTTCAGATAGCTTTTAGCTTAGAGTGCTAACGTGATGTTAGATGAACCCAACAACAGTCTCTGCGAGTAGAAGCTGCTTCTGTTGCCTTGACTATCAGCACCGCTATTTGAAACTGGCTCACCAGCTAATTAGGTAGCTAGTTAGGCTAAACCAATAACTAATTTTCTACGTTGCCTTTTCACTGCCTGGAATAACACGTTACTCCAGCATGGGGATGTGCTTACCGTGCCTCGGTGGAGCAGCGGACGAGGCTGTTGTCACTCCAGATCCAGTACGTTCATTTAACTAAAACCTTTATCACCAGTTGTGTCACTAGATAAGTCAGAATGTGTGTAACAACATGACACGTGTATTGAGCGCAAATTAATTGAACCTAATGATGTGATTAATCACCTGTAGGACACCAATAGGCCCTACTAGGTAATGTTCAGACCGTGTTTAGCCTCTGTAAACACCCAGCATGTCAAGTATGCTCCAGGCCCAGATAGTTAGCTATATAGGCTACTAAAGGAAGACTTTTTTTTTTCTTTTTTTTTGTGTTTGTGTTATTTAAACCGTGTCTGTTGTTATTGTTTTATTTACAGTAGACGTGCATTACGATGTGTTCTGTTAGTGTATTATGATGAGTAGTGTGAATGTGTATTTTTTTTTAATTGTCACCATGTAAACTATGTGGACCCCAGGAAGAATAGCTGCTGCTATGCAAAAGCTAATGGGGATCTAAATAAACAAACAAAAAAAACTTCCTGCTTACTGTTTTAGTTTACAAGGTTCCTATGTTGTTGTTTTTCCAGGATACAAGGAGACGACAGTTAGCTGAGGCCGCAGAGAAGAGACAAAAAGAGGTAACGTTAGGTTCATTTATAAGTGGTTGTGTCTAAAACACAGTCAGAGACAGTGTTTTAATACACTTCGTTGCCAGATTATTAGGTGCCCATCTAGCTAAAACTGTACATACATAAACTCTGCAATAAATCACATCATTATGCCAGTGGGATTATTGTAGGCTGTAGTTTGTAATGTTGTTGAATTGTATTAACATTTGTCAGTATAACTCTTTACAGTTTCAACAGCAAAACACACCACAGCCTCCAAAATAATAAAAAAAACTGGACATTATAACCTTTGCAAAGATATGATTTACTACATTGATTTTAGCTAGATTTACTTAATAATCTGGTAACTGTAGTGTAGTATAACTTTGTAGCCTTCTATTACACATATACACCCCATTCGAGGTAGCTGCACATGACAGTGTGGTGAGTGATTTTTTTATTATACAGAAAAGCCACTTGCAAACCCGTAAGAGCCATGCTAAAGTTGTATCAAGGTAAGTAGACATGGACCAGAATGAAAATAGGTGAATCTTTTGAATTGGCTGATGTCTCAACTACCACACGTTTCTGCTCCAAGTCACCGTTCTCACCTTTATATCTCCTGGCACCCTGACAATTCACACTTTCACTACTGCAGATGAGAGCATTGAGTCCTAATCCACAGTCACGTCTCAGTTAGCTGCTCCGTCCTTTATCTGAGTTGCCTTATTTGGCAGTTAAATGTCCACTTTGCTAGTTGTGATTGAACATGCCTTGTGCTTTTTGAAAAGATTGTGGTCAAATTATTGATTAAAAATGCTTTTCAAAAAAACATGCATGTTTTTAAGACTGCTTGTGTATATATATTTTGTAACATATCAACAAGATGAAAACTCTTTTTAATGAAGCTTTTACCTATATATAAACAAGATAAAAACACGTTTTTAATTAAGGCATTGTCTATATTCCACTTTCTTTTACAGACAACATACAGGGGTGTCAAAAATCCAGAAGCTGTCGAAAGGAAAAAGAAAAAACAGGAAGAAATTGAAAAACAGGCGATGACCACCTCTGTGTCTGGTGGTGGTGGTGGCGGCGGCGGCGGCGGCGGCGGCGGCGGCGGCGGCGGCGGGTTGAAGGTTAGTGTCATGTTTATCCTCAAGCTGTGTGATTTCTAGAACAACAGGATGATCATGAATGTCATTCATGAGGTCCAGTGAAAATGAAAGTCTTTGAACACTCTTTTCTTGTGAAACTTGAAATGTTATCCAACATACAGATTAATGATACTGAACCCTCTTTCACAAATCAATCTCATAAAAGCAGGTACAGATTTATATGTGATGGTGTGAGAAGTTAGAGTCCGTTCTCTAGTTTTTTGGCTGACACTGGCATATTGGATTAATTTACTCAACTGGCATTTATATTTACAGTAGATAAAATGAAATATTTTTTTGTTGGTGTCACTTGATTGATGCATAGCACATATTTGGTTGTTAGTAAAGCTGTTAATCTTAACAAATGGGATATTATTGAGTCAATATTTTTATTGTTAACATCATAATATTTTGTCTGAGGTCTGACGCCTTCAAGATGATATTTTTAAATAATAAATAGGGAAACTATCACTTGTATTGTGGGGACCATTGGTAAATAGACAGTAGGTACAGGCAGATGCATTCGTGTTTTATATAAAGCAGTCGAATATTTGAAAAATGAGATTTGTTCAGCTGTAATCTACTTTAAACCCAGTAAGCGGTAACTAATTTTCCAGACGACATCTCGTCTCATATGTTGATAGATATTATATTGATGTATCAATTAGCACTGATGATTTTCCCCTCTTTGTTCTCTAGTGGCAGGTGGGCTGAAAATCCAGATGGTAACACCTGAAGTCTTGAATCTGAAGTCCAAAACAACATGAAGTATCGCGGCAAGATGACTTGAAAGATGTTTGAACTGCTGTCCGGTTTTTGAATTATTATTATTATTTTGCCTATTTTATGATGGTATGAAACAAACAGCTACAGCTGTGATGCTTTATGCAAAACAATCTGAAGTGATTACGGACTGAACAGCAGGACTTGCCCCCTTGTTGCCAAGTTATACAAGCCAGTTTGGACCTTTGGACAAGTCAAGGATGATGACACAGGAATCTGCAAGCAAATCCAGGTCCTGCTGTATTAGTTTTATCTGACAATTGACAGTCTTACAACATTAAATAACATAAAAGAATGTGATTATAAAGTACAGCAGTATCTCTGGTGACTGTTGTCTTATTAAGACAAAGCTGTCAGCTTTTTCCCTACACTGCTTTTGGTTTTCATCGTCGAGGATCTGCAAATCCACATTGGCCACGTTACTTTTTGTACGACTTCTGCAGATGACACATTTCACAAGTAAAACAGGGTTTATGTTTACACAGATTTAAGTGTGCTTATATAGGATTAGTATACAGTAAAAAAGCACACTAATTAACACTAATTTCACCTTATTTACGGCTCTATTTGTTGGCTACACAAAGACTCCTGCAAACAGTGCTATAAGTTGTTGGTATTTAATGAACTTATAATGCGATTGCCTCTACCTGAGGTGTTTTTGTGACCAGTGCATTGCGCACGTCACACGGGAGTCACTTGTTGATGAGGAAGGCAATGCAAGGTGTTGTCTTTTGATATTGTGCTGAGAATATGTACTCGCTGCAACGTCATTTAGTCACTAATTTGGTGATTCAGCACAGGAAGTACATACTTGACAAAATATGCAGCAGCTACAGAGTACTGCTGAATAATATAAAACAACACTAAAACATTCTCCAACCAGTAGAAATGAAAAGAAGGTGCACTAGGATACACCGTTAAGGCACTTTGCACTGGTCTTTGCCATCACTCCTTTAATAGAGCCCTTTTTGTTTTGTTCTCTGCACAATTTGACTTTGTTACATTGAATTACAATGTATGCAAAACACTGATGTGATGCCTGCTTTATTTAAATTATATGAAATGTATTTGTGAATTGCCATATTACAAACAGGAGCTTTTTATTAGACATCTATTTGCACACGGTTTGTCAACATTTGGTGAACAGCACACATGCTCACTCACTCCGTTGGGAGAGATTTATGTCAACTAATGGAAACAGGGAGAAACTGAAGGAAAAGTGTGTACAGTACATAGTGAAGTATCTACTTTGACTTGTTTAACTGAGTGCATTTCTTACAGCCTTCACTTGATCCTTAAATGCTTCCGGTGCTCTCGCCATTTTGTAGAACAGGAAACCTAGCCAATGTTATTTGCTACAATAAATCACATTTCTGCTACTCTTGTGTGCTTTTCATGACAATTACAGTTTTACAGAAAGATATGATTTAGATTTGGTTAAAATGATCAGTGATATAATTTGCAACATACTATGGTTGAGATATATACTTGCTTAAAAAATGTGCACTTATTTGTAGACTTAATAAATCTACAGTTGATTATTTATCAATATTTTCAGGCTTATATTAAAAAGGTTTAAATTCCAAAGCAGACTCCTCTGTAAGATTTTGATTTTAGGTCAGAAAACCTTCCCAGTCCTACTGAAAATATTTACAAAGTAGATATTTCAAATTATGAAGATTAAAGTTTTGAGAATTTATTGAAAATGTACATCTAAAACCAGAAATTGGACTACACATTCAAGCCTATTTGCATAGCTAATGATCTCATGCCAAACCTACATATTAATTTCCAATCCAGGGAAAAGTTTCACAAATTAATACATTGAATGATGTGAATCTATTAATTGTAAGAAACTAAACAGAGATTATCAAGTTTCAATTATTGCACCACCTCTAGATGTCAGTAACATGCAACAAATTGAAGAACTGCAGAACCTCAAATGAGTAAATCTACTGTATTACTATCAATCATAAATCAATGAGGTTCTGTTTAACGACATACTGCATGTTGTACAGGTGATTGTCCATGTTCTTACAATAGAAATGATATAAAATAGGAGTTATCCTAATAATGAAAAATTATTAAAAATGATAATAGTGTAAAAATGCATTTCATAGAATAGTTACTCAACATGTAAACAGTCTAAGCATTGCTTTCATTTCTTAGCCTCTTAAAAAAATAAAACCAAAAAAGAAAGATTTCAACATTTGGTTTCTAGGGAAGTTTTGGCAGTTTTTACAAGAATACTTTACAGTGGACTAGCATGTAAAGACTTGGTAAATTACATTTCTTTGGACAGTAAAGTTTCCACTTATTCTTCTAATGTCATAGTTAAAGTTCAGTTTGCAACTTGAGTGCGGGGCCCACTAGAGCCACCCGTGTATTCAATGTACTGTAACGCAGTTATGATAACAATATCAGCCAAATGGCAAATTAAAAAAGGGGCGAAATCAATACATTGCCTTCGCGGAATATGTCTACTTGCTTTCTACTATCACACACACCAGGTTGCCAAGGAAGACTAGCTTCTTAAAGGGCCTGAAACCTCCACCACTTACTTAATTTCATTCAGAAAAAGTTGTTAACGTTTAAATACAGCCAGGTACTGTAGACCTGATCAACCAGCCGATTAGAGTGTTATTAGACCATTAAATGAGCATTATCAGTGGGTATAAGGCTCATAGATGTGGGTCAGTAGGGCCCGGCTACACCCAATAGTAGGTTTTATCATCTATTCATATGGTCGATCACAGAAAGAAGGAATAAAAGAAGACGACAGCGACCTCTACCAACCGTAGTAATTATGACAGGAGCAAAAGCGGAAGTGAGGCGCTGTAGTATAGACAGCAAGAAAGTCCGTAATATGGCATGGAGGTTGGGGGCGACAGGGTTTTTACCCAGGAGACCGGGGTTTGCATCCCGTGTAAAACCAACAACACGTAGTCCTTGTCTTCACAAGCGTTAAGTTTCACTTTTACTTTCAATCATAGTTATTTTAAGCCAAAACACGATGTTTTTCCCTAAACTTAAGTGGTTTTGTTGCATAAACCTAAAGGTGTAGTTTTGTTACCTAAAGCTAAAGAAGCTGTTTTGTTTGTGTTCAGAACATGTTTCCCGAGTTTTACAACTTATTAAAATGTGTTGGTTTTCACTTTTACAACGTAGGTGTAGTAGGCCCCTACTGTTCCACATAAATGATGCTTATATCGAGCGATAATGTACATTTAAAGGCCTGATAACAGTCGAATCAGGTGCAGCGACTAAATTGTAAAAACATTATGTTGTAATGATTTTCATATTTTTCAGTTCTGTAAAACTACGAAGGGCCTACTAATGTGACTCCAGGCTTAATCTGCTCACAAACATCCATTTGCTTTCCAATAATGCAGATGTGTCTGTAGCCATAATATGTATAAGAACATGGATATGTTATATAGGGAGTAAACAATGGCAAGGAGTGATCCTGTTTTGAATGGCACGTTTTCAGTCTCATGTCTTCACTTTTTGCTGCGGTAGTGGGCCGCCACCACCAGGTAGCTGTCGGGAGTGAAGTCCTTGATGTTGGGGGACTTGCTGCAGACGGAGGACGTCTTGCCCTCCACCCGGGAGACCTGGAGCATGCGGCACGGGTCGTGTTTCAGCAGGTAGCTCTCAAAGGTCTCCCAGCCTCCGCCAACACGCACCATCACGTGCTTGTTGTGCAGCATCTGCGGAGACAAAGAGGATTATAGCGTCACTGCTGATGTCGATGTGTCAAAGAAGAGCCCCTCCTTCTACAGGACTAATGTAATTTCACTGATTGAGGCTTTGCTTCTCAGCCAGTAGTTGAATGAACAGTTGGGCATGGCTCTGATGTCAGAGGTGGTTGATTGATGTTGGGGGCCTCAGACCGGCTGATGTCCCCGGAGGGAAGCTCTCTCCATCTCTTACCAGCCTAATGCCATGTTGAGCAGGCTACGGACAAACGCACAATGATTGATTCATCTCCGTTTGATTTATGGAATTACATAACAAACAAGAGTCCACAGCCATGCTAGCGGCTCTCTGAGACTGTCCTTGGCTAATGCTAACAAGCTAATGCTAAGCAGGTATAGTGTTTACCATGTTTACCATCTTAATTTAGCTACCAATGCTGACATTTGCTATTTAGCAATAAACACAGCTGAGGCTGCTGGGAATGTAATTAGTTTTGCAGAAATTTGGTCATAAACCAAAGTACTGTATTGGATTTTTTTTTACCGATAATGGCGCTAGGCAGGAAGTCAGGAATTCACCAAAGTTATTACAATTCATCTTCAGGAGGGCATGAACGTCTGTACCAAATTTCATGGTAATTCACCCAGTAGTTGTTGAGATATTTCATTCAAAACCACAAATGCACTTGAAGAAAAGTCAAGGGATCTCATTTGGGTAATCTCATCAACGAACCATGAACTTCTGTACAAAGTTTTGTGCCAATCCATCTTGCAGATGTTGAGCTATTTCACTGGATACATGAAAACGTTGAACTGTTGGTGGTGCTAAAGGAGTCAGGGGTCACCAAAGTCATAAGGATTCACCAGAGGGCAACTCGGGGGTCTGAGAAGTGAAGCCAATGAAGAAGTGCCTTAAACTTGCATTCTTTCTAATAGCCAGCAGAGGGCGACTCCTCTGGTTGCAAAAAGAAGTCTGATTGTATAGAAGTCTATGAGAAAATGACCCTACTTCTCACTTGATTTATTACCTCAGTAAACATTGTAAACACGGGTTTATGGTCTCAATCTCTAGTTTCAAGTCTTCTTCAATACAGCATGATGTTCATTTAGTAAATTATGGTCCCATTTAGAGTCAAATAGACCATAAAGCAGGTTATGCTTTAGGGTGTGGCTACCTTGTGATTGACAGGCCACCACGGCGTTGTCCGCTCTGGGAGATGTCCATGTTTTTGTCTTACATCTTTAACCCTTTCACAGTGTGTTTTCAGTTCATGAAAGTTAATTATAACCTTTTTAGTCACTTAAAAATGACTAATTCAGGGTTTGGTTGTGCTTTGCTCCACCCTCTCGTGTCACTTCCGGTTGCAAAAGACCAAGACGGTGACGGCCAAAAACCAAGATGGCGACGGCCAAAATGCCGAACTCAAGACTTCAAAACGACAAATCAAAACAAACCAATAGGTGACGTCACGGTGATGTCTGCTTCTTATATAGGCATATAGTCTATGGGATTCCCCCTGTGGGGAACATGAATGTCTACACCAAATGTAATTGCAATCCATCAAATAGCTGTCAAGAAGACTTTTTAAAAAAAAAACTTGTCAGAATCAAAAAGTCAACCTCATGGTGGCAGGAGAGGAAAGTCAGAGGATCACCAAAGTCAGTAGGATTCATCCTCTGGGGACAATGAATGTCTGCACTAAATGTCATGGCAGTCATGCTAATAGTTGTTGAGATATTTTAGTCTTTTGACCAAAGTGACTGACTCCTACAGACAGACCGACATTGCGATCCCTACAGTCAGGCCGTTAGCATGGCTAAAATATTCATACAATGACTATTTCATCACTGAAAAACACCTAAAAATGACAGTATACTCTCCGCTTCACCAAGAAGTTATATGGAGTATTTTTTCATCGTTCAATCTGCAACATTTGCTTCAAAACGATGCCGCCTGCCACAGATTCTCAAGGTTGGCTACCATGGCAACATCGGCCATTATAATAAAGAGAAAAAGAAATAAAAGGCTCTGATATATTGGATGCTCAGTCACTCACATTCCCCAGAGGCTGTGCGCATAAAACATGTCCGCCTCACGATGGAGCCTTATCACCCCCCTACCTCATTAACACGACATTACACCTCTACTAGAACAAGCTCATAAACAAATTATTATGAAGACTGTTGTGATGCTATCTTTAAAAACACAAACAGTGGGAGAATGATTCAGACAAATCGTTTGATAAAAAGGGTAAATTGTCAGCTCAGTGTGGCCAGATATGAGGCTTTCTGCCCTCCAGCAGCATAACATGCAACATTTATAAGCCTCTTAAAAGAATCAATCAGGAGGGCACTGGTGGGGCAGCGCTTCCAATCACCAGGACCGGGCCTTCAGGCTTTGTGACTGTGGATTTAATGGACCTGTGTGATGCAGAGGGGTTTCAATCACGCTGCTTTGGGACCAGACCCTCGTTCCCTCCTCTGCAGCCCAGAGAAGGACAGAGGCCCGAGGCTGAGCTCGGACAGCACCTCTCACAAACACTGCGACGTTACTCTGCCCCCTAGTTGAGACTACAACCACCTCATTTATTCCAGGAGCTGAGAAGGTCAGTCTCTCTGGCATGTACAGATAATTGTGGAGTGCACTCTTATGTGCGCTGCATGCCATTGTTGTCCTCGCTCCTCGGCGGCCTACAGACACTTACTTGGCCTCACTGTATTCATGCCTTTCA
Source organism: Sebastolobus alascanus (assembly GCA_916701645.2). Taxonomy (NCBI): domain Eukaryota; kingdom Metazoa; phylum Chordata; class Actinopteri; order Perciformes; family Sebastidae; genus Sebastolobus; species Sebastolobus alascanus. The sequence continues at coordinate 112,976 of CAKAOJ020000022.1, forward strand.
GTGGAGGCAGCTGCTGGAGGGTAAAACCATCTGAGGCATTTTAATTAAAGCATTTTGACTGTGAAGAGAGCTGGCTGACAGACAAAGGAACAGAGGTTTAACACTGGCTTTGGTCTGATGATGTAATGATGTATCTCACATACTAGTACACATGATAACGCATGATAATACATATGTGTAATTTTACTAGTAATTCTGTCTACTCTATGCATACAACATCTAGTTCAGTGGATAAAAAAAATAACAAATCCTAGAACAAAATCATGAATTTGAATAAAGTAAATCAGTGTATTAAATGAGTCTTTTTTTAATTTAAATTAGGGCTGTCAGTCGATTAAAATAGTTAGTCGCAAATTAAACACACATTTTTTATCTGTTCAAAATGTACCTTAAAGGGAGATTTGTCAAGTATTTAATACTCTTATCAACATGGGAGTGGGTAAATATGCTTGTTTTATGCAAAGGTATGTATATATTTGTTATTGGAAATCAATTAACAACACAAAACAATGACAAATATTGTCCAGAAACCCTCAGAGGTACTACATTTAGCATAACAAATATGCTCAAATCATAACATGGCAAACGCAAGCCTAACAGGCAACAACAGCTGTCAGTGTGTCAGTGTGCTGACTTGACTATGACTTGCCCCAAACTGCATGTGATTATCATAAAGTGGGCATGTCTGTAAAGGGGAGACTCGTGGGCACCCATAGAACCAATTTTCATTCGCATATCTTGAGGTCAGAGGTCAAGGGACCCCTTTGAAAATGACCGTGCCAGTTTCTTTTGGAGTTTGGAGCATTATTTTGGCTCCTTTGCGACAAGCTAGTATGACATGGTTGGTACCAATGGATTCCTTCTAGTTTCATATGATACCAGGATCTTCACTCTAGCTTTAAAACTGAGATCGCTACAACCAAAATAATCACAAGTTGTGTTAATGCGTTAAAGAAATTTGAGGCATTAAAACGAATTTGCATTAACGCGTTACTATCACATGTGCAAATCTAATTTGACAACCTCAGAGCAGACAAATCCTGGCGCACCCTGTGATCTTTGGCGCTCCCTGAGGGGGGTCCGGACCCCAGGTTGGGAACCACTGATCTAGTGCCTGTCTGTCCGTCCTTGAAGAGGGATACCTCCTCTTTTTTTCCCATTAAAGGCTTTTTTGGCGGAGTTTTTCTTATCCAAATCAAGGGTCTACACATAGAGAGAGTTGTATGCTGTACAGATCATAAAGACTCAAGGTTCAGCTCTATTGTCATTATACAAAGCAGGATAGCACAATGAAGTGCAGTTGAAGTCCCCCTCCACACTACACACACAGAAAAATGTATAAACAAATATTCAAATATTTTATATTAGAATGCACACTTAGATCTATGCAGTGTTTCAACTTATTCTGAGCTTTCGGTCGGTCAGACCTTCATCACAGCATACAACTATTCTACATATTAGAATAGAATAAAACAGGCAATAAAATAGAACTAATGTAAAAAACAACACTAGAGGAAGAAATAAAAGAGGAAAACTAAATTATTTACAGGGAAGATATACAGCCCTTTGAGGCAAATTTGTGATTTGTGGTTTTGGTCTGCAAGGTGGTGTAGATTATACTCTACAGCAGATTGCATTGGACCAACACTGTGAGCTTCTCACCATTTGTCCTTGGTTGCTCAGCAACACAATGAGGACTGAAGCGTTCAGTCATTGAAAAGGCGTCAAAGGATGATAAATATTCAGATTTACACAGTATCACATGTTATTCTAGCAGGAAATTAGAGTCTTATGGTCCGCACTAATGTTACAAAACAGCTTTATTCATCCAGATCTTATTATTACTGGGATTTGGTTGAGATTTGACATTAATATAGTTGCAGTATAATGGGCTGACAGCAGAGGACATCCAAGAGTAAACTCTCTTTTGAACACCCGAATCACACCGTCGGCATGAATCGCATTCTTAGAGGTGTGAATCCTGGTTGTGGGTTGCCAAGTAACCAGGATCCCAAGAGGACCAATGCTACCTCTCTAATCTGTGTTAGCCTCCATTTATCCTCCTCCGGTATCCTTCCTCCCTCCACTCAGGGAGAGTCCAGTAACGTTTCCTGGGCTGATAGATTCACTGTGATTATAAGATGTAATTAATGCAACTGCCACTACTGGGTGATGAAGCTTAGTAAAATATTTTCCAAGTACTAACATATGGAAATGTGTGGGAGTTTTTTTCCCTTTATAGCCCGTGAGCCACATTATGTTTGGCTGAAGATGGACATAGTCGGAATACCATTACCAGTAAATGAGACCTCACAGCGAAGGCGGGCTCTCCAGACACAATGGCTTACTTTCATCCCAAAGTATCAACCTACGGCCATATGCTGTGTGAATGGAGAGAGGTTCGCACTGCAGTGTGAGACCTTATTGTTATCAACCCCAAACTGATTGGAAAATTAATAGAAATTTGATTAGCAAAAAATGTGAGCTTGTGTCATTTTTGTGAGTTTTTTTGTCTGTCCTAGTTTTATGTTGTAAAAATATATCAACCCAATAACACACTTTATGATTTCAGCTTCTTAAATGTGAATATTTTCTGGTTTCTTTACTCCTCTATGACAGTAAACTGAACATCTTTGAGTTGTGGACAAAACAAGACATTTGAGGACGTCATCTTGGGCTTTGGGAAACACTGATTGACATTTTTCAGCTTTTTCTGACATTTTATAGACCAAACAACTAATCAATGAATCGAGAAAATAATCGACAGATTAATCGACAATGAAATGAATTGTTAGTTGCAGCCCTATACTGTATACAATGTTAAAATACTCCATTACAAGTGAAAGTCCTCCATTCAAAATTTTCCAGCGAGTAAAAGTACAAAAAGATTATTAGCAAAATGTACATAACACATGTAAAAGTATTGTAGGCAGTTCCCTGTTAGTGTTTTATTACGCATTGACGTGTATATAACATTTCATGTTTCTGCAGGTCAAAGTGGAGCTAATTTTAACTTTCTTTTAATGCTCTTGGATAGATGAATTGGCTAGATGATGCTGATTATTAATTATTAATCCCTAAAGTCATTAGTAACTATAGCTGTCAAATAAACATAGTGGAATAAAAAGTAAAATTTTAGCCTCTGAAAAGTACAAGTAGCACAAAATGGAGGTACTCAAGTCAGTACAGGTACCTCAAAATTGTACTTACGTAAAGAGGATACTGCTAATATCAAACCAGGAATTTTATTTTGAATTGAACATTTTTTTCCATGTGCTATTCTTACTGCATCTGTTGAAGAAAGTCATACGTGCCACGTCATGGTCCAAAGTAAATGCTCCCACTGACCCTCTTTTCCACAGCTACAGTCTTCTGAAAGTTATTGAATGTAATATCTTTCACAATGCCTGTATAATGTATAATGTTGTATATATGCTCAATGACAGACAGTTACCTTATTCCAACGTGTTTTCCCTCACCTCGCATACATATTAGATGAGGAAAAAACATCTTTTATTAGATACTTTTTAGGGTAAAAAACACATAAACTTAAATCAAGGTTGATTTTAGACTCTTTTTAGGGGTGCTCAAGCACACCTAAATTTCAACTCAGCAGCCCACTGAGACTCAGAGTGAAGATATTGGTATCATATGAAACTGGAAAACCTAAATAATCCATTTGTACCAACCAGTTTGTTGAGAGGGAGGCTGAATAACGCTCCAAAGTTAGGCTACATTTCGGCAAGGGAAAACTGGCATGGCAATTTTCACAGGGGTCCCTTGACCTCTGACCTCAAGATATGTGAATGAAAATGGGTTCTTTGGGTACCCACGAGTCTCCCCTTTACAGACATGCCCAGTTTATGATGATCACATGCAGTTTTGGGCAAAAAGCATGAAGTTATTTGCATGCAGTATAAATGTGAATTAGATTCCATTATATTTTTCTTAATATTTTGAATTGTCATCTGGCGCCTGAATTTTGTGTTTTACTTTACAGAAATAAAGTCATTTCCAACGTAACTTGATGCAGAAAAGGCAGAAATTGGTGAATAAAAATTCACCAGAATGCAGGAAATTAAGTTTAGATTCTCAAAATATTCCTGGGGTAGGATACACATACCCCCCACTTAATATGTGTCCCCCCCTTAATGTTGAAACGAAACCTACGCCCTTGACTGTACACATGTCACATTCTCATTAGGGGCTGAGCCCCCCTAAAGGTCTGATCCTAGAATCACCCCTGACTTAAATGTACAAGCATTAGTGTGAAAGGTCCACAGGTATGGAATGAAACTGATAACACTATAAAAATGTCTCTATCTGTGTCTGTTTTCAAAAAGAGCTTAAGGCAGCAGTTGCTACAAAAATATGTTAAAGCTTGAAACGGCTGGGGACTTCTCAACTAGTTACTTCACTCTGAAATCATTTAAATTGTACTGTTATTTTCACTTGCCATATCTCTATTTATTGCATCTTACCTATTTAATCAATGTTTAGACTGATGGAATAGATGTTAGGTTAGTTGGTTTTTAGGGTCTTTGGTGTTTTGTAAGTTGTAAATGTTACTGTATAACATGTGCACTTTTTCAAATCTAGACAATGTGTTAAAGTATATGTTTACTACCCTATTTTCAAGCGTAAGATACAGCAGCTTCTCAGGGTGTCCCATTTCACATATCTCCATTACTGTATGTCTTGCGTTGTGTATAAACTGAATCTGAACTGCATACATTTAAACCTTATTGTGTTAAACTCACCCGGATAAAAAGCATCTTCTCCCCGACACGGTATCGACCCTGTGACTGTCTGTCCACACAGAATTTGTTCAGACATCTGCAGGGAGGATCATCAGCGATATTTCTCACCTGTAAAACACACAAAGATGTTTACAGATGTTTCCCTCTGGATATGGTAAGTAGAAGCAGACATTAACTGCTGCTAACTTACAGCATCATCCAACTGCTTCCCGGTACTTTTCTTGCTGGCGCTGACTTTGGTGGGAGTCGGAGACGGAGTGGGAGACGGGGAGGGAGATAAGGATGGAGATGGAGGAAGGGGCTGAGCTGGGGATACAGGTGATGGAGTTGGTGGAGGTGATGGAGGCGCTTTTTCTTCTTGTTCAATCTCTTTCTCCAGTTTTATGAGGCCAGGAGGCTCCACGTTGTACCTAGGAAACAAAGAGTAATGTCATTCCAACAAGTGTAGAATTAAGATTTAGAAAACAATCCAAAGAAAATAAACAAAGGGATAATATAAAAAGCAAGAGCATACCGTGATGCTATCCGTCCCAACTCTAAAAGACAGAGGCACACTTCCCGTGGCTGCTTGTGAAGAACTACAGGAAGACATGAAGTTTTAGTAACACAGTATATAGACATTGTGTAGTATCTCGAAAAAGGGAAAAAGGTGAGGATGAGTGGCTGTGTGATGGTAAAGATGCACATAAAAATGAGCTCATGAACTTCATGCATTCAGATGTTCCTCTCCTCTGCAATCCTGTTCATCCCAAATGTTCAGACTTGAGTTGTCTTTAGAGGCTTTCGGTGTCACCGAATATGTGATCAGACAGTGAGACGAAGAGGTGCGATACATGTGACACACCACATCATGCATTATACATAAAATATCCAGCGCATGATAGCAAACCTGGTGTTGTTTCATCTACTGCTGGACTGATTAATCCATCCAGAGAAATTACAGAAGAAAGAGAGACAAAGAAAGAAGTCAGCTGTTACTGTTTTCTAAAGTGTTTTCACAACATTTTACATGTCCACTGCATGAGAAGTTGAATTACTGTCCGTGTGACTCAGCCTTCAGAAATGATTTGCATAGTTGAAATTGCTTAGCGATGGTCGAGCAGCCATTAGTCAGAAATAACAGGAATGTACGAATATTCTCGGCATTTCTGTAGCTGGCAGGGTCACATACTGTACATCCAGCTGTAAGGACAATATTGCAGTCCAGGCATATCTTAACTGCGAGCACATTTCAGTGACATAACACAGAAAAAATCCTTGCAATAGATTAGAGAGACACAGATAACACAGTGAGTGAATGAGGAAGAGAGCAGACTCCGGGCTGAGGAAAACATTTGCATAGCGTTGGCCTACTTTCTCTCTAACTCACACCCTTCTCTGTCTGGTGCGCTCCCTTTTGTTTTACTCCAGACATTTTGTGCATGAGAACAGTATTCGAGACGCACCAACACGTCCTCCTTATCGTCAGGTAGAGCTGCTCCCAGCGGACTGCTGCCCTTGTGAGCTTTGTGTGAATGTCAGAGGAGTTAAAGCGAGGCCTGATGATGTGAGTCCTCTGAGCCTCGGGGGGAGGGGGGGAGGAGAGGGAAGCAGTCCAACCTGTGATACTCTACCTGCTCTACCTGCACAATCACACCATTCACAGGAGACGGAAACCTGAGTCTGATGCCCTGGTAGTGCCAGTGACAGCCAAATGCTGGCTGTGTTTATAGACTACCCTGTTTGTCCAACATTCAGATCTGCTAGTGTTCTGGGGCTGCATTCATAAAACTTCCTAGTACGAAGAGTTGCTCCTAGTGACGAAATGTTTTCTAAAAATTTCCCCTTTCAGTTAAGACTACATCCTGGTAAAGATAAAATTATTCACAAAGCATCTAAGCCCTTAAGAGAGCTCCTAAGGTGGAAAACTGTTAGGAGTAGGGAGGAGGACTTTTAAAATGCTCTAAAGCCAAGCTGAGCGGTGAGCGTCCATCGGCCTAGTTCTTTAGTTTACAGTCTGCCTTTGTCAGAGTTTTTTGGGCCGATTCAGCATGTTGAATGGGCAGCGGAGCTCGTTGGTGATGAGAGAAATCACTCTGATTGGCTGTTCAGCTTAAGCGAATCAGTGCACGAGAAGAGAGACGGACGTGAGGAAACGAGTAAAGTCAAGAGGAAAAACACAGAAGGCTCCTCTCATTTTTCATCTTCCTCTCATCTAATCGTTCCAATACATTTTCACAACAACATGGCCATCTGGAATGAAGCTAAGTGAGAGTGGTGTGAAAAGGGTCGGCTAACGCTGCTTCATTTCACGTACGTATCATAACAACAGCTTGTGTATCCGCAGTCCTCGGTATTCCGGTTTCCCTTTTTGAATGACTACGTGATAACTGTCCGTCAGCTGTAGTCTTTGCGATGTGTTCAAGTGCAACTTGTTGGCCAAGACACAGGCAACGTGAGGTGACGCAACAGTCGGCCTTCATCGCCGCTAGTTCTTTTATATCGGCTTGGTGTGTAAGGGCCTTAAATCAAAAGTTTCTTAAGTAGAGAAGAAAATGGCGGAAAGACAAAGAGGTGTGAGAAATATTTTCAAAACGCTGAATGACAGCGAGTTAATGAAATAATTTTATATATTTACTATATAATATATAATTTTATATAATATATAATAATAATAATATAACATTTTATTCATTGTCTTTTATCTACATTTCTATTTCTTGGCTACATTGAACTTTCTAATTTGTAATTGCACTGTGTACATTCTGTTAAACAACTTGATTTTGAAAAGTGCTATATAAATAAAGTTTATTATTATTATTATTATTATTAGGCTAATCGGTTTCACTGTCCATTCTATGCCCATTATCACCAAGAGTGCATTTTCTTTCCTTTTTTTTTTTTTTTTTTGATCAACCAATCAACCAATGGTGAAAGAATTGGGAGCAGATTCCTGAAGATGTCAATGCTTTTAAATTGACCTGGCTATGTTCTGTTAATTTGCTTATCTCTCTTTGTGTTTTCTGTCTGTAACTGAGTGTTTTGTACTGCTACCTGTCTTGGCCAGGTAGCCCTTGAAAAAGAGATTCTTAATCTCAACGGGATTCACCTGGTTAAATAAAGGTTAAATAAAAAAAAATTTGAAAAAAAAAAACATTAAAAGAATATGTCAAAAGTTTCTGTCCCTTCCTGCTCAGAGTTGCTCTGAGAAATTTCCGAAATCCCACCTAAGCCAGGACTCCTTGAAGTTAGGAGCTCTCTCAGAGTATTTTCATGTGTGTGAATACGGGCCCCTGATGTTTATGGCAGAAAAAGAGTAGACTCACCTAAATCCTCTGACTCAAACAGACACGTTTCTCCAACTCCAACCTTACGACACCAGGCCAGGAAGTTGGCCGTGTTGTCCCGTGCAAAAAAGGAACCGGAGGGAGCGCTCTGACGACACGGTATCCTCCGATTGGGAATACTCTGCTGGAGACATAGAGGGGTTAGTAGATGTCTTTATGTACGCTACACACGAATGGACCTGAGAGGATTAATTGATGAATAGACACAGAACTGAACATGAACTTTGACAAAGAGAAAACAAGCGTCCACCGGGGTGACTTGTCCAGCCCAGCCCCCAGAGTTTCCATTAAACACAAAGAGCCACACACTCTTTATCTACACTGATTTCTTCTCCATCTGCTGCTTTCAGCTCAGCATCAAGGACCTTTTCCGTGCAGATCAATATGGGAGATGGCGGGTTAGGAAACCGGGGTCTACTTTACCAGGCCTTCTATGATTTGGGATCAAATGACATGCTTATGGGTTTCAGCCCCCACACGGTCTGTTCGGGGGAGATTTATGCGCCTCGCTGTGGTTTTATACAGGATATGTGCGTCTGTGCTATGAGAAAGGTGCAATGAGCTCATGCTGGAAATATGCAGGCTTTTGTGGGTATTTTTCTTTTCTTTCCAGGCTCTCCTTTTGACTTTTTCTGGGATTCTTTCTGTTGTTGAATTACTCTGCATTCCTGGAGAAATAATGTCGACCACATTGCCAGTTTCGTTTGATCTAAAAATCAGAATGACATGTTGTTATTTCTGTGGTGGCTTGCTCAATTATCTGCACCTTCACATATATATAATAATTGCACAGAAGGCACAGAACTTTTGGAAGACATTATGCGTCGAGGGAACGAATAATAAGGATAAGGAAGTACTTTGCTTTAAAATCACATAATTTTCTTTCACTCAGGAAGATTATACATGATTTATGTAGATTCTCAACATCTCTACCTTCACAGCTGTACATGCACCCTTTAAAGGAATAGTTGCACATTTTGGGAAATAGGCCTATACGCTTATTTGCTTTTTTGCTGAGAGTTAGATGAGAAGATTGTGCAACCAGCAGCTAGCTTAGCTTAGCATAAAAACTGGAAACAGGGGGAAAGAGCTAGCCTGGCTCTATCCAAAAGTCCAAAAAACCTGCCTACCAGCCACTTTAAAGCTTTGGGGGTTATGTGCCGAACTATTTCAAGCTCAGTAACTTCCTGGAGTCTCTGCTGGTTGCCTGGCAACTAGTCCCCGCCAAGAAATAGTCAACACAAAATGGCCGATTGTCATTTTTACACCCGTTTTTGTGCAGAGTATGTCATTTCTGCCGCTAGGGGTCTTTCAATCAAAGTAATAACAAAAGACGAACTTTGATGACGTCACGAAGTAGAGTGGGATCATGGGAGTTGTTGTCTTCATTGTTAAACAACCACCATTGCCAATGAAAATCTATCTGACGTGACTCAGGCAGAAATCATATTCACGGATGAGGTAATATATTAAAGTATTATTCGTGTTACGCTTAGTCATGTTTATTCACGTTTATTCACGCTTATTCACGCTATGTCATTTAATTCTAATGAAATTACTTCACGGCAACTACGTCCACTTCTTATATACAGTCTATGGTTTTACCTCTCCTCTTGACCCATAATCTTCTTGGGTCGTTTGGTTCACCTGTATGTTTGCGTTTGCGTTTACGGGGACAGCTGCAATAAATAATCATGCTCCATCACGAGTGAGCAATACAGACAATAGAGTGGCTTGCCGACTTCCTTCCTCACTCTCTGACATATCATCTGGCGTTTCCCATGTTTCCCTGGAAGTTAGCGCAACTAGAGGGGGATATGGGGCTATTGACAGGCGACCAAATGAAATATACTATTACCTTGAAAAAAAAAACAGATTTGGGTTTGAACATTGTTGGAAACATATGGGATAATGTGAGTACACAACTCAACAAAATAGATCTAGTCGTTTTTAGACACTTTAATGCGAAAATCTTACATATTATACCTTTAAATATAACGGCTTAATTGGTGAACCTTAAAGGTGCCGGTATGCAGATTTTGTTACCGTTGGACAGAGCCAGGCTGGCTGTTTCCACGTTTCCATTTTTTGTGCTAAGTTAAGCTAACCAAGTGGCTGTAGCTTCACATTTAATGGACATATGAGGGTGGTATCAATCTTCTCATGTAACTCTCAGCAAGGAAGCAAATAAGCGTTTTTCCTAAAATGTTGAACTTTTGCTTTAAATTTCGTTAGTTTGGTATGGTAATACATTTTAACAGTTAATGAGGTGGTGGTATTGAACTTGGCACATGACAGTAATAATATGACAAGAAAGAAATATCATCTCCAGTCATCTGCAGTTGATATTGACTGATGTAAACACATGGGAAGATGTGGAAAGAGACAAACATCTACAAAGGGGTTTATTGTTTCTCTCTGCTGGAATCACTTAGTCCGCTGCACACACAACTTATAATGAGCTTCAATGCAGATGGAAGTTCTCTTTAAAGTGGTAAAATGTAACAGTAAACAACTACAGCTTACTGTAAAGTGCCACGATAAGCTGATAAAGCAACAATTGTTTGATATGAAACATACACTTAAAATGACATAAGATGAGGTATCAGGCAGGGAGAACGTGATTCATCTTTCATGCCTCATTAAACTGTAAGTGCTTAATGTGAGGTATAAGTAGCTTAACTACAAAACGTCATAATGCAACTTTGTTTGATTTTTAAAGCCTGAGTTGTAGGTCAGGGTCGACCCCTCTCTCTTTTAGTATCTGCCTCAGGACTCTCTCTGTCCGTTGACCTCCACGATCAATAGGCTCCTCTATTTCAGCGGCTCCTCTGCCGTGCCACGGTCACTGACCTCGAGCATTTCCTCACATCTGTGCTGCTCCGCTCACACTGAGATCAGGAGACTCACCGTCATCGGCACAGTAATGCCCCAGTGCAAACATCAACAACTCTCACTCACAAGACAACAAAAGACTCTTTTGCTTCCTTTCCTCTGAACAGAAACTCATCAGTGTTTCCCTCTGTGAGACACATATGATCCCACTGAGCACCAGACGTCGGCTCAATGTGTAAGTTAGCACAGATTCCTATAGATACTGCAGGTATTATGTACTCATGTCTGCAAGATAATGCTTCTGTCATATTCAGCACTAGAGTCTGAGACAATTTTATTTTTATTTTAAACTCTTGTGAATCCAAATTTTAGGTTTTGAAGGCTACTAATCAAGAAAACATTTACAAAGTCAACGCAAATTTGCTCAATACTGTAGGAAGTTTCTGGACACAAGTGGAAATACATGAACACTATTTTTACAAGCTGAAGACATCAAACCTTCTTGCAGTAGCTCTGAAACTGATACAATCTAAGGATTTGCACCCCGATCGGTTTGTTTTCTTGAGCACTGATCCAGTAAAATATACGATTACGGCTTGCAAGGTTACCCTTTAATCTCCCGAAATTCATTAAACCCTCACTCAAGGCTCACAAGAAATGAACATTTAACGTAGTTCTGCCAATTCTCACAGGGGATGTGGGGCCCCATCAGTTAATGTGTCCTTGCCAGCCTTATTTTTTCTTCTTTTTCTGCCCCGCTGAAGGCTGCAGGCCCCCATCCCCCACCCCACCCTTTGTGCGCCGCTTTCTGAAATTATGGAGCTCCTCGCAAAGTTGGGATTCATGGTCGCTGCTGAGCTGACAAAACCAATCAACAAGTAAGATCTAAGGACAGGGTGGATATCAAATATAATGCTATTTTCCATTTTTAGGTTTTCAGAGAGACTCTCTCTCTCTCTCTTACTCTCCAAAGGTTATGATATCTTTGAGAAGGGACTCTGTAAGTGTAGATTTTATTGATCTTATTGAGGGAAACCTGATATTAGGGTATAGCTCTCTCAGGGAGAGTCAATACAACTTCAATACTGTCGTTTTCAAGCAGTCTGGTCCCAATGAGTTATGCAGAAAACAGGATTAAAAGGGATCCTTTATGTGGCAAAACAGAGAACCAATATTAAAGGAACAGTGTGTAACATTTCGGGGGATCTATTAGCAGAAATGGAAGATAATATTCATAACAATGTTTTCATTTGTGTATAATCACCTGAAACTAAGAATTGTTGTGTTTTCGTTAGCTTAGAATGAGCCCTTCATATCTACATAGGGAGCGGGTCCTCTTCACAGAGTCCGCCATGTTGCTCCGCCATGTTTCTACAGTAGCCCAGGACGGACAAACCAAACACTGGCTCTAGAGAGAGCCTCTAACGTTTTTACGTTACCTGAAGGCCACCGTAGTTCTCCGACATGCTTGTGAAACTGCAGTAATGTGAGCCACATAGTGTAAAACTGTGGTACCGGCAGCCGCCGCCTGACTTCCTGAAGTAGTGTTATTATTGGTGCCTTCAAATCGGGTCGTGTTTACCGTGTTTACGAGAAGAGTCCATATGAATATTCACGACCTCGTAAGTGGAAAGTTTCTGAAAGCTCCGAGTTCACAAGTTGTGACGTATTGTTGACGTTGTTAGAAATGGCGGAGGCCATGGAAGTTAATTTTTCGGTGCATAATAAGTCAGTATATTGTAATTTTAGTCGTATATTGTTTTTCTTCGTAATTTTATAATTTGAGGAAAATGTTGATATTCCAAACAGCCTCATCTTATTCCTCAGTCATTATGCCTTTGCATTTACTGCATTATGTTTCCCGCTTGTTAGCCTCTGTGGCTTCTAGACGCCGACAGTAACGTTAATATTGCCGTTGCTTAGCAGCGGTGCTCTCACGACTTAACCACTTGAAGCATATCGTGTACACGACTTCCCATGTCGTAAACACGAGCTCACGAGTTTCATTTGAAGGCACCATTTGGTAGGGATGACCTCTGAGCGAGGCGAACGGCGTTACCACGGTTTTTCACTCGGCGGCTCACGTTACCGCAGTCTTGGAAAGGGAGGAGTGAGCAGAGGGGTACTCAGTTGGTTGCAATCTGCAACCACACCTTTAGATGACTGTACACACTGTACCTTTAAACATGGATTTGAGTTCAAAACAAAACACGTATTACTTAGTATGTTTGAATTTCACATTCTTCTCTAATTAACAGGAGGATTGTTTAAATAGTTGGGACCACAGTGATTGTCTCCCCTCTCAGAATCAACCCCCTGTTGAATCACTGAACTATTTCAGCCAAGATTTGGCTCCCAGCTTAGTGTTTTCACTGTAACCGTTATCATGCTGCCAGACTACTGTAACCCTCAGGTTTCTCGGTACCTTGCTGTTGCCAGAAGCAGGCAGGTCTCCAGTATTTTGCCTGAACTTCTCCTGTAGTGTCTCAGCCAGCTGGCACAACAGGAAGCCATTGTCTAAGCGATCCATGAAACTCTCCGCGGTGATTTCCAGACCTGACCAGGGGACACATAAAGAAAGAATCCAGCAATAAATTCAACATACAAAGGCTCATTTTTAAAATATATGTACAGTATAAGGAAATACAATTTATTCTCCAGTCCACTCCCAGTTGAACCTGATGGACACTCAGAAACCGCCTGGCTGATTGAGGTCGGCTTATTGAGCTTGGCTTGTGCTGCTGGGTTTAGGCAGCTCTGCAGAAGCCAAATGTTCACATATTACAACATGACTTGGGGGAATCTGGAGGGGGATTTCTGGTAGTAGACACCGTGGGGATGGCAAAGACAAGATCACATGGAAAGGGGGCATCTGATTGTGCACATTATGCCTCATTATCCTGCACGGTTGCAGAGATAGATTGGTGATCAACATGTGGTGTCCAGTTGACTGACTTCCAGAGGACCATTCCTTCATAGTTAGATCATTGTGAAATAGGAGGTGGTGGCAGGGGGGTGTCTGTGGAAAGAAACCGGAGAGATTTTTTTTTTTTAATCCCCTTTTCTGTTTCTTATAGGAGGAGGGGTCTTTGGGGTTCGACGTTTAATGAGTTCCAAATGTTGTAATTGAGCCCAGAAAAGAGAGATTGAAATCTTGAGAAATACTCAGTGAGCTCCCGTCGTATACGCTCAAACTCTCCCTCGCTCCTCGTCGTGTGAGGAAAATATATTCCAGAGGGCTCCGAGAGGAACATTTCAACTCAAATACTCACTCCTATAAATTGCTTCAACCTCCCATCACAACAGCAATGTGACTCATCAGTAGGACCGAGCATCCGCCTCCCACTCAATCAGTGGACTCGTTATGAAGCGCCACTCCTCCCACCTGAAACTGTAAACCCCGCTGAGCATATCAGCGCCTTCTTTCTCCGAATTTTAAGGCGAGACACCCAACATAGTTTTTCATGCACTCGTAAATTTTGAGATTTTGGGCTATTTTGCTTCCATAACGTCTTCTTTCAGACAAGTGGAAAGAAAACATACAAAGGACACCTTTAGGTGTTTATTTAACTACACCTTGTCTATGCGTCTGTAGATAATACAGCACATATTTGATAAGATAATGCCTCATTTTGCATATTTAAACATACATTTTCAGAAAACTTGTAATACAAAAAATTACTGCCTTAATGTAAGTACTCAACTGGGGGAGTTTCATGGTGATATCTATTAGGTTCAACACTGTGTACTGCACACATGTGGACGCTCGTCTTTTTTTGTCCTTGATCCCTCACTACAGCCAACCAGAGCTCAGCTGGTTCAACACACAGACCGCCAGAGATAACAGGGGAGATACTGACATTGTTTTACACAGGCAGGAGTCAGCTCAGGAACTTCACTGGCTTCCAGTTGATTTGAGAGATTATTGTTGGACTGTGTGCAGTCTGCAGGAAGTCCCGTGGAGTAACTCCCAGACATTAGGTGAATCATTTTAACCATATCGAGTGCAGCTACAAATATTTCAAAAGCAAAGTTTGAAGAAAAGCCTCAAATAATGAGGTGCAGACAGCAGACTGCCTCGCTTCTTAAAGACTATACACTCTTTCACAAATCTTAAAATGCTGATACATAAAATACTAGACAGTTAGCCTCTTGGACATTCAGTTAAACAATTGCTGAATTCTTACATTGTATCCTACTCTGGAGGAGGAATTGGAAGAATTTGGTTTTTGCTAACAAGAACATTTTTGTGTGGACACTGGTTGGTCTCTGTTGCCGCAGTTAAACCTGCAAATTGTCATTTTCCCCAATGCTCAAATAAACCGTACTGATTCTAGCACGAAACTTAACTTTCTGCATTAAATCTGAGTCTCTAAATTCAAATCAGATCCTCAGTGCTTCATGCATTTGTTTAGTGACTGCGCTGTTTAAGAGGAATACTACACGGGGTGATTTATTATGCAATCGCAACCTTGCACAAAGCTTCTGCTGATGTCCCCTCTGCTGCTTATTCTCCACCACCCTCTTAATGACGGCCATTATTCAATTAAGGAAGATCTATGGGAGAGTGTGTGAACGGGGAAACTGGTTCACACATTCAATAGTGACTTTAAAATAGTTTGTAATGAGGTTCAGATTGATTCCAGTCCCCTGCAGAGGTTTTTACATCAGCAATACCAGTTCAATTAATGTTGAAGATGAGGAAATTCAAAGCCAAGCTGTTTCTAGGACAGTAGCCTTTTGAATGAATCAGCAACAGCAGCTTGTACTTGTAGGCAAAATTTGTAAGAAATAAATGTGTGTATTGCAAGATTGTTCTAATACAACCTGTTTATGATACAGCAAATACCAACTGATTTAAAGTAAACATGTCAACAAGACGTAGGCCCACTTTGTCAGTGTAAATCAGTGATATATTGAGAAGCAAAGGTGTGTAGGAAAGTAGAATTATTAGTCGTCAGGTGTGTCATGCATTTATGTGATCTGAGTGTCTCTTACCGAGGATATTAGTGAGCCACAGGGCCAGGTCTTCCTTCATGGGCAGCAGGCTGGCTTCGTGTCGACTGGCCAGCCAATGGTGATACTGCTGCATGTCTGTGAGGCCGGGGCCACTCGGCTGTTTGGGGCTCAGGGAGCTGCACATGGTTCCCTACTGACGGCCTGAGGACGGACAGGAGGAGGACGAGACGCACTGAGACAGAGACACAATGTAAACCTTCAATATGAGTTTGCAAAGAGAACTTCAGACATGTCTATATGTACCGTAATGTCTATAGGAAATCAATATGGAAATATACACAATAAAAGCAGATCTGCAATCAATACTTTATATGTCAAACTTATTTTTTGTTGAAACAACAACTCACATCAACTCCATTTTCAGGTCACACTTCTTGTGTTGGTTAAAGTTACTTTATACAAATGTTAAAAATCATGGTGTACCACCCCTTTTATATGTTGGGGTATGTACCATGTGTAGATGTATGTGTATAATGTATGCACATACACTATGTGCTTATGTGTATACTGTGTACCTATATGCATATGCAGAGGTGTGGACTCGAGTCACATGACTTCGACTTGAGTCAGAGTCGAGTCACAAATTTGATAACTTTAGACTTGACTTGACAAAATAAAAAACAACTTGCAACTCGACTTGGACTTTAACACCAATGACTCGTGACTTCACTTCACCCCCAGTGATTAAAAAGTATGTTATTTAAAAAGTGTGCCACAAATCAATTCATTCCCCCGTTAACGCTATTCATTCTCCAGGTCCACTTCGTTTGAACCAATCCGACAGCATCCAGTCAAGTTGCAGGAGAGAACCATGAAGAACTCACGTTACGTTACGGAGCGCCAGTTGGAAAAAATGATACCAAAGATAATTTTGCTCGCATAAAAAAATCTATGCGCCGTTCAACAAAAAACGAATTGCAGTATGCAAAACGTGCGGGTCGAAAATTATAGACGGAGACGCAAATGGCATTACATGGTGAAGAACTCATTATGACTTGTTTAGGACTTGAAACTCAAAGTTTAGGACTTGGCACTTGACTCAGGGGACTCAGGAGACTCAGGAGTGCAAAGACTTGAGACTTACTTGGGACTTGTAAAACAATGACTTGGTCTCAACTCTGTGCGTATGTAAATGCAGAAAAAGTCTCCAAAGGTCTTATTTTGACCAACTAGCAGTCGAAAACCCCCAAAATATTCAGTTTACAATGATGCAACAGCTCTAATCTACGTGTACTATAGCTCTTTAGAAACCAATAAGTACAAATCTTATGATATATTATGATAAAAGAAGGAATCACTAATGAAAATAAAGACCTTCAGAACATTTTTGTTTTTGCACTCGTAATCTAAATGATCTTGACAATGTTCTTCAATAACAGCTGACGTTCAGGCCCAAGAGGAGGAGGATCAACTGTACACGAGAGAAGAGGATCTGAGTGGTTTACAGTCCACCTGAGGACATGAGACGGCGCAGTTCATTGGACAACAGACACTTTTATACCAGCCAGACACATACAGTAGGACTTCTATTCAACAAACAAAGGGCTCCTTCAGATTACAGATACAGTCTATCACAGAGGCTAAATCAATCCAATCCAGCAGGCCGTACATTACAGCCTGATGGAGAGGCTGGATTTGACATCAATATTCAGAGCGACATTTAACAGCTACTCGCTGCCTGCGAAGTGAAGTCAATGAGTAAATGAGACATTTCTCACAAGTCTTTTCCAATATGGTGCTACAGTCAGTGTGCCAGCCAGGCGTTCGCTGTCTGAGCTTTAATGTGAATTTTTTTTCACATTTCAATCCAGTGTCACTCCATTAGTGGATTTGCTGCTGAGACGAGTGAGTAACTGACAAAACAACTGGGCACCAGATGTAAGAGCTGACTTGGAAAGAGCGTGTGCGCGGACATAATTTTAAGAATTAAGAAGAAAGAAACAGAATAAAATGAGCAAATACTCTTTCAGGATTGTTTAAAAACTGGGTTATTTTACAAAGTGGTGCCCAGTTTGACTGTTATCAGGCCATTAAATAGGTGTTATCGGTCGCTATAAGCACCATAGATGTGGGTCATTAGGGGCCTACTAAGCTTACCACGTTGTAAAAGTGAAACTTAAAAACACTGAATGAAGCGTTACGTTTTGAACACAAACAAAGTCTTCTTTAGGTTTTGGCAACAAAAACACTAACTGAATACTACGGCCGGTGTTCTTTTATACCTTCTGTCGGTGATCTACCATGTGAATAGATGATAAAACCTACTAGTGGGTGTAGTAGGCCCCTACTGACCCACATCTATGGGACTTATAGCAACTAATAAGGCCTATTTAATGGCCTAATAACAGTCTAATCAGTGGTTTGTAATGCACCAGATGGCAGTACATGAGCTGACAGAGACAGCTTAACTTTTCTATTGTTACTAGGGCTGTCGAAGTTAACACGATAATAACGCGTTAACGCAAATTTGTTTTAACGCCACTAATTTGTTTAATGCAACTTGCGATTTTTAGGTTATAGCGGGCTCAGTTTTAAAGCTAGAGAGTGTCTACTCATACTAGCTTGTTGCAAAGGACGTTAAATAATGCTGAGTTACGCTACATTTTGGAGAGGAAAAACTGTCATGGCCATTTTCAAAGGGGTCCCTTATATGACCTCAAGATATGTGAATGAAAATGCGTTCTATGGGTACCCACGAGTCTCCCCTTTACAGACATGCCCACTTCATGATAATCACATGCAGTTTGGGACAAGTCATAGTCAAGTCAGCACACTGACACACTGACAGCTGTTGTTGCCTGTTGGGCTTCAGTTTGCCATGTTATGATTTGATTATATGTTTTATGCTAAATGCAGTACCTGTGAGGGTTTCTGGACAATACTTATCATTGTTTTGTGTTGTTAATTGATTTCCAATAATAAATATATAGATACATTTGCATAAAGCAGCATATTTGCCCACTCCCATGTTGATAAGAGTATTAAATACTTGAAAAATCTCCCTTTAAGATACATTTTGAACAGATAAAAAAAATGTGCGATTAATTTTTGATTAATCAAGATTAATCAAGATTAAATATTTTAATCGACTGACAGCCCTTTATGTTTCTTTGTTGTTGCTAAATTCTTTGTTCAGGCTACATTAAAGAAACAAAAAGTGTGTTGAGAATAATACACATTCTTACACTGAAAACAAGTCGTTATCTAAAAAAAGTTTTGCCTCCAGCTTGAACACAAGCACAAGCACATCTTACATGGTGCATGGTATAGGCAAATAGCAACAGGATATTTGATGCAAATGACAAGAAGATCTTAGCTAAACAAGGAAGCAAAGCTGCCATGAACAATTAGTTCATAGTCTGTGATGGCTGGAAATGTCCTCTGAATACCGAGGGAGTGTAACACAATGTGAGGAATCTGACCTTTAAAAGCTGTGTAACATTTCAAGGTCTCTCCGGAGTTGAGCTGTAACCAAATCACACTGTGGTGCCACACTGGGCATCAGGACCACGATGTCCAACCGAGGTCGTCTTATCTTCCTGAAGACAAGAGCTCCATGTTGTGTACACACACACACACACTAAACAGTCGAGCTCAGCACTCACACACAGGTGCTACATTTCCACGTCCACTGTGGTGCTGGCTGACGAGCGAACAAGGGCACTGGGACAACTCCTCATGTCTCACAGAACAAGGTCCATTCAATTGTATCAATAGAAATATTTGTATTTGACATATCTATCAATGGGTTACATAAAAAAAAAACTCTATTTTCTGGCACAATGGAGATGTGACAATGTATCTCCAACTTTCTCCTACTTCTTAAGCTAAATAAATCATTTAAAAACCCTTTGGATTAGTTGGAAATGAATTGGAGTTATGGGTAAACATCTGTCAATGAACAGCATACTTAAGTCAGTAACTTTGTATAAAGTGTAAAGTATTTTATAATATGATAAAAAGTTATTTTTATAAAACTGTGACCATATCCTGACAGTAGTACATGAGACAGATAATCTGTGAAAAAAATCATGTTCCTCTGTGTCCTCCGGTGATCCTAATGGCATCTGCAAGATTTCAACGTGCCCGATGGACTAACAACCAGTCAGAGCCGAGCTGTCTCTAACTCAGCTCTCAATCACTGCTCGCAAAACTTGTGAACTCCGATCAAACTGTCAAACTAGGCAGCGCTGATCAAATATGAATCATTATTCTGTTACTGTAATTCCTATTTCTCTCCTGAAATGTCTTCAGAAACATCTTGTAGTGTACTGTTTAGCTGTTAAATAAGGAAGTTTGTTCCGGCCGGTGGGCGTTGCTTGGGTTTGGTTCGACTGTTTTCGACATGGAGGCCGGGTCACAAACTTCAAAGTTGACAAGTGGCCCGAGCAGCTGCCCAGAGACTGCTTGACTCTGATTGGTTGTTTTCGTTTGGGTGCGGTGAAATCTTGCAAATGCCATTAGGATCTTGAGGAGGAGGCAGAGGAAAATGATTTTTTTCACAGATTATCTGTCTCATGCATGGAATATACATAAAGATGAACGACATGACAGCTCCCCAAAAGTGAAGCTAAACACATCTCGATCTCCCCCTGGTGGCTGGCTGCATTATAGTTCATAAGTCCCGCCTCCTCCATGTCAGCGGATGGGACATACTAAAAAGTCAAAGTACAAGTCAAATATTTTTTTCTGTCATTTTAGGTAGTTCTTATCACGCTGGTGTATGTTCAATTGTTCATTTTTCTGATAAGTTTGGTTTTAATTAGTTATTTGATGCTATATAAAGGGGGTGAGACGTCATGATTGGCAGCTGTGAGTCTCTCTCGCTGACAAGCCGTGCTCGGCTCGATACTGTGGCTCCACCGCCCGATCACTTCTGTGCAGACTCTGGCTTCAAATGACGTCAAAATCTTAAGATGGCAGCTCCCGTATCCGGGATATTTTGGCTTGTTGTCGAAGTGGAGACACGTCGTCCACCTTTATATACAGTCTATGGTCTCATGTTCTACTGTCAGGATATAATGACCGTTTTATAAAAATAACTTTTTAACATATTTGCTCAAAGTTTACAGCTTTAATCTTATTTCAAAAGCTGTATTGTTCTCAACAGGATCATGAATAAACATCATACTAGGTCCCCCCTCTTTTTCCCAGGAACGAATGCTAAAGAAACAACCAGCTGTTGTTAAACACACCTGGTTCCTCTCACCACACTGTAGCCTGACCTCTTCCACTGCAGGCCAAAAACACAGCAAACACCACCACGCTGCTACTAGGCCTCATGTAGCATCTGCTGAACTTACTGCTTCATCTAGTGATGTTATTTTTCAGAATCAGAGTCAGAATCTGACATTTTAGACTCGGGATAAGAATCAGAAAAAAAGATGCATGTTAAAGCCCAGAGATGTTAGATTATACAGAGACACACGCATGTTTTTCTCTGTCTGAAAAGCCTCATGACTTCAGTAACGCCGTCACAACCTGCCACAGTTGGCTGCAGATTGCTCCAGGAAAGGCATATGGATGGGAATTTCGACTGCTGAATCACATCAATTAGAAAAAAAACAAGAGCGGCTCTGTCCTCCTCACCCTCGCCGCCCTTCATGCCTTCCTCCTCTACAACAGTAAACTGATCTGGAGGCTGATTTGTCCATTTAAACAACTAACTCAGCGTAAGTACTGTGTGTGTTGTGAGTCAGTGTTGTTTTCAGGTATCAGATCGTATCATCAGCTGTGGTCGGTAAAGTACAAAGTCTCCAGCAGCTATTGTGTGGTACATTTAACAATACATTAAGCCTACAGCACAAAGCTTTAGCCATAATATCATATCACACATTCCAATAACACTGTTTCTTGTGTTTAATAGTGCACCACATGGTGTCATAAATCCTGATCTGTGATCTTGCACTGATTTATTTTAGACTAAATCATTTCAAAATGTAATAGGCAGCCTCAGGCCTGTATTTCAAGACCCCTAAGTTGTAAACATTTTCACAAACTGCATTTCAGACAGACACTATGTCTACATACTTATTCCCGCACCATACACATCTTTTGTTGCTATGTCTGAATTTAGTACAATAGATTGGTTTTGGACTGTGTTGCATTGGCCTCTTAAAACACTCGGCAGCACATTTCCATTTACAACTCTCATAAGATTTTAAAGCTGTCTCCTCCTTTACAACTGTCACAAATAAAAACAGCCACAACAGACATTTCAGCACTCTGGAAAAAGGATCAAGGGAGGACGCCCGATGAGTTATGACTGAGATCCAGCAGAGCAGCCACTAATTAAAACCAATGAGGTGACTGAGAGCTGCAACTGAAGAAAATATGTCAGATTCTAATTAGAGATGCCTTGAATTACTTTTGAGAGAAATATATAAAGCAGGAATTAACAGCTTTTTTTTTTACTGTCGAGAAGTAACTTTTAAAGATAGAATATTGCATTATTCTCCCCCTGGTGAGGAGAGCAAGGGGCTATAAAGTAAAAGTTACACCCCCCCCAACCTAAAACAGAATATGCATACCGACTTTCAAAAGTCCCACATTCATTTGGCAACAGTAAAGCAGCAAAAATGTCTTGCACGAGTCCAAAAAAATCAGCTCCTTACCTGTGCTCACCCTGAGGGTTCAGCTCGGTGGTGCACACCTTCCTCTCACTCGTCCTGAGAACTGCTGGATCCCACTTTTCATGCTTTTCACCGAGTTGCACCGACCCACAGGTTAAGGCTCCAAAACACTGAACCACTGTGGACCGGGGAGGTCTTTCTCGCTGCGCGTTTGCACCAGGATCTGACTGCACTCACACAAACACACATACACACACACACACATACACACATGTACACTCACAGCACGCTGCTGCTGCTGATGGGAGGGAAGTTTGATCAGTGCCTCCCTCCTCTCTCCGCTTTGTGTTACCTCGATATGACATTTCTGGACTGAATTCAGCAGGTCAGCTCGAGAAATTCAACCCTTCGATACACTTTGATTAAATGGATTTATTTTTTTCCTATGTGTTGCCCATGTAATCTGACCCAACTGAACTGACAGACTCTGCATGTCTACAGTTATGTTTAGGCTACTAAATTTGAATGACAAAGTTTTGTTGTTGTAAATAAATCATCAGGACGGAGACACAATCACAAATGCACAATTGTCAGAAATGCATGAATGAAAGTTTATTTTCTCTAATTCAGATGGGCTTTGTTTTTTTTAAATATTCTCTATAAAATATAGAGCATATTTTACATAAATATGTAAGTTAGCCAGAAAATAAACTTTAAAAAACTAAGAGAAAATCAAAGTGTGTAGACTGAGTTTCGCTTCTTACTTAAATTCTGCATTTTTAAAATTTGTATTATTATTATTGTGGCAATAAGTTACTCCGTGGCTTTTATTTTGAAGGAAAATAAGTTGGCCAAAGCTTAGCACTCAAGAGCGCATGCGCAGAAGCGGCACAAACAGCCGGCCGAGAGAAAGAGAAAAGACAACAGAATACAACAGCAAATATGTTGAGACTATTTCTACTAAATGTTACTTTACTAATGTGCCATACTCTCACTCACGCTTTTGTGCGTAACGCTGGATATTAGCTACCTTTTAACCATTCGTGAAAATTCGGATTTTGTTTTGAAACTTGCCACCGGAAGTTCTGTTTAACGTTGTAGTTCGTTGACTTCCCATTTCGAATCTAGCTAAGCTGTTGCTAACCTGTTGCTAACCAACCCGCTAGCCAGCGCAACAACGCTTTAGCAGTTTGTCGAATCAGAGGACAGTCTGGTGAATGTTGAGCTCGCTACATTGTGTCTTTCCTCCGCGGTGAGCCTCCTCCACCTCCACCGGCTCGGAGGCTGCTCTGTGACCGCGGCAGCGCCACATGGAGGCGGTGCTGGAGAACTTGGCGCGCACGGCGGAGCTGCTGGCCTTGGCCGCGCACAGCGGTGTTGTGGAGCGGTGGGATAAACAAACCCTGTCCAGAGCTTTCGACTGGGCCCGGTACTGCCAACACCTCTTCTCCAGGTTTCACAATAACCCCGCGATACGTGGGATTATGGAGAAGCAGCTGCAGCTCGCAAATGAAAGTTTGCGAGCCGCCTTCCCTGCATACACAGAGGTCTCCTTCGTTGACCTCTCCCGTTGTCAGCACCTGTTGCTCGTTGGGCTCTTGAACAACCCTGAGCTGCCCATCTCCATCATGAAGATACTCTTTGACACCACCGGTCCTGTAAACACCACACAGAGTGATTGTCAGGATGTTACCGGCTTCTGCAGCCACATCGTTCAATGCAAATCTGGGTGTAAAGTCCTGAGTCCTCTCACAGACTTGTCAGCTGTTGGTGCTGATGCTGAGGTGCAGGGGGTGATGATGATGGAGAGGCTGGGTGCTCTGCTGGGCCAAGCCGGACAACCAGAGCACATTTTAGACTCTGTCCTCCAGGGATGTGAAGGAGCAGCAGGACATTTCTGTCTGGTCATCGCTGCGGCTCTGCTGACGACGAAAAACAACTCACAAACTGCTTCGCAGGATTTTCTTTTGGACTGGCTGCAGAAAGAACACGGTGTGCTGCAGCACATGTGCTCCTCGCTGCCTGCTACGCTTATTATAGACCTGGCCAAACGACACCTGAAATTTAGAGATGCTTACTGTGATGTGCTGAAAAAGTGGGCCTCTGATATGGAGTACAGCTTAAGTGAGGGTGAATGGGTTCAAACCAGCACAGACCGAACCGTGTCCTTCCAGAGACTGACTGAGCACTTCGTGGCCTTGTTTGAGGCCTGTCCCTCTCTGAGGGGGGACGTAGAAAAAGACTTTAATGCTTTGAAGATGTCTGATGGGGACTTTGATGTCAGAGGTCTGAGTGTGTGGGGAGACCTCCTGTCAGCATTAAACAAGTGACTGTCAGTCTTGTGGTTTCTTTACAACTGGAAGAGATGCCAAAATGTTGCCATATATATATATATATATATATATATATATATATATATATATGATACCAAACAAATGTGTCCATAGCACAAATAATTGTAAGCTGTCAATGACTCAAAGGTGCATCATATGCTTCTTCTTTACTTGTGATCAGACAGTTTCAATCATAATTTTGACAATTCTGTTCATATCTTAATTAGGCAAATTTCTTGTACTGCTGCTTGGGTTTAGACTAGACGAAGACGGCGCCGATAGGATGTTTTACAAGCTATAGTTATTGGCGGAACTGGGCTCTGATAGTGGCCGATGGCTGCACAGCCGCCACCAGTCATGCTGGGATGTACATCACCGTTTTGCATGGAGGCTCCGTACACAAAATCAAGGTAGAGGGGGAGAAAAAAAGTTATCTCTCGAATATATAACTTAACACTATCAGCTCTTTGTCCTAGATACAAGACAGGCAGACAGAGAGGAAAAGAAACCATTCACTGTTACTTTAAATTAGGTACCAATGTGGCGTTCTCTCTTCCAAATAATCCAGCCATGTAACCATCCATTCATGAAATGAAATCACACACTTAAGGATCCTCCTTATCCCGGGAATAGGCACGAACATTAATGGTTTGTTAGAGTGGCATTTAACTATGTAAGGAGATGTACAACAGAAGTAATCCTCCTGGCCAGTCATACTGTACGCCACAGAACGACGCATCGTTTGTTGCAAATAAATAGAAAATTTCCCAATGATGTAATCCAACAAATCACACTTCAAGATATTCTCTTACTAATGATTAAATTCGGAGTGACAAAAACTGCTTTATTAAAAATGGCGTACGCAAAAGTAGCCGACTAGGCTGCTGCAGATGTAAAGACGATAACGGCCGATTGATCGGCTATCAGCTTTTTTCCTGCTCCAAACTATCGTTATTATATCGGCCTTTAAAAATCCCCTATCAGGCGACCTCTAGTTTAGACAACGTTTAAGAACTTTGCTTTCTTTTTTTAAATGGAAAAAGTGGTTTTGTTGAAAAACATGTTCATATTCTAACAGAGGAGGGTGTTCAAAAAGTAGCATTTTGGTATCAGTACCGAAACACAGGTATCATATAAGCATTCGTCTTTTCAGTGCAAAATACATATAAAAAGAACACAACTCTTGAAAATGTTATCCAGTCATTCACAGAGGTTTTTTTCATTTTATATTCTTGACTCTTTATGCTGCATTTTTTTTTTTAACTTGTGAAATATAATTGTACGCAAACACAGCTAGAAACACAACATACTGAATACATTTACAGGGTTGAAATATAAAATGTCATTAATGGCAACATTCTAATAACGCTCACTTCAGTGGATCTGAAATCCTTAAAATATTTCGCACTAGCCTGTCTCTTTCACAGTATAAACATTTTTTTGTAATATTTTATCCATGCACCTTGTAATAATGTAATTAATATTTTTTTTTTTAATGTCCATAAAACTGGATATTTGTTAAAAATGCACAGTTTACAAGGTTTGGACAGATGGTGGTTGTACTCAGTAGCAGCACGTGATCAGACTGAATTAAATTCAAATCAATTGTCCGGCAGTGAATAGCTAACACTTTATAAATTGGTCTCTGGAGATTCAAGGCTTCATTTGGCCTCATAAATCCCACCTTACTACCAAATTATATTATAGATGTGCTGTTTTAAAATCATTCTGTAGCTGCTGATTTATGAGGTCCTGAAATAATAGTTTTAAAGGACAAGACAAGGGGCTGTAAGGAAATTGCAAAAAGCAAAGAGAGAAAAAGCTTTGTGTAATCCAATTTACTCTCTTCTAACTGTACACACCTAAAATCATTTTCACTTTCTCACACACCATCTGTCAATATTCACCTCTTCGCCACAAAGCTGCTCTCCCCTCTGCATCTAAAAAATTATGATTGGCTTAATGCCAGTCATGTGACCCGACTGCCAATTCACACATCTCAGACCTCGCCTGTGTGTCGAGGCAGCTCTGCGGCAGCGAGGGATCAGTTAGTCAGATCAGGCGTCTTCAATCAAACCCTCCACACAATAGCTGGTGTGTGACATAACTGTGGCAGACAGCGGATTAGAGACCCGGCCGCCGCACAGAGGGAAACACCAACACGACCACGGCTCGTTTAACACGCCGTGAAAGCAATTCACGTTGAGACAGACAAGGGTCACTGAGTAAGGGGCTGCATGTACACAACCAATTTATTTCCATCCAATGAAGAACATATGCATCTGGCTGCATGGAGACCCAACAATGATTGAAGGGATCTCACCTGCTCCTCCTATACATTATAAATATATGCAAATTCATTGAATTTACATTTTTCATCACGTTAGATCAGATTTTAGCGAGTCAGGTATTCAAGAATGTGAGAAAATAAATGAAATGATTTAAGGACAAATATCTGGAAGAAGACTTTTCCTCCTCTTACATGTTACAGCAGCATGTTATCGTTCAGCCTTTGGGACTGAACACTGACAGATTTCTTTCATTTTTAGATTTTCTCACTCTTCTTCACAGCCTGACACGTCACTGGCAGAGTGGGTTAGCAGCCATGGTGATGATTCACATGTGTTAGTCTGACTCCAAATGAGAAGCCTACAATTTAGTCCTATATGCCTGTATCTATCTCTACTAAATGAAAACATGTTTCACCCTTTATTTATAGAGGTTAAATACCTGACAACTGAAAATAAAAAAGGATTTATTATTTTCACAGGAACACAGGAACACAAAATGAAATGTATCCTCAACATCACCACAATCACAAAAGACACATAAACACATGTAAATAACCATTTTCCCTTTAGCAGAGGGCCCCACTTGCTAAGCATTAAGACCACCCCTCTAATATAAAGCAGCTATTTACCAACCAGGCTTTTGTCTCATAAATGTGAACAAATTGCCCCCTGCTCTTAACCTGCAAGGTGAAATTACAGGGTTGTCTTATTGTATCACTTCAAACAGCAGGAGGTCGACATAATATCTACCACCGGCCCACTTTAAATGTGTGAGGATGCTTCAAGTAGCATCTCTTGAAGAGTGAATTTAGTATTTGTGGGAATACAGTATGTAACATTTCTGTCTTCCCAAGTGAGGATGGGGAAATTAGAAACGAAGCACACAGTATTTCCTGCTCTCACATCTCATCCTTGGCTTGTTTCTGATTCAGTGTGTTATTGTTGTGTGTCAGCGTGGGGTGACAAACTGCAGTGAAATGTGCTGCTGAGGGCGACTGTTGTTCTAAAGGGTCGTGAAGGATAGCGTTCATTAAAACTCAGATCCAGCCCCCATCTGGTGGTGTGAATAGGGAGTCCTCTGAGGGGCGGGGGGTAGGGGGGGTAGAGCCCTCCCTCGGCACGTGCCTAAGCCGCTCCAGCCTGGCCCTCGTCTGGCCTCGCTGACGGATCACAGAGGCAGGAGGGCCCCTCTGCACACCTGTGTCCCACTCAGAGGACGCTGACGATCAGCGGCCACCATCATCAGGCATGCACCGAGGAATGATGCTTTCATTTCAAGATGGATGGAAGTGTGGTGTTTCTACTGAGTCATATGAAAATGTTGCAGCTTATTGAAGAACAGGATGAAAGAAGCTCACATCGTCCTCTCCAGGACATCCCCTAAAAACTGCACTGTCAGACGCTCCAGTGGGGTGCTGTGGTTGCAGAAACACTACTGTATTTTTGCACATAAGGAGAGGGAGGGGGTTGTAGGGGGAAAAAAAGCCAGAACAAAAGAAAGTATAGAGCTGCAACGATTAAACGAAAAATAATCATTAGATGCTGCCCTAAAAGAGAGCAAGTTGTGGCTTTTTTCAATTGATTAAAACACAATATAAGCAGTAAAATATTTTCCCCTTATTATCTGCAAATTCATCACCATCATTTGATCCAGATATCAAAGCAAAGCGCTGCCAGCAATGAGATTATCGTGTAAAATCTTATCAGCCTCTCATCCTTTGTCTGTGAGATACGAGCATGATACGAGCATGTTGCAGAGAGGAGGGTATGAAGCTGTCAACGTAATGTGATATGGGGGAGGGGAACTGGAAGGACCTGTGATAGATTACCTCACATGCAACTGTAGGAAGCCAGTTCTGCGGAGGAAAAAACAATTGGACGTAGCAATCTGCCTCCTCTTCCTCTGATGGTGGATTCTCACCCCACATATGGCGGGTCTGAAATATACGGCATCACTGTTTCCCTGCCTCAGTAGTGGTACTAATAAATGTTTCAGTGCACAGATGAAAATAATGACAGTTCTTGTTGCTTTTGGGAGCGAAACAAGATGGAGATGTTTCACAGTGGAGTGAACGCCATTTGCATATCACAGAAGGGAGGGCTTTGTCTTTCTAAACTGAGCATCTTAAGCAGAAGCTCTTTGCAAAAACAGGAGATTTTAAAAAAATCATGAAGGGGAGATTCTGAAATCCTTTTGTAAACATAGCAATCTTTTACAAAATATTTGCACATGTGTGGCAGTGGGTGGAGAACAGAGACGTGTTACATGTCTGGTGACTGATTTGGGGTGCCAAGCTCTCCATTAATAAAGCAATTAGCAAGGGAGGAGAAGGAGGCGTTCAGAAATTCAATTGCCCCGAGGTGGTGTAATGTCACACTGGAGGGTGCCATAAAACAGTAATTACTGCAATACTGCTTCGAAATTTTGGGTTGTAATTACTCGATCTTTTTGCATACGAGGGAGTTGAATTTTAGAGTGCAAGTTAAAGGATATTCAGGCTTTGCTGTGTACATATTTGACTGCAGACTAGAGAGGAGAGAAGGGATCAGGAGGATAATTGCATGCAGGCTGAGTCCCGGGGGAAGAGTGCAACCCTGTCATCAAACACTCATTCTGGCTGGGCCTCATCCCATTACAGTCCCCCAGGAGCCAAACTGCACCTGCCCCACAGACTCACAACTACTCAATCCCCCTTCACTCGCCCCTCACCGTTACACAAACAAGCACCAGCAACATCACAATGAGTCTGAGATGCTGCAAAAACAACAGAGGGTGGAGGTTGTGGAGGCAGCTGAG
Source organism: Sebastolobus alascanus (assembly GCA_916701645.2). NCBI lineage: Eukaryota > Metazoa > Chordata > Actinopteri > Perciformes > Sebastidae > Sebastolobus > Sebastolobus alascanus. The sequence continues at coordinate 142,909 of CAKAOJ020000022.1, forward strand.
AGAATCCGCACCCATCAATGAAAATGTCGACACACAGATTTTGTCCAATTACCGCGCGGCCCGACGGGCGCGTCACCGAGTGCAACAGCCATGACCTCCCCGGCTGGTTAGGCATGAGAAAACATGTTCCACGCGGCTGGTGACACGATTGTGTTTTCTGTCAAATTAACATGTGCACCGAGAGGCAGGCGGCGGTGGTGGTGAGCGTTAATGGTTTCCCTCCTCAGCCGGGCAGATAATCGGCGGAGAAACTGAGATTTATTGTAATTGCTGCCGCTGCTGTGTTGCAGACGTGGAGCTGCTTCCTGTGATCGAAGCATCAGTCAACACAGAGCAAGAGTACAGTGCACATTTAATTGATTCAGACTGTCCATCATGTGCATAAAACCGATGGTCAACACGTTAACCCCCACCCCCACAAACTGCATGCCTGTCTATCATTTCTTCTCAGTAGAGAGGGGAGCCGCAGAAGCTTCATTTGCAAGACGCTGCAGAGATTTTTTTTTTTCTGATTATATTCACCCTGCATGGCCTACCGTCAGAGGAAGGTGGAAACCACCTACCAGTTGGTCACATCATGCGTAATGAGGACATTCAAGAAGCGGGTCAGACCTCTAATGATGGATTGCTCCATATGACTCATTCCCACCTGCAGTGGCTGAATCACACTCTTTGGTTCATCCAGACTCGTACACGCCATCGAGCCCTTCCCGCTGTAAGGAGAAGCTCTGAGTGATGCACGTGGACGGATGGATGGACGGACGCCATGTTTTCCTGAATTATTTACCACCTCGTCAGTTAGGTGGCTGCAGTTTATCGGCCTGCAGAGCGGCGTGTTTGACACACTGCTGAGCAGAACAGAGGCGCCACAGAAGGTGATATCACCTTTCTTTTTCCCTCCGTACACCTCTGACTCAGATTTATCGGTGAGTCATGAGACCTCCATCAGTCCTCTCACGACTCCCTGAAGGTGGGGTTCAAGGTTTTGGAGTTGTATATACAATTTAACAGGTTTTGCACACGCTATTCATGTGTGCAAACCAACATACAATATCCTCTGTACATATGGGATCCACTATAAAATATATACACTGATATTATTATTATTATTATGCATTACATATTTCATATTGCATTTTCTATATTATTCAATTTTTACACAGTTTTGTGCCTTGTTATTGCCTTGTTTTATTGACTTTATAAGGTGAGATTAACAGGTAGAAATGACCATCCACTTCTATTTTCTTAACCCATTTGAACCCAAAGACTATATTTAGTGTATATTTAGGAAAAACACCACAACATTTGTTCTGATTGGTCAAAAGTCTTGAAATTTGGTACAAACATACTTTGGGCAAGTATCTAACAGTACACATTTGAAATTTTTCGATCACATGAAAAATCACACTTTAATTAATATTCAAAGTCAGGATTTTTGAAAAATGAGGAAAAACGCTAACATTGTGTTGATTACATTTTTTCCAATCACAACAGAGTGATTTCAGTTGCGGGAACAAATGGGTTCTGTTTTTTCATAATAATTTCTTTGGTCAAATGAATATTTTTTTAGCCTGACTGCCTGAATGCAATCATTAAAAGCTAAACAAACTCATCTTAATATTTCAAATAATAAAAACTGTTACTAATTTCTATTGGATGGCGTCATCACAGAACAAAGTTGCATTGAACTAGTGTTGCATTCATGTTTCACCTTGTAAAGTCAGTATTTTCAGCTGCGCATTCAATCTTTGCATTTGTGTCTAATGGTCTCTTGTAACATTGATAATGTAGGAATCGAACCTCATTCTGCAGCTGCACTTATTGTAAGTTTCATCAAGTATTTGATTAAAATGTAAATTTACTATCTACATAATGTAATGAGCATTGATGTCTTTTATGCGTTTTATATTTTCATTGTTTTTCTACTAATAACTAGGAAATACAGTGATAATTACAAAGGTAGCACGACCTTTCTTGTCACCATTTATTTTGAATTTCATTAGAAGCATTTTTTGTTTTAAAAGTCCAATACGCTCTGGAGTTAAACAGTATTGATTTGTTACGATTTAATGCAGGAACCGGGTCAATAATATGTTGCATGTAACACTGTTGACCTCAGTTGAGTAGAGGAGGACACACTGAGGAAACAGCCAAACATAATACTCCACATTACATTCTCACAATGTGTTTTCTTTTACATTTATGCCTCTGATATTTCTTTTTACAATTCAGAGAAGTGTGAGATGCTGCTGAGAGGTTTAATTGGTTGCATCACACTTCTGTGCACCTACATGACACATCTTCATCTACACTGCATATTAAAGTCAGGACTCTTTGGGAAGGCAGACAATGATCCTGGTTTTGTGGGGATGTAAACTCCGGTAATAGCGTTAAAATTGCTGTTTTCCTTTTACCAATTACCAAGCTACAGAGTCCAATACTCTCCCCTGGACTCCAGAGACCTCGGCCATTGATTTACTAATGAGAAACGTGGAGAGAATTGGAGATGCACCACACTGATTGGAGCAGGTGGATAACTGGTTAGATAGTCTGGCTCCAGTCTCTGAGGACCACCAACCTTCAGATACACAGCTGAATGTACTACAGTACATCACATCAACGCTGTGTATGGGCAAGAATCTGACGATTCAATACGTCTCATGATACAGGGGTTACGATTATATATATTGCGATATATTGTGATACTGTAAGCAAAGCGATATATTACAATTTTTTAAAATCTAATCTTAAGAAAACTGTCATAGTATAAAGAACACCATATGCATAAAATCTGAGCAAAAAAAAGTTTGAAACATTTATTAAATGATTAAACTAAGTAGGGCTGAAATTAATCAAATTAAATTAATCGGCAACTATTTTGATAATTGATAAATCGTTAAAGTCATTTTTAAGGTGAAAATTAGTGGTAAAAATTCTCTGTTCCACTTCCTCAAGTAAGGGATGATGTACAGCTATGCGGGTCATTGTTGTGAAAGAAACCCCGTCAGGGGATTCTTTCACAACAATGACCCGCTAGCTGTACATTATCCCGCTTATTACACGGCTACTTACTGAAGAAATCAATCATTTCACACAAAAACGGTCCACCAGAGTCCCAGAACTGCGCCCATAGCAACGGTCTGTTATACATAGCAACGGTCTGCTATAAAGAAATAACAGACACTAGAACGTCGTGAATGACCAATCAGAATTGAGTATTCAACATAGCCGCGTAATAAATGTTAATATTCACTAGTTCTCTCAGTCTTCTATGATATTAATCTGAATATCTTCGGGGTTTTGACTGATGTTCGCACAAAACAAGACATTTGAATATGTGAACTTTTACCATTTTCTAAAATGAAGTTGCAGCCCTAAAAATAAGATTTACAAATGTGTTGATTCATTGCTTAAAAAGAGATAAATAAGATATAAATAAAAAAGAGCAGTGGGATCTGCATTTGCATTTATCACAGTCCCTTTAACATCAACATCATAGCACTACTTTGAGAGGGCACGAACACTGAGAGGGCGCATATCCTTGCAAATGAAGTAAAGTACTGACTGAGTTCATCATTGCATGTAAACTATTAATTAAAAATTGATAGTGTTTTTGAGAATCAATACAGTATCACACACATAATATCGCGATATTCGTTATTTTCTTACACCCCGAATCAACCCACAAGATGAAAAGATGAAGAAGAATGACAAAAGCATGACTTTTGGTTGTTTTTTTTATAAAATGATATGAGTATTTTTTATAACACTTTTTGACATCAACATACCTCTTCATTAAACACAATATTAGAAGCCATAAAATCACATTTATCTGTTTTACATAAACTTCAGGCACAAAGCCGTAAATAGCATCTTTTGGTCATCTTAAACATTCTTAAATATTCATATATTTTAAACATCCTTGCAGGTTTCATACAGCAAAATGAAGAAAAAGTGTTCAAATAGCAAATAAAGTCAGGTGAAAGAGCCATCTATTTATTAACTCATGTGGTCCACTCGAACGTGACGATATCAAAGTGTCAACAAAGTACTTTTTTGGTGACAATGAGAACAACCGAGAAACACCAAAGAGATCACAACAACCTGGTTGTTCACACACATTACTGCATTCCTCGCTGTCAAAATGCAACAACATGTCCTGCATCATGAGCACTAAAGCTGGATTCTCCAGACACTAGCAATTTGTTAAAAACACACACCTTAATGTTGAGCATCACATGACTCCAAAACAATTACATTTAGATACGGCAAGCCAGTGTTACAATTACAGAACAGAACGTGATGGGTGGCGGCTGGTACACAGAATTTATTGCAGTGCACACCAAACATCAATAAACAATGTCTTCTGAGCAGTCGCCTTCGAAACTTTTTTTTGATTTGTCTCAAATCACGACTGGCACCTGATTATGAAAGTTCAATTTACTTATTTATTATGGCAGATATCGAAGAGAACAAAGCAAGTGAGCCGAATGAGGACTACCAATGACGTGTGAGGCGGCTGCATCTGAAACATTGATCTGAGCAAATTCATGCAAACAAACACACACTAAAACTCTACGGTTCAACTTCACTCACGCTATTTTTGTCTTATAGTGTATTACAGGCCTCGCTCTGGAAGAAGGAGGCCTTTTTTGCAAGCAGACATCTCCCTGAAAAGGTTACTGTCCATGAAAAATATGGCCTTTTATATTAATGTTAACACAGATCAACGACCCAAAATCCACAATAGTCTCACAGAAACAGTATACAGATATATACAGTACATAAAACACATTTGAGAAACAGAATCTTGTTTTAGAATACTTTTATATAGTTTCAGTGCAATCAGAGTGGTATTTCAGAGAAAGACCCTATATGATGGTCAACTGCATTGTCATCTGGCTCATGTTGTTCAAGTAGATTGATGAGGTTTGGGTGCCTAGAAGAAGTACAACATAGGCCTGCAGTTCTCTTTGCTCTCTCTATAGTGAAGCCCTACAGTAGATGTGATGAGAGACACGTGAGAGTCTAATGAGGATTGTTCTGCATTGCAATTAACTATTTCTTTACATTGGCTTTTTGAAACGGTTTTACTTGAACACACAGAATGGATTTAAATATCTAAGATAATATTGTGCAATCCGTGATGGAGAGTCTTTAAGAGTAGCCGCGCTCGGAGTAAATCTTTCCGGCCGGTTCCTGTACATACTCCTCCGTCTTGTCCCAGTCCGAAACCCAACCTCCGTTGAGCTGCGCGGTGGCCCCGTAGCTCTTAGCCGGACCGCCCATTGCGCCGTAACCCTGCGTGATGTCACCCGTCTCTTCGGCCAGCTCGTCCTCGTCGATGAAGCCGCACTTCTCATCGCTGGTTTCTTCGGGGTCGGCCCATGGCTGCTTCTCCCCAGACGCAAAGATCCCGTAAAACACCACTCCCCCGTAATGCACCATGGAAGCAATGAGGAAGACATACTGCCACTCTTCCCGCGTCTAGAGACAGAAAACAGTTGCAGCCAGGCTGAGTCACATCTTTAAGGCCCTGATGATGTTACCATGAGCACTGTGCTCCTAAATGTTCTGCCAAAGCTCCCACAACTTTGGTTTCACGTGACAGATTCCTGTATCTGTGTTTGTGTCTGTGCACTTCCCACTGGTCTCAAATGGACAAAGGTGATGTCATGCATCTCTGTGTACCAATCAGGATTTAGCACCATTTGAATTAAATCTAATGACAGTTTGGGGGTTGATTACTCATGTTGCTAGGCCAACATCAATCAAATATGATCAAACTACACCCACTCATTCCTGATCAATCTTGGAACCCATCGGCTATCAGTCGGACAACAGATAAGCCTCTGGGGACGAGGGCCTATATTTTTGGGGTTCCAGTGTAGCCAGAGGATGTGCGTCGCCATCTTGTTTTTTTGTAACCAGAAGTGACACGAGAGAGTGGAGCTAAGTACAACTAAATGCTGAATAAGACATTTTCAGACAAAAATGTTAATATTAACACTGTGAAAGTTGTAAGATGAAAACATAGACAACACCCAGACTGGAGAACGCCGTGGTAGCGATCTGTCAATCACAAGGTAGTCCCCCACCTAAAGCATACCCTGCTTTATGGTCTATTTGACTCTACATGGGACCATAATTTACTACATGTTTACAATGTTTACTGAGGTAATAAATCAAGTGAGAAGTAGGGTCATTTTCTCATAGACTTCTATTCCAATCAGACTACTATTTGCAACCAGAGGAGTCACCCCCTGCTGGCTATTAGAAAGAATGCAAGTTAAAGGCAGTTCCTCATTGGCTTCACTTCTCAGTCCCGGAGGTAGCCCACTGCATTCAACCAAAGCCTGCTTGAACGTGATTGGTCAATACTACTTGGACTACAAACAGAAACCAGAATGCTTCCGATGCCAAAATCTTGTCCCGTTTCCTATAGATACTACATGTGAATGCAGATTCTGTTTATAGAGATTAAGTCCTGATGAAGCTGAGCTTTTGAGTGTTAAAGACACAGTGAAATGAAAAATACATTTGGCAAGTTCTAATAGTGTGTCCTTGTGTTGATTGTTCATTTATTTATGCTAAATATATGTAGGCTATTTCATATCAAAAAATGTATTTATCTTCCTGTAAAATATGAAAATATTTTTTGATGACTCATCTTGAATTTGGGGGCGGTTACTTACATTTATCCAATCAAATGTGATTTGTAGCAACTAGCTAACCCTGCCCATCATATAAAAATCGAACTTGACCATCAGCTTGTGGGTAGCCAGCCCGTTCTCATTCCCAGAGAATCAAATACCGACGCTTTGTCACGTTTGATACCGCCACACAAGGCACCCTTTAGCGCCGGTATGAGACGCAAAGTGCTTTCCATTAACTACAATGTAAACCCATTCACAGCAACAGTATACGCACAGAGAAAGTGCTCCGGGAGTGTGGTGATGTAGTTTAAAGAGCGAGTAGACACACACAAGGCAGGTTGGAGGGTAGGTGGATGGGCCCAACACCGCAGGGCTTTCATCCAGGACACCGCTGTTCGTGTCCCGTGTGTTACGTTTCACTTTCACGTTACAATCAGCTGTTCGTTCGTGTCCTGTGTTCGTCGAGTTTCATTTTCACTCTACAAACATAGACGTTTTAAGCCCATGTAGGTTTTTCCTTAACCTAACTAAATGGTTTTGTTGCCTAAACCTAAAGTTGACGCCAAGGGGCCAGTATTTGACAAGTTGGGATGAGAACGTGTTGGGCTAGCTAGCAGAGCAATATCATAGTTGTTGGAGGTGTTCATTCAGCTGGCTATAACGTTGTTTACATTTCCAGATAATGAGGTCTAAGTTATTCATTCAACCCTCATCCTCCTGATCTAACGACGAGGGTGAGGGCAGTGTAGATGGAGGTGAACAGTCCTACTGCTCCATATCACTCTACAACTTCGTATCACGCTGTGTTTGCTGAGCCAACTTTGAGTGATCCAATTAAATCTGTAGGATTTGATTTAAATTCCTCTCGTAACTAAACCACGTCCACAAATTCTGTTTCACTCGCAAATACATCAGAGAACTGAAGCTAAAGATGATCGAAACATTGCTCCATGACTTTAACTTAGACTGTTGCAAATTTAGTTTTCATGTTATAGAGAAACACTCAAGATTTAAAAGTTCGTATCTGCATCAACATCCACATTGCTGTATGAATAGAAATGACTCACCTTGTTCTTTGTCATGGCTCCCACTATTAGAGGGCAGACCATCCCTGACAGGGTCCCCACCCCGTTGGATATACCCATGAGGATGCTGGCATAGCGAGGAGCGATGTCTAGATGGTTGACATTGAAACCTGCAGCACAAAGAGTGAATATTCTCAGTTCTGTGCTTTTTTTTTTTTTTTTGAATAACACAAAAAATTTTGAACTAGAATTCATTGTTCTGAGACTCACCTGATATTGCAAATCCACTAAAACCCACCGCCAGAACTAAGAAAGAGATGGCCACGCCCTTACTGTGAGAATAACCAACCACTAACAGGAGAGTGGCCTCCATACCAAACCCTAAAAACAACAAGAAGAAGAGGGTTAACTGATGAGGAATACTTCTATAATATCATGGGAACAGACAAAGAGCTGATAATCGAAGCCTCACCTCCACAGTTCATGATTTTCCGGACCAAAGTGGTGGACATGATGTTGTGGGTCCGCAGGTAGTCGGCTAACTGGCCTCCTAAGGGCACGATGATGGTCATGACCAAGTGAGGGAGCGCCGACACCATTCCAACCTGAGAAACCATCAAACACTTGTCTGAAGAAAATGTGACAACTGCAAAGAATCTGTCAAAACAAAAGTGATTCTTCTTCTTCTACTCTCAGAGCCAATCTGTGTGTTTCAACCTCCGACTGCAGCATCACATCTGAGCAGTAATTCACCTGCAGCAATCACAGCAGCCCACCCTGAAGCTGAATTACACCTGCCACACCAGCTTGATTCATGCTTCACACTCTCCAGGGAGGACATTTTAAGATTAACTGGAATCTTTGTCTGATACATTCACTCATGGACAGCACGATCAGAAAAGTAACAATAAACCACAGCACTTTCAAAAGCAATCATTGCAAAATTGCCCCGTTAATAACACACTTTGTTTCAAAATCAGTGTTCAAATCTATTTTCTTAAACCAAGTGGGAAATTATGCCAAAGGAGTAAAATTATTCCAAGGGGACATATCGTGAAAAAACTCACTTCAGTGCTTGTGCACTTACATTTGGGTATCTGGAGTGCCGACCGACCCACAAACTGTGGAATAAGACAACCCAGTCAGTTTTTTGTTGTCCTTCAGATTTCTGAAGTTGAGTCGGGTGCTCAAAATGTTACAGCAATAAAAATCCTTCTAACGAGAGCTATTTGGTGTGCTGATCTATCTGCTCTACAGTATATTTCTCTGATCCAGCACCCATCCTATCGGACACTGGATGTGCATGTCTTTCTTTCCGTTTTTTGATGCCTAGATCAGAAAACATGTGATTTGCTGGCTCATCAGAATATATCGCCCACAGCTTGAGAATGACCTTTGGAAAGGTGCATCATATTTTTTTCACAAGCCAATCAGAGCAGACTGGGCTTTTTCAGGAGGGTGCTTAAAGAGACAGGTGCTAAAACGGAGCATTTCAGACGGATATACCTGATACAGGTATATTCAGATAGACAGTATGAGAAAATAATGTGTTTTCTGAACATTAAAGCATGTGAACATGTGCTAGTAGAAACCCAAAATACAAGTATGAACCTGGAAATGAGCAAAATATGTCTGCTTTAACTGTTTTGTTAAAGGGCTCAATGAAATCATTTTACTTTGACTCAGCTGAAAAACTGAGGTAATGATTCCCACAACATATTTCATGTTGTATCATCATAAATCCATTCATCTGACTGAAACAGAATGGGTTTTTTTTTAAGTTGAGGCAAACCATTTAAGAGAGTTAGGCAAACTATTTAACTTGTAAAAGGTCAGCCACTTCACTGTATGGACTTAACTCATCATCAACCCTCACACCACATTGAGAGTCTGTTGCCCCGGTCATGACGAGTGCAAATGCACGAGGCTGCATCAGGCAACAGGAACGCAAAGAAAAGAGTCTTTAGTTATTGTATGTGCAGAAAAGGCAAACTGATAATCACAGAACAAAAACCAAGGGTCAAACAAAGACTGAACTGAAAACCAAGACTTAAATACAAACTAATCTGACGAGAGGATGACGTGCAGGTGGAGAGATGGGCGGAGAAGCTCAGGTGAGGGTAATGAGGTGATGAGGCAGGAGAACAGGGAGGGAGCTGATTGGCTGAGAAGAACTAACGAGGCTGATCCAGAGCAGGTGTGTAGATGAGCCAAGGAGGGAAAGGCAGCACAAGGCTTATTGAAAGAGGCTGGAACACGGGTATGGGGTACGGGGTATAACACATGCGCATTGTCTCCATCGAGGGGGTCGATGTGGAGGTAGTCAGGTCCTACAAATACCTGGGGCTGCAGCTGGACGACAGACTGGACTGGTCAGAAAACACTGACTTTTTCTACAGGAAGGGACAGAGCCGGCTCTACTTTCTGCGGAGGCTCGGATCCTTCAACATCTGCAGGAAACTCCTACAGATGTTTTACCAGTCAGTGATAGCCAGTGTCCTCTTCTATGCTGTGGTGTGCTGGGGAGGCAACATCAAGAAGAGGGATGCTACACGGCTGGACAAGCTGGTGAGGAGAGCTGGCTCTGTGATGGGCATGGAACTGGACTCCCTGGTGTCAGTGGCGGAGAGGAGGACCCTGAACAGACTGCTATCCATCATGGACAACATCCACCACCCCCTTCACAACACACTCACTCAGCAGAGGAGCACCTTCAGTGGCAGGCTGCTGTCTCAGTCCTGCTCAACGGACAGACTGAGGAACTCCTTTGTCCCCCGAGCCATACGACTGTTTAACTCCTCACAGCGAAGAAGGAGGATATAACTTTGACTATAGACAGACACACTGCCTCTCTGCTGCCACACATCCTCAGTATGGTGGCTATTATATTGTATTCATATCCATATTCTTATTTGTTATTGTTGGTGTAGTTGACATTGTTTACATACCCACCTGAGTACTTGACTGCTTTTAAATTATTATACCATTACATTGCACTACTGTACCATACACCATAGTATACACTGCTATATTCAGTACTGCGCAAGAGTACTCAGTACTCTTGCACTATTTGCACTATTTGTACTATTTGCACTACAATTGGCACAATGACACTTCACTGCTGTACTTATGTTATCTTATTTTTATTTTATTTCACTTATATTCGATTGTATCTCTTTTTAAGGTGTATTGCTGTTGGACTTGTTGTTTAAGCTACTGGATGCCTAAATTTCCTTCGGGATCAATAAAGTATCTATCTATCTATCTATCTAACTGGCGCTGTGGTTGTGCGTTGCAATTAGCTCAATTTTGGTGAGTGCAGACCAGATTTTACTGCGCATGTGTTGAACCCCAAAGATATGACGTACGACTGAGTATTAGGGCCACATTGAGGGAAAAAAAATAAATCTGAGATTACGAGAATAAAGTCATAAAATTACGAGAATAAAGTCATAGGTTTACGAGAAAAAAAGTCGTAGTATTATGAGAATAAAGTCATAATATTATAAAGTAGTAATTTCACGTGTCATTTTAGAGGGAAAATAGAGCAGCGTGCCGCCTGTGTGAAAATGAGGAACGTGGAGCATCTTGTGAAGTTATACTTTAATATGGGGATCACAAATAACGAAATACTTAATCTTTTGCCACATCAGCACCACATTATCATAAGTATCAGGACCTTGAAAAGATTGTGCAAGAAACTGCGTTTATTCCGAAGAAAGAACCACACGGACCTGGGGGAAATTGCCTCTTTTGTGGAAGAGGAAATTACTTTTTTTCTCGTAAAGTTATAGCTTTATCTCGTAATATTACGACTTTTTTTCTTGAAATAGTATGACTTTATTCTCATCAAATTACAACTTTTTTCTAGTAATATTATGACTTTATTCTCGAAATCTCAGATTTTTTTTTTCTCTCAATGGGAAAAACTCTCGAGGAAAAACACAGCACAGAAAACCCAAAACACAGAAAACAGTTCGGTCCAGTCTACAAAAAGTCTGAGGGCGTCTGGACACAGACTGTGACAGCCCCAGTGCATGCTGGGAGGTTTCCTAACTAAACCCATACAAACTATTCATTTTAGGTTGACCCTAATAACAAGTTTTAAACCTTTTGGGCAATGGAAGTAACATAACATTGACATTTCATCACATTTTGCTCATCACAACAGTTGCTTATTTACACATCCAGCAGTTTAAGAGCAACATTATCGTTGACTTGGAGTTGGGTTTCTGGCCACTTGATGAATCGTGATGAATCACTCTCTTTTAGCTCTATTTTTGGTCTCCACCAACTCCTGAGGGAAATATCTGTTTCTTTCGCTGCTAAATGCTCCACTATGTTCACCAGCTAGTCGCTAACTGTGTCTGTCTGGTGCTGAGCAGGTGGTGTACGGTAAGTTTTTAGAGCTTTTTTTCTGAAAACAGCAATGGAGAGCGGTGAGAGTGAACCAAAACGGTAAAATTGTGGGCCAGACAGTGAAATAATGAGCTGAAACTCACTATAAAGCTCTGTAAAGCTGAGCTGTAGATTTCAGGTATTAATTCTCTGTAGCTTCATCACTACGAGTGACCCCTTTCACATTCTCACATTGTTTTCACAAATGTAGAATATTGATTTTAGGTGCTTTAATATTTGTCCTCCACCGCCAACGTAATTCAATCCATATCAGGAATAACACTTTTGTCAAAATCTGAAATTTAATTTTAGAGCTCAAGAATAAAATAATTTTAGACAAAATGAATGAACGGCATTGTTATACATTTCAGTGTAGAATAAGACGGATCATATTAGTATCAAGAAGGTACTACTTTGCATTTTATACAAATGAACTGCACTGAACTTGAGCAATTCATATCTGAGAAAATCTTGTAATCTTGAACATTAGATGATGTGAAAGACACCAGAGGGATTTATTTACCTTGCTGATTTCAAAGCCAAACACCTCTTCAAAGTATGCAGGCTGGCTGATGAGCAGCAGATAAAAGGTCCAGCTCCTGCAGAAGTTGGCCACGATGATTGCATAGACGGGCATGGAGGTGAAGAACTTCCTCCAGGGGGTCTTGAATTTCTGTTAAAACAAACAGAGAGTCAGCTGAATGTATACAGCACGCTGTCGTGGTGTTACTAATCAATGGATACCGACTGAGAACTCACTGCCATTGCACCCATCAGCTGGGCACTTTCACCGATGCTCTCCTCGATGTAACGGCGCTCCTCCTCGGTGATGGTCGGGTGATCCGCTGGGCTCTCGTAGGACACAAGGACCCAGAACATGTACCAGAATATCCCGAAGCATCCTGAACAGATCAGCACAGAACCAAATACTTCAGTCGTTACAAACTCCTGCTGTGCAGCCAAACTTTTCTCAGACCCACAGACGTTTGTTTTTTTTATTATTCGAGTGGAGATCCCAAAGTTTTCAAAGATACAAAATACGTCTGAATTTTGTGGAAATGTGTATAAAATTATGCAAAATCTACAATATTTCCCATTGATAGAATAAAAATAGAACTTGATCACCCTACTAAGTGTAGGCAGCATGCCTAAGGTGTGCAACTTCAGAGATACCAACAACTAGTCCTATAGAAGAAATATGTGCAACCGTAACAAACACAGTGTACACACTCAGTACAAACATCATATAACAGCTTTAATGATGAGCTGGAACAAGCTTATATACACAGTATGTGATACGGAATAAGATGTTTTTTCTGACTTGAATGATGACGTTTGCTAACATTAGCCACCATAAGCTACTGGTAGACCATGTACGGCTGTATCAGTAAAACTCCTGAATGTATTGATTTGACATAGGATGCGATTTATAGCTTATGAACTCAACTTTTCATTTGTTTGACAGACCTGTTTTTGTTGTTTCTTCTTTTAAAGAGGACCTATTATGCTAATTTTCAGGGGCATACTTGTATTTTGGGTTTCTACTAGAACATGTTTACATGCTTTAATGTTCAAAAAACGCTTTATTTTTCTCATACCGGCTGTGCTGCAGCACCTCTTTTGGGCTCCTGTCTCATCCCCCCCACCCGAAAAAGCCCAGTCTGCTCTGATTGGTCAGCCGGCCCACTCCGTTGTGATCGGTCAACCGAACCAAAATCTTCAGACTCGGCTCCAGCTCCGCTCTAACTAGCTTTGTTTGAGGACCTGCCAAACTAGCCGCTAGGCAGGTATTATACACATGTGTGACTTGGTGACATCACCATGTTACAGAAGAAAAGGCAGGCCTTCAAACAATGTGTTTCAGGCAGTTCAGGAGCAGAGTTTCTGTGGGGGAGAGTAACTCCCTTTGGCGTGGACTTTGAGCTTTGTAACTTTGCAGACCTTTTACATGCACAAGAAACTATATAACACACTAAATGAAAGGGGAAAAGCACAAAAGCATAATAGGTCCCCTTTAAAAGTGACATATAGTCTCCCTTTAAGGTGTTAAAATTATTTCAACTCATGACAGCAACACTCACCATACACATAGAAGACAGAGGACCACCCAGTGTACTGGACCAGGATCCCGGCCAGAGGCATCGCTATCACTGCACCAGCGTACGATCCTGAACAAGACAAAATATTACGACCAGGCAGAATTTGATCCGGCTGCTTATTCAGAGTGCTGTGTTGTCCCAGTGTTTAGTGACAAACACACATTTCAGGAGCAATATTTTGTCATTCTAAACCTACATTTCAGTGTATGAAGTAATATAATGATACTAATGAGTAAATCACAGAAATGTGACTGTGTGTGTAGATTTTGTACCACAGAAGGAGATGGTTGCCAGACGACTTCTCTCCAGCGGTGGAGCCCATTTACTCCAGATCCCGTGGCAGGCTGGGTAAGTCACTCCCTGCACGGTGACAAATGACATTTACAGTCTGAACACACAAGAATCATTTTCCAGTAACTTAATTATGTTTTTTCTCTCAATCTGAGGCAAATAATCGACCCGTATCAACACATTTTACATCTATTTTTCCACTTTCAGTCAGTAGAATTTACACCATTTAACTGATTCGGCCTGATTGACGTAGTCTGTTCTCATTTGCCAAAGACACACAAGACAAATTGTAGTTAATAGCAAACAAACTGACGTGCATTGCAGCTGACCTTTCTAATAGAGACTAATGGGATAGGTGTGAGTCAGGCTGACTACCACTTCATGAGAAAAAAACTGAATCGCTCCCATTAAATCTTCATTACACACTAAGTGGCATACAATCAACTATTGATAGACACAAATTGCTGGGGCTTGCAGTGGGAGACACCCTGAAATGCTAATGTTTAATTTGCAGTAATAAGTCGATGGGTGCTGGGCGCAGGCGGCTCGCCATCTCGATGGTCATGAGCTGCTATTGAAACGACAGCATGCGGCAAAACAAAATCACAAAGGAGGATGACCTTCAGTCTAATAATAGAGTCTCTCTCTCTGAAATCTTTTCTTTTCTGTTGAGCTGCGGGGGCCGCCCGCATCAAGTGGGTTTTATCTCTTTTGTTCTGTGTGTTTCTATGTGAACATGGAGCTGTTTTGGCCAGGTAAACCAACATAAATGAGCCCTGCTATACAGGGGTTTATGCTTGTTTTCTGTGTGTGGACTAATTTGATAATTGTATACAGTATAATGAATGGATCCTCTCCATAATGGGCTTCATTTTCCAGTGCAGATTCAAATAGAAAGCCAGTGAGAACAACAGGATTTCTGGGTCAAATACAGAATGTCAGGACTCTTTCATTAGGGGTTGAGTTTAGCTCTCGACTGATAATGAGGCATCATTTTTGAGTCTTTTTAAAGGTCAGGATCTGATGTGCAAACCGTGCAATCCGTACCTCCACCAGCCCTTGTAATATCCTCACAAAGATGACACATCCGTAGTGCGCCCGGGCGGCAGAGGGAATGAACATGTTCAGGATGGATGTCAGCACGATGGCAGCACCGAAAACTCTGGATAAACAGCGGATTTAATGTCATGAATATGATCAAAACAAGATCATCTCATTCAAACGAGATAGCAATATTGATTCAAGCACTTTAAAGAGATTAAAACATCAGATAAGTACTAAAATATCCATAAAATGTTATAATTCTTTTCTTCACTGGAAGAATAAAATCTGCTAAGGAAGATATCCTAATTGGATGTCACACACACACAAACACACACACACACACACACACACACACACACACACACACAACAGGCAGTTATTCAGTTTCCAGGAGGTGTTTGCAGCAGAAGGCCTCAGTGGGCTCAGCTGACTTGGCATGATGAAGCTCTTCAAAGATTTGCATCTTATTTAGGCTCCATTTCCCTCATGAGAAATCTAACAAACATGGATGTACAAGGACTTAAACTGCAACCTTATTTGGTTGCTTTTTATAGCATCATCACTGTTACATTTACATGATTTTCTAATAGGGATTTTACAGTTTTGTTGTTATAATTTGGTTTTCTACGTATTTGTTGCACATTTGCTCTGTTCCCTTTGTCTAATCAGTTGTTGGTGAAATAATGTGATTATAGAGGCAGGATTGGAATCATGGTACAATCATTATTTCACGCTGCAGCAGGGCTTTGGCTGGTGTGGTTGCCATGCCTCTGAACATAAAGGATTAGACACGGTGGTCCCATGGGAGCTCATTAACATGAGGAGGCACGCCCGGTGGGCATCGGCCAAATCCCCAGTTTATCTGCTGTAAGGTCAGGCTCCTTTCTTCAAACCACCAGACCGACAGCCAAATATTACACCTACATTAACATTATAAATTAAAAATAGAAATTTCCTCACCCACACTGTAGTGTTTTAACAGAAATGATCATTTACCTGTTTGCAGCCAGTCTTGAGGAGATATACCCTCCTGGTATCTGAGTGACTATGTAGCCCCAGAAGAAGGAGCCATGAATCATCCCCACGGTCTCTGGGTCCCAGTTGAATAACGCTTTCTTTCAGACAAAAATAAAGACACATTTTAATTCCTTTTCCAAACATTTTAAATAAGAGTAACAAGATGAAATCATTAAAGGTAGGGATGCACCGATCCTCATCAGGCTTGACTTAAACATTGCTTTCCTAACTTTGTAAAACAAAATGTGATCAATAAATACATAGATATAAATGTATTTAATTGTTCTTTATTATTAAGATAATAAATCCTAATACCAGCAACCTCAAAAAATCTTTACAATTTACAGGAATTAAAAATGTAAATCTTTTTAATGCAGCAACAAATTGGTCAAAGCTTAAACAGGAATTAAAATTATAGTATATAATGTATATAAAAATAAGAATTGAATTTAATAGATCACGATACCCGATCCAGCTATTTGAGTCAGTATGGCCCGATATCCGATCCGGTATCGGCTGGGGTGGATTAATGCACAGGTTGGCCTGGGCTGCAGCCTATTTTTGCAAGCGCCCCGGATTGGCCAGATTATTTTTAATTATTTAAATGTACTTCAGAGACAAAAAGAACAACCTTGACCCCTATTGGCCCATAAGACAGAAACATCTTAAAAAATTAAGCAGCTGATTCGGCACTGCTACTGGACAGAATAACGACAATATGTCAGAAAGAAAATATGATCAAAAACGAAAAGCACAACGGCTGAAAGAACACCGTGACCAAGATCTACTAAAGAAAATCCCTAAATTGCTAGATAATTCAAGGCAGAGTAACGGATGTCTCAATGTGTGTGCTCTCCGAGTGTGTACCTGTGGGCCTTGTAATATTCCTAGCACACTTTTACACATGGCATGATGAGAAGGGGGCCCCACACACAGAGTAGCCTAGGGGACCCTGACTACCTTAATCCGCCACTGAGTATCTAGTTAAAGGTGTGCTTCTTTTGTAAGTGTGAAATACTGTCAGTGGATGTCAGAAAGATCTATTTTATTTGATGCTTTAACACCTTTCTAACGACACCAGTGGGTAATTAAAGCACATAATAATCATATTTTTTTAGGAAAATTACAAATAGAAATAAAGCAAGTATTTGCTTGCACTTACTATAGCAGGCTCTGCTCAATAAATACAATTTAAATGTACATAATAAGGCTCTCCAGATGCGCGTGGCTGTGGCCCTTCCTCATCACTTATTAAACATGCGGGGGGCTCGTTGGGGGCTCGTGCGGGGCGGGGTTTACAGGCACCTCTGTGATGATGATCTTGCCGTCTCGATGGATCGTGCTGTTATTGACCATGCTGACGATGGCCACACCCAAGTTGCACCGGATGCCGAAGGAGATGCAGAAGCCGAGGCCGCTCAGCATGGCGATGATGTATCTGCGCGGCGCCCCGAAGCAGGTGCAGTCACACAGCGGCGTCTTCCGCTCCTGCTCCGCCGAGGGTCTCCCATCCTCCGTCAGCTCGATGGCCTCACCTGTCTGCTGCCGCTTCTCCAGCCTCCTGCACCGGACACCATCATATATGCTCTTTTTTTTTAGGTTAAATTCAATGTCGATACTTGGATGTGTTAAATAAAAAAAATCCAGCTGCATTTTAAGGAGCGACTATCAGTGGGAAATATGTGATTTTATGCACCAAAAAAAACCCTCATGTATTTATTCATAGGCTCTTTACTACAGGGGGATATTATGTTGCATCTTTACTTTATGCTCTTTTTACGACAGGCCTTGATAATGTCTTTATTTTCTTCTTTTAGATTTGGTCCCTCAAAGCCTGCTCCCTTTTTTAGTTAAAGTCAATCTGCCTTTTTTTTCGTTCCCTGCTGAAATAAATATAAATATATAACAGAAAGACTAACGAGGAAAAGAATTACCTTCATATACCGCATTGCAGCAATATCAGCAGCATCGTTGTTTAGAGTTATTTTTATAATTATAGCTCTCATAAATGTGTTGCGCATTTTCATTTGTCTTTCACTTCAAATTCGTGCAAAAAAAAAATGTAAGGTTATTTTTAAGAAAAAAACGAAGCATTGCAATGTGAAGGCCTCATCCAGTAAAATAACAGGCCTGCTACAGCTGAAATCAAACCAACACATTTTTTTCCCCTTGCATAGCTTTGAGTCACGTTTCTGTGTTGCAGCTTGGAATCAAGTTCAACTACTGAAAGACATTTAAGGAGCAAAAAAATAAATAAATGAACATGTGTTTCTGCACAAATGATCATCTACAGTAGGTGTAATTTATAATAGATACGTTTTTGTGTAAAAATTCGTTTTTGTTCGGCTTCATATTGAACTAAAAGCCATTTTTATTCGCATTTCCAATCAGAATGAACAAACAATTCAGTTTTATACAAAAAACGCTGCTCCTCTATGCAGCTACTCTGATTTTAAATTTGTCTTTTTTTATCCCTTTGGACTACATTTCATTTAGGTCCTTCTGACAGTATAAAGAATAAAGGAAGTCAATTGATATGAAGTCCATCGATCTTGGATTAATACAGATGGATACATAAGGTAATAGATATCCTCCGACCTTGTGTCACGACTCGTTCTGTTTCATTAATTATTAAAAAAAAACACCCACAGCAGCTGGTGGAGGGGCTCATCCTCCAGGGAAATATCTGATCCTTAAATATTCGGGGCACACGACTCCCTGCTTTCAGCATCCTGTCCGTGATTCATCTCATAAAGAGGAGATTTACCTCTTGATTTCAATGTAATTCAGAAAAAAAAAGCAAATTTAAAGCCAGTGCATGTTTTATGTGTGATCTTAACATCTGGATATGTTCTATTCTTAATTTCTCATAACAGATATAATTAAAAGGGGATTTCTTACCTGTAAATTTTCCCAAGGGCCTTTCCTGCGATCTGTTTTATCCCCTCCTTGGTGGTGGTAGGGGCAGCTTTCTCCACGACTGGCTCCATATCCAAATTATCTTTAATTATCTAAAATACTATAACAAATGGAAGTGCTGCATTAATGAGCATATTGTTAAGATATTAATCCAAATAATCTGTCTTTTTAAAGCAGAAAAACGTCTCGATGATGTCCTGGGAAAGATGAGCCAGAAAATGGGGGTTCAGTCAGAAAGGGCTGGTTCCACAGTCACAGAACAGCAGTCAAATAAGTCCGCTTTTGCCTTGCGCAATGTTAATCCATGCAGTGCCATTTTAAGATCCGGGCAGCGATTAGGAAAAACAGCAACACGGGAGATAGAAGATTTTTTTTTAGTAGCGTATTCTTTGAGAAATAGAGGTGGGGAAAAAAGTGGAAAATGTTGAGCTGGTGCGGGTCAGAGGAGCTCCGGTCTAATCTGAGGTGAGGATCTCCGGTGAGGCGGCTCCAGCTCCGCGGACAGCGCGCAGCTCATCTACCTGTCAGCAGCTCCTCCCTCCGCTCCCTCCGCTCCTCTAATTCAATTATTATTCATCTGTTAACAGCAACAACTGCCCAATTGCATAACCTCTCTCCTTCACTTTAACTGAATAAAAAGGAATTTCGGGATGAGCTCCGACCACTTATAAATCACTTGCTGCAGCAGCAGGCACAAAGCATTGATCCCCCTCCTCTCTCTCTCCCCTCCTCTCTCCACATCCGGTTATTCCTCCCTTTTTACTTTGACCTGCTGCGCTCACAGACACTGTTAAAACTACAGGGACACATTTATAGATTTGTTTTCACTAAACTGAATAAACTTGGGGATTATAATAGCCTATTTTTTTTTTACACTGAATAAAAGAGAGACATGCTATTCACACACATGTGGAACCAGAAGTACAGTACGCAGTCAACCACGCAGAGGCAGTGTTGCGTAAGGAAGTTACCAAATTGATATGAGATTAAACCTGCAGCAGGCAGAATATTTTTAGCATGATAGGGTAAAAGTTCCACAATAACCTTTCAGCATATTGTAATTCAAGTGTTCTGAGTGAAAACTAGACTTCTGCACCTCCTCATGGCTCTGTTTTAAGACTTTAAAAAATCTAGCCCGTGATGGAAGACTTTGACCAATCAGAGGTCATTTCAGAGAGAGAGCGTTCCTATTGGCTGTTCATTCAACGGAGGCAGCTGTCAATCACTCGCGAACTCCGATCAATCTGTCAAACTAGGCAGTGCTGATCAAATATGAATCAATATTCTGTTACTGTAATGCTTATTTCTCTCCTAAAATGTTTTCAGAAACATCTTGTAGTGTACTGTTTAGCTGTAAAACGAGAAAGTTTGTGACCCGGCAGCCATGTTGAGATCAGTTGAGGAAATATCAAGCACCGCCCACCAGCCGGAGCACAGCCAATAGGAACACTCTCTCTCTCTGAAATGACCATTGATTGACCAAAGTCTCCCATCACAGGCTAGATTTTTTAAAGCCTGAAAACAGAGCCATGAGGAGGTGCAGAAGTCTAGTTTTCTCTCAGAACACTTTAATTACAATATGCTGAAAAGTTATAATGGCATTTTTTGCCCAATGATGCCAAAAACGTGTTGCCTACTGAAACTTTAAAAGAGATAAAGGAGACTGGACACCATTGTTATATACAGTGTATTCATCTTATTCACAATCAAAAAGAAAACGTGATTAAACAAAAAGACATACAAATGTTTTCTATACAGTTTCATGATGTTTGACAAAAAGAAACATTACATGTCTACAGCTCACTGGGATCCTCCAGGTGCAGGAGGCAGTGCGCACACGGGTGTGACAGTAGACATCCCCTGCCTTTTCCTCACCGTCATCCGGGTCCTCTTAGATATCATCGAGGCCACCCTTGTGCCCGGACACTGGGAGAACAGGACGGCAAAAATGCCTTGAAACTCCCTCCTGAACTGGCGGCCCATGAAGCAGCTGAAGAGCGGGTTGACGCAGGTGATGAGGCTGCAGACGCACATCTCCAGGCTGAAGGCCAGGTCTGCGTGCTGCCATGAGGCGGGGCTGTCGGGGTAGACCGCCCGCATCGCGATGGCCAGGTTTCGGCTCAGGTGGTAGGGCAGGTAGAACAGGGCGAAGAACACCAGCGTGGCGCTCAGCACCCTGCGGAGCCGCCGCTGCTGCGGGTCGGGGCGGAAGGGCCGACGGCGCAGCCTCTTGACGCTGCGCAGGCCGCAGTAGCAGATGGAGAGCAGCGGGAAGAGGAAGCCGACGATGGAGCAAAAGAGGGAATAAGGCAGGCTCTCCCTGGTATCGCTCAGCAGTATGTACAGAGTGCACACGGTGCGGTTGCTCCCGGGGCAAGTCTGGATCAGGGTCATGCGCGCAACGGGTACGCTGAGGAGCAGCGTGGCCACCCAGACCGTTACGCACAGCGCGCAGGTCTGCCTGCGGCCCAGCAGCACCAGGGAGCGCAGCGGGTGCACGATGGCCAGGTAGCGGTCCAGGCTGATGCAGGTGACGAAGAAGATGCTGAGGTAGAAGTAGTTGTGGTAGAACGTCCTCACGGCCATGCAGAGCGGCAGACCCAGCTTCCAGTAGACATGGTCCAGGTGGTAGTTGATGAGGTAGGGCAGGGCCAGCAGCCAGGAGGTGTCGGCCAGGGTCAGGTTGAAGAGGAACACCGTGCCGCGGGTCCAGCGGCGCAGGCGGTGGAAGAAGACCCAGAGGGAGAGCAGGTTGAGGGGCAGCCCGAGGATCAGCACCGCCAGGAAGACGGAGGGCATCACGTAGAGCTGGACCACCGGTAGACCATGATGTGTGTCCAGGTCGCAGAAGGTCTCCTCTGGTGGCTGCGTGGAGTTTACAGTGCAGATCTATTACAGTACAAGATAGTTTTCTCTTTCTTCATCTAAATTTAATTGGGGGCTAAAACATTTAATATATGGATAGGATATTTGTCCCAATAGAAAAACATACCACAAACAATCATTTGCCATAAACTGTTGAAAATCTATATTTCTTATTTCTTAAATCTTAACCTGATAGATAAAATGTTAGGATAAAACCTTTCCAGCCTACCTGAACCTGAGAGTTGCCCATGTCTTTGTTACAGTGGCTTCCCCGGTGTGCCAAGTGAAACAACCATGCCAACATATTTTGGTGTAAAACACACCCACCATGCAGTGTGAACAAACAGTGAATATAGTTATCAGTGTTCTCTCGGGGCCATCTGTCATGTGAACGGCAACTTTCCTGTCCTCAGCAGAGGAGCCAAACATGTCCAACAATGAAGTCAAGTTGAACTGTTGCTTTATTTTGGACATTTGTCTTTGTTTACGATACACATTTTGGATACAGGACAATTATAAAATTTACAGAAAGAAATGATTGAGAACTTGAAATTGTAACTTAAGCATAGAGTAAACAGGTTCACCTTTTTTTTTCCAAGCACGGTAATGGTATAAAATAAAATACAATTACTAAAGCATAACAAGAAGAAGACATAAGGAAGGAGATATACAAGGAAGTAAAATAGAAAACACAAGGTATTACATGTATTAAGGCATCAACAGGCATGAAAAAGGCAAACTGGATCAGTCCAACATTGCTCTCGGCTACGCGGTCACATCTACGTGCATCTCAAACGAACATAGATTTAGTTGCCTGAGTTGCTATTTTACCTTAAATCAAAATACTTCAACAGATACTTCTCACATATTTCTATGTAGGCAGCCAACTAAACATGAAAATGTCCTTCATATAATTTCAAAAACAAAAAGCTATGTCTTTCTCCTTGTTGTCATTTAAGCTCGATATAAATATCAATATAATATCTTACTTTTTATAGCTACAGTACAACTCTTGTTCCATTTAAATGAACACAGATTATCACACATTACTGCTTCAAAACACTGATTATGAATACGTATAGTGTCATGACAACAATTACACTGACATGTTTACGTCTTGGTAGCCACGTTTCATTAAGTGCTTTGTGCAAAATTAAAAAACAAAACAAAAGAGAATGTGTATCTTTCCCTTCTCTACACGGCTGAGGAAAACAGAAGCACAAGAAGGGGGCGATGGCTGACGTGCTTTGTGTGACGGAGCAAACATAGTTCAGTAGGCAGGGGCAGGCTTTCATTAGCGCCGACGTGTTGGTAAACAGAGACACATTAAAAAGGGATCTCTTCACTCTCTCAGGGCTTTTTGCTTCTCATCTCCAGGAACAGGACTCACTGTCAACAGTCAACATGCACCAGCTGCTGCTGCTGCTGCTGCTGCTGCTGCTCAACAACTGGCCATTGCAGGACAAAAAGCGCCCTTTACTCACAGTACTAACAGCTGCACAGATTTGTCTTCATAAAAAGCTACTTCACATGTCAGATTTTGGCCTGGAGAAACCGAGGGGCTGATTAGATTAAAGCAAAATGTGACCAGCCTAGTTGGTGTTTTGAAGTGGGGTAGTATGTAAGTAGGTACTTATCCATAGTCAGTGTATTAAGTACAGTGAATGGCAGTCGGCTTGTCCGTCAGACAGCCCCTTTCCGACGGGGAACTGAAGCCGTTGTATCTATCTATGCTCTCGCCAAAGCCACCAGACTCCATTGTAAAAACCTGTAATTTTACCTTGCAGAACATGGAAGTTGCTGGTCTACCGCTGTGACAAAGTCACACATAGCACAAACAAACTAAACGATCGAGGCAGCGGTAGACCAGCAACTCCCGTGTTCTGCGAAGTAAAATTACTGTTTTTTTCAATGGAGTCTGGTTGCTTTGGCGAAAGCATAGATAACAGCTTTAGCTCCCTGTCGGAAACATAGACTGTATAGCTGTCTCACGGCAAGGTAAACTGGCAAAAATATTCAAAATATAGCGTACACTTAAACTGATATTGATTTTTTTTAGGTGGGCCTCTTTTAGGGGTCTAAAATATGTTTTGCTGTTGGCCCCGTCCACAGCAGTACGTTGTTTTGCTTCCGTGCGGTAACTCCTGTCTATTTCTCCAAACTGCTGCCGTGCCGACCGTCATCTACTGTAGGTAATACACTGACTATGGATAAGAACCTCACACAATCTCACTTCAAAACACCCAAACTATCCGCCAATGGAGTGAAAATAATTTGGTAAAACGGTGTTACATCTGTGCCTCAATGCAAATAAAAAAAACTCACATTTGTTGCAGTTAATTGTAAGAATAAAACAAAAAAAATCAAGTTGAACATAAACTTAAAAATATGACACTGGGACCCTTCATACCGCTGCACATACGAACAAGGGAAACCCCTTAATAAGCGGTCAGTTTCTAAATGATATCAACTGTTATTCTAATGGCAGATAGAACCCATGATAAGAGTGTGATATATTAAGGCATCCAGTCTTTGGTTAATCATAGTGGCACTTAAATAAATAGTCTTACATTAAAAATAAAGAGTAAGCTGTCTTACTTAGACACAGTGTATAAGATTGTCTCTTTCTTTCCTTACAGCAAATGTTGATTATCATCAGCACTTTGATTACAACATATAGAGTGAGAAGCCATAAATATGAGGCAGAGGTTTAAATTACACGTGTTTCAGCATGCATGGAGACTTTCACCTGTGTGCACGTTCACTATCAGCAGATTAGTAGAAGAGGGATGTCTGTGAGTTGAGGAAACCTCTAGCTCTTTAACAGAAGTTCTGTGTGTGTGTGTGTGTGTACTGGATAAACAACACAGGCACTACAGTAAAGTGGTGGTCAGTCTCATTAATACACTAGCAGGGGCAATCTACATCACCACATCCTCCCATCCTGTCAGGCTGATCGACCGGCAGCTCGCTGGGCTAGAGACACTCTGACAACACCTCGTGTTTGGGTATAGACGGGTAGATCATGGGCGTGCAGGTACAATCGCTGTGGCCGTTCTGGCTGAGTTGGATCTTCAGCTTCTCCACTTCGTAGTTATGGAGATACTCCTGGACCAGGTAGCGCTCTCTCTTCACTCGCGCCCTCACTTCAGAGGGAACGTCTGGAATCAACCAGGCCACGAAGAACTTGACCAGGAACACAACATGCTGTGGAGGAAGAGGGACAACAGGTCAGTTTTTTACTTCTAGCTGCAGAAAACACTCTGCATTGATTTGTATTATATCTGAAAAATGTGTGTGTGTGGGAGAACAGGGGGTTATTATTAATGTAACAATCGACTACTGCCCGAGGTAAGAATGCGAGGCTCAGTTTGAGTGTCGATGTTGCTGGTGGAAGCACTGCGGCCTGGTTTTTACCTCCATGATAATGATGAAGGCCAATTTGGCTGCCAGAATGTGCCAGAACTGCATAGTGTGGGAGTACTCCTTCTCATGGCCAGGAGGGTAGCGGTAGTCACGATACCTACACAGAAGGAAACATGTTTATTACAGGCTTCGATTCATGATTGTTTAATGTCATTCTTCAGTCCATTGTGCAAAGGAAAAGGAAGTAATAACTGCTCTGGTACTATTGTGCAGACTACAGAATAATACCTATAAAATTGCATTAAAACAATTAAAAAATACACACAATTCACACAATTGAATCTGAAGTTAAGTAGTGATTTAATTGGTTACTACATTAAAATTTCTTAGCTTAAAAAATAAAAATCTCTATTGGAGGCACTAAATCTTGCACCATTGTGTCCAGAAGGCACCGGACTATTTCACGCCACCATGAGCAGACATTTCATATATCAGTGGTGAAAAGTAACTGAGCACATTTACTGCAATACTGTACTTAAAGATGGGGTCCATGATTTATCCAGTATACACTTTTTGTTATATTGGTTGAAATGGTCTTTACACCCCGACAGCAATCCATTTCTTATGAGCTCTGAAAAAAGACCGGAAAAGATCCGTTATCTGTAGCTGCTGTAATCCTGTAAAAACGTCTACCACTCAGTGCCTCTGTGCCCAGTAGTAGAGAACCAATCAGATGCCTCCTTGCCTCCCTGCTCGTACTCTACCCTTAGCGTGCACCAGCGTGAACTCAAAGCGCGTCGCCGCCGCACGTTTACTGGAGAATGGAAGAGAAAACTCAGCTCTTAAAACACTGGACAACGAGAACGAACTCGTACCACTATTACCATATTATCGAAAAATACAACTTTGATTTAGTTGTTTATGTTCTGTTAGTTTACTCTATAAGATACTGCAGGTTTAAACTATTTATTCTAACAGCTCAAAGTGAAGTCAGACAAACAGGATTATCAACGAGGGGAGACGGCGGATATAAAACATTGATCCACAACATTTACGTTACTCAAACTGCTTTTTCAGTTACAGAAACAAACGAGCGGACTGATCTCCCTCCAGATATTAGAGTAATGTTAAAAAGGGTCGTGTTGTCTCAGCAGGTATCTCTCTGCCCCCTCAGAGGCTGCTCTTTCCCTCTCCACTCTGCTGCTCTGTGGCCGGCTCTCCAGCGAGCTACCCCCCACCCCCACCGGGCGATTGTGGACCTTTTCAACTCCAAAAAGAGAGCGGACTCTTGAGAGAGCTCCAGCTCATAGCGGGGTCTGTGTGAGTGACTGCCCGGCTGGAGAGGTGGTGATCCCGGCAGGGGCTAGCTAGCTGTGCCGGCAGTTTGTGGAGCTTCTATTCTAAATCTACACAGTTGATTTCTCGCCTCAACATTTTTCAGAAGTGAATTTAGTTATGAAATAGCTATGGAAAATGTGAAGTAGTTGCGATGCGGCGGTGCTCGTGCATGTGTGTGGGGGGCGTTGCCTTGGAAGGAGTTTCGAGGGGAGGGAGGGGGCTTAGACGGAGCTCCTGAGGCGATGCTACTTTCAAATTATGCTAGCTTTCCAACATCATGGACCCTATCTTTAAGTACAACTTTGAGGTTGTACTTTACTTAAGTTGTACTTTACTTGAGATTTGTTTTTCCACAACAGTTCAGAGGGAAACATTGTGCTTTTTATACTACTACATTTACTCACACAGCTTAAACACCTTAAATGACCAGTTACTTTGATTTTACATACAAAACACATGATCAATTTATATAATATGATACACTACCACTCTTTTTCTCTCAATCACACACACCTGCAGCTATTGATGGAGCCGTTGAACCAGGAAGGGCTCTCCCCCTCATCAGGCTTGTTGGCCACTGGGAAGGCAGAGATATTGAACACAGACAGGCTGTTGTCTATGTAGCCTTTCATATTCATCTCGCCGTCTGGCTGGTAGGCGTACATGTACACGAGCCGAGGGATCATATCAGAGGTGAAGGCCACAATGAACGCCTACAAAGCAGGGAGACAAAATGGTGTGAGGGAAAACTAGAGGTGAAACTGGGTAGATAATGAGCACACAGATGTCATCCAGCACTCACATTGGTGACCACAGAGAGGACGGCCATCCCATTGAGGATTTCCTGCCAGGCTCCGATGCAGTGGGCCTTCGCTGCCACGGGACGTCTGAACTGAGTGGTGAGCTTCCAGGCGTCCACTCTAACCTCGATGATGTTGTTGACGAGTGCCAGCAGGGGTGCCAGGGGGAAGGAGGCGACGAACAGCGTGATGAAACCAAACTGGATCACTGGGACACAGAGAGGAGAGAGGTCAGTGAGGGACAGGGGGATGGAAACAGCCCCATCTGCAGAATCTCAGAGGACACTGCATCGATCCATCCACCCACCCATCTATCTATCTATCTATCTATCTATCTATCTATCTATCTATCTATCTATCTATCTATCTATCTATCTATCTATCTATCTATCTATCTATCGATGTATCTTAACAGGTAATTTACCAATGTTTGTCTTGCTCTGAAACTGGACTTCCCTAAAATGGTCTTGACTGCAGCCAAGCTTACAAGTGTGTCTCTAAATCTCCCTCTTTGTGTGATGCATTGACTGTGTACTGAGTGTTTACCCATCTCCAGGTACTCGTAGAAGAGGCCCAGCTGTCCAAAGACCTGCAGGTCGTGGTCCTGCTCCCAGCGGCTGTACAGACTCTCTGGGTGGTTTCGTGCCTTCCTGCTGCCCCACCAGTTCATCATCCACCTGAACGGACACAAGGGGGCGACAGAGAGCGTTGAGAAGAAACATAATTCACCCTCTAACAGCCATATTGGAGGCTGTATTGAATTGTAAACAATAGCTATAAAGAGAGAGACTGAGTTTCTAAACATAGGAGCTTTCCATCTGAACTGAGCGTAAAAGAGGTTAGCTAATTTAATAGGTCGATTTCTCTATTCGTTTTGAATGGAAACTGATTATTTCAGCCACTGATGATGGGACATTGCACAACAGACATTCAGACTTGTCATTGTAGCAAAAGCACAGGTGTTACTAATAACATTAACGATGGCTCTGTTCTGTTTAAAGCCTCTGAACACCCACACAGGTGTTTTCAGTTATCCTGGCTAATTAGTCTTCTGCTCAGCTTGAATGTGGGCCGGAGCTTCGATGGAAATTTATTAGGGCTGACCCGAATGCTTTGAAGCTTCGACCGTTGCCATGGTAACCAACCTCCAAATCAGTATTTGAATGCTTCGTTTTTTTTTGTTTGTTACACAAGTATGTAATAATAATGTATAAATAAGTATTTATTTTAATTATTTATTTTCCTTTTTTCAAAATGATGTATAATTAAGTTAAAGGGAGATTTGTCGAGTATTTAATACTCTCATCAACATGGGAGTGGGCAAATATGCTTGCTTTATGCAAATATATGTATGTATTTATTATTGGAAATCAATTAACAGCACAAAACAATGACATATATTGTCCAGAAACCCTCACAGGTACTGCATTTAGCATAAAAAATATGTTCAAATCATAACATGGCAAACTGAAGCCCAACAGGCAACAACAGCTGTCAGTGTGTCAGTGTGCTGACAGTGTGTTGACTATGATTTGCCCCAAACTGCATGTGATTATCATAAAGTGGGCATGTCTGTAAAGGGGAGACTCGTGGGTACCCATAGAACCCATTTTCATTCACATATCTTGAGATCAGAGGTCAAGGGACCCCTTTGAAAATGGCCATGACAGTTTTTCCTCGCCAAAATTTAGCGTTAGTTTGCATCATTTTTTAGCCTCCTTTGCGACAAGCTAGTACGACATGGTTGGTACCAATTGTTTCCTGGTTTTCTAGTTTCATATGATGTATCTTCACTCTAGCTTTAAAAGCGAGCCCGCTACAACCTAAAAATCGCAAGTTGCGTCAATGCGTTAAAGAAATTAGTGGCGTTAAAACAAATTTGCGTTAACCCGTTATTATCGCGTTAACTTTGACTGCCCTACAAAATATAAAAAAAGGCCCCAGCCATGGTTGATATATCTATGAGTTATGTGATGCAGCTAAATTTAACCTCTCTGTATCTTTTCTGCGTGCAGATGAATTGTGCTCTGAATGGAGTACTCACGGGACCAGAGCCTCCTGGATGTTGCCCCACACCTGTTTACCAGTCATCACTATCACCAGCTGGGTGGTCAGCTCTATCAAACAGCCACCTGGGTCACACTGAATGGAGACAGGTTGATGGGAAAGAAACAAACATTAACTCAAATTCAGACTTAAGTTGAATTAGCAGTGCTAATCTTATACAATGTAATGTAGTTTTGTCTGGTACCTCTTCATTCCTCAGTTTGCTGCCAAACATATACGCGTACTTCCCAGGATAGCCGACAAACTTGCCCTTAAAGAAAGCCACGTAGAAGCAGGAGGAGTAATAGTTGACGAACTGGAAGAGGAACATCTTCACTGTCAGTTTGTTCTCATACTCCAGGTGGGTCTTGGGAATTTCTGCCACATAATAAAAGATAACAAAAAAAACATAGATTTTGAATACATAATCCAACAAATGAACACATTTGCACACCCAAGGATCAATATGAAACACATAATGGATACATAATGGACACAGAAGTTTAATAATCTAGGACTCTCTCCCTCGCTCTGACCCTCACCCATGTCAGTGATCCAAATAGCCACTCTCTCATACATGAGGTTGAGGATCATGATGATGACAAAGTTGATGCAGGAGGCTGTGACAGAGGTGGCCAGCTGTGGCGTGATGTAGGGGCCGACCACCTGCAGGTGGCTGGTTGCACTGTCCTTCATGATGCTGGCGAAGGCCGCGTATACCGCCAGGCGGTACGCTATCACCCCAATGATGCAGGCAATGATCAATGAGATCTTCAGGACAGAGACAACAGAGACAACATGAAAGAAAACCACATGGCACGAGACAAAAGTACAGTACAACATGCAAACTGTGATGCAAGTGCAAAACACCAAAATACATGTAGATATATGAATAAAGCGAGGTGAATTATTGCCAACATGGATGTTAGGAGTCACTGTCACGCTTGAAGTGTGTGCACACGTGCCCAAATGAAATACCATAATATTCCCATCAGCTCAATCACATGTTAAAGGTTTTTACCATAGACTGTATGTAAAGGTGGAGGACATGACAGCTCCCCAAATGTGAAGCCAAAACATCTGGATCGCCCCCTGGTGGCTGGCTGCAGTATAGGTCATAAAGCCCGCCCCCTCCATGTTAGTGGATGGGACATGGGCCAGTGTGTCATTTTTGGTAGTTCTTATCACACTGATGTATGTTCAAGTGTTCATTTTTTTCTGATAAGTTTGGTTTTAATTAGTTATTTGATGCTATAAAAAGGGGGTGAGATGTCATGAGAGCCGTGATTGACAGCTGCTCTCAGTGAAGTCGTCACAGAGCCAGAGGCTAGGGAGAGAGAGGAGATGTAACTTTAACTTTCCATAACCGTCATGAATCTGTGTAATAGAGCACGTGTCGGTTTCATCACAAATGTATTTATACTGTTATTATACTTATGCATATATTATACTTATTTGGGCTTCACTTTTGTACAGTGGGATGAAGTGGAGACGCGTCGTCCATTTTTATATACGGTTTATGGTTTTTACTAACAAGAGTCCACCACAGTAATATTCTGGGCCAGTATGTTTAAAGACTTTGGTCTTAAATGGATCACATTTCTACGAATGATATCATTTTGACCATGTTTTTAGAATTTAGTGTAAGTGCCATTAATTAAAAATCTCAGCTCCCAAATGATTTAAGAGAGCTCCATTTCTTAGCGGTTTTATACATACTGGCCCTGGTCACATGACATTAGTGATGACGATAATGATGAAGTGTATGATGGGAAAGACAAAAAAAGACAGGGTGGAAGAACAGGTAGAGGATGAAAGTCATTTAGATTCATCAAGTGTACCAAAGATACAATGCTCACCCATAACAGGACGGTGGCTCCAGACAGACATGAGCGTGCACACTTGCTTGTTATGGGTAAGTACGGCTCCATTTCCTACATCATAAGCAAGCAAAGCATGGACACAGGAGTCAGTCACCTTTTGTTATATCCTGAAAAGACAGCTCTAAAAGGCCAGGTCCGTTTAATTACCACTGGCCTCAGATGCGAGGCAGAGCGAGGTCGCCCACTCACAGCTCTTTGTGTGTAGGTGTTTCAGTCCGAGTCCAATTCTTTCATCTAGCTGGTCTCCTAGTGAAGCCAGCCTTTCAAGATACTGATGCGGTACAGAAGGAAACTCGTGCCTCTGAGTCTTTCCAGAAATATGTTATCCACACAAACTACACCACACCAAAACCTATTCCTCACCAATGTGGCATTCCACGTTAAGTGCCACCCTTACCCAGAGTGTCACGGTGGCCCAGCACAGCAACAACTTCCCCATTATATCTGTAGCGGTCCTGTTAAGAACCCACTCCGATTCCTAAAGACGGGTGGGATGCGGTCAAGGCAAATTACAGCACACGTCTGTGACTGTCACTATCACTTACTACAAATTCCCAACTCCCTGAAAATGCAGTCGGTCAATTTTACTTGGTAATATTCTTAATCAAAGAGTCTCCATTTACAACTGTTTTTTTAGTCCTGGCCTAATGAATGACTGCAACCAACTCAGTGTGTAGAGTTATCCAATAAATACACCAGA
The DNA here is from genome assembly GCA_916701645.2 of Sebastolobus alascanus. Taxonomy (NCBI): domain Eukaryota; kingdom Metazoa; phylum Chordata; class Actinopteri; order Perciformes; family Sebastidae; genus Sebastolobus; species Sebastolobus alascanus. The sequence continues at coordinate 175,356 of CAKAOJ020000022.1, forward strand.
TACTGTAATCTGTCCAAGCCTACCATACAGTATACGTGCCTGGTAACGTCTTGTGGAAGCTACACAGACCTAGAGTTAACAGTATTATACAGCATATTAGTATTTCATGAGCGCACAAACACCTGAGTGATGCGGTTCAGCTTGCGGTTGGTGCACTTGGTCTCGTACTCTGGCCGAAGCTGCAGCTGCTGTTGCTCCTCCTCAAAGTCGACCAGATCCCATTCGTACTCGAGACGAGCCTGCCGCCTCTTCCAGAACTCCAGAAACAGCGTCACTGCGGAGCATACGACCCACAAATGTTATTTTTAAGTGCTTTGACCCCCATTCATTCACCTCTTTTATGGCTTGTTCTAGGCAATAACTTTAAAATACACTGCCCCCTTCTTCCTGGACTAATGTACAGGAGGACCTGAAATTATCAGAGCTGATTACTCTTGGGGAATTTAAGTCCATTTTAAAGGATTGAGAAAATAGCACTCTTGGTCAATGTGGTTGCTCTTCAATTTTTCACTGTAATTTTTCGACCTGTTTTATGCATTATAACAGTTTTCTGTATTGTATACTAACTGGATATTGAGCTCATTCAGCTGCAGTGTGTGGCAGTTGTATTTGTCTGATTGTATTGTTTGTGTTTATTGTTGTAACAAAGTTTGCGCTGGTCACTCTTGAAAAAGAGATTTTGATCTCAATGAGACTTTTAGCTGGTTAAATAAAGGATTACATATATGGTTTAATAAAAAATTGATAGATGAAAAGTAAGTGAGGAAAATATGTTTTTTTCTTTTTGTGATTTGGGTGACTAGGTCCTTTAAATACAGAGTGAGTGTCAGTGATTTTGAATGACTAATAACAATCCATCAGCTCCCACTAGGTGGTGCTCTGGGTTAGAAAATATCAAAATGCAGAGAGCAGACATTTTTACTCACCCCAAATCCCCATAAATATGGCAAAAAACACTGTTCCCACATTGTCAAACAGGTGCGATTGCTGAAAGAAGAACATGTTTGAGAAAAAGTGAGATAATATAAAAAGGATTTGTTGACATTTAGCTGCAACCACCCTTTAAATGTCACATATTGTAGGTAGAACATAATTCATGATGAACAAAAACAAGTCGGATGTCCCACCCAGGAGGAGTTGCATGTTGAGTTGAGTTTCCAGTAGCCACATTTCTTGTCACACAGCGGGCACATGACAATTTTCCCTCCGATTTCCTCGCTGCATATTTCTTTACTGTAGGGAAAAGAGAGTTTCTTAGGAACAATGACATTAGTAATGAAAATAATACCTAATAAAACAATAACGAAGTACCAGAACAACAAAACAGGGTAGTATTCTTGATAAAAATCACCTCCACTCGTTGTCATCGTAGGTGAAGAATCCATAGATGAAACACATTGTCCCTACTATTGCAGCAAACAACAGCATCTCGGTGTAGAAGCCCAGCCACGCAAAATAAATACCTATCTTCTCCCCATAATACTTCCTGTTGAAGGAAAAACAACATTTTTGCTGTAAAATCTCAAAAATGCAATTCAAATAAATGTCTGTTAATTCACTGGTTGCGTCATATTTAGTACACTAACACAGTTTGTGAGATTTTTTAGTATGTCCGAAACCTTAGTATGAAGTGAACTGCATACTATTTCCGGTGAATTTTTACAGTGTGTGGACACGACAATGTTCATAACGAACGTTGACAGACAGATCTGTAACATCAATATCGCTTCAATTTATGTGTAAGTATAAGATTTCATTTTGCTAGTCGTAATATATATTTTAAATTAATTTAGACTTTGATTGTCACAAATTTTGATCACATGAGGTTGGCAAGGGTTACCATGGTTACACGTCTCCAACCGGCAAGGAGGCTGCGTGTCCGAAATTATACCTTCTACTGTTTATTCACAAAAAAATATGTTGAACGGTAGTACACATATTGAGTATGTAGTGCATAGTATGAGATTTCGGATGCAGCCACTATCTATCAGCGAATGAGGTAACACAATGGTGATTGAGCCGATAGTGGCCTACTGATAAAAGCCCTTGCATTTGCAGTATTATAAACGGGGGGGGGGGGGGGGTCTGTGGCGATATTCACAGGAAAAAAAAAAAAATCACAAATGGCGCACACACCTGCAATTATTGCTTATTGCCATAGATGCCGCCAAAGAGAACAAAACGGAGATCTTCGAGGTTGTATCTTTAATGTTCAGTAAACACACATCAGAAATAAGTACTTTGTTGTAGAGTCTTACCTTATCAGATTGAGGGGCTGCTCCTTGAAGAAACAGAAGAATCTGGCCCAGTGTTTGTGGAGACTGTATCTGTCGCTTTCGCAGTTAGCGTCCTTCGATCTTGTCCAGTATCTAGACTGCACGCACATAGAAGACACAACCACATTCACAGCGTTATTCATCTTTGCAATGCAACATCCAACACTGCCTCCAACGGGATGTTACTGTCGGAAAGCAACGAGTACACATTTCATTGAAGAACATGTACGTGCATGTCTTTTTTTCAATGATAAAAAGTGCCAAAAGTTCACCAAAAGAGGCTCACATCATGCAGGGGGAAGGCAGCAGTGTAGGTGCCGTTGTTGAGCAACCTCTTGATCCCTTTTTTGTCTTTATCTGCACATTCATCCCTGAAGTATGAGCAGCGGGACAGGATGTAGTAGACCTGGGCAGAGGGAGACATAGACGGATAAAGTTTCGTTGGAGAAAAACAGAATGACGTTGCTTCTGTATTCACAACAGTTTAAGATAATGGACATTAAATTCCTCATAATAGACATAAACTGTAACACATGTAGGCCTGCCCCCAGAACTGCAGCACACTGTAGTATTTAATATAGCAAATTCTGATTTGATGTGAATGTCAAGGGAATGTTTTTATTTGAAGGTCACAAACAAGTTATGGTCAAAGCATCCTTACTATCCTGTTGCGAGTAGAAGGCGGAAAGAACGTCTCTTTGTCGTCGATAAGGTAGAATGTGGACATGCTCTTGTCGAAGGGAGCTGTGAAATAGTCTGGCTCGGGGTGCATGATGTGCTCCGGCAGGCGAAAGGGGGTGGACAGCCAGTTCATGGGCATGTCGTTGTTTTCTGGGATGTCGTTGGCCTTGAATGGGACCTTGATCTTCAGCACGTCTGCGTAGGTGGCCAACACTTCCCACGGAGCGTGGATCTTCACAAAATAAGTCTTTCCATCGTCTGACTCCTGATGATGATGACAGTGAGACAGGTGTCACAGTGTAATGAGTCATAAACTAAAAAAACAAACAAATTCAGTGATAAAAGAAGAAAAGTGCCTTTTACAGGTTTTACATAAAAGACATAATGACCCTTTTGTACTGGTTTATTTTTTTTTACCACAAAAAACTTCCACTGTTTTTTTTTTTGTCTTTTTAAAAAAACACAAGAAAAATTCTAAAAAACAGCATAAACACAACAACAGATACACATACACGTCTTTTATGGGCCACTTAATTTCCTTTTACATTAGACATAATCAAATCAATAACTGGATGCTCTTACTGATTTATCTTCTGTCTCCAGCTCCAGGCCGACATTCACTAGATTGGCCTCATACAGCTTCCTCCTCTCCTTCAGAAGAAAACAAAGCATTTAAACATACCGGTATATTTATTAGTTTGATATAAATGCCTTTTCTGCCATTGTACAACAGTGACATTTATTGTCCAACAGAATGAAGTACACACAAACTGTGTGAAAAAGAATTATACACACACTTGAAAGAAAAGAGCCTGAATACTGCAAAACCTTTACATATAATATTATTGAGTAGCACATATTCAAGAGTGTGAAATGTACAGACTTAATTAAGCAAATTTGTTTTAACTCCACTAATTTCTTTAACGCATTAACGCACCTTGTGATGTTTTGGTTGTAGCGGGCTCAGTTTTAAAGCTAAAGTGAAGATACTGGTATCATATGAAACTAGAAAACCAAAGGAATCCATTGGTACCAACCATGTCATACTAGCTTGTCGTGAAGGAGGCTAAATAACTCTCCAAACTTGCACAAAATGTTTGCGAGGAAAAACTGTCATGGCCATTTTCAAAGGGGTCCCTTGACCTTTAACCTCAAGATATGTGAATTGAAATGGGTTCTATGGGTACCCACGAGTCTCCCCTTTACAGACATGCCCACTTTATGATAATCACATGCAGTTCGGGGCAAGTCATAGTCAAGTCAGCACACTGACACACTGAACAGATAAAAAATGTGTGATTAATTTGCGATTAATCGCAATTAACAATGGACAATCATGCCATTAATCTCGATTAAATGTTTTAATCGATTGAAAACCCTAGATATAACGTTACCATATGGCACCTGGAATAGGTTAATGTTTTCAGAAATAGGCACAGAGAAAGTTAACGTCCATATCATTGAATATTCACAAACAAAAAAAATGTACCTCCTTGTTAGAGCTGAAATTTACAACACATGTGGATAACACACAGGAACTGGCCTCCCGTTTGCTCTTCCTGATACAGTGGAACAAATGAGTGAGTTCCTGACCAGGCCAGAGGTCTGAGTGTTGACTCACTAACAAGGCTGTGGGTAAAATGTGAGTCGACTGTGACACACTGCCTCATACCCGAGTGGTAACACAGAGCTGTGAAGACTAACAGCTCAGCATCAATCACTGGTCAAACACAAGTCTCTCAGCACCCCACAGCTGATAAAGAGACAAAAACACATCTGGCCAGCGACAGTATGGAAATACTTTAAGTTGTTTTACCAAAGAAAAAAAGGGCTGGAAGTCTGTCTCTAGAAGTGACCTTCTCAGAAAAGTCCTTGAGAGGATTACTGAGACACAAGCTGAGAACAGTTTATCTAACTTTATCATTGTTGTGGTATTTGGGGCATGCCGCTGACACACACAGTGTACTACAGGATATCCTGTAAGAAACAGCTCTCACTGTTTAATGAAATAACACCAGCTCTTCTTTTGTGTGATATTTGGGGATTTCAAGATATTTAGTTCTGGAAATAATACAACAATAACACTGACAAAACATCAGTTATTACACACACATGCTTGCAGATAGTGAACTAGGGGAATAGAAGTACCTAGAAGTTGTTTCTTACCTGTTTTCTCTCGCCATCTTTATCGTCAACGTAGGACAGGACGAAATCAATCCTGCGCACGCCATCACGGAAGAACACAGAGTCTTTACTGTGTTTCTGTTTGTCAATCTATAATGAGATGGAACAGCATTCACAACATTTAAACACAAATACTGCACACAGGTATCAGCTCAACAAGTCTTCGGATGCATTCACCACAGCAGAGCAGACAGTCAAACTACGAATGCGTCAGTGGCAGCAAAACCCAAAGAACAAGGCCTCCACACCACTTCACACTCGACTGTTTGTCTAAAACAACATATTTTCACACCAAAACACAAACAGCATGCTAAATGGAGGGCATCTGTTATGGCTAAAATGTTTCATGTTGCTCATTTCCCCTCATAGGATTTATTGAAAATGAGAATAGACTTTCAAAGAAATCTTTGTTGTATCTTGGGCTGCAACTAACGATTATTTTCAGTGTTGATTAATCTGTCGATTATTTTCCCGATTAATCGATTAGTTGTTTGGTCAATAAAATGTCAGAAGATCTTGAAAAATGTCGACCAGTGTTTCCCAAAGCCCAAGATGACGTCCTCAAATGTCTTGTTTTGTCCGAAACTCAAAGATAATCAGTTAACTGTCATAGAGGAGTAAAGAAACCAGAAAATATTCACATTTAAGAAGCTGGAATCAGAGGATTTTTGACTTTTTTTTCTTGAAAAAATGACTCAAACAGATTAGTCGATTATCAAAATATAGTTGGCGATTAATTTAATAGTCGATAACTAAACGATTAATCGTTGCAGCTCTAGTTGTATCACAGAATTCAATCCAGAAAGACATTCATGATATAGATTGCTTTGATTTCAGGTCATCTGTCAGCTCATTAAACACAACCTCAGGTTACACAACAGGGACATCCAGCAGCCATATCGGGAGTAACACACCAACCATTTTTGCGGTGTATTTGCTGGAATCCATAGTGTCTGAAAACTGTATTGGTGGCTGAAGAAATGATTCCAAACATGTGCTAGCCGGTCAGTGCTAGCCCTTCAGTGTGTGTCTCTTCAGCAGCCACGGGGCTGAAGATAAATGAACTACACAGGAATGCTTTAAGAGAGGAAAGGAAGGCATGCTGCTGCTAGTGCCGCGTCAGCTGTTCAGACAGCTAAAAATAACCATGTACCGGTTACTTCTGTCATCACTACAGTAGCTACCTACACTGGACTGCAGACAATTCAGACGACTCATTAACATGTAGCATCACAAAAACGACAACATCATCTCACTGTACTGTAGTTGTGACAGAGCTGGCCCTGTCCATCAGCACAACGCTGTAGGGGTGGGGAGGAAAGGAAGAGCACTTTACCTCCATGGCCCCACTCCCTGTATGGTTACGATGCATCATCAGAGGAAAGACTGGCTGCCTGATAGAGCAAAATTGCCTTTCTCCAGGGAGCACGGTCCGGCCCTAAAAGCACTGCTTCTCTCACTCTCACTGATCCCCGGCCAGAGCAGCTCCATCCAGTCCACTCACCTCCCCGAACAAGCCCCCACTTGCTCAGACATCCAGAAAGGAGAGAGAGAGAGAGAGAGAGAGACAGGAGGAGGGATACTAGGAGAGAGGTAGGGGAGACTCCTAGAGATGACATCAGCATGGGGGTAGCATAGCGGCTGCCAGCCAGCTAGCTAGCTAATGTAATAAGAGAGCACAGCATCATGGGATGCTGGCGGAGGTGAAATCACTGTACTGTGCAAAACTGACCATCCAGAGAGTAAAAGACATTCTGTCCAATATTACAGATAACCAGTAAAATTTCAGCTGAAAAGCCAACATGACCACATGAAGAAATCCGCTCTGATAAGACTGATAAGGGTGAACCACAGAAAACGGATAACTTGTGCATAATCTCCCCAGTCTGACATGACAGTTTGAAACTAATCAATTAAACAATCTGGAGACCACAACGGTGCACAAAGTGCAAATGGGACACTATCAATGGAATTGCCTGTAAATTGCCTGGGGGGGGGGGGGGAAGGGTAACGTGACGTCATATTTGTTCCGTATCTGTCAAAAGCAAAACAAACCGTAGCCGGCCGCAGTGAGCCGAGACGAGAAAGTTGAAAACGGCGGAGGGTCCGCGTGGTTACGACCTGCACCCTCACATATTAAATCCAAAGTGGTAAACACTACACATCCAGTAAAGTATGGAAACACTTTGGGTTTCACACATTGCCAGGAAAAGCAGAGCTAGACATCACGGCTAAAGCTGCACGCTAACTCTGTCATGGACAGGAAACGTTATCGTATTGCGGTAACGTGCGGTCAAGTCAGCCGTCACTCGCACCTTAGCGGTCAAATCGGCCGACGCTACAACTGTAGAGCACCCATATACTGACATTTATGTTAAATGTATTCAAACGGCCCCCTTGGAGCCGACTATTGATGGATAAAGAGAACGGAGCTGATGGGAGAACTTGCGACGCACTTGGCGAAGTAAGCGGAAGTATACACGTGTGATTACGTCCGGTTTTCAAAAATAAGGTGTTAACAAAGGGAACTGTATATACAAAATACATATATGGAAATAAGATTGATTGGATTATATTAACCAGAAGTATAAAACATCACATGTCCCCTATTAATTAAAAAGAAATTGCCACTAATTTGTGAGGGAAATGTCTATTCTAATATTCTAATAATGCACACAGTGCACTTTAATAGACTGAGCTACTTTTCTAATTCTGCCCACCACAAACAGCTCTACTCTGCACCTTTATAGACTTGTTTTACTGTATTCTACAAACAATGTACAGCTTTATTCTGCACTTATGTCTATTTAAAAAAAAAAAAAAAAACTCTCTTCCTCAGATCTTATCCCGTAATATATTCCACATTTGACATTTCTTAATCCCCTGGTCTCTACTGTATATCTCCTATATTTTATTATCCAGCACTATATCACTTTTTGCACTACATTCACATTTTTAATATTCCTGTATCTCAGTTGTTACCCTGCACTATATTCATTTTTAACAGTTTTCTTCATCTCCTGGTATTTTTATATCTGGAATATTTTTATACTTTGTACTACTAACTTGTGCCTTTTTACTAATATGCTTGCACTGTGGAACTGTGATGCTGGAAACTTGAATTTCCCTCGAGATCAATAAAGTTACTATCTATCTATCTATCTATCTATCTATCTATCTATCTATCTATCTATCTATCTATTCTTTGATTTTTGAAATTGCCTCAGACAAGTATACTGTAAGTAAGACATGCTGGTTTTATCTCTACCGCACTGATTCCTACTGTAGAAGGATTTGTGTCCACGTGTTCAACCTTTTAACGGTTTTCTTATCCTAAATTATGCATGCGTTCTTACTGCTGGTCTACATTACCTCCCGGACTAGATTGGACCATGTTGACCGTGGCAGGGTGGGTGCTTTCTTTAAATGGGACGTCGCTGCAAAAACTCTCTAATTTGCTGTAATTACAGATCAGCCGTATGGAATCAGTGCATCTGCTGCTCAGTAACGCTGGTAGAGGCCACAGAGCTCTGTACATTTAGCAGCTAACCCCTAACCACTGGGTGTTTAGACATGTGTATGTCTTTTATCTTAATTAAGGAGGGTAAATGTAGAACACAGAGTAAGATAAATAGGCTACTAGTTTCAGGGAAGGGTTTCTTTAAAATATTACTTTCAAAGCATTTTTTTTTTTTTTTTGGGCTAAAAGTCAACTCTTTGATTTTAAATATATCACAGCTGCTAAATTATATCATAATGTAGAATCGTCTCTCCACCCTATGACTCTCCTGTCTAGCTTCATTTTCTACAGGTCAACATCATGTAAAGTATCTAATGCACTCTGATATTAGTGCCACAAAACATAATGGCAATTCTCTTCTCTCTCTCTCTGTTTTTGCTATATTATTTCAACAATATCAAAGGTCATTTTTTTCTTTTTTTGCAAAGAACATAGTTCTGTATTGTTAGCCCGATTTAGTAAATGGTTGCCTCTAGATCTCTGGATTATAGCTTTATTTCATCATGGTAATCCTTGGACTTGTTCTAAACACAGAGAAGATGTTTTTCTCCAGAACTAAAAAAAGGAAAAATGAATACTCTGCTGAAAAAAATGTATCTGGTTCAGTGAGCCTCCCTAAAAGTTCACATTGACCCTGCTGAAAAGTTGCATGCAGCTGAAACTTCTTGTAAGGGGAGGACCGTACACTCAGCTTTTGTCTCCATTCTTCATTACAGAGGCAATTTATTGACGTGTAGCTGCCTCCCCTCTAAAACTCCTTGATGTGATCTTCCACTCGGCTGAATCGTAGCCTTTAGTTGGAGGGAGCCAGATTATTAGAAAAGCTTATTGCGCTGCTGTTAAAAAAAGGGTAATGATTCCACTTGTTACACACTGTTTAAACCACATTTTAGAGCATTCGAAAGAAGAAGCCTACAGTATACTATCTGGTTAGCCACAGCCCAGTCCAGTTCTGTCATGAGCACAGGGCAGGGTCATGATTACAGTATAGACTGTACACTTAAAGTGCATGAACACATATAAATGCACACACACACACAAAAACAGCCAGGGCAAATACGGTATACGGTGCATGTGCAGGTCAGCATGTGTGTGCACTTTCTAATTATGCCGTAACACCACCAGGCTGTTGATTTCTCCTCAGTGAAGCGGACGATCATCACAGGTGAGAAGAAAGCAAGGCCTTTTCCTACGTGTGATGCATCAACACTCATGCCAGCATGTTTCCATTACTCTCTGCAGGAAAAAAAACGTGCTCTCCAGAAGCCAGCATCATCTCTACCAAGAAATGTGTATTGATTTCAACTCAGATATCCAAGCTTTATGCTCTGAATAGCCAATGCCGGTGGAGCAACCCAACACTGAGCAGACATTTCTCGAGAAGGAAAAAAAGGCCGGCAGGCAGACATATGCTTAAAATTGCATCACATCACAAGCCTGTTTTACCATGCCATACCCTGGAACGAAACTTCAGGAATAGTGCCCGCTTTCTCGACAGCTGTGGAGGAACCGAGTGGATAGTGAGGGAAAGCCTAACGACACACTGAACAACACATACAGCTAAAAACTGCAGCAGCAACCTTACAGAGGTGATCAGACACTCCACACTTGGCATTACGTTTACACACCGTTACAGATTGTGTCAAAAAACACTTCATACCATAACACTCTGAAGACCAATAAATGTTATAAATCAGGCATGGTTGGTCTCACTCAGTTACAGGTTTGAGTTCAGAGACGACACAAACACGCAAACACTGACACAGCGGCATGCATCTGCTGTGTCCTCGATCGGTGTCTTACCCCGGTCAAAGCATTGATTCGCTCTAAGGTCTGAGCCTCAAACTGTGGACTGTCGCTGTGGTCAGAGGGAGCCAGGGAGGCCAGGGAGGCCAGACTGGTGTTGAGAGACTCACAGGTCTCTACAGACACATCAGGCGTTAAAGGAGACTTTAAGTACAGTGTGAAAGGGGGAGAATAGACAGGAGCATAAGGGTTATCTCTCCGACTCTCTCACGACGTGTACAGGTTATAACCTATTATGATTGGATGGATGTAATCTCTAATGGGGAAATCTAAATAAAGCCTTTTTCGCTCGAACACAATGAACTTCCTGCTACCATTTGTTTACAGGAGGTAAGCTGGAAGTGAAGATACAACACTGTCAAACAGGAATCTTTCATTTACATGTGTTGGAAAGCTAAATATTAACATATAGGAGGGGCACATTTTCACATATTTAAAAAGCTTGTATAAATTCAAATCATCCAAGCATTTGCAAACTATTCTGAGGCACTTGCAAACATGTATAATGACATTGGATGAAATTACTATTTGGTATTTGTATGAAATGAAACTCTCTCTCAGACTGAGTGTAAGCATGTGGTGAGTTTGGTGTTTACCGCTGATTGTTCCTGCTGGAAGGATCCTGTGCTGGACGAGGGATGTTGTTCGTAGCCATTTATATCATCTGCAAGACAGTAGGAACACTAAATTAACAAAAGAATTACCCATGTTAATTATGGCAGTATTCTCTAACCATTGTAAAATAATAATAAGTAGCATAGTGGATCTCAAACAGGCATGTTGGTGGCACTTAAAGGGATAGTTCAGGTGTTTTGAAGTGGGGTTGTATGAGGACCTTATCCATTAGTCAGTGAGTCATTAGTCAACTACATAAGATGACGGTCGGCACGCGCCCAACTTCGAGAAGCAGACAGGAGTTAAAAAAAAATATCAGTTTTTTTCAATGCAGTCTAGTTGCTTTGGCGAGAGCATAGCTCGTCCCCATTGGAAATGGTGACTGTATAGCTGTCTCATGGCAAGGTAAACTGGCAAAAATATTCTAAATATAGCGTACACTTAAACTGATATTGATTTTTTTTAGGTGGGCCTTTCTTTTAGGTGGCTAAAATATGTTTTGCTGCCGGTCCCGTCCACAGCAGCACATTGCTTTGCTTCCGTGCGGTAACTCCTGTCTGCTTCTCCAAAATGGGGAGCGTGCCGACCGTCATCTACTGTAGTTCATACATTGGCTATGGATAAGTACCTTATACTACCCCACTTCAAAAACACCCAAACTATCCCTTTAAGTTTCAGGCATATGAACAGCTGCCTCAGTTAAGAGAGGACCACTGACAGGCGGCCAATGTTGTGGTCTATATTTGTGCAGTATTTTGTGGCAGCACTCCCACAGGCCAGGCAGCATGACTTAACAGGATCACTGTGAAAGAATACACACAGCCATGTTGCTGTGCTGCGATTCTATCGCTGCAGGAGTGACCGCAGGAGACGAGACGGAGAAGTCTTGTAAACCCCCCTCGACGTGACTGAAAATGAAAGCTGCCTGTTTGATGAAACATAGCTTTAATCATGCTGAAGTTCTGCTTTCACCTGCCATTCATTGCCTGACAAAAGCAATTACAACCTTCTAGAGTACAATCATTCTGAGAGAAACATTTACATAAACAAATAGCAGAGGCAGATGGAAAAGCGAGGCAAACGTCAAGTGCTGTCGGCACCGCTATCACCCCAAAAAAAATAAAGCACAAGGTTTCAGCCTCTGTGTCTGCGTTTAAATAGAAATGCCACCGTCCTAATTGATGGTCTCTCTGAGGTTATATTTAGTCTGGACTCAACACAGAAAATGTGCTTACACTGACCTGAAACAAGCATTGGAACCTAGTTATATGTAGACCTTCTCTGTCTCTACGTTATTACACAGCAAGTCAGCAAAGTATAAGTTAGAGGTTCAAAACTGAAATAAATTACATTTTTCAGAACTGGAATACAGCATCTTTTCCCACTGCAGACATTTGCTGTTTTATTTGTTGTACTAAATCACTGTTATTCACTTAGGTTAAGCTCTTGATAATGTCTCACAGTAACAATGCAACAACTACAAGAAATGTAATTGTTAGTTATTTGTTATTTTGAATATGAAAATCAAGCTGGCGGTTATCATTTTTATCATTTTATCTGAACATTTAGTCTGCAATAAAGTTTGAATTGAATTGAATTGAATTTGCATACACAGCATGCTTATTGTTATCTTTAGAATTAGTAGGATGTGGAAGTTTAGAGGGGACTGTTATCCATCAGAACCACTTACAGTCAGTACAACTTACAGCAGACTTTTATTATGCCAGACTTTTATAGTATTTTACAACAACATTAAATCCAACTTCTTGTTTCATCTTCCTTAAAAACAGTTCTGATATTGACTTTGATGGATGGATTGCTGTCATTTGTTCCTAAATATATTTCTTTCACAACATATGAGAATGCCTCTCAAGCAGCTGAGCATATTTTTTGCACAGTTGGACGCAGTATTAGAGCACTCACTCGGTGTAAGCCTCTCTCAGCTAAGCCAACAGTCTTTTCCCATCTAGCTAAGAACGAAGTCTCCACAGTTGAGGCTTTGTTCAAGAGAGAGCAGCTGATCACAGTGGAAATGCCACAAGGCAGCGTCTGTCCCTTTTTTTTTATTGCCACAGCAAACACACAGATTCTAAACATCATGCACATCTATTATTCACATAAAGAAAGCTATGTTACAACTCGGCTATATCGATACTAAAAGGGGAAATCCTGTTGACTCTTAAAACAGTGACAACAAATACAGCTGGTTTATTGAAATAACAGAGATATGAACTACTCTTAAGTATCTGTAATAGCTGTATTGAATTTTACCCATAGTTTTTCAATGTTACCACTGCCACCTATCAAGGGTGTTAAAGTAAATTCAGCAGTCTCACTCAAACTGATTTATTCGTATACAAACACAGTGGGTGGGTTTGTCTGATTTCCTGTGACAGAAAGACACTGGTCGTCTGTCGTATACTGTACATATACACCTGCTTTAACAGGCCAGTTCACAAGACAATGCTAGATAAACGTAATCCGTATTTACAGTAAGGACGAGCACTTGCGCGACAACAAGGGACAACCCAAGTTTTGTCTGAATCTACGTGGTCAAACCACAACCAGGAATAGTTTGGGAACTTGTACCTACAGTATTTTCAATGTGGTTTGAATCTAAATACAGTGCACAAAGAGTTAGTAGGCAATCCGTGAGCCGTCTGTGTGTTTATGTAGTCGGATTTACCTTCAAGTGACATTTAAAGACTCTCAGCTTTTATGTTTTTTATTCATTTAGACTCTGAATGTGTTGTCTGGAAATACTAGTAGTCTGGGGATATGTACCAGTAACAGTAAGACTTTTTGAGTGTCTATTCACAACCTGAAAATTAATTTTTCCCTATATCCTGACAATGCATATACAATAGAGTCAGGGTTTGCCGTACAGTATATAATCAGTCCTCCTGATGGTTCGTAGAAGCTATGAAGAGACTGTTTCCATCAGCAGTCACCGTTGTAGAGTCTATGTACCTCTATATTAAAACAATCAAGATTTGGAGAGGTTTGAGGAAAACACTGGTCCACTGTTATCTCAGCACACCATAAACACACCAAGGTAACAGTAACAGGAACTATAGTTCATGATCCTGCAGTGATCTGCTATACTCCTCTCTATGTTGCAGATGACACACAACACTGGAGGGCATCCAGGGTGAATCAGCCTCCCTTCAGCAACACCATAAATGGCTAAAAACACAATCCTTGTTTAAAGTTCACATTTAGCCAGAAGCAGAGAGGGGTTTGGGGTTTGTGCCGGTGGATGAAGTGGCGCCTCTAAATGACAAAGTGTTTCCAGTAAGCAGGCCAGCTGTCAGCTGCTGCTCAGTGCTCAGAAAGAAAGCAAGACTATGAGCTGGTTATGGCGTTGAAGGGAAATGTGCAGGGTGGGTACATTTTAAAACGGTTTAGCACATGGTACTTCAAATTTCAAAAGGTCCTGTGTAAGTAAAGGTGTTGTGTAGTAAACACTGCAATTTGCCAGTTGTCCAAGGAAGACATACAGTGATATAAATCTAATTTAAAATGTGTTGTTTACCTTATGTTATGTTATGTTATGTTATGTTATGTTATGTTATGTTGTTATGGTCATTAGAAAGTTTCTATTTCTGTAAGCTATGTGTCCACAATATGGAGTAATGTTTAAAGGAATGTAGTTTTAGTGTAATATTTGTTTAGCAGTCCACGAAAACTTTAAAACTGTTTAAAGTTCTTCTTAACAGAGTGGAGGACACCAACCTCAGTGTAGTCTTAATTGATTTCCCCAGTAGGACAGTGTCTCAACACTATTTAAGCACAACACATAGCAACATTTTAAATGTAAAACCACGGGGGCAGCCAGACAAGCCCGGCTGCCTCCGGCTTTTAGCTACTCACCATTGAAAGACTCTGTTGGGCTCATCTCAATTAAACTGTCCCCTCCTGCTTTCCCCGTTATTCGGTGCATGTTGAGTCTCTCGTGTACCCGTGTAGCCGTGCTTATCGGTCCTCATGTACACCGAGATATCCCCCGGCCAGACGACTTCTGTCCCGTCTTCCCACGCTTGAAGCTCCTTCACAGCTGGTCCTTCTTCAGAGACGCCTCGGCTCGTCCAGCAGTCTACCGGCCCAGCTGCCCTCCTTCACCCGCTGCTGACCGCCGCATGCTGCATCACTCCCGCATGGGGGGGGGGAGGTATGTGAGGGGAGTGGCTCCACACCACAAGCCTCCAATGAGCCTGGGGGGGTGAACAGACACTGTACTCAAATGTCTACATCTTTAGGCAGACATATGTATGTAAAAACTGAACGAACACATATGGATATGAGACATTAACCTACATAGGTACTAACATGCAAAACAGCAACAACAGAAGCTAACGTTAGCTAGGCAACGGAGAAGTTGGAGGTTTTCTTCCCGTGGACTTCATTAAATCAAGACAGCTGGAAGTTATTCATGGTGGCACCTCAGTACTCTACTTACCAAGATAGAGAAGAAAATATACGTCGTAAGCGTGGAAACAGTCGTCTATTTTTAGCTAGTTACAAGTCAGTTTAATTCAGAGGTTCATTTTTACTGGACGAGAGTTATAGTGAAGAGTGTTGTTGTCATGGTCACCAGTGGGTTAAGTTCTAGAACTGTGTCAGATTTGACACCTGCCCAGCCAATCAGAAACGAGCCTTCTCCAGGCCGTGTTTACATGAAATGATGATGTCAATTATATTCAATTAAAGGTCCCATAAGTGAGATTTTCATGTCTTTTTTTTATATTATAAAGCAGGTTTAAGTGCTATATAAATACTGTGAAAGTATTGAAACGCTCAATCCACAGAGAAATACACAGCCCCGTATTCAGAAACTCTGTCTTTGAAATATGCTGTCAGGATTTCTGTCCATTTGTGATGTCACAAATACACAATACAGATAATTTCACAGTTTTAAACGTAAATGTTCTAAATGTGTCCCAGTTTATTTCCGGTTGCAGTGTATGTGAATGACATCAGCCGACAGGAAGTAAACATGAGCCCAAACTGTTACCTAGCAACGCAATTACGTTGCAGTTCCATTGAAATGTGCTAAAACGTTTCTAGTAGAAACACAAAATACAAGTATGAACCTGAAAATGAGCATAATATGGGTCCTTTAAAGGCAATGTAATAGCTACACTATATACAGACTCTGGGATATCTTTGTGACACCGTTTAATATACAGGGCATTTTTGTCACTTGATGGTTGAAAAAGTTGGAAGTGAAACCAAGTGGGTAAACACTGACTGAAAAATAACGACCGAGCAGTAATTACCCAGACCATATGATAGCCTATCATCTGCAATCAAAGTCATATCATTTGTTAATATGCAAACAAGGGCTATGTTAAACAAAGAGACTAGGCTACACGGATTTGTGTGTCTCTGGTCTTGATGCTGCTGTCACTATGCTCCCTTAGATCATGTATTTGCTTAGGTGTTCATGTCATTTGTCTGGCAAAATGTCAAGAGTGAGAGCTTCCAGGAACTCCTTCACAACCAACCACATTAGGCCATTAACTCATGCCTTTCCAAAACTGTTTCCTATCAAGGATCCCGCAAGGGTCTCAGTCTACCACCTGAGAAGATACTCAGACAGTTAAAGGTCTTATTGATAACATTTTTATTTAGACATAATTTTTAAAAAAAATACATCGACAAAGCATTTAGAAAGGTGCAGAATAAAAGCATGGCTTTTCCTGAAAAAGAATATGACTGGGAATTAATCATTTTAAAAATGTTGGCGGGTCCAAAATTAATGCTTTCTTTAACTCTGTGGAAGATATCTGACGTTTGGTTCCCACTTCTAACAAGGCTTGTGAGCCAATAGTAAAACAACGTTGGTATGGTGTCTCTGGGTCGTCAGTTAGTGTGGAAAAAACGGATAAATGGCTGAGATTGCCGGTAAGTGACTGGCAATGACTTGTTGTGAAGTGAATGCAATGGAACGGGAACGGCAGAATGCGACATCTAGTCGCTGAATGTTATCAATGTTATCAATAGCACCTTTAAAGAGAGATTTCTGTTCTCATTATATTTGGAGAGTGAACCCTCAGTGATGATTTTAGGCTATAATTGTCCAAAGTCCTCCTCAGTACAAAAAAACATAATAGACACGTTCAATTCTTTGCTGACGAGCCCAATTTCCAGGACTGTGAACTCTATATTGAATCTTTCAGCGATCAGTCGGATGTTTAGTTTGTTCTGTTTTGTTTAAAGCAGCGTGATGTTTAGCTTATCTTCCCAGTCCTTCACCTCATCAGTATGTTTGTTTCCTCTATTACAGGGAGTTCAGGAAAGGGGCCAGCAGCTTTTCCCTGCTCCTCCCAGCCACCTCTCTGTACGACATATTTAGCCGCAGCGGCCCCCTCTGTCGCCCTTCAAGTGGTTTCCACAGTCCTGTACTGGTGTAATTATACTGTGCTCCTCTGCGGGGTGTGGCCGTGTACAGAAATACAGCCGCTTATTTTCATGACCACTTTTTCTTTAGCCTCATATCGCCTCTCCCACTTATGTGGGTCCTCCTGGGTGTGCACTGCTCTCCAAGGTTTCCAAGACTAATGGTGAAACTCATCTTTAATAACAAGGCAAGGAGGGCCACCCATTTGACATGTTAGTTTTTCTTTTTTTTTTACAGTCAAGGAGAAAGGATGGGAAACAGAAATAGGTTCACAGGACTGTGCAATATAGGAATCACATGTAAGATATTAAAAAAGATAAAAAAGAAACACACACAAGCACATCATGCGCTCACAAATACGAATTGAGAAATTGAGAATTGAGATAATAATCAACAGATTAATCGGTAATGAAAATAATTCTTAGTTGCAGCCCCAGAATAAAGTTTATTTGGGTATAAAAAAGAAAATAAACATTCTGTGGGTCCATAAAATCAGTCTCCCATTCATTGTCTATGGAGCAGCTCAGACTTTATATTCTATGACATCACAAGTTTGAGACTTACTTCTCTGGTTTCTCGCTTTGAGAGTCGCTCATGTTCACAAATACTGATTGAACTTTCCTCGGTGCATGAAAATAACATATTGGAATTCTTAATTCAGGTGGTGATCCCCTTCAATGGCTACAACAAGGAATGCTCAAGCTAAGTTTTTTCATGTTTGTTTTTTCTCTTCTTTCTTTTCTTTTCCTATTGTTGCTTGCTTGTGAGTTTTGTGTATATAGATTTTTTTATGTTATGTTTCCTTTGTTTGTTTGTTGTTTGTTTTGTTTTGATGAGTAATAGTTAGAACTGTCAAAATCCTTTTAACACCACTAATACATTAATGCAATCGAACTTTCAGAGGTTGTCAGTTTTAAATCTAGAGTGAAGATACTGGTATCATATGAAACTGGGAACCAGGAATCCATTGGTACCAACCATATCATACTAGCTTGTTGGGAAGGAGGTTAAATAATGCTACAATATTACGCTAAATTGTGGCGAGGAAAAACTGTCGTGGCCATTTTCAAAGGGGTCCCTTGACCTCTGACCTCAAGATATGTGAATGAAAATGGGTTCTATGGGTACCCACGAGTCTCCCCTTTACAGACATGCCCACTTTATGATAATCACATGCAGTTTGGGGCAAGTCATAGACTAGTCAGCACACTGACACACTGACAGCTGTTGTTGCCTGTTGGGCTTCAGTTTGCCATGTTATGATTTGAGCATATTTTTTATGCTAAATGCAGTACATGTGAGGGTTTCTGGACAATATCTGTCGTTGTTTTGTGTTGTTAATTGATTTCCAATAATAAATATATACATACATTTGCATAAAGCAAGCATATTTGCCCACTCCCATGTTGATTAGAGTATTAAATACTTGACAAATGTCCCTTTAAGGTACATTTTGAACAGATAAGAAATGTGCGATAATTTGTGATTAATCGCAATAAATAATGGACAATCATGCGAATAATTGCGATTAAATATTTTAACCGATTGACTGTCCTAGTAATAATATATTTTTTTATTTGTTTGAACAGTGGAAAACTCTGAATAAGCCTTACAAGCTTCTTGAACAGTGGAAAACTCTGAATAAGCCTTACAAGCTTCTTTCCTCTCCTGCACTGAAATTATTGTTTTCTCTTATTGTACGTATTTTATATCCAAATAAATGTGCAAATAAATAAAACTAGAAACAAATGTGTTTGATGAATTTAAGTTTTAATAGTTACAATTGTGTTGCTTTATATTAATTTTGTTTGTTTTCATGTTGGTTTGGTCACTCAAGACTTAATAGCCTATTGCTCAACCTCCATTATGGACTTTCAATATATATACAGTATATAAATATATGTGCAATATAGGACTCACATGTAAGATATTTAAAAAGAAAAAACACACACACACACAAGCACATCATGAGACACAAACCTCAAGTAGCCTACAGGCCTACTGTATAGAGAAGACTCCTACTGCAAGTGTGTCAGTACAATTTAAAGCAGAATTTTTGTTTAATATATATTAGAAATATGGAAAAATAGGCCTACAGCTACATTCAAACAGCAAGACACCAATGTAAAAAAAAAAACAACCTTATTTAATTTCACATGAATAAAATATATGAAGAGAATGAACCATTTCGAAGAGTAATATTATTCATAATAGCTACATTAGTGGATCATATTATTACTATTATTATTACAGCCTCCATTAGGGACCTCGAGATGCTTTCAAAGTGTAATTTCATGACTCAACATGTAGAGGTGATGGTGCTGATGTCTTTTTTAATGTCAGTGTGTGTAGGAAGATTTCAGATTAACCAGGCAGCTGTTTAAGCCGCTGCTGCCACCTTGTGGTGAATACACGTAATGTTGCATCAGTGAGGAGGAGGCAACAGAAAAATATGCCATTCCATCGCACCTGACAAACCACAGCGAGATTATCTCTGTAGCTACTGAAACATACAGTAGACCCTGTTTGTTTGTTTGTGTGTGTGTTTGTTGACCTGACTGAGCTGAGGGGGAAAACAAGGTGGAGGCGATATAAAAGATAAATGCTGTGACACCAGCAACAGGTAGAGTCGCTTTTACATTCCTTAGCTTGTAATACAACAACACGTTTGTTCCTCCTGGAGGAAGTACGGAAGTTGCCTTCTGCCATGTTCAAGAACACTCATGTTATTTTATAGTTGGACGCATCGGTGAGCTGACAGAGAGGCTCCGGGGATCTTTGAATGGTGACTGAAGCTTTGATTTAAAATCCTGCAGTCGCATCTGCATCCAGCAGCTACTCATCATGCCCATCGGCCACAGGAGGCAGGTGGGTGATCTTATTCACACATTAAGATAACATCGTTACATAATAGAGCTTCTGATTTAAGATTATTATGTTTAACATAGGCCGGCTGCTTTCAACACGACTGACAGTCCTGCACTTGTCAGAATAATAAATAGCTCCAACAGATCATTCCAGTGCTCTACAATGCCCACCCTTACATTTAAATCAAGACTACACTATGTTTTAATCTGAATCAGGATTGAATGAATGAGATGTGTGTGTGTGTGTGTGTGTGTGTGTGTGTGTGTGTGTGTGTGTGTGTGTGTGCGTGCTTCCACTGGTATCATACTGTTGAGATTGTGTTTCTGCCACACCTTCCCTGTGTTGGCCTGCATTGTATTCTACAGTATCAGTGTGTGTGTAGACTGTAAGTGAATAGCATGGATTGGCATGAAGGTGACAACATGCCATGCTGTTCAGTCAGGTTAGATTCTCACACAGTCACTGCATGGTGAGTCAGGATCACCACAGTGGCATTCACTGACACTGACACATCCACACGTCACAGTTAAACAGGATTCTTTTGTTGATGACGACCTTTCTGCAGATTTTCCACGAGCTATTGTTATTGAATACCAGTGACACCTAATTATCTCTTTTAATAAAGGCATTATTTGTCACTCACGCCTTTAATGTCATTTCAAAATCTAAAGAATAATGTATTCGTGGTGTGTGGACACATTTGACATAATTGTGTGGATGACTTCTTGTATTATTTTTTCAACATTTTGCTATATAGCCCAGTATTGAGCTGCTGGAATTGATGGGAGTGGTAAGAGAGAATGGCAATGAACAGACAACCCTCCCTCCTGTGGTAAGAATTTAATGTGTTAACAACATGCTAACTAGTGCGGGCCACCTTAAAGGGCCAGTGTGTAGGATTTTGGGGGATCTAAATGGAATATAATATTCATAACTATGTTTTCATTAGGTTATAATCACCTGAAACTAAGAGTTGTTGGGTTTTCGTTAGCTTAGAATGAGCCATTTATATATATCTATATATAGATATATATCTATATATATATCTATATATAGATATATATAAAGGGAGCAGGTCATCTTCATGGCGGAGTCCGCCATGTTGCTTCGCCATGTTTCTACAGTAGCCCAGAACGGACAAACCAAATACTGGCTCTAGAGGGAGCTTGTCGCGTTTTTATGTTACCTAAAGGCCACCATAGTTCTCCGACACGCTTGTGGAACCGTGGTAACGTGAGCTGCAGAGTTCAAAACCGTGGTACCGCCAGCCGCCGTCTGACTTCCGCTGCTCCTAAAGTAGTGTTATTCTGAGCGAGGCGCACGGCGTTGCGTCAATTTTGCTCTCACACAAGTCTTGGAAAGGGAGGAGTGAGTGGAGGGGCACTCTGTTGGTTGCAACCTGCAACCACACCAATAGACGCCACTAAATCCTACACACTGCTCCTTTAAATCACAGATTAAGATTGACCCATATACTGTGTGAAAGTCTGACTTTACCATATGATTTTTGTCACGCAGCACACGCCTCTATCATATGACTACGTCCTGGTTGCCAAAACAATGGATAAACAGGAGAGAGAGGCTTTCAAGAAGCAAAATGAATACATTGAAGAACTGAAAAAAAAGAACTTGAAAGTTACTGTGAGTCTTTAATAATAAACAAAAAAATGTGTCTTTACTGTTTGGAAAGGTTACACAACGATTCTTTCATTCATCTCGTCTTTATTCATCCATGTTAGAAAATTATAGACGATGATCTCGTCTTCTACGGGATTCAAGCGCCTAAAGAAATTTTTGAGAAGTACAGGTATCTGCTCAAAGTGTCTGACGCTTGTAACTGGAGCTCGGATCAGAACATCGTACCACTCAGCACCAGGTAAAACATGCTGCCGTACAGAAGCTATTCATGGCATTTTAAAGAGGACCTATCATGCTTATTTTTCAGGTGCATACTTGTATTTTGGTTTTCTACTAGAACATGTTTACATGCTTTAATGTTCAAAAAACGCTTTATTTTTCTCATACTGGCTGTGCTGCAGCACCTCTGTTTGAGCTCCATAAGCCCAGTCTGCTCTGATTGGTCAACTGGCCCACTCTGTTGTGATTGGTCAACCGAACCAAACTCTTCAGACTCCGCTCCAGCTCCGCTCTAACTATGTAACTTTGTATGAGGGTGTGCCAAACTAGCCGCTAGGCAAGTATCATGCAGCTGTGTTACTTGGTGACATCACCACGTTACGGAAGAAAAAGCAGACCTTTTACATGCACAATAAAACTATATAACACACTAAAGGAAAGGGGAAAAGCATAATAGGTCCTCTTTAAACAATCACGGATGCTATTTGAAGTATTTGTGATTTTTTATGTGTCCATATGGAAATTAAATCTTACTCTGTGTGTTGAAAGCTTTGTTGTTGTATGAATGTGATAGCCCGGCTCTTCTTTATCATTACCAAAAGGCAAAATTCAGCTTCATAAGAGACAATTGTCCTTGTTTCAGGATAAGGATTGTCCACTTCATCTTGAATCACACCCCTATACGTTCAGGAGGTGAGAGATACTAACTGTATTTACAATGTCCTCAGGTAACCGGACACCTAATCTTTCATGTTATTCTTCTCACCTGTTATTCTTCCCAGAGGGTTTGCGGGATCTTATGAAGATGAAGGTTTTTGACGCAAGGTTCTGCTTGCATGAGGTAAAAATCCTAACATACAGTAAACGCCTTGTTCTTGTACAGCATCTATGATTTATCACTATTACAGGTTGCAATATTGTCAACGCATCTGGCCCGATAAGTGCGTTACTTATTACCAGGTTTTGGACAGGACGATGAAAACAATAGACTGAATCATTATTTTCTCTTTAGTCAGATGTGAATAATATGATTAAACCAGTATATTTTCTCACACATCCTCACACTAATGATAGTGACACTATTATCTACTGATAAATCTCTTCACATGGCCGCTAAAGTGTTTTTCTTTTCTT
This sequence comes from Sebastolobus alascanus, assembly GCA_916701645.2. Classification (NCBI taxonomy): domain Eukaryota; kingdom Metazoa; phylum Chordata; class Actinopteri; order Perciformes; family Sebastidae; genus Sebastolobus; species Sebastolobus alascanus. Next base: position 198,700 of record CAKAOJ020000022.1, read on the forward strand.
AAAGAGCATCTAAAATGATGACGTGAAACCTGGCAACAGCCTTGCAAAACAATACATTGCTGCCAAAGAAGTATTTGTTCACGCAGAGACGCTATGGGAGGGATGTTAATGCAGTGAGTCATTCAGTGCTGGGGGTATATGAGGGAATGTGTGTGAACATACATTGACACATATAGTAAGCATGTACATGTGTGTTTACTACGACGACGTTTCCACCCCAGGAAATTAAAATGTAAATAAATTGCCAAAGCTGTGTGGATGTTTTTGTAATTGTGTATATATAAGCTAGTAAAACTTTACATTGTACGCTTCTTCTTTCAGTTGAGTCAACCAGTACGTACAAAGCTCCTCTTCATGTTGCTCATTTCCTTTGATTTCCTTTATTTCTTTTTGTGCTTCTGCTTTCAGAAAAAGAAACAGCGAGAGCTGAAGGAGAGCTGGGCACGATGGACGGCCTGTCTCCAAGGGCAACCCATCACTGCCGTCAGGTTTGGACTGCAACACAACAGCCTATTCATATTCCTGCTTTTTTTTTTTTTTTTTTTTTACAGTTATTGCAGCATTATTGTCTTCCATGTCATCCCCAGACAACAGGACAACAGCAAACATGTCGCCGCCCACGCATGATGCAGGCGTTGTTTGGAATCTTTGTTTTAAATCATGTACAATACTTAATGCTGGTAGGCTACAGATTAGAGCTGTTGTCTTTAGATTCACTTGTTTATATGTAATGTATAAACTTTATTTATGAATATATAGTGTTTCTGTTTATGTGTTACTTAATAAAAGTCAATGTTGGTTTAGTACCACATTCTATTCTTAAATGTCTCCCTTAAACAGCATGACATGTACATCATGTGTATGACATATTATAGACATATTATATTATATACAGAGTATATTTTGTACAGTACATATCATAATAATAATAATATTTTTTTTATTTATATAGCACTTTTCATGCATAAGCACAAAGTGCTTTCCAGATTAAAAGATTCACAGAAACAAAATTAAAAATCAGAAACCCAGGTACTGTAAGTACCCATGTACCCCCCCCTATAACATACAAAAATGAGAGCACATATATAAAGCAGCACTGAGCCCATACATAAACAGATGGAGGTGCAACTGCAGAATAAAAAAAAAGTTCATAAAAATAAGATGCAAATATCAGAGGTGATCTCATATATAGCAGATAAGGTTCCAATAAAAGAGCAAATTTGTGAATTCAAAACTGATAAAAGTGCAAAATATATAGAAATGCATCAGGAAATACTAAAACAAGCACAAGCTATAATATTAAACTCTACAATAAATTGTACAATAATTCAACTCTGCAATACACTGTCACTAATACTGCATTTATACTGTACATTTCAAGAAATATTCTCATTCAATTCATATTTATACTATTCTTGCATTTATATTTAACACACTTAATAGATGCCACTTCTCAGCATTTGTTATTTACGTATTTACAAAGTGGTCATATATTGCTTGATTCATATATTTGTACATGTCTTATAGTTCTCATTTCTTTTTATTATTATTTATTTATATTTATCTACATATATTGTGTTATATATTGTATCATTATGTACATAATTTACATGTGACATACTCCTTTATTTCTATTTGTCGTATATTATGCTTTTATATGAGCAACTGTAACGTCCCAATTTCCCCCCCGGGGGATCAGTAAAGTATTTCTGATTCGTATTCTGACAAGGCCTATCCCCGCCTCATGAGTGTTGTCATGTTCTCCTACTTTGTGTGTGTCCTCATGTCAGGAACTACTTTGGGGAGAAGGTGGCGTTGTACTACCTGTGGTTGGGCTGGTACACATTTCTGCTCATCCCGCCTGCTCTCATCGGGGTCATCGTCTTCCTCTATGGCCTGGCCTACTTCAACAGCTCACCCCTCATGTAAGTTTCTACCACAACTTCACAGCATCCGTGTCGTCACGACACTGTAATAAATTAAGTGCGTATTGTGCTGCAGAAAGGAGGTTTGTGAGGCCGACACGGTCATGTGTCCCCTTTGTGACAAGAGATGCAAAGTGTGGCAGCTCTCCGACACCTGCACCTATGCCAAGGTACGTCAGTGCATTAACAGTAGACGGGTGAGCTGAGTGGTGTGTTTATCTGGTTGTGCTCACTGCTGGTCTCGTCTGCCTACAGGTGAGCCTGCTGTTTGATAACAACGGCACCGTGCTCTTTGCGATGTTCATGGCGGTGTGGGGTGAGTTTTGTGTGTCTATATGACATAATTATTCTTGTTTTGATAGAAATAGTTATGTATTTTCAATATTCAGTTCCCTGTTCAATAGGGCTGGGTTAGACGACTAATTTTGGTCTTAGTCGACTAAGATTTTCTTTATTGTCATTTTTTATGCTTTTTTCATGCTGCATGACTTATTTCTAAGAAACTTATGAGCACATCTCTGTTTACACATCTGTCGATTAAATCAACTAATCGATTAGTCGACAAAATCGTATGCGTGTTAGTCGGCTAAATTTCTTTGGTCGAGGACAGCCCTACTGTTTAAGATAGATTAGTGTGACTTATCACAATCACTTCCTGCAGATGCTTCATATCCATTAAAACCCACGCGGTAGGCACATTTAATAAAAAATAATTTAAAATCAGGGTGCAGAACTCTTCTTCAATACTGTTGTTTATTCGCCTAAACATGTTTGGCTGTACAGGACAACTATTACTATTATGGACTGCCAACGAGTAGCCACATCTCACAGACAACCTACTCGTCCTGGCTTCTCACTTCTTAATCAGCCCAGGCCATCTGGCCGTGGGGGTGGCGGTCAAGCAGTCATCTATAAGAACATATAAATGCTCTTTCACCGACTTATTCAGCTTTTCTGCCTCTAGTACCTCTGTGTTTTTGCGGATTTTTAAATGTCAACAGTCTGTTGTCAGAGCTCTGCTCACATCACATTCATGTCTGTTGTGTGAAGTTTATTAGCATAACTGTGGGAAGAATACAGTTAACTACTGTAGAACAGCCACTGCAGTCTTCAGAAAGTGATTACATCACGAGTATATGAGAGGAAGTGTAAGGGGTGAGATACAGAAAAAGAAAGAATGCCTCAAGGACAGAAAAATGTTGGTACAAGCTGAATGGAAGTCCCCTAACAATACTGGTTTAAAAAAAAAAAATTGTTTAAAAAAAAAAATAATATGCCAGAATTTTGCAACACTGTCTGAAAAAAAAGGGCTTGAGCTCACATGATTCAATGCAGTTTACAGTTGAAGAAGTCGGGATCAGTTCCTGAACTTTCTGCTGCTTTCTAGTTTTTGTGACAAAGCCATGTGTCAGTATGCTATAACCAAAAGCAAATATGTATCAGGAATACACTGGCAGCCGGCAGGAAATGAAACCAAAAGCATGACACACAGACAAAAATGCAAGAGTCTTTACTTGACAAAAACACAGAGTAGAATACAGGTTACTGTCCAGGAAAGACAGGCGACGGTATCAAAAACCGCTAGGCAGAGACTTAGTCAAAAACTCAAAGACGCAGTAAGTAACACGAGGAATAAACTGGGGAAATTATCACTGAAACGCTCAGTAAAACAGTAAAGACGTATTGGCACAGACAGAGGGGAGCACACAGACCAGTGATGCCTTCAAATGTGGTCGTGTTTACCGTGTTCACCAGAAGAGTCCATATGAACGCCCCCCTCTTGTGGTATTCACGACCTCGTCAGTGGAAAGTTTCTGAAAGCTCTGAGTTCACGAGTTGTGACGTGTTTGTTGACGTTGTCAGAAATGGCGGAGGCCTTGGAAGTTTATTTTTCGGCGCATAATATATTGTAATTTTAGTCGTATATTGTTTTTCTTCATAATTTTATAATATCTCTGAGGAAAATGTTGATATTCCCAACAGCCTCATCTTTTTCCTCTGTCATTATGCCTTTGCATTTCCTGCATTATGTTACCCACTTGCTAGCTTGCTAAATCGTTAGCCTCTGTGGCTTCTAGACGCCGACAGTAACGTTAATATTGCCGTTGCTTAGCAGCGGTGTTCTCACGACTTAACCACTTGAACGCCAAGCATATCGTGTACACGACTTCCCATGTTGTAAACACGAGCTCACGAGTTTCATTTGAAGGCACCATAAATACACAACACAGAAAATAACAACTGAAAACTGGAAATGAGGAAAGGGGCAAAATTACAATGTTTTTCATTTGACGTTAAACTTTAAATGAAGGCATGTCGATATTTTCATACACTCAGAGAAATGTTGCTCCAGTTAGGGCTGAGCGATATGGCCAAAATCTTCTATCCCGATACAGGTAATTTAACATCTTGGTAACGATATATATTAGGATATAGCATGTTTTCTGGTAATTCAATAAATAAATAGTCTATATGAAATAACCACATGGTAAAGCCTATTTTTGTATACTCCTCTGTGAAGTATTTTCTCAATTTATTAAGAACATTATAGTGCAAAACTAACATAACAGTTTCAAGTGAATTTATAGAGAAAAAATATTTCCAGCTATACACTGACTGCTTACATGCATGCACACAAATACAGAGTAATCAGATTAATTGTTTGATTCAACTACAATGGGATATTCCAATAAGCAGAATTCTTATCAATTAAGATTTTCTGAGAAATTTGAATTAGTATGTGCCTGTTATTATCAAATTATAGGATGTCATTGTGTATCACGATATCTCGATATATGATTTCATCACAATACGATTCCATTGAAAGACGATAAATTATCATATTTAATTATCGCCCATCTCTAGTTTCAATAAGCTTTATGAACTGATAAAAATCCTTGATGTTCACAGCAACACTGTTTTTGGAGTTCTGGAAGAGACATCGGGCTTCCTATGTGTGCGAATGGAAAGTGTCTGATTGGTGTGAGGAGGAGGTATGATCAGTTTTATACATTACATCCCATTTAAGTAATACCTCGTCAGTGCTCATTGGAATTCATGGCTGTGAGTGTTTTTCTATTATATTATATATTGAACTGTAGGAGGAACTGATCCTGGAAATTGTGAACAACGCCAACTGTGATCCAAAAGAATACAAGCACTCGTATCTGCGCAGCACTCTGGTTTTGATCTGTGTCACAGCTATGGTGGGTGACTTGTCATTTTTACGCTCTTCACATCTATTATTTAAATGGCTTGTACCTCTTTAGAGCTCAGGTTAAAGGAACAGTGTGCAAGATTTCGAGGGATCTATTAGCAGAAATGGAATATAATATTCTTAACTATGTTTTCATTAGTGTATAATCACCTGAAACTAAGAATTGTTGTGTTTTTGTTACCTTAGAATGAGCCCTTCATATCTACGTAGGGAGCGGGTCCTCTTCACAGAGTCCGCCATGTTTCTACAGTAGCCCAGAGCGGACAAACCAAACACTGGCTCTAGAAAGTGCCTTTCATGTTTTTACTGGGGCTGTCAACGTTAACACGAGACAGACATGCCCACTTTATGATAATCACATGCAGTTTGGGGCAAGTCATAGTCAAGTCAGCACACTGACACACTGACAACTGTTGTTGCCTGTTGGGCTTGAATTTGTCATGTTATGATTTGAGCATATTTGTTATGCTAAATGCAGTACCTGTGAGGGTTTCTGGACAATATTTGTTGTTGTTTTGTGTTTTTAATTGATTTCCAATAATAAATATATACATACATTTGCATAAAGCAAGCATATTTGTCCACTCCTTTGTTGATAAGAGTATTAAATACTTGACAAATCTCCCTTTAAGATACATTTTGAACAGATAAAAAAATGTGCGATTCATTTGCAATTAATCACGATTAAACATGGTCAATCATGCGATAAATCGCGATCAAATATTTTAATCAATTGACAGCCCTAATTTTTAAGTTAGCTGAAGGCCACCGTAGTTCTGCAACACACTTGTGAAACTGCGTTAACGTGAGCCGCAGAGTGCAAAAACGCGGTGCCGCCAGCTGCCGTCTGACTTCCGTTGCTCCTAAAGTAGTGTTATTATGGTATGGATGGCCTCTGAGCGAGGCGAACGGCGTTACCACAGTTTTGCACTTGGCGGCTCACATTACCACAGTCTTTGAAAGGGAGGAGTGAGCGGAGCGGTAGTCAGTTGGTTGCAATCTGCAACCACACCACTTGATGTCACTAAATCCTACACACTGTCCCTATAAAATAAGAATCAGGTTGAATTTGTTTATGCTTCAGGTTTTGGGATGAACAGGAGAGGGTATTTATGTTAATCATAGTTAATGGAGGCCCTCACAAGTACAGTGATACAAATGTTTTTGTGTTTCCACAGATATTAGTGATCATTGGCCTGACTCATGCCTTGGTGGTGTTCAGGGTGATCGCTGCAGTCCTCTTGGCTGAAGGATCATGGGAGTTCTTGAGCACCCACTCCAACAGCGGAGCGATGATGCTGGGGGCCGTCCTCCATTACCTCATCATCACTATCATGACGCGGGTACGCAGCTCTCTAAATGTGCATCTCTGTCTCCCTTCTAGTGATAGTCTCTGTGACTCTGACCACGTCTTTGTCTTTGCAGGTCAACAGGATTGTTGCCATGAAGCTCTGTGATATAGGTACGTTTACTGTATTTTTCAGAGATGCTGCTGTTGTCAGTGTGGTGGGCAGTGTGAACAGCTGACAAATGCAGGGGGGTTGAAGCAGGAAGGCAGGTAATCAGACACGAAGCAGGTCAGACACAGATAACAGACAGATAAATAGTGTGAAACGATGTCGCTGAGAGAGACTGAAAGCCCAAATCCAGTGTCTTACATGTCTCACTGAGAAACTGGAAGTGCTTGAGGGCTCTCTGATGGACTTGTTTTGACCCTTGCATACTTTCACCCAATTTTCTTGGGATAATTACCCACATATCAGTATTCTTATGTTAAAAACAATGGCAGGGGAAACCCAAAATAATTAAAAACAAAAAGGCCAAGGACAAGTTTACACAGACATAGCAGCAGCCAAGCCTAGAGTCTTTATTATGTGAAGGCATTATCATGTCCATGAGCAAACAACAGCTCTCAGGGCGGACATTGGAACTGGGCCACCATGTACTCTGATTGTGATTGGGGAAATGAGCGGTAAAGATGTGTGATCAGTCAGGGAAACTCCCTCAGGGCAACTTGAAGGAAGGTGTGGCACAACAGGAAGTAAACTGCTCCAGAACATAAATCTAATCTGAGGGATAGCAAGATGAATAATAAAATGTGGTAAAACATCAGATTTTTGCTATTTCAATATGAAAGACAGTTCCACATCGCATACTTGTTCTTTTTACTTTTGATTCATACTGCAGCTGCCCTTACATAGTATGTACTGTTGCATGTAGTAAATTGGGACATACTACTTCACCATAACATTGAGCCTTGAACTTTGACCCTCTTGCTCATATATCCGCTGCACAGAGAAAAGCATGCTGGCTTGCATACTGCAAAATACGACCGGATGCAAAAACTATAGAAGCAAAGAGACGAAACTCCGGTGTTTTTTTTACAACAGCCGCTGTCACTTGTTATATTTATGATAATTTCATTGTTCAACACAGGCCATTTCGGTAGAATTTGACTAAAGAATAGAAATAATTTTGTTTTACTTTTGTACGGAACTTTTTAGGTGTACATTTAACTGGCGCCCGGGAGACGCTTTCAGTCCAAAATGCTAAAAGCGTAGCTCTGCTGCTGGGCACTGATGTTGCAATGGAACAAACAATTGACTTTCACTTCTTAGCAATATACGTTCTTTGCCAGATGTAGTAGGACATCCTGGTATTTTTGGCATACTTAATACATACTAAATCTTTTTCTGGCATACTAAATAGTATGGTAGTATGGGTATTGGAACGCACAGTCAGTATTTTATGTATTGGGATGACAATATGTTGAGCATGCCTGATATCAGAGGCCTGAGACTGGCGCACCTAATGTGAATGCAGCCATGATGAGGTTATTAATTACACCTGTGCTTTCCATGTTATGACGTGTTGATTCTCTGTGTAAAAACTGTCTTTCTGGCCATTGTGTAGCGCTGGGAGCCAGTCAAGTTCAGCTGGGATGTTTCGATTACAGTTTCTAAAAGCTGCTTGTAGAAATGGAAAAATTAAATAAACAGTAACTTTAGATTTGAACACTCAAAATGTGTGTGCACCAACATAAAACTATTTAGATAAAATAGTATAATAGTAGATTAGTAGAATAAACTGTGTACTGTACTTTAGTAAGTGTGTGAGATTGTGCCATCCATTGACCAAATAGTGAATTGCATGAACACTGACATGACGTCTGTCTTCACCAGAGAAAACCAGATCATTCACTGCCACAGAGAAGAGTTTCACTGTCAAGATGTTCACCTTCCAGTTCTTCACCTACTTCTCCTCCCTCTTCTACGTCGCCTTTTTTCTCGGCAGGTAAGAACTAGTGGACTCCGTTAGGGCCGGCTGATAATTTATTAGATTATTGATTCAATTTCAAACATATCATTCAGCTCTAGACTCAGATTGCCGTAACCTGAAGGACCTTAAATTAATGTCCAAATGAAAGAAACTCATTGTTCTTACTTATTAACGCCCTGTGTCCTAACCTGATTAATAACAACATGTTTTTGTAACTCTCGTGACAGGATAAATGGCCATCCTGGTGGTTACGTCCGAATTTCAGGGAAATGGAGGCTAGAGGAGGTGAGTAACATGAATATGTATCTCATTTAAAAAGACTAAATGTCCATTTTGAAGTAAAAATTGCTGTTTTACATTTAAATATTGTATCTGACTGCATTCCAAACATGTCCCGCTCCGCTGTGCAGTGTCATCCCAGTGGGTGTCTCACAGACCTGTTCATTCAAATGGCCATTATAATGGTACTGAAGCAAACCATCAGCAATGTCTTTGAGTTCACTGGGCCGTAAGTATAAATCAGATTTGTGGATCATATACTGTATAATACTGTATAATCCTCTTTACTCACGTCGGATCTGGGGTTTTGAAAGCTGTCTCTTGTTTTCATCATCAGCTGGTTCAGCACGTGGTTGAAGGGACGACAAACCCAGAAGCTACAGAGGAAATGTGCCCACTGCTACCTGAAAGATGAATCAGAGGCCAAACACGGAGCTGAACTGTGTGATATCTGCAAGCTTCGAGACTGGGTCAGCAACTACCGTCTCAATGATGTCGACTCCTTCAGCCTGTTCGATGAGTTCCTGGAGATGGGTACGTACTCCGCTCAACGCTTTAAAGGAACAGTGTGTAACATTTAGGGGGATCTATTAGCAGAAATGGAATATAACGTTAATAAGTATGTTTTCATTAGTATATAATCACCTGAAAATAAGAATTGTTGTGTTTTCGTTAGCTTAGAATGAGTCGTTTATATCTACATACAGCGCGGGTCCTCTTCACGGAGCCGGCCGCCATGTTTCTACAATAGCCCAGAACGGACAAACCAAACACTGTCTCTAGATAGGGCCATTTACGTTTTCACATTGACCACTGTAGTTCTCCTACATGCTTGGCACAAGTGGGCAACTCCAGGGTCTGAAAAGTGAAGCCAATGGTGAAGTGCCTTAAACTTGCATTCTTTCTAATAGCCAGCAGGGGGCGACTCCTCTGGTTGCAAAAATACGTCTGATTGTATAGAAGTCTGAGAAAATGACCCTACTTCTCACTTGATTTATTACCTCAGTAAACATTGTAAACATGAGTTTATGGTCTCAATCGCTAGTTTCAAGTCTTCTTCAATACAGCATGATGTTCATTTAGTACATTATTGTCCCATTTAGAGTCAAATAGACCATAAAGCAGGGTATGCTTTAGGGCGGGGCTACCTTGTGATTGACAGGTCGCTACCAAGGCATTGTCCATTCTGGGAGTTGTCCGTGTTTTCGTCTTACAACTTTAAGATAAGATAAGATATTTAATCCTTTCACAGTGTGTTTTCAGTTTATGAAAGTTAATTATAACATTTTGGTCACCTAAAAAAGTCTAATTCAGCATTCGGTTGTACTTAGCTCCACCCTCTCGTGTCACTTCTGGTTGCAAAAAAAACAAGATGGTGACAGCCAAAATGCTGAACTCACAAATTTCAGTTGGTTGCAATCTTCAACCTCACCGCTAGATGCCGCCAGATCTGCCACACCGCACCTTTAACAACAAAAACAGTAGACTCTAGACAAACACTTGACTGGTGGTTTCAGTAAATAATATCTTTCTTTGCTCTCTCCTCAGTGATCCAGTTCAGCTTTACCACCATATTCGTGGCAGCGTTTCCTCTCGCTCCTCTGCTAGCCCTCATTAATAATATCATTGAGATACGCCTGGACGCCATTAAAATGGTCACTCTGGAGCGCAGACTGGTGCCCAAGAAAACCAACGATATTGGTGAGCATCGCTTTTAAACTAAGAATTCAAATTTCTGTTTATACTGGAGATGAAATTCTCCTCACATTTCCGTTCCTCAGGTGTGTGGATCGACGTGTTGGAGGCTATCGGTGTCTTAGCTGTCATTGCTAACGGGCTGGTCATCGGGGTGTCTTCAGACTTCATCCCTCGCTTGGTGTACCGGTACCGCTACGGCCCGTGTGCCAACGGAACAGCAACGGATATCGAGTGAGAATTCTTCTAGAAACTGTTTACGTTCTGTTCATGTCGTGTGCACCACTCACTTTAAATAAATGATTCTTTTTTTCAAGCTGCATGTCCGGATACATCAACAATTCTCTCTCCATTGCACGAATGGATGACCAGAACATCGGCAACGAGTTTTCACCCAGTCAGATGATCACTCAGAATGGCTTGAACGTCTCTTCCTGCAGGTTTGTTCTCCTTTAACCAATTTGTGCCCAAAGACTGTATTCATTATGATAAGGAAACATGTAACAACATTTGTTCTGATTCATCAGAACTCTTGCAATTTGGTATGGACATACTTTGGGCAAGTATCTAATAGTACAACTGTGACATTTTTAGATCACATGAATAATTACACGTTTATTAATAGTCAAAATCAGGATTTTTGAAAAAATGAGGAAAAACAAGCTAACATTGTGTTTATTAAACGTTTTCCATATTACATTTTGTTTAAACTGCTTATGTGTGCATATCTTTGATATTCAAGTTGTTATGACTTCATAGATACCAAATACTTGATTGTGCTCCTTGTAGTTTCTGAGATACAGTCATTTTCTTTCAAATCTTTTGTTATTAGGTTTTTTGTAGACATGGCAAAAATCATCTTAACAAATGTAGAACGTAACACATTGTCCATACAGCCCCTTTCTTATCAAACTTTATCTGGTATTTGGGCACATGAGTCTACTGTTTTTTCCAAAAATATAATGGAGTCTATTGCAAAGACAGTAGTCCCATGAGCCCAAAGATTTATGCCTAGGCAAGCCCAGAGAACACTTCCACGAAAGGAAATTAAAAATTTCAGTTGAGGGCAAAACTGTCAGTTATTCTGATATTTAGGTCAAGAGAAACCAAAGTCAAAGCATATAATTTGAGTAACAACAGCGTTGAAATCACTGATCCTGCTCACCTCCACTGTTAATAACTGCTCAGTGTTTGTAGTAGATTCAGATGTCTTAGTAGTTTTGCACGTTCACTGTTCCTATAAGGACTGTCTAACCTCAGGTAATAGAAGTTCTATTTAACAAATTATACATTCTTCTTAAAGTAAAGCTGGTACCCACAATAATCCACTGTGTGATTGATTTAAAAACAACTGATAAGGTAGCTAACATCCACTCTCTGGTGGGTTTCTCTTCACAGGTATAAAGACTACAGGAGCAATGAAGACTTCAGTTTTACTCCACAGTTCTGGCTCATTCTAGCTGTGCGCTTTGCATTTGTCATCCTGTTTGAGGTAAGCCAAAACCACCACGACCAAACAAGAAACCACTTCTTCTTACGCTGATTTCTTTGAGCAGTTTTTTGTACCCAGTGTTACGCCCCACCCTTGGGCAGCCCTATTGGGGCGAACAACACGCCAACACACTGACCCAAACCAACCACAAAAGACACCTTTAAAACTCTCAAAATCCATAGGATTTATTAACAGAGACATATGAAAAAAGACAGTAAAGTCATAAGCTGAGAGGCAGCAGAACCAGCAGTCCCCACACCAGAAGCCTCCCCTTCTGCCGCTGGCACAGGAGCTTTTAAGCACTTCCTTCCCAACCTCATTGTGCAAATGCAGCACACCTGGGCACCTCGTTGAGGAGTGCAGCACACCTGGGCAGAGCTACTGGAGAGGGAAAAGGGACAGCAGCACAGAAAACACATACAGCCGTAACACCAGCACAAAACTCAATGTCCTCCCAGCTCACTGTTTGTCTATTTTGTTGTTATTCACAACATTGATCTAGGCCACTGGTTCCCAATCTGGGGGTCCCGACCCCCACCAGGGGTCGCCAAAGCTTCAAGGGGGATTGCGAGACCTTCTTGATTTTAAGGGATGTAAGACAACTTTTAAAAAAATGTACAGCTGGCCAATATCTTTTCATTCATTTCTGTGAAGAAAACTAAATTAAGTAGTTATTTTTAAAGTTTGGATTATTATCACAGAGCTTTCCCTCCCTGCTAAACAGCCTCATCCTGCATCAGAAAAGTAAACACTTAAAACAACCCAAGAGCTAATAGAACAATGGCAAAATAAGCCTATAAAGTGTGTAAAAATACCTAATACAGACAAAGAACCTGTGTCGTCAGTTAACTCAATGATAGGAAAGGGGTCCCTTAAGGAAAAAGGTTGGGAGCCACTGATCTAGGCTATAACAAAACCAGGGAGTTTTATCTTTAATGAAAGCTTATGTCACAAATAGAAAAAGAGATTACATTCCTAACATTTTCCTCTGTTTGCAGCACGTTGTCGTCATATGCAAGTTCATTGCAGCCTGGTTTGTGCCGAGCGCTCCCATGCAGGTCAAGAATGATCGACTCTTTGATAAACTCAACAGACTGAAAGAGGAACTCAGGTGAGTCTCAAGAAACATGTGGTTACACTGTTCAGGCAGCTGGGTGCCAAAAAAATGTTCAATCTTGCTCATTCGTTTTCAAACTGTTATGCAAGTACACGCACGCACACGCACGCACACGCACGCACACGCACGCACACACACACACACACACACACACACACACACACACATATAGATGGGTATAGATATAACATAACATGTGTCTCTTGGGATTTTGTTTAAATATTTTAAACCAAGTTAAGTTTTTCTGTCGTGCCCTAATTACGGATTCAATTAAAAACGGTAAAGACACGCACATCCAGTGTCCGATAGGACGGGTGCTGGATCAAAGAGCTATATAGCAGAATTAAAAAAGACAGATCCGCACAGCAAAGGGCTCCTGTTACAAGGATTTCTATTGCCGTAACATTTCGAGCACCGGGCTCTTCTTCAGACTTCTGATAAGTGCAGAGAGTCATCATCTCAAATACCCGTACTGATTTTATTTTTATTTTATTTGATAGGGACGATGCAGTTTAACATGGATCCCATACAGGGCATGAAACTGATGTGCTGCACAGACAGTTTATAGCTAATTTTGAACTCTTGTCCCTAGTTGGGCTTTTACATGTGTAATAAAAATATATAATCGTCATAAAACCACAATACACTAAAAATATGTAAATACAATAAAAAAACACACCACACAATATAAAAACCACAATACACATACATCAACACACTTTGGTAATTTAAAGTACAATTTGCTAAAAATTAATAAAGTTCTGGTTTGCTTTTAGCCAGCACTTAACCTTTGTTGTAAAGGACTATATATATATCTGGAATTAATTTGATTTCAGTTGGTATAATTTATTCCAGAGTTGACAGCCATTTATGGAAAAAGCCGATTGTCCAAATTTAGTTCTACGATGTTTTACAGTTCATTCAGTCTCGTCTTTTGATATATATCTGGAAAGAGGCTCTGAGGCTACACTGTTAACACATCTGAAAGCTAATTTGATATACAGACATACATACATACATACATACATACCACACGCCAACTGCGTCTTCATCAGAGTCAAACAGATCTGAGACTCACATGAATGAATGAATGAATGAATGAATGAATGCCTTTATTGTCATTGCACAGCTATACAACGAAACTCTAGAGCAACTCCTCTCAGTGGTACAAAAAAAGAATAAAAGCAAGATAAAAACATAAAATAGATAGACCCAACAACTCACATATATCATAAATAAATAAACTGTTGGCAGCATAGATAAACAATATTTGCACATCCTCTTAAATAACCTCCCCTAGTTGGGAACTGATTCAGCAAAGGCTGGACAAATGGGGAGGGAACAATAAGCTGCATGTAGGCAGGTTAAATATATAAATAGCCGTTTCAGTGACAACATCCATGTATATATGTCAAAGATAATTTAGTAAGAATAATAATAGTGATAAATAAAAATAAATATATCCAACATCCAAATATCATAAAGAACTTAAATATCTTAAATACCCTAATGAGGAGCTCCCGTCAGCAGTGGGAGAGTGGGCTACAATCAGATTATCAATAGATAAAAGACATACATGAGGGGATATAAAACACCCTTACCATAGATAACAATAGTAAATAGCCTGTGCCAAGCAATATGGCTAAGTGACGAGTAGGGCTTGGTTTAGGCTATAAAAAAAACACGTCAGTTCTTCGTTAAATCCCGATGGGTCAACTGTGTTAAGTTCACTGATCCAGAAAACTTCTCTACGTAAAGTTGATAAAGCCTTGAATCTGTGTGCTCCAGTGTGCTTTGGACCTGCTCTCTGAAGTCTCTCCTGCAGGCGTCTTCATATTTTGAATTTGACTGATGTATTTGGTTGATTAGCTTCACCGCTGTACTTATTTCCCTGTTAAAAGTCTGTCTTTCTCGTGCTTCACATGTTTTTTTTAAGCTGAATTTTCACTTTTTTACAGCAAACACTCTGACTTGTGGGAACCATTGCATAAAAACCTCTGAGAAACTTCACCCTGACCTTTTATCATGTGACGGTGGGATTTCTTCAGAGTTTGTGAAATAAAAGGAAATGATAAACATGATAGATACAGCCAGCATCACTCTTCATGAATATTTTTTAATAAATATTCCACCCAAATTTAATGATACTTTAATTTCAAATTATTAACTGGAGCCTTATTGCCTCAATGATGATTCATAAATAATGATGTGTTTGTTTTATATTAATATATGTTTTTGAGATGTGTTGTGAGCGCTCTCTGTTTCCTTGCCGTAGATGCTGCAGCTAACCAACCTTTGCTTTTGTTTCTTACAGTTCATTTGAAGCGTGACCGCAGTCATTGCACATTTTCCCCCTGAGGACATGAGCCCAGTGTTCCCTTGTGCATTAAAGTGTCCAGACTATCACAGTGTTGAATCAGTTCAAAGTCATTCATCACATCTCTGCAGAGTTCAGACGGAAGGCTCTCGCTCTCTTTTATTGTTTGCAGTCAAATGTTAAGTGATGGCTCTTTTCTCATCTATGAAACGGACATTGAAGACATAACAAGTGTACAGTAACTGATTTTACTGACCACGCGATTGTTTCTTATTCTATTGTCAGAATGCACTGATAGCTTACTGTTGGATCTCTATATTTGTGAGACGCATGTGAGTGTTTTTATTGAAAGCCTACAGATAATTTATACTGCTACTGCACATACAGTACCGATTGTGTGTTACGATGTTGCCTTATATTGTAAAGAATCGCTGTGATGATTGTCATTATTGCAGACAAAATCTGTTGGTGTCTTTTGTAAACCAGACACGAGAATGTTTTGCATTATAATATTTTATATTATTGAATAAAAGAGGAAAACTTTGACTTCATATACTGTCGTGTCTTTTGAATTTAAGCTTGCCCGTTAAAAGGTGCGTCGTACTGTATACAGTAGGTGACATTTTGAATTTGCCAAATTAAGAGTTAAAACATCACGATATTTCAGCTACGTTTATGGAGAAGATGTAGATGTAGAAGTTAAAAAAAAAACATTAGTTACAACTTATAAATCCTGTATAAAAGGGGCCCTATTACATTTGAACACTTATATTTAAAAAAAAAAAAAAAAAAAAAAGTAAAATAATTTGCTAGAGATTTTATTATTATATTATACTATTATATTCATTATACTATCATTACTAGATGTAGATGTATTTTAGTGAGTTATCCTACATCTCCTCCCAAGTTTCATTGTAGGTGAAAGCCAGTGACACCCGTCACATGGCCACGGGGAGCCAATAGGAGCCAGTAGCCTGAAGAGTTTCAGGTATCTCCAGGTGCAGTCGATCAACCAGAAGGCTGACGTCTGCGTAGCCACCACCCACCTCTACGGCTCCGCACAATGTAACCAAACTGTAATAACAGTACAGGATATCTTACAGGTAGTGGTGTAGATTTAGCCTACAAAAACACTCGGTTCATTTATTTGTCACCTGAGGAAAGGAGGAAGAGGAACACCGCGGCTCATGGCTCTGATTTTAGTCGCTGTCATACTGCTGTCCACCGGGAAGTGGGACAAGACTTTCCTCGCAGACGGTAAGGATGAACAAAATTAAACTTTATTCACTTGTATTTACTTATATGATACACTTTATTGGGAACTCCAGTTTTAAATTCACTCAATTGTTTAATAGCTGTATTCACCGTGTTGTCTTTAACCATTAAAAACTATATTAGTCCCGGTCAGCTAGTTTACGGGATGCTGGATGGGTAAATACCAGGTCAATGCACATGTGGTCAGTGTGTGGTGTGCACGGGGTCACAGGATCTGTCACGCAGTCACATGCTGTTGCCTGGCAACATGAGGACCTGAGCCGGACTTTGGACCCGGATGTGTGTCCATTTGGTTGAGAAACGGTTCAAAAAAAGAAAGAAGAATGAAGCAAAAGGGAAGTCAGACAGGAACCAGAGAGGGCAGCTGTGAGGGTTATCTGGGCTTTTAGTCATAATCACGATGAGCGCATGCGCTGAATATCTTGAAGAACAGGTCCAGATTCAGAAAGCCTTTCCCATTTCCCAAAATTGTAAGGCTCGATTCCTCTTCTCGCGTCATGCCAGTGGAAGAGGCGAGAAAGAGACAGGAGGACAGAGGAAGTGAGGAAATATCTGTTTCTGATGACAGCAGCAGCTGATCACAGCTGGATCAGTTGATCACAGCTGGATCAGCTGTCAGTCTCTCTGTAGCCTGTTACCTGTTTAACAAACACCTGCACATGAAAAACAGCTGCAGTCTGTATTTATACGGTGGACTGTGTCCTGCTTAGAGGCTCAGGAACCATTTCTACTGGCACTGTATCTTCATATTATTTATTCATTATTAGCATCTGTATTTATTGATATTCTGACACTAGAAATTTTGTATTCGGGTAAATGTTTGAGGGAATATTGAAATGATGTAATCATACCAAACCCAACGCTCAGGAATTATCAGCCTCACATGTGACTGAATGGAAATGATGATTCATTATGTAAAAGACAGACTCTCCTTCTCTCTCTGACTTTAACAGTATCCTACTCTAGCTGTAAAATTAGAACGTTTGTGACCCGGCAGCCATATTGAGATATGTTGAGGAAATACCAAGCACCGCCCACCAGCCGGAGCAAACTTTCTAATTTTACAGCTAAACAGTACACTACAAGATGTTTCTGAAAACATTTGAGGCAAGAAATTGGTATTACAGTAACAGAATATTGATTCATATTTGATCAGCGCTGCCTAGTTTGACCGTTTGATCGGAGTTTGCGAGTGATTGACAGCTGCCTCCGTTGAATGAACAGCCAATAGGAACGCTCTCTCTCTGAAATGACCTGTGATTGGCCAAAGTCTCCCGTCACGGGCTAGATTTATTAAATCCTGAAAACAGAGCCATGAGGAGGTGCAGATGTCTGGTTATCTCTCAGAACACTTGAATTACAATTTGCTGAAAGGTTATTATGGGATTTTTGCCCAATGATGTCAAAAACATTCTGCCGACTGCAGGTTTAAGCATGATAGTAAGTTGTTGTTTGCATTGAAAATGTCCTCAAACAGAAAAGGGGATTTAGTATCCTTTTTCTTTTTAAGTCAGCAAAACGCCCCTCGAGTCTGCCGGGGTGAAAGAGTAAACAAGTTTACCTTCATGCACCATTAGACACTCTTTGCCGAAAGCTACACTAAAGCTCAACACAGTCTCCTGAAGCTGCACAGAGCGTATGCAAACTATCAACATCCACAGGCAAAGTGTTTCTCAAAAGGAAGCAAAGTCACTTGTTTAGCCTATTGCTGCATGCATTTGATCATACAACATAAATACAGTTTCTTAATTATGTCATTATTGAAATTCACTTGTTCCCAAGTTGAAGGATCAGAATTAGGGCTGGGCGATATGGCTAAAATGTCAAGGGATCGGGGAGAAGGACACAATTGCGGACCAGGGGAATCTAAAAGTTAATCCCGAAGGTTAATCACAAAAATCGCAAGCGATTTAAAGGGAGAGGGGAAACACCAAATGAAAACAGGCCTAAAAGGAAAGGCTCCCTCCACTCACAATATACCTTGAAAAGACTCAAATAAAACACTGCTGCCGAGCAGCTGACTAGAACATAAATGAATCAAAAGAACCAGCAAAGGCAGGCCACACAGACCTAACTCACTCTAAGAGACTGCTGCTATGAGAAGATGCTAAATGGTGAGCAAAACACACAAAATCACACATGTAAACCCAGAGAGCCAACTGAAGGTGTTGACCCTCTGCAGACACACAACCACTATATAGCTAGCGCAAAAACTGGACAGCACTCTCACTACCTCTGACAAAGGGACAATGAGTCAGTACCAGAGCACTGAAACCAGGGGTAGATATAGGCTGCCACCACCTGATCCTCATCAGGGACAATTAGGCTCCACAGCTGCCTCTCCTCAGAGATAATTAACCCAACCAGCCTGTTGAGTGGCAAGTGACCCTCACATAAAATCATCTATCCTGATATAGGTCATTTCATATCTCGATAACGATATATATCACTATATCGCATGTTTTCTGGTAATTCAATAAATAAATAAATATTCTATATGAAATAACCACATGGTAAAGCCTATTCTTTATACTCCTGTGTGAATTAAATAATTGACAAATGAAAAGTAGTGAGTATTTTATCAATATAAGTAGGGATGTGACGATCCGACTTTTTCAGTTCCGATACTGATACAGATACCTGGGCTTTGGATATCGGCCGATACCGAGTACTGATCCGATACAATAATAATTATTAATTAATAAGCTGTATGCCTCGCTGTGTGGAAGTGACTGGGATCATTCTTTTTTTGTGTAAGGCAGCATCAGGCTTGACTTAAACATTGCTTTCCTAACTTTGTAAAACAAAATGTAACAAATATATACCTAGATATACATTTTTATTAGTTTAATTTGTATTATTTATTATTAAAATAATTAATCGTACACCAGCAACTTGGTAAGAAAATCTTCAAAATTAACAAGAGTTACAATTCAGGTGTAAAGATTTTTAATGCAGCAACAAATTGGTCAAAACTTAAACAGATATCCAAATTCCAGTATATAATCTATATAGTATATAAACATAGAATTTTATTGAAGAAATCGGCCCCATTGACACCGATACCTGATCCAGCTATTTGAGTCAGTATCGACCCGATATCCGATCTGGTATCGGTGCATCCCTAATTTTAAGAACTTGAGTGCAAAATGATCATAACAGTTTTAAGTGAAACTATAGAGAAAAAAGAAATAAATACAGGCCTAGCCTATATGGCGATAGAATCACATATCGTCATATTGCCCGGCTCTAATCACAATCAGGTTTTTTTGTTGGCTTGTTGTACCCTAATATAACTGTGTAAACTCCCTCTGTCTCTATTTGTAGCTCAGTCCTGCGTGGATGAGAGCAGGTTTAAGGAGCAGGCGCTCCATGCGGGGCAGCAGGAGCCTCCATATCGGCTGAGCTGCCCTCTGGAGCCCCAGAGATCCCCCCAGCCCAAACTGACCTGGCAGAAGGACTGCCAGCCGCTCCTCACTCAGGAAGGGAAGGCCTACCTGGAGTTTACCAGCCTCAGCTTGGACGACCAAGGGAATTACACCTGTGTGCAACAGGGCAACAGCACGGCCTCATTCACTGTGCGCCTCATAGTTAAAGGTAGGTATTATGTCTGTGTGTAAGTGTAATGAAGTCATCTCAAATCTGATGCTATAATTATGTGGCTCTCACAGTAAGCTATTATCTGTCCCTGAAGTAGAGTTTGTATGCGGGAGTTGAAGAAGGGGCTAGTTGAACGGCTACACCTACAAGGAGGCTTTTAGTTTCAGCATTCCTTCCAGCTGCACATGAAGGCCTCTATTGTCTGGAGCTCCCGCAGTGAACACAGATAACAGTGGCATGTCTTTCTACAGAGTCCCAGTGCTCCAAATCTCCAGAATTTAAATCGAAGGGGGGCATACTCTGGAGGATTGAGGGATCCACTGAGACACTGAACTGCACTGCTCTCCTCCTCTGGGACCCAACAGAGGAGCACTGTGACACCACGCTGCGGTGGAGCAAAGATGGCCAACCCCTCACCAACCACACACGTTACACGCAGAATACCTCCTCATGGTGATTTGAAGCTTTTTAAAATATCAGTTTAATGCACCTCCATAAAAAAAGTATTTGAGTGTAAGATAAATGTTTCTGTCCCACTTATCAGGTCTCCTGTAGCTGGCCAGCTGATGGTAAACAGTCTGCTGGTGATCAACCTCACAGAGCGGGAAGATTATGGGCTCTACAGCTGCACAGTGAGGAACAATTCCTCTGACTTCAGCCTGATGTATTCATGTAAGACTAACTAAAGATACCTACTTACAGTATATATGCTGGGTTTCTTAGGGTGCTTTCACAAGCCAACATTTAGTCCATTCTAATCAACCCCTGGTGCTGTTCGTTTGGGCAGTTGTGAACGCAGTAATCGTACTCTGGTGCGGACCAAAACAACCGGTCCGAGGCCGTTTACGAGAGGTGGTCTCGGACCGTTTCCAAGCAAACCAAAACACAGGCTGCCTGTGGGGGCATTTGTTGAGATGGACACAGGTAAACGACAGGTTAACATGAGTGGGAGAGGTCTGACCTGGACTTCCGAAGAAGTCCGACGTTTGCTTGACACCTGGGCCAAAGAGAACATACAGAATAAATAAAGTCCACAAAAATAGTGACGTTTATAAAGTCATTGGAGATAAACTGGAGGAGAAGGGATTCGTGAGCACAGTAGATTAGTGCCGTGCAATATTTCAAAGTCTTGGATTTCCTACTTAGAAGTGGCAGCTCTCGAGACGAAAAAGATCCTTCATACACACCCCTCAACAAATTATTTTTTTTATTTAGTCCACTTAAATTTGTGCACCGTGAAACCGAACCAGACTAAATAGAAAAACGAACCAAAAGTATACATTTCACTCTGATTCAGACTAGCCCAACGGACTTTCGCTTGTGAAAGCGCCCTTGCATTCTGCCCTGCATCTTGTGTTATATTTCTAAAAAGATTACACAGAATTAAAAATTCTGTATGTTTGGGACCTCTTGCTCTGGGCTAAAAAAATAAAAAATTGCAGTAAATTGCAGGTTTAATTATTTTAGTTACAAGGACCCAGTTGGACAGACACACTCCACTGATATAATCCATATTCCGTAGTTTGTGATGATCAATTTTAATCAAAGTATTGGTTGATTATTTTATGCTCATTTTTTGATTTTTTTTTCTCAGACATCATTGGGTGTCCACGCGGCCCCGGCCCCAACCACACAGGTGCTGTCGTCGCAGCCATGGTCCTCCTCCTTGCCCTGGCTGTAGCTGCTGTTGTGTACTCCAGGTGTCACCTGAACATCAAACTCTGGTACAGGAACTCCTACGGAGACCATGAACTCAACGGTGAGGCCTCTGAAGTGATATAAGGTCGCTATAATCATGTATAAGGCTGTAGTGTTAACACCACTGGTATGTTTGTGTCTCCATTTCTTCAGATGGCAAATTATATGATGCCTATATCTCCTATGTGAACAATGATCATGACAGGAAGTTTGTCAACTTTATTCTCAAACCTCACCTGGAGAATAGAAATGCGTACAAGGTGCACCTCAATGACAACGATATCCTACCTGGCTCAGGTAAGCTTTCTGCCTATTGGTTGGTTTTTATAGGAATTAAAGAGAGAGTGGGAAAACTAGGGCTGCCCCCTCTCATAGTCGATTAGTCGACTAATTGGTCGTTTTGGTCTTAGTCGACTAAGATCTCTTAAGTCGATAAGTTGTTTTTTTTATGCTTTTTTCATGCTGATTGACTGATTTCCAAGAAACTCATGAGCACATCTCTAGTAAACAAAAGATTTAAAGTGGAGCTTTTGTGTGATTCTTTGTGGAGAAACTCAGTTTTACAGATCTGTCGATTCAATCAACTCATCGATTAGTCGGCAAAATCGTATGAGTGTTAGTCGACTAAGACTTTCTTTGTGTGCAAAGTATCTCTAACGTTTATAGTTAGTTTCTGGCCTCTCTCAACCACTAAGAGCATGTTGTGTTTTCATTGAAGCCACAATACACGTTCACATCACAGTTAAATAATCATGTGAATAGACTTTATATTACACAACATTTTTAGACCTTTAAAAGCCCCTGTAAACTCTGTATACAATTTTACCTATTTTTCTAAGACATTAAATATTCATGACTGAATAAGCAAAAATCAGAGTTAAGAAAAAAATGTTTTTATTGAAATTTAGTCTATTTAACTGACAATAATCGATTAGTAGACAAAGTTGTATTAGTCGACTAAGAATTTCTTTGGTCGAGGACAGCCCTAGAAATATTGAATCCATTGTTTATGCAGTTTCTGTTGGTTTTAATCTTAATCCAGGATTTTCAGATTCTGCTGTCATTACCTGTTATTCTAGGGCCCGTTTTACCCAATCTGAAACATGCAAGCTGCAATTTGTTGTGTTGTTGTTTGTTAATCTTGAGGTTCACTAGTCAAAACAAATGCTACATTTCAGACGCATACATTTGCAAATGTATCTACTGTACAATTTGCAAGCAACAATCATCTTTGTGACCATTTGCGATTCTGTGTGTAAGAACGTTTTGTGAAACAGGCTCCCGGGTAACCAATTGTTACGTAAAGCTGCAATTTTTTAACAATGCACAACAACATTATTTGTCTCTAGAACCTTCTGCGGAGCTGCTGATGAACATGAGTCGCTCTCGGCGTCTGATCGTGTTGCTCTCTTATGCTTACCTTGAGCAGGACTGGTGCATCAATAACTTCAGGTCAGATGAATTTAATGTAGAAACAAACACTGTTCAAAACAGCACTTTATATATATCTATATATATATAGATATATATATAAAAAACTGAATAAAATTACTGTGGCAATGTTACAGTATACCACTTGAGGTCAGTGTTGCTGCCATACACTGCAGCATGTCCTATCATGACTCACTGTAGCTGTGTGTGTTTTCAGACAGGGCCTTCTGCACCTGTTGGAGTTGTGTCCGCGGCCCATCCTCATCATGCTGCAGGGTCAGTCCAAACGCATGAGGCATGAGCTCAAGCAGCTGCTCAGTGAGCACCAGCACTGCCTCACCGTACTCACATGGAGGCACAACTCGGTGGTAAGATCCACAATAATACCTATTAGTGCTTTCTGAGCAAACAAATAACAAACAAAATACGATATGAGTCATTTTAAACACCATTGTGTTACAAAAAGTCAATTGGATTATAGCCAACTTACATATTATTACATATATACATATGTTTTAAGTATCTATAATGTTTATAGTTATAGTTTAGTTGTCTGCACTCTCTGGCCCGATTCCAATCCGATTCACTACACCCACTTCCGCTCACTGTTTGCGCGTTCACGTGGAGGGTCCGCCATATCAAGTGCCATCCCAAAACAATTAGCGGGGAGTGGAAGTGGGCTATATAACCCTCCAACGGCGAGTCTACATCGATGCCGACTTAACCAGCTGCCCTTACTGACGAAGTGCAACGCCGTTTTGTGTTCGTCATGGAACACGCCGCTCCAATGTAAGTTCCGTGCGACTACCGGTACAAACATTTACTGTAAACTGCTCAAACTAAGACAGTCATTTAATATATTCTACATTATTGTCATACAAACGTTAACTTAAAGTAAATAGATTGTATTTAGGATCAAATATACCCTATATATATATCTATATATAGATAGAGATTTTCATTTAATTGTAAAGTGTTGTATATTTATACATATATATATATACAACGTATGTTTATTATTTTTTACCCCTATCAGCAGCTATAACCCCATAATTTATTATATCTTCAACTGTGCAATACTGACTTAACAGTACAATAATTCAGCTGTGCAATAATGTTTTTTGTTTACTCTGGCATTAACACTGCTTTTATTTATACAGTATATTTAAACTAATACTCTTTTGTATCGCATTTGTTTATGCTATTCTTGCATTTTACACACTTAATGATAGATCCCATTTTTCAGCATTATTATTTCCAGTATTGTTATACATATTTCTTATTTATATTTCTTATAATTTCTCTATCTGTGTGTGTGTGTATATATAAATATATATATTTATAATATTTCTATTCTAGAATGGGAGCAAAACGTAGCTCAATTTCTCCTCGGGGATGAATAAAGTATTTCTGATTCTGATATTTATTTCCTTGCCGGAGAGAGGGAAGTTCGTCCCAAAGCTCGTCGCTGTATTTATACCTTTACACCTTAAAGACGTGTGCTTCATTGAGCTGTGAGTGTGACTACAGACAGAGTTCACTCCGTCATGGAGTGGGTTAGTGTGTAGGGACCGGATTGGAATTGGGCCTCTCTGTGAGGAGCACATGCCTCTCACCATGCTGGTTGGGTTAATCATCTCTGAGGAGGAGCAGCTGTGGAGCCTGATTGTCCCTGATGAGGATCAGGTGTGTGAAGCCTACATCTACCCCTGGTTTCCAGAACTCAGATGCTGACTCACTGTCTCATTGTAAGAGCTTCATTCTGTTGCTTGTTCTAGCTTTGTAGGGGTGTGTGTGTATCGGCAGAAGTTACCACGTGAACCTATCTGCCTGACTCGCTCACCGTTTTCTGTTTGCTCTTCGAACTTAGTCTGTTAGAGTGGGGCGGGTCTGTGTGGCCTGGCTTCTCATGTTTAGACCTGGCATTGCTGCCAGTGTCCTTTTATTTAGTCAACTTCACTCTGTTTCCCAGAGAGTTTATCCTCTAGTCGGCTGCACGGCAGTGGTTTTTTAGTTTCAAACATGGGCAGGCTAACACTGCTCATGACAACATGTGGCTGTGGCACGGGGTTTGAATCCGACCCGCGGCCCTTTGCTGCATGTCGTCCCCTCTCTCTCCCCCTTTCATAACTATCACTGTCACTATCAAATAAAGGCAAAAATCCCCCCCCCCTAAAAAAAAAAACAAACATGTTAAAGGAAATAGATACCTATTTACAGAAACCCAGACCGACTTCGCCGGGACTCCAAACATCAAACCTTGTAGTCTACCAAGCACCCCCCCAGTTCCACCCCACGACCCTATTGCAGTGCGTAAACCCAAAATACCAACACCAGCCTGCTGTGACGGGCATCCAGGGAACTGTAAAGGGTTTATCACCCAATGTAGTCTGGTGTTTGAGTTACCACCCTCCATGTTTAGCACAGAACGAGCCCGGATACCATACATAATATCCCTTCGCTCAGATAAGGCTCTTTCATGGGCTACGCCAAGAAGTGAGAGAAGCAGACTGCCTGTCTGTTCTGATGCTGCTCTCTTCGTGGCCGAAATGAGGAGATTTTTCGACCACGACTTAAACGTCCAGAAAGCGGCTAAACGTCTTATTGGGTTACGCCAGGGCTCCACAATTGTAGCCGAGTTCTCCATTGAATTCTGCACCTTAGCTGCTGATTCGGGGTGGAACAGGGAAGCCCCGATGGCAACCTTTACCCTTATCAGAGAAGGTTAAAGACGAGACAGCCTCCCGCAACGTTCCTGACTCGCTTGAGGAATTGATTTCCTTTGCAATTCGGATCAATAATCGGATCTGTGAACGCAACCGAGAGAGAAAGCACGTTCAGCCCCGCCCCATGTCGAGGGTGGAGTTTAGCATCTCTCAGGAAACGCCCAAACCACTCCGAATAGTTATGAACCCATGCAAATAGGGCGCATGCGGCTCTCTCGGGTAGAGAGGGAGAAGCGTATGAACAGTGGGTCCTGTCTGTACTGTGGGAAGGCGGGACACTTTACGGACCCAGTAATGCAGGAAAGAGAAGTGCAGGGAAATGAGTAGACTCGTCAGATCATGGGGAGGTTCCGCCGAGTATAATAATCCCCTCCCGGCAGTCAATAACCGCACCTTTCTCTCAGTTGATGGGGTCATAACAAATACAACCTCCCCTCGGTTTAGGATTCAGGTGCGGCGGTTAGTTTTATTGACTCGTCCCTGGCCCGAAATCCTAAACTGCCCATATCTCCCCTCTCTTGTCCACTTGCCATCACGGCAGTGGATAGGCAACCTTTGGGTATTGGGTGGATGAAAAGATTACTGGCCACTTAAAACTTGCATTGACGGATGAGTTTTCCTTCTTGATGCCCCTAATGTACCACTCATTCTGGGACACCCATGGCTAAAGAAACACAATCCTCGCATTGACTTGGGGTTGGAGGCGGTGTTAAGTTGGGGTCCTGAGTCTGCATCTCGCTGTGTCATGTCCGACTCAGTTCAATTCAGTTCAGTTCCGCGATATCTCATGTCACACACTGGTGAGGAGGTGGGTGGCTGCAACAAGAGCAGACGAGAGAATAAAAAAAAAGACAATAACTACTACTATTATGTTCAAAATAAAGAAAATGGTGTTTATTCATATTAGAACTGCATATTTATATATAAAAACAGACTTATTGTTGTTATGATTCCCGTCCCGCCCACTGCCGTTGACTGTTTTTCCTGTCTCGTCCCAGTCACGTGATGAATAGTAAAAGTGACTCCCATGCTGTGGGAAATCCAATGGGAATCTCGTGACCCGCGGGATTCACGAAAAAATGTCTACCGTAGAGTACGCTGAAGTAAATGAAGTCCTACCTCCCAATAGGCCCTATGGTTGCGCCATCGATCTCCTACCGGGCATTACACCCCACAGGGGCCGGTTGTTTTCCTTGTCGGGACCTGAAACTGCAGCTATGAAGAACTATATTGATGAGGCTCTAGCAGCGGGTCTCATTCGCCCCTCTACATCCCCTGAGGGGCGAGGTTTTTGTTTGTGGGGAAGAAAGATCACAGTGAAGAACCCCTTCTTGTCCACGGCATTTGAACGCCTGCAGGGTATGAACTTCTTCACCAAGTAGGACCTTCGAAATGCTAACAATTTGGTGCGCATACGTGAGGGTGATGAGTGGAAGATGGCGATCAACACCCCTAGGGGGCACTATCGATACCTCGTCGTGCCTTTCGGTCTTTCAAATTCTCCGACAGTCTTCCAGTCGTTCGTAAGCGACGTTCTCGGGGACATGCTAGAATTATTCGTGGATAGTGAACAACCCGGATCATATCCGGATTTTTTCCAAGTCCTATCGGGACTGTGTGTCCCACGTCAAACTAGTATTGTAGAGGCTGCTGGAGCACCAACTCTATGTCAAGGCAGAGAAATGTGTGTTTCATGCATCCACCGTCAGCTTTTTGGGTTACATTGTGTCACAGAGCAGCGTTAGGATGGACCCCAGCAAATTCAAGGCAGTACTAGAGTGGCCTCAGCCTGATTCCATCAAACAGGTGCAGCGCCTTCTCGGCTTTGGAAATTAGGGGGTTTAGCTCGATTGTCGCCCCCATCTCGGCCTTGACTCAGGGTGCCCTCAGTTGGTCCCTGCAGGCTGAGGGGGCTTTCACTGAGCTGAAGAAGGAGTTTACCACAGCGCCTGTCCTCATTTACCCGGACCCCTCTCTGACGTGGGAGTCGGGGCAGGTCTGTCCCAACGTTCTCTTCAGGGCCCGAAGCCTCACCCATTCACCCTTCTTCTCTCGCAGGAGAGGAATTATGATGTTGGGAACAAGGAGCTTCTGGCGGTGAAATTGGCCTTGTAAGACTGGCGCCACTGGCTTGAGGGTTCAGAGCATCTGTTTGTGGTCTGGACAGACCACAAAAATCTGGCTTATATCCAGCAGGCCAAGCTCGGTGGGCCCTTTTTTTCAATCGGTTCGATAGGTCCTTTTAATGTCAGTATGGGTATCAGCCGCCGCTGTTCCCAGAACAGGAGAGGGATGCGGAAGTGCCCTCGGCTGTGCATTTTATCCAGGGGGTTTGGGGCGTCTCTTGAGAATGCAACAGCACTTCAGAAGCATTATGTCGATCCGTGTAGTATTTAAGATATATATATATAAGACATTAAATGTTCATGATTAAATAAGCAATTGACAATAACAAATTATGCAAATATAGATATCTCTGAAATAAATATGCATATGAATTCAAATTATAAATTGTATACTAAATACAATGATACATGCCAGAAAGGCTTTTACAGTTGAGAGTTCAGTTCAGTTGGACTCTATAACAGCGTGGTGTAATTTGTCCTGTTTGGTTCCCGCGTGTTCGGTTTCCACAGACGCCATCCTCCGCGTTCTGGAAGGAGCTGGCCTTAGCGATGCCGCGCAGAGTCGTCTTCCGCAGCGAGTCTGCAGGCGACCCTCAGACTGTGCTACATGATGACAAGGACCCCATGCTGACCCTCGACTCAGACTACCTGGACACTCGCTCAGACACTGACCCTGCTGGAGATCTGGGTAAGAACAACAGTCACGGGACTAGAAAAGTCCTCAAGTACTAATGTTTGGTTCACTCTTCACTCTGTTTGCACATGCAAAAAAAGAAATGCATATTAAAGCGGCACTACCTTGCACAAATGAGTGTGATGTGTGCAACTGTATTTAAAAATTCAATACCTAGACAACATCCTGACCTGAGACAAGCATGCTCATGTTTAACAACCATCTGGTCCTGACTTCGATCCAGGGATGTAGATGCTTGTCAACTGTTTGGCATTTCTTGTCCTTTTTATTGCATGAGAATTAGCATATAAAAAGTTATGGCTTATATGCAAGTCTCGACATGATAAGAGACTCTTTTGTCTTTTTCAACACGCAGTGTGCGATTGAAACTGACCTAGTTTGAATCAACAAACACAGATTCAATAACAGTTAATCATTAACTTCAATACTAGGAAATCACATGATGAGCTTGCACATGTTTTCTATACCAGCTTGTATGTGATGTTTCGTATCAAGACGTACCGAGCAGACATGAAAGACCTCGATACCACTGTTATATCCTTCACTTAAATATGAAGCTACAGTCGGTTAGCACAAAGACTGGAAACGGGGAAACAGCTGTGACTAAAACATTTCCAAAAGTTACTCCGCCTGGACAACAGCAGCTAACCCCACATAAAACCACAACCTGACGTTTTTACACTTTGGTGGTGGTGAGCTTTAGAGATGCTGGTTGATTGATTTTGTTATGTTTGTCCAGAAACCCTCACAGGTACTGCATTTAGCATAAAAAAATATGCTCAAATCATAACATGGCAAACTGAAGCCCAACAGGCAACAACAGCTGTCAGTGTGTCAGTGTGCTGACTTGACTATGACTTGCCCCAAACTGCATGTGATTATCATAAAGTGGGCATGTCTGTAAAGGGGAGACTCGTGGGTACCCATAGAACCCATTTTATTCACATATCTTGAGGTCAGACGTCAAGGGACCCCTTTGAAAATGGCCATGCCAGTTTTTCCTCGCCAAAATTGAACGCAAGTTTGGAGCGTTATTTAACCTCCTTCATGAGAAGTTAGTATGACAGTTGTAACCAATGGATTCCTTAAGTTTATAGTTTCATATGATGCCAGTATCTTCACTTCTTCTAGCCTTAAAACTGAGCCCGCCACAACCTCCGGAAGATCGATTGCGTTAATGCGTTAAAGAAATTAGTGGCGTCAAACCGAATTTGTATTAATGCATGATTATCGCGTTAACTTTGACAGCCCTAGTAATAATGTATTTTACCCTGAAGCTTGAATTGATCTCTCCCTGTAAAGCCCAAAAGTGTGTATGACTGAAACCAGAATTAAATTTGAAATTCAGGGGAGATTATTAATTTACATAAAAATCCTGATACAGCCCAAACAAGTGAACCGTAATGCATTTGCATTCATTTGGGATTCATGTTTCACCTTCTCTCTTTGTGCTGCAGGGCTTCGCCTCCCCATGTACAAGGCTCTGGCCTTTAAAGCTCCAGTCCTCCCCGCCGCTCCCATCACCGCGGCTGAGCCCAAAACCTCCGACATCGACGTGTCGGACCTGGGATCACGCAACTACGGAGCCCGCTCAGACTTCTACTGCCTGGTCACTGAGGAGGACATGTGATCCACACTCACTTCTACTGATCACCTACATGGAGATCCTCTGTAGAATTGGTTTATATAGTAAATGTGTTTTTCTCTTTATGTACAGTGTGTTGTTAAAATCTACCTTTTTCTGTTACCACTTACCAAAGACAGATTTTTCTTTATTTTTTACTGTAAAATATTTTATGAGAAATTGTACAAGAAATGATATGATGTGGCAATCAGGGAAAGGAGTAACTTTTGATTGTCTTTTCACTGCCAACATCTCTCATGAAGTCCCCAGCAGAGGGCAGAGTCATGTCAGATAAGATCAAGGATTTCTGCTTTTTATGCAGTTTGTCATAATTTGACAGCTGACAGTAGTTCACCAAGGTTCGGGAACGAGAGAGAGAGAATACCTATAACGGATTGTTTAAGTCAGATTTGTTCCCAGAACACTGGTATCTGTTTGTATACCAGATAAATGAAGCAGCTCATGACATTTGTGTTCAGGTGGAGGCTTTGTGTGCGATGTAAAGAGACACAGCAATCACGCTAATAAAGCAGTTTGACAAAATACCTGTCTATTTCTCTCTGTATGGGCCGATGATCTCTGTCCTCACGGAGTAATGATTACAGTACCTGCGATGAAATAAGAGCCTAAATAAGGGTGCAGCAGGGCAGGTCTGGTATTGTTCCTGTCTGAGCAGGAGCAAATATGTAAACAGGGAGTGGCCGACATTTCACCACGTTACTGTCACTCTTATTACAGTCACAGCAAAACGCTGCAGGACACATGCACACGAGAAACACTTAAAAAATGACATTTCACTTCCAAATCTGTCACTTTATTAGCTTAAAAATATCCATATGATACATCTGCCTGTACAAACCACAAAAGCAAATATCAAAACAGTCAGAAGCCAAACAGAAACACAAGGTCACCATGTATGCCACAGAGCAGTAATAATTCAAAGTTTATAATTCTGAGTTTTGAACTAAACTTTTTGTATCAATACTTACAAATTACACAAATAGAATTAAAATAGTATTGTTGCCAATCTAAACAGGTTTCAATGGGGTCTGAATGTGTTAGATTAAGATCAATAAGATCTCAAATACAAAACAAACATTATATTTGTTCTGAATAGTTAAGATTATATCCTTTTCACCTGTGTGTAAGTAAAATAAACAGGCATAATGGGACTTCATGAGTTCTGTTTGACAAAGCGATTTGAAAGACTGAGATTTCGCAAGTTTAAAAATTACACAACTAAATACAAAAGTCGACTTTGGAGTCACGATCATTCATTATCCCCAGATTTCTGAATCTAAATTATTAACATCCAAATTTCTATAAATCTCCTGTAGTTTACATTCAATTATAACTGTATGTTATAAATTTTGAAACATTTAGAAACATATTTATTTATCTAAAAACTACAAATACAAAGTTCATAGCAATATATAAAATATTTAATTTCTGTGTAAAAGAAGAAGCTATATGTACAAAAATGCCATGTTAGTACCACACTAGTTGCATTCATGCTGTGACTGAGGTGCAACAGTGAGGAGATAAGGCACGAGTGTCCACCATATTTTCCATCAACAGTTGTTCAAACAGAAACACAAACGGCTGAAAACATGTTGCTCTGACAGAAAAGAAATCCCTGATTCCAACTAAAACATACAGTGTTCAAACAAAGAGAGTAAATGGTTAAGGTGCACACATTTGTATCAGAGTCCATCAATAGTCCACGTCTCTTGAACTGTCCGTCGAGTTTTTAAAAATACAAAGGAAGTCCTTTTCCATCGCGTACATCTTCCATCATTGTGTGTCCATGTTCTTACCACAAAGTATGGCAGATAAAAACTGAACCTACGTTATCTTTGGGTAATATAAACAGTCTAGTTACTCCACAGGAGGCTGGTGGAGCGCAGGCCTGATCACTGTTGTAGGAGTGAAATTTGGTTTTAGATCGCCATATCTGCAAAATCCGGTCTTGTAAACCCTTTCTGTAAGACAAAGACACAAACAAGATAGTGTCATGACATTGCAATGACATAAACACGGGAAAAATATTGTGTTTAATTTAAAGGTTCTAAATGTGAGATTGGGAGAATTTCTATTGCCTCTGCACGGCTCTC
This sequence comes from Sebastolobus alascanus, assembly GCA_916701645.2. Classification (NCBI taxonomy): domain Eukaryota; kingdom Metazoa; phylum Chordata; class Actinopteri; order Perciformes; family Sebastidae; genus Sebastolobus; species Sebastolobus alascanus. The sequence continues at coordinate 231,309 of CAKAOJ020000022.1, forward strand.
AACATGGCGACGGCTGAGCTGGCAGCTTGCAGCTCACAGCTAACGACACTAACAGTGAAAACTACTGCAACAGTGCAGACGGAGCTAACAGTGTTAACCTGGGGAGGAGGGGGGGAGGGGGGGTGGAGGTTGGTTGCTACGCTTCCGCAACGGTGCTGTCGGTCGGGATAGCTTTATCAGCTGAAACCGCCGTATGAGAGCAGTGCAGAGCAGAGTCCCTGAGCGAAACTCAGATTACAACAGACACAGAGGGAGAGTGACTTCATTCTCTGCTCAGGTAGACATTACTCCTCTATATCTTTACATAGCAAATAGTTGTTTGATGCTATATTAATGCTCTTAATATCGTATAGAGAGCCTTTAAGTATTTATTCAAACATGAATTATACTGAACACCACAGAGGTGTTAACAGCTCCCTTATTGTTGAAATTTGACCTGGAATGACCTCTGAACTCACGGACAGAGTACAGAGTTTCGCAGTTCAGTGTTTGAATAGCTTAATTGTTTGGGTATGTACATATATTTTGCAATGTGGTGGTGCAGGTATGAGGATATGAGGATTAAATCTAAAACTGTACGTAAGACGAGCTTTCAAGCATTTTTTGATCTGTTGGGACTTGTTCGTTATGAAAAAGGATAAACACCGCGCCCTTCGGGAGGGGCATGTCGTGATCTGCAAAAGGCAGCAAACGTACAGTACCTGGACACGCCTGGGTGTGTGTGTGTGTGGGTGTGTGTGTGTGTGTATGTGTATGTGTGTGTGTGTTGAAAGAGCAGCAGTGTGAACAGTCAGAGATATATGGGTTTTGAACATGCGCCACCCAACTGACGAGGGAACTGCAGACAGACAGGAATGTCATTCGTCACACACACACACACACACATCTCTATCACTCTCACTGTTTTTCACACACAGAGACACGCACGCAGATATAAGAATGAGGCTGGGACTTTTCCACTGAGCGGTCGACACACAGAATCTAACTTGTTCTTGTCACGTCTTGTCAGTGACTCTTGAGAAAGAGATTTTGTAATGAACTGAGCGCATTGTCATTAAAAAAAAAGTGCTCAAATTAAGTTTGTCATGTTTTACTTTGGTATATCTTTTACATATTTATATACTGAATTAAGTATCACTATAATGTGTGAGAATACTTCTAAGTCCCTTAATAAAATGTCCTAAACTTTAGTATATTTGTGATAGGGCTACCTGTAAGTTTCAACATACTTACTCATGTTTATAATCTGCTACTGTATGATTTGATGGTTCGATAATACGCAATAATTTTAATCATGAAATTCATAATTTGATCCATTTCAAGGCATCTGAATGGATGAGATTAACACTTAAAACGCTGCTGAAATTCGCGATGGACGATTAGAAAAAAACAACCTTAAAAACTGACGCATTATACTGTATCCTGTATGTATTATTGATTTTCCCCCTCCGTTTTTTTTCTCCTATCAATCATGCAGAGCTCCCTTTGGTCTCTTACCTCTTTGTAGTTTTTGTGCAGTTTCTTGTACTGGAACATGTTGCTGAGGACTGTGGATGCTGCTTTGGCTGCTTTCATCCTCTGAGAGCTAGAAGAACAAAACATTAATTCCAGGTTAACGCTTAAATAACTTTGTTTGAGAAGATCATGTCAAATGTCATGCAAATGTGCAAATGTCTGTATCAGGGTAACTAGTACAGCATGTTTAATCAACGCCACTTTAACCGCTCACCTGCTGTCATGTGAGTTCTTGATGGCGACCAGTTTCTGCAGGCCATCAAAGAAGGTGATGTCTCTGGCGGCCAAAGTGCTGCTGGTCACCAAGTTATTGAGAACGCCGCAGATGTTGACCACCACCTCGCTGGACGGATCCTTCTGGTGTCCGTCTTCAGGCAGCTTGGTCACCAGGTTGTTCACCACCTTTGTGGCTGGAGAAACCAATACGTATTGTTAAGATTAATATATAATAAAAACTTATTTTTCCAATCAGATCATTCCTGTCTGCATTAACACACATTTCTGCCAAAGTTCAAACACTCTGGTTATATTTAATGCTATAGACAGAAGATTGACTGATTCCATTCCATTTTTTATTTGGTTATCCTTGGTATCCCCAATGTTCAGGTTTGAATTTCATCTTAAATTTTGGTGTCTGAATTTAACCCATCGAGATTGAGCAAACATTTTTTTTTACTTGACTTTAATTATTCAGTCAGAATTTGACTGATCTGAATTTGTGAATCTTGTAAATAAAAATAATAATAACAATTTGCAATTAGACCTAAAATGACCTCCTCACAAAAGAAAATTCAAAAGGAGGGAATTCAAACCAAATAAATTCAGATAAATAATTTTTTAAGTAAAATACTTAAATGCTATAATTTCTGTGGTATTTACGTTTCAACGTTAACATTGTGACGCATTACTGGTGAGAAGAGCGTCATCTCACAACGCACAACTACTGTCTCAAATGTGATACGACAACATATTTCACTGAATATAGGTATACTGTGTTAACGGGCATCACATTATTTATATCCAACAAGGATAAAAAAAAAAAGAGACTGACCCATGTCATTCTTGTCCCTGGCATGGCGGGACAGATTTCGGAGGAAGCCGGTAAGAGAACGCAGCTCCAGGTCGTTGCTGGTACGCAGGAGGTCCAGCAGCACCGGCAGCATGCGCTCCTGCTCCAGAGCCACCTGGCTCAGCACCGACGCCCACTGCGGGGCAAAGAGAGAGACAATTTAAATATGGGACACACTTAGATAGCTGCATTTTAATTCTTTTTTAGGAGAATATGCTGCTTACCCTCTTGTCTCCGGCTGTGATGTTCTGCAGCGCTCCGGCGGCTGCCTCGCGGGTGGTGGAGTTGATCTCGCAGTCATGCAGCACACGGTTGTACACCCCGACTATCTGTGGGTGCCACAGCCACTCCACGCCCTTTGGCACCCGAGCGACCTCGGAGAAAGTGGAGAGATCCTGGTTCTTGCTCTGGAAGACACAAGAAGACACTGTTGAGACGGAGGATGACTGTGGTCCATGCACACATAAATGCTGACGGGTAAATCTCGTGCGTGCGTACGTTTTTGGCTTTCCGGCTCTGAGGTGTGAAGCAACCGATTGCTTCGCCTTTTCCTGTGTCCTGACCTCTGGTTTGTCCTTCCAGGCGCAACATAGAAGATGGAGGCATCTCATTGTAGAGCTGGTAGGAGAGGTTCCTCAAGACACACACTGCATTCTCCACCCCCTACAAATGCACACACAGATATAAATAAATACACAAGCCTTGGGTTGAGCTGAAACAGATCTTTCATCTCGTCTCGTCTCGTCTTACCTTGTCTTCTGCCTTGTTCTCATCGAGGGAGGACTTGATGTAGCCCACCAAAGAGTCCACCAGTCCGTGTGTCTCTCTCATCTGCTGACGAGTCTTCTCGTTCACAGAGCTCATATTCCTGATCACACACGGAGCGAATGAGGTGTCAGAGAGATATTTTAGGTCAAATTCACTTATTACTTTAAACGAATAGTGCAAATAGAGAAGTACAGATTGGCTTGAGAGTGAGTCTCTGGCACTGTGCCGCATTAAAGCATTCATCTCACGACAACATGATAAATATCATGCAGGGAGCATAGCAGATATCCCCCAAATGGCAATTCATTTGGAGATAAAAAATCTCTCCACGGTGCACATAAACAGAGCAGAGCCAAATCAACTGGAGGTTGGAGAGACGCTGGCTTTTTTGCAAACAAACAGTGCGGTGGGTGCGGTTAACGCTCCAGTAGCTGCCAGAACAAGTTCCCGAAATGCAAATGTGGTCACGGGAGAGAAATCCGACGCAGGTGAACCAGAGGGGAATACATTTTGACATTTAAGGAGCGTGCTGCAACCACAGAGGGAAGACACAGATAAGTGAGGAGCACCTGAGGCATCCTGTGGTGTTGTAGAAGATGTCTGCCTCGGAGGGCGACTGCTGGATGACCTCAGAGTCTCCGGTGCCCGACAGAGGAATGAGGATCCTCTCGGTGAGCTCAGGAAGTGTCTCTCTGGCCAGTTTCTCCTTCAGGTTGTCTTTGGATGAAAGGTTCCACAAGATACCTGCACACATACACACACCAGGGGAGAGTCAGCAAAACTCACATTTATGCTGTAGCTTCTTTAATGTTTCATTTCTCAACCTGGACGTCAGGACCAGTGGACATTTTAACTTCAATCTTGGATTAGTTCGTGTTTTACGGTAACCTCAGTTCAAAGAATTAGTTCAACATTCTGGGAAGTCGTTTTCTTGCCGAGAGTGAGAGGTGAAGATCAGTACCATCGTTCAGTATGAAACCAGCAGGAAAAAGGTGTCAATCTTCTCATCTAACTCTCGGCAAGAAAGCAAATTAGTGTATTTCCCAAAATGTTGAATTTGGACATATGAATTCCTTTCAAAACCTATCAGAGAAACTCAAATAGCAGTGAAGCTAAAACATTACTTGGCGCTATGTGGGTCAGATAAGATCTCCCTACCCAGAAAAAGGTGCACAGGTACAGTTGCTCTGTTCACTTTCCCCCCGACCCAACAGACACAAATCAAGGTTTAACGGCTCCAAGGAAAGAGTGACAAGGCCATCACTCAGAAAAGGGAGCGGTACTGTTAGTCCACAGGCCCAGACAACTCCCACACACTCCCTTATCCCCCCCCCCCCCCTCTTCACACACACCCTATAGAAAAGTCTGCAGCTCTACCTCCTACTCGGTGTACTCAGACATGTCATGCAAATCTCTACACTAAAAAGTCGAAGTTGCAACATCCATTTTCTAAATTTCCCGCCAGCGTTCACTTCATGAGAAAGTATGACTGCCAGTTATGCTGACTTGTGAATAATGACGGCGGATGAGTGAGAATGTGTGAGTGCTGACGGATGACGAAGCTGAGTCAACTGGAAACAAAACTTATTTAGACTTGAACTGTGCATGGCAAACACACATCATGTTGAGTACTGAGAAACACTCTACTGTAAGAAATAATAACCGTTTCTCACATCTCCTCTGAAACTATGAAACTACAATTTAGTTTCAGTAAATGATCAAAAGTGTCTGGTTACTGCTTTCCACCGTCCTGCTGAATAATATCAACCTCAAAGGCTACCGTTCGCTCAAAGAATTTCAAGGACACCGCTGCCAAGATCATGTTGCAACCTAACATTGAGATTAACTAATTTGTATTCATTTCTACTTGAGGAAAAAGCCAAAAACAAGCAGCTCAAATCAGATCAGCTCTGTTTGTTTTGTCATGTCATTTTGGTTTTAAAGAGGACCTATTATGTATTTGTACATTTCCCCTTTCCTTTAGTGTGTTTTAAAGTTTTTATTGCATGTAAAGGTCTGAAAAGTTAGTTGGTTCGGTTGACCAATCACAACAGAGTGGGCTAGCTGACCAATCAGACTGGTAACTGCAGCATGTAAACATGTTCTAGTAGAAACCTAAAATACAAGTATGCACCTGAAAATAAGCATATTAGGTGCTCTTTAATGATTTTCCTACCAGTGATGTTTTTGTGGAGCTCTTCGTCGGGCTCCTTAAGTGCCTCGACCAGCTGTGGGATGCCGCCCTCCTCGATCAGGGCCACCTTGTTGTCCATGTTCTCATAGATGAGGTTGCGTGTGGCGCCGGTGGCGTAACGCTGCACTTCCTGGTTGTCGCAGTTGAAGAGCTTCACCAGCTCACTGATGCCCTTCAAGCGACGCACCTAGAGACAAGGTGGCAGGAAAAAAGCTCTGCTTAGGATATTTAAACAAAATATAAACATGAACTTCTCATGAATTAAAGCTCCATGTGTGATTATAGCATCTTTAAAAGTATTCCAACTTTAGGTTTTTCTTTGGTGCAGTTTCATTTGTATTCCATTCACGTGAGGGACCCTGGGTTGGATCCATGGTGCATAGCATTGCTGTCACCACAAGGAGTTGCCAAATTCTGACATACAGTAGGGGTTTTAAAGGAATAGTTCAACATTTTGGGAAATACACTTGTTCGCTTTCTTGCCTCGAGTTAGATGAGAAGAATATCACTCTCATGTCTGTATGGTAAACATTAAAGGAGGTGCTGAGGTGATTTTGTTACCTTTGGACAGAGCCAGGCTAGCGGTTTCCCTCCATTTCCAGTCTTTATGCTAAGCTAAGCTAACCGGCTGCTGGCTGTAACTTCAGATTTACCGTACAAACAATGAGAGTGGTATCAATCTTCTCATCTACCTCTCAGCAAGAAAGCAAATTAATATCCCAAAAAGTCAAACTGTTCCCTTTAATATAAAATCCTCTGGATCGCTTTTCATTAAACTCATTAAACACTGACTCTAAACCAGCTCACAATCCTCAGAGATGAAAAATAAATTCAACAAGCTAAAAGCACAGGGCCAAACCAAGCGACTGAGCTCTCTGTCACATAAGATAAGAGTTTTAATCCCTACTGTACTGTACTGTACTGTATGCCATTCAACACCTATACAGGGCAGAGTCCAGGTACAGTGATGATAAAAACTGACAAACATGAGGAACAACTGGAGCATGCCAGAACAGAAACCAAACTGAAGCAACTCTATGTCACCAGAAATGGGGAAACATCCATCAATCCTACACTTGTCGCTTGAAGGAAAACAATTTTTATGACTGAGTTTCTCAAGAAGGGATTGCATAGAGAGGAAAAAACCCAGAGGAATTCTAACCACAAGTTTAATCAGTTTGAACTACCTCATTTTTGGCGTCGTTGTCATTGTAACACTCATGTTGAATGTAGGCAGCACCCAGGACCTGCAGGTCATGGTCGGCCTCCCTCAGGTTCTGCACCGCTGTGGGCATGTCCAATGAGGTGATCCTAGCGAAGGAGCAAATTAACAAATTCAACCAAAGAATCTAAAACGGTTTAATTATCATGTTACCCTGCTGTTATGTATGGTAGCACAAATATGTCTTTTTGAATGAAAAGCAACAGTAATAATTCATGGATGATTTGTTTCCAAAATTCAGCTTGTTGACTCTCTTCCAAATCACACTGCAGCGGTCTGCAAATCCGCTGTTCTAACCGCACGCTGTGGGATGTGTGAAATGTGAGGCCTGAAACTGAGCTGCCACACCCGAAACCAGTCCTGCCACTACGGAGCCACCTCCCAAATCTACAGCTCTTGTGAAATACACTGTTCACATCACGAACGCCGTCACTAAAAACTCCTGACACACGGTTGTTGTGACTCCATCGTAGGTTACTGGTGTGTCACATTCACTAGGCTATCGCTGACGTTCAGGAAAAAGACGACAGACTGAGTCACCAGGATGACGAGAGCCATTATCTCTGTCATTGAGTATCATAACCTGATTAAGGCTGGCATTATTCCATATTTCTCTTATTGTCAAGAAATCCCATGAAAAGACCAAACAAAAAAATGTGTTAGTCCGTCTCTCAATACTTCCTGACCTCCTTACCCTGTCTGTGGTTCTCATTTGTTCCTATTGAAGACTAAAGCTTAAAAAAATGCTCACAGATATCAAGTTTAATTTTTAAAAAAAAGCTCAGTAATTTCCTAAAACACCTGGGCACTGTAGTTTTTAGTAAACGTTACACAAACTGGAGTAAATAGAGCATTTGTTGGGGACTATTTTCAGCAGCGGATTAATACACATTTGGTGCACTAGTGAGTATTTACGGCAGCATGTGGGATTGACTCCAGATAGGCCACATGCCCCGTGTTCATCGTCATCAGCGACATGTCACTCAAAGTGTGGCTCATTGATGTGTTTTTCAGTAGTTTTTGGATAATAGAGGCACAGCGGCTCTTTAGCACAGGGGATTAAGCTATTGTATGTCAGGCTTTGTCTACACAAGCAATACTGAGTAGTAGGATCAGTTCATTCTTGGTTTTGGTCTTTTCTTAGGATTTGTTGACAATAGTAGATTACACACTGAAGATCAGTAATAGTATGAAAACATGCAACATGAAAACATCACTGTTGTGAATGTGAGCAGAAATAACGGGTGACTTTGTTGTCCTGTGAGCTTCTCACCCGCTGAGGTTGCCCATGCTGGCTCCCATCTCGTACTGCCCGCCGTAGATGTCCATGCCTCTGCCCACGCTTTGCATGCTTTTGATCGACATGGCGCGGGATATGTTGCCCTGTCGCTGCATCATGTTCCCCTGTGAAGCAGAGGACACTCCGCCCCCAATGAACCCTCTGTCCACACTGTCCATCCCTCCGCCGTAGGTGCACCCACCTGTGGAGGATATCTGCTGCCCAGATACGGAGCCCATGCTCTGCCGGTTTCGGTTCGCAATCCTGCTGATGGTGCGGTGGGCGGGGCCTTTGAACGAATGCTGCTGGATCATCTCCGCCTCTCCTCCCTGCATCCCTCCTCCGCCGCGGGAAAGAGTGCCGCTGAGAGATCGGCGCATGGGTGTCGTAAAGGTCATGGTGCCTCCTCCTTGCCTCACCTGGGTGGAGTAGCCGTTCACTGCGCTCTGAGAGTACTGGCGGCCGAAGGTGGCGTCACGGTCAGAGACCATGCTGCCGGCGTCGCTGCCATCCATCATCCAGGGGTTCATCGGCGCTGAGTGCTGCCGCATGACGAAGCTCTCTGGGTCCACTCGGCTCTGTTGCCTGGCGACCCCTTGGTAGCCGCCCAGGCGTATATCTTCTCTGTAAAAGCCGCCGCCACCACCACCGCCGCCACCACCACCACCACCCATTCCCCCGACACTGATCCTGTGAAACTGGGCCTGGTCTGGGCCAGCAGACTGGCTGCTGTAGCCCGTCCTCTGGGATATGCGTGGACCCTGAGGACGAGGAGAGGAGGAACTGTTACAATCAAATGAGTAACCTTCGTTCTAGTGAACTGTGGGGGTGAATTTGTTGTGAGTCACAGCATATCGACAGAAATGGTTTCTAAATTTGATCACAGGGATGTGACTGCCTTTTGGGAAACAAAGTTCATGACCTAAGTTGTTGGTTTTTTTTCATATAAATTTCCATTCCTCATACAAAAACAGTAGAGGAGGGCCTTATTATTGACTCAAATATAAAATTTAGACACACTGAAAAGCAATTAAAATGCAACTTCATGTCTCCCTTAAGCTCAGAGCTCAAACATCTGTGGCACAAAGCCTGTTGAATCACAAAAATGGAGGAATCTAGAGGGTGGACTTGAAAACCCCGAGCTGATCTCATCACAGCGTACTGTGAAATACCACACACGCTGTGTCCTGGTTGACCCACTGTGGTACCAGCAGAGGGTCAGTGACGGTGTTTAAACGGCACATTACATGGTCAACTGAATATTTCCATGATATTTGTGAATACACGCTGAAACAGTGAGATAATGCTGTAGCCGGTACTCACCATTGTTCTGGAGCCTGAGTACATGTAGGAGGATTTAGAGCTGGTGTTCGGGTTATAGGTGTTATATTTCATTGTTGAAGAGCCGCCGTAATCTGGGAGGAAGCAGAGAGACAGAATAACAGATGAATACCACATACAATATCACATTGATATATCAGCTGTTATAAAATGAAGCTTTACTGAAAGAATAAAAACTGGTTTCCGCTAACGATTAAAAAAAAAATATCTAATTCTGATTATTTTTGACTGATATTGCAATTGCGATATGATTTGCGATATAAGAGGGAATGATCGATCGATTTTACATCATTATTCTCATTTTCATTGAAAAACATCAAAAATGATTATGGGGTGATTTTTGCGGTGATCTGTAACAAAAAAAGATGTTTTCTCAAGTCTGTAGAATATGATGCGTAGGCCAGGACATCTCTGCAGCACCACAATATTTAATTTGAAATAGTATTTTGATACACATTTCACCTTTAAAGGGGACATATCATTTAAAGGACACAATTTTTCAGTGCTTATGCACATACATTTGGTTATCTGGAGTGCCTATACCGGTATATTCAGACCGACAGTATGAGAAAAATAATTTTGAACATTAAAGCATGTAAACAAGTTCTAGTAGAAAGACAAAATACAAGTATGAACCTGAAAATGAGCATGATATGTCCCCTTTAACCAATATTGCTCTTCCTACGATATGAAAATTGCAGTTGAAGCAATAATCCGATTTCCATAAAATTTTGATTAATAGTACAGCCCTAGTTTCTAACTTTTCTTTCACACAGTACAACCTAAACTATTTATTAACACATGCAGTGAACTGTTTGTAATTTTATTGCCTTGTCCCAACAGTAACACGTAGGACAGGTTCACATTTTTAACAGCTAGTATGCACAGGAGGAATGATCACAGCACTCATAAGAAGAAGCACTTCTAAGTCTAATTCTCACCTCTTGAAATGACATTCAGCTAAAAAGTTACTTCAATAATCAGCACTTTATGGGGATTTTATGACTAAAAAACTCATGACAGAGTTTATGTGTTTATTCTATAAGAAGTAGTATCACTGTCTGTAGTAACACAGCGGCCGGCTTCCTAACAGGTCCAGGCAGAAACAACTCAAAGACGACTGGAAGCTCTTTGATTGCAAAAGGCGCCGTCTCGTTGTGCTTGAAATGTGTTTCCCGCATATCAGCATGTTGTGTTGGAGTGGAGCTACTCATCTTTTGTTCTGTGTGCACTTTTGTTGAATTGTACGCATCAGGAGTGGTAATAAATAGTTTTACTTTTTGCATGCAGGAAGTTCCCATTTGTCTAAAAGTAGACTCAGCTGACAAACGCCATCTCTCTGGTTTTATACTTGCTGCGTGGTCATCTTTCAGTAAAATGTAGGGAGTTTTTTTATTTCAAATTCATCATTTTAAAACATTGATTCAATGTCGTTCTGTAATCATGTAGAAGCAGAGCAATGTTGGCTATCCTGGCAATACCAGAGAAGGACACTTTGCAGTGTTTTCTGTGTCAACTGATCATTGAGCTCTGCCATGAACGTAAATAATACAGCATCAAGTCAAGTCTGACCTTTGCTGGCGTTACTGCACATAACAATACAATCACGGAAACAATGAAAATTTAATCCAGTTTAGTTTTACAAGCTCATGTTTCCAAATTAAAACACAAATTTCTTTGGGTTGTTGTTTATTAAATCCTTGTTGCTAATATAAGTCCATTTGAATATAACAGAGACTAACTATAAACATGGAAACATCCAAAGTAAAAGCCTTGATGTAACAAATGGCGCAGTGGAGGTAGATTTAATCACATCACGACGGCCATAACGAGGTGTAACACCTCTTTAATTTACAACAAGGATTTGCATGAAAGACATACAGTTTGAATAGCAGGTGTCCTGTTGCACTGAAGTTTCGAGAGCACACACAGTATGTAACAGCAGGACCCAGCTAGTCACCGTGCAGGTCTGGCGTCTGGTTACTCCTTCGCTCGGAGTGAACAGTTCACATCTGACACACAAAGACACTCTCGACTCAAGAGTGTGTGTGTGAACGTTTTGCTCTCAAACCAGAGTACAGAGTTACCTGACAGGTGAGAGGCGAGTGTGACAGCAGGCATGTGAGGCCTAAGCCAGTTTATCGACTCAGAAGTCGGCATCAGCTGACAGCAGAACACGTCCCAAAAAGTGTGAAAAACCATATTAATTATACTGTATGTATCTATGTAGGCCTAAGTGTGTAATTATGTTTATATAATTTCTCATCATTAGGAATTAATTGCGAATCCATCCTGTCATTTACTTTCAGAAAAACTGAAACCAAGTAATTTGCAGGTACGTAGCACTGATGCAAACTAACAATAAAAAAAGACTACAGCCACGCTAGCAGCTCCAAGCTAAATGCTAACACGTCTTAGTTTAGTGCGTTGGCATGCTAACATTTGCTAATTAGCACTAAGCACGAAGCTGCAACTGATGGGAATATCATTAGTTTAATAATAATAATTTGTGCAGGTATTTTTGGGGGGGGAACTTATTTTTTATTCAGAAAATACAATATAGAGAACATACAACTTGGAGATGTATATACATTTAAATTTCTTATCTTACACACTTGTATCTATTTTGTAGATTAATGGAAAGTAATTCTTTGGTAGTGTTAAGTAACATACTATCATTTGTGCAGGTATTTGGAAGAATTGCGCAAAATAAACTGACCTGACCTGATGATGATGGTGCATTAAATGTGCTTAATTTGCACTGAACCTTGACTTGACTGCACTGCTCAGCAGCACTTTATCACGGCTACCGTGACAATGGTTTGACATTTTTAACGAACAAATACATCTTCTTTTTTGACTTGGTTGTTTGCTGTAACTGTTGTGATTAATATTAGAATGTTCTCGGCCACTACTGTAAACCAAATTTCCCCTCGAGGGACAGTAAAGATGAACTGAACTGATGACACATGATGAAAAGTTAAAGGACCACCAAAGTTATTACAAATAATCCTCATGGGGACATAAATGTCTACAGTTTATCAAAAAAAAAAAAAAATGTCAACTTCATGGCGGCTCTAGAGGGAAAGTCAGGGGATCACCAAAGTCAGTAGGATTCACCCTCTGGGGACCATGAACATCTGTTCAAAATGTCACTGCAATCCATCAAATGGTTGTTGAGATATTTCAGTCGGGGTCAAAGTACTAACGTGGCTAAAAGGGTAACCAGCAGTCAGAGATTTCTGAGCCGATCGGTATTAAATCCTGGCTGCTCTGATCATGATTCAAATCTAAATAATCCCTTTGCCTCGAGGGAACCATAACACTTAATAACCTTGGACTGCAAGTGCCAAGAAAAATAATACAATAATTTTGAGGAATCATCATTAAAAACCAAAGAAAGGTTAATGTCTGTGACTGTACCCACGCTTATGTGTGACTGTACATGTGCATCTGTATGTTGTAGGTTTTACGTTTCTCATGTGAGCAAAGGGGAGGTGTGAACGGCCTTCACGCTTCATTTCTATAGAGCACACACACACGCACGCACACACACACACGCACGCACGCACGCACGCACGCACGCACGCACGCACGCACGCACACACACACACACACACACACACACACACACACACACACACACCAAAGCAGTTGGTATAGAGGAGAATGTTGACACGTCTATTGGCCGCGGCCCCAGCCCAACCTCGGCTACGCCCAACACACCTTTGCACCGCACGGAAAACACACCCTGAAAACTGATTTTCTTCCTTTTCTCTGTTGTCTTTTGAAAGGTTTACTTTGGTCCTAAAGCCAATACTTAAACACGCACTCTTTTTTTTTCTGCTCTCACTCTCTGCTGAGACTTGCCCACCTGAGAACACCAATTAGTCACAGTTGTTACATGCACAGTTGTTGCAGCATTTAAATACAGAAGAGGAGGCGTCCCTTTGCTGAATCCTCGTGGTGTTTTCCTCATGCATTCATAATGAGCTCCTCTAAAGCCACAAACCACTGAAATTGCAGCATTCCCTGTTGTGTTGTTGGGAAGTCTTCTCTCCCTCTTGTACAGGTTTCAAAAGACGATCACTATGACGTGGCAACATTTTATGACTGTGTGTTTTCCTCCCGGCAAAGCCCAGGGCAAAGGACTGGCAGAGGTAATTGTGTACGACATGTCGCTCAGCCTAGTTTTTCATACATTGTGGCCATGTTTGAGTGAAGTGTTTGCTAAATGAGTCTGTCTCCTTTATATTTGCCAGACGTGTGAGCCGCTCTGCATTCCTGACGGTTAAATTGCACGAACAGTATGTTTTTGAGGCAGTTGACGCCTCGGGGAAATGCTCAAACTAGAAGAGTGAGAAAAAGATTCAAACAAAGGATATTTTACAGGTTATAAAAACAAGAAGCTGATGTTGAGCTGCTCCCTGTAGTTTGGGGGGGACACAATGAATTATGGGACGTGAAGGAATGTCTTCGCGCATCAAGCAGGTGGACAAGTTTTGGTCACCAACGCAAGACGTATGTAGCTCTACATGTAACACTAATTCAGCTCCTTAACCGCATCAAATGTGTCGTAAACAATCGAGTAAACTAATTCACCAACCTCCTTTAAAGAGGACCTATTATGCTTTTGTGCTTTTTTCCTTTCCTTTAGTGTGTTATATAGTTTTTAGTGCATGTAATAGGTCTGCAAAGTTGCAAAGCCCAAAGCCCACGCCAAAGGGAGTTACTCTCCCTCACAGAAACACTGCTCCTGAACTGCCTGAAACACCTTGCTTGAAGTCCCGCCTTTTCTTCCGTAACGTGGTGATGTCACCAAGTAAGACATTTGCATAATACCAGCCTAGCGGCTAGTTTGGCTCGTCCTCAAACAAAGCTAGTTAGAGCGGAGCTGGAGCGGAGTCCGAAGAGTTTGGTTCGGTTGACTGATCACAACAGAGTGGACCAGCTGACCAATCAGAGCAGACTGGGCTATTCGGGAGGGGGAGGAGCTCAAACAGAGCGTTTCAGACAGAGGGTGAAAAGAGGTGCTGCAGCACAGCCTGTATGAGAAAAACAAGTGTTTTTTTTAACATTAAAGCATGTAAACATTTTCTAGTAGAAACCCAAAATACAAGTATGAACCTGAAAATTAGTATAATAGGTCCTCTTTAATTTCCCCTGTTGCTCACAGAACAACCCCACCTCGACAGACTTTGTCTTTGCGCCAAGACGCCTCAGACAGACACCGTTTGGCAACGTGACGTCTTTGAACAGACAACACGACAGCTGGTTCTCACAACACAAACATCTCCCTGGTATCTCTTCAACCGTCACCGCTTAAAGCTGAGTAAGACCTGAAACCCAATCCCACAGAGGGAGGCTTTCACCTTGATTTGCTATCAGGGAAGTTCATGAAAGCAGCGCTTGTTTGAGCCTGTTACACATTAACCCCTTTCTCATGTGCAGGTACACGACATAAGACCGCCGCTGAGGAGTCAGGTTCATCTGCTGCTAACCTGCAGAGCAGCTGAGTGGACAAATTCCCAGATGAGCTGAGGAAAAACAGGTCCACAGGAATGCAGCAGGAACAAACAAAAACACCCAGGGCAGGCATATTAATGCATGCAAGTAAAGCTACGCCACTGATCTGAAAAAAATGTAGCTTTTCTTTGTCTTTTATGATAGTAAGTTGAATATCTGTGGGTTTTAAACTGACAAAACAAGATATTTGATGAGCTCTGGAAACTCTGCACCAACTTATTTATCAATTAATGAAGAAATATTGAGTAGATTAATAAAAAAAAAAAGATATAATACTTCATAGGTATCTCCATGTTCACAATCTATTGTGTGGTGTGATTCAAAAAGGGAGAAAAGAAGGAGGGGTTTTAAGCTTTGTAAATAGGCTTTAAAGTGGAATATAACAGTTTTGCTCCTGCAGCACCCTCACTGGAGCCCAATCAAAAAAAAACCCAACCCAAATGTCTAACTTATTTCAGTTATTTGGAGTAAAGCCAAAGCAACCAAGGTAACAGGACTGACTGGTCAGATAAGAGCTTCAATTTCCAGTCTATAACAGATAATGTGGTCAGTTATTATTAGGCTATAAACTCACTATTGTGAGACACCTGCACCTGTGCCTGTATACCTGTGTGGGGACTTCCAGCAGAGTCTCTAACTGAGCCCAACTCATTCGTCAGCTCCTCACACGGAAACACTGAATACTGTAATCATGCAGCCAAACAACAAAGCAGTTCCTGGTGAAAGTGAGTGCATAATTATGAAAGACTTGTAGATGTTTTACCTGACATGGCGTAGTGCGAGGATGATCCGTTCTGACGCGGAAGCGTGGACTTCTCCGCCAGCCTCATCTGGACCTGCTGGTGGACGCGGCGCGCCCGGGCCATCTCGTCCGACATGCTGCCCCCGTTCCCGAGGCTCATCTCGGTCGGGAGTCCATAGGTGGTGACCGTGGTGTTGGGCTGCAAAGCGGACAAAAACACGCTCTCTGAGGCCATTACGCTCATGGTGGAAAAGTTAGGAAAGCGAGACGCGAGTAAGGGCGTCCGGACAGAGACCGTGGTGCGGGCAGGTCGTTGGCGCAGCTGAAAGTGTGTGTGAGAGAGAGAGAGAGAGAGAGAGAGAGAGAGAGAGAAAGGCGCACGGAGAGGCGCTCACCGAGCAGAGCTGCACATCAGCAGCAGGAGGTGGAGCCTCACAGTCACTGAGCACCAGACCTACCTGACTCACACCTGCTCCTCTTCTCCTTCTCCTTCTTCTTCTTCTCACTGCCTCCCTCTGGATTTAGTCTCTCTCTCCATGTCTATTTTTAAAGTCGTTTAATTAGTCCAGGAGCTCCCATAAAACTAAATAGCTTTTTTTTTTTTTCTGTCCCCCACACTCTAATGTACTTTTTACTGGCCTCTACTTGTTCCTGTTTTTCCATTGAATGATTCACAGAGCTGGTCCTCTTTTAGATGAGATAATCACACCGCTGCTGTTGGTTTAGTCACATTTCTGTCTGCTAAACGTTTTTAAATTACAATTCAGTTTAGCGTTTATGATTACATCTCCAACAGAGTGCTCAATTGGAAATTAAAGGTGGTAAATGAGAGATGGGAGCATTTCTATTGCCTCCACACGGCTCTCAACATGGCGACTGCTCGTTGCTGACAGTGCTAACAGTGGAAACAACAGCAAAGGTGATAACTACATTTCTGTGAGCTAAATGTTTTTAAATAATTTAGTTCAGCATTTATGATTACATCTCTAACAGATTGCTCAATTGGAAATTAAAGGTACTAAATGCGAGATAGGAGCATTTCTATTGCCTCCACACAGCTCTCAACATGGCGAAGGCTGAGCTGGCGGCTCGTAGGTAACGGTGCTAACAGCGCTAACAGTGGAACCAACAGCAAAAGTGCTAACAATGCTAACAGAGGAAACAACTGTTGCTGTGAAATGTATTTCATTTTAAGAGACAACCAGAAGACAGTGGAATGTAAAAAAGAAAAAAAGAAAAGCTTTAATGGAGATAATATATTTTTTTAAATGTAATGTTAAATTTTTTTTTAATGTAAGCTAAATACATCAATTATGTATTATCAACATTAAAGTAAAATAAAGATCCATCTTGTAACAGAGTTAAACAGGAAGTGACAGTGTGGATAAACCAGGTCAAATAGCTGTCAATGATTCAGCCGCATCTAACAGCTCTATGATTCCGTTCAGTGGAGTCATATCCAAATTAATAATGTGACAGGGCTAATTAATTAACACTGTGATGCCACATGTCACGACATGTTACAACACTGTTGTTTACAGTAGTGGAATGTAACGGAGTATGCTTACTCAAGTATTGTACTGAAGTTCAATTCTGAGGTACTTTACCTGAGTATTTCCATTTTATGCCACGTTATAGGCTACTTCTACTCTGCTACATTTATTTATCAACATTAGTTATTAGTGACTTCTCAGATTCAGATTATTAATACAAAATCTAAATCAACAAATAAATTCTGATGTATTATTACGGATTAAGCAGTAGATGAATTGTAATTAGCCCCACCTTTGCTGCAGCATTAAAGTGATTAATTCACAATTCATTTTTTTTTTTTTTAAAGCCATACTTTTATTCGGCACCTTTCTAAAAGCTCTGTGGATGTATTACTATTTTTAATTATTTGTCCACATAAAAATAATAATAATAAAAACAAAATCAATTAATCCTTTAATGCATCACTAACACTGGAATTGCTACTTAAAGGGACTATTTGTAACTTATCACGCGCATAAATCATAACGGGTCGGAATCCCATGCGCGCTCGCGTGTGGGTACACGCTGCTCCTGCTGCATCTGCCTGCTTGCACGCCGCGCTCGTTCTCACCCGCTCGGCTCGCTCCAACTCCACGTGCACGCGCGCACACTGCAGAAGAGTTAGTTTAGCTCTGAGAATATCTAGTGAATGTGCAGTGGACGTTTTTGCAGAAATAAATGCTGCAGCTCCTCCAGACCAACAGAGGTTTCCCGTGTCTTGTGAAGTGACGGAGCTCCGCAGCGAGTTACGTTATCGTCCCGACAGGGTGTCGGTGTCTCCCCCCCCCCCCCCACACCCCGTTCCCTCCGCGGTCGGAAAAGCCAGCACTAGAATCAGCATTGATTTATGGAGAGACCTTCGTCTGGTCAGCTAACATTACTGCCAAGCAGGTGAAATATAGAGTGATATTGTGTGTTAGCTGACGTGTGTCGCCTCACTGTTTAGACCGGTGCTCGTTCATGTCAATGTAGCGCGAGCACAAGCGCGAGTGCGAGCAACAGGACGCCGACTTTCGTTGACATTGCGGCCACAGTGTCACTGTGAACAAGCAATTTCTGATTCTAACATATAGCCCCTTTAAGTAAACTATCTGAGTACTTCTCCCACCACTGGTTGTTTAGTTTTACAGTGTCATATATTCGTTTATACTGTTGATATTAAAGCCCCCTGAGGCAAATTTGTGATTTGTGATATTGGGCTATACAAATAAAATTGATTTGTTTATTTAACAGGGACATTGTTGTTCTTTTTGAATCTGTAATAATGAGGTTAATACATATATTATATCCCATAAACGTAATGCTTCAGTGTGCAGCAGTAAAGACCTTTGAGCTCTAAGTAGTTAGGTGTCTTTGTCTGTGGTGTTTTCACAGATTGTCCTGTTGTTAAGTTCAATCTTGTAAATGACGTTAAGTATGAATGGAGGACTGTTACGAGGTGTGGCCCAGTCTCACTCTGTTATTAAGGTGGAGCCACACCTAAGTTTGATCTGGTTTGTTTTATTTGAGCTTAGCAACAACTGTGAGTCACTGCAGCCGCAGATATGAAAAGCGATATGAAGCGTGGGAGTCGTACATGATGCTGTAAATGCTGCATGTCTGTAGCATCTACCTGTTTGGATACAGGCTGTAAGGTTAGAAAGAGTCACTCGTTGGAGCAGAAATCTCTAAATTGCTTCATTTCCCGACTGCCTTCCTTTGTTTAGGTGCATCTGAGCAGAAAAAGGTGAAACGCAGCCTGTCTAAAGGATATCAGTCAGCCAATCATGTCCCTCGAGGGTATAAGAGGATTTCATTTCCCCAAAGTCGACAGGTTTACACTGATAGCGGATCTAATAGAAGCATCCTTCCTCTGCCTATTCAAGATTCAAGATTCACTTTATTGTCATTTCACTGAGTATTTGCCTACACAGAAGGAAACAAAATATTGTTTCTCCCAGCTCCCGTCAGTGCATTAAAAAAGATAGAATAAATAAGTATTAAAATTAACAATACTTAAAAAAAATAAGCAAACGCTTCAAACACAATTTCACACAATTTGCAACCAAACACCCAATTAGCAGTAGAAAAAGTGCATTAATGTCCATAGTAAAGTGCTGTTTACATTACTGTTTCAAATTGTCTTTGACAGGTGACTAGCTGTCAAACTGTTTCTGTGTTAACGCTGGGGATTTTGGATGCCTATCAGCTCCTCATTGACCTGAAAAATCACTTTTGCACATATTTCTTCACATTCCTTCCAGGTCTGTTCGCACTGACTTCACCTTCATTGTCACAACATGTTTTTTTTTAAATAGAAATAATCAATCACAGCTTCACACGCAGGCGCTTAATATCTCAGTGAGTCTGAGATAACATTCTCAGTGAAATTGATTTGACTAAATAATTCAAACAGCAGCATAAAACAGATGAATCTGGTATATAAAATCTAAAATTAAATCACATGTTTTGACTCACCATTACCATTGATGCTGTGTTGATGCAGATGTTTTCCTCTCTGATGAACCTGCTCGTCTAATCAAGTGATGTGATCTGGTGAGATATTAGAAAGTATTAAATGTTATAGCCACAGTCACCGCCCTGAAATTTACAATTAAAGTCACAAAAGACAGATGAGTCAAAGGAGAGGGTGACACCTCAGGGTGTGTACAGAGGATGGGGGCCAACTGTCTGACTGCGACAGACAAGACGAGTCAGAAAACGCAAAGTTTCATTTAGCTGTTTAATTTTGCTTTTCCACCATAAAGAGGTTTCTTTTCTATAACGTAACTATTCTGGTGAAGTGAGGCAACGTTTTCTATTATAAATTTGCACAATATGTTTTATTTATTGTGTGAGATTAAACATCAGTGCTGATTTTTTTTAGGATGTTGCAACATGTCATTGATGACTCACTTAGTCGGAGCAGCTGTATTACTGACATCCCAGCCCAGTTCAGAGGTACAATGACAGAATTCAGCCTAAAGGTTAACTCACATCAGTGTGTGTGTGTGTGTGTGTGTGTGTGTGTGTGTGTGTGTGTGTGTGTGTGTGTGTGCGTCAGAGAAAGTGGTTGCATCAGAGAGCGAGAGTGGCACCCTTGTTCTGACTACCGTCTTATGCGTCAGGAACCAGCTGTTTGTCTGTCTGTGGTAATCTCTGAAACTACGCTATATGGCCAGAAGTTCACACTAGGGCTGCCACTCGATTAAAATATTTAATTGCGATTAATTGCATGATTGTCCATAGTTAATCACGATTAATCGCAAATTAATCGCAAATTAATCGCAAATTAATCGCACATTTTTTATCTGTTCAAAATGCACTCTAAAGGGAGATTTGTCAAGTATTTAATTCTCTTATCAACATGGGAGTGGGCAAATGTGCTTGATTTCAGCAAATGTATGTATATATTTATTATTGGAAATCAAATAACAACACAAAACAATGACAAATATTGTCCAGAAACCCTCACAGGTACTGCATTTAGTATAAAAAATATGCTAAAATAATAACATGGTAAACTCAAGCCCAACAGGCAACAACAGCTGTCTGAGAAGAACCAAATTTGGGCTTTTATGATTTTTTCTGAGTGAATATACCTTTATCATATGAAACTAGACGACCTGGAGTGGGTATGGATGAGGGGCCCAATTTGGACCATCTGTAACAGCACATTAAAGCTGCAGCGGGTAGAAATGGAGCAAATATGATTAAAAAAAGTTATTTTTATAAAATGGTCACTATATCCTGACAGTAATGCATGAGACAGGTAATCTGAAAAAAATCACGTGCTTCTGTGTCCTCCGGTGCTCCTAAAAGCATCCGCAAGATTTCACGAACCGGAGGAAAACAACCAATCAGAACCGAGCTGGAGCCTGCCTTCTTTGAGCAGCTGTCAATCACTCTGGAACTCAGATCAAACGGTCAAACTAGGCAGCGCTGATCAAATATGAATCAATATTCTGTTACTGTAATGACTATTTCTCTCCTCAAATGTTTTCATTAAACATATTTTAGTGCACTGTTTAGCTGTAAAATGAGAAAGTTTGTGACCCGGCAGCCATGTTGAGATCAGTTGAGGAAATACCAAGCACCGCCCACCAGCTGAAGCACAGCCAATAGGAACGCTCAATAGAAACTCTCTGTCTGAAATGACCTGTGATTGGCCACAGTCTCCCGTCACAGGCTAGATTATTTAAAGCCTGAAAACAGAGCCATGAGGAGGTGCAGAAGTCTAGTTTTCCCTCAGAACACTTGAATTACAATATGCTGAAAGGTTATTATGTAATTTTTGCCCAATGATGCCAAAAACATTCTGCCTACTGCAAGTTTAACTCAAATGCACACTCAGTTGCCAGTTTATTAGGCCTACCTATATACAACAGTTCTGCAATATATCCTATCTTCATGAAGGTTATAATGTTTGAAACATTTTAGAGAGGTGCTGATACAACTTTATGGTCATTTGGGAGACTGTAGTTTGTGCTGCTGTTAACTTGCATTGTGTTGTACTGAGATGTGTTTATCTAGCAAGGAAGTAACAGAACAAACAAGAGGAGGTCTCCTTTTGTGTATTCTACAAATGGAAATAGTAGATAATAGTAGCAGTAGTAGTAAAAAGTAACCTAAACATGTTTGTACCCTGAATGAAACTTGAACTTAAACACACATGTGACATGGTTACATAAGAGCTGTGTCCTGTGATGAGAAAGTAACCTGTTGGCAAAACAAACACTGTGAGTGTACTGGGTGTGTCTGCTGCCACAGCACCAGAAATACAAGTCAGGTGAGTTTTTAATGTATTCAAATGTGCTGCAGGGGGACAGACTGTGCTGGTTGAGCAACAGGGGCGTTGATATCACACCGCCCTCCTGTGGTGACACACAGCTACTACTGTAGGCCCGTGGGAAGGTTTGAAATCAGAACTATCAGGGGGAAGATTGTTGTACAGACTGAGTAGTTTATTGTAAAAAAAAAAAGCTTCTACAGTATGTCAGCCTTCATTTAAAACAATCTCACTGCGAAGAATGCCACTGAAAGACATTTTAATTGAGGATTTGGATTATTATGGTGGATTATTTGGATTTGGATCCATTCAACTCCTTTGACCCTGGGTCGGCTCTACTGTAGCCCTTTTGTTGCCCTAGAGCCCCCCTGCTATAGAGTTAGGGTTCAACCCCCCCAGAACCGTAGCCCCGTAAACTGCAACACACATCAGACATCACAATGGTTTTAAGACAAAAATTAAGATTTTTATTTTCATGAATAACTGTATTTATTATAATATAAATAAACAATTGGTCCCTGATATTGTTGGCTTAAAAGTGTTAAGTCAGTCTCACTAAAATTTACACTTTTATTAACAAATAAGTGTGGCCGGGCAGATGAAAAAAGTGTGTTACAGAGAGTTACAGGGGTGAAAAGCGTATTTATTTATTTGTTCATTTGTTACCTCAATGTAGAAAATTTGGACGGGCGCCCGTCCGCCCAACGGCATTTTTATATTTAAATTTTCTTTTTTTCTTTTAGAGGGCAACCAGCGTCCCCCAGAAGGTGGCGACTTGGGTGACCGCTTATATGGCCTATGCCTTAAGCTGGCCCTGCTTTGACCATCTGTGTGTTGCAGTGATTCCCAACCTGGAGGCTGGGACCTTTACAGGGGGTCACAAGATGAATCTAGTGGGTCACAAGTTGGTTGTAGGAAATAAATTAAAAAAACTCAAACTCACTCCACTCAGTTGGATACACAAAATACTTTTATTTTCCTGACATTTCTCTATTTATTGTTTACCTCTTCAAACTTCTAAAAAATAATTCAAACGAAATAATCTGAGAAGTGAAAATCACAATTTATAGACCTGGAATGAGAATTTGCTTCATTTTACGGAGTCACAAGCAAAAATAAAAGGTTGGGAAACACCGGTGTAGTGTATGCTCCACCAATAAAAAAAAGAAGAAAGGTGGCATAATTTATTAGCATTATTAAAAAACAGGTTGCGTAAGAAGACATAACTGTCAAAGAACTGGCACCAAGAAGAGACACACAGTCGACTAAAAGACTCGTCATCCTGATAGTCATTAGAGTAAGACGGTCCATTACCTCAGACTACTGAAGCCCTGCTGCTTAAATTATATTATAACACTGCAGCATCACTACTGCACACACAATCAATCAGGGAATACATGCACTCTCCTAAGTGTTATTAACACATGACAAGTATATATACAATTTATACATCCATAAAAACAGCATTATGACCTCAGAGAAATATTTCACAACATACCGCATGTATAAAAATATTCATATGAAGTGTTGTGTGATAAATAAAGAAAATTATTGTGTGACAAAGATGAGTGTTGATGGATTAGCAATATATAAAACAAGTTCTAATCTAGAATAAAAAAAAACAAGAGATATCCATCTTGTTGTGTTATAATCAAAAGGAAGAGAAACATAATAAAATACTTGAATTAAAGGCTGCTGTTGCTTGTTGGCTGGACTCCTAGTACGCTCCAGGGCTGTTACGGATCCCACAACAGAGCACCATGGTGAAGATCATCTCAAAGATCTAAATGGGGAAAAGGCACA
The DNA here is from genome assembly GCA_916701645.2 of Sebastolobus alascanus. NCBI lineage: Eukaryota > Metazoa > Chordata > Actinopteri > Perciformes > Sebastidae > Sebastolobus > Sebastolobus alascanus. Next base: position 255,069 of record CAKAOJ020000022.1, read on the forward strand.
GAACGGCTTAATTTAATATCACGGCTGATAAAAGCAGTTTAGTTTCAGGGAGATGTTTGGACATGATTTGAGCCTTATTATCACACCACAGCTCCAACTCACCATGATGACAGCAACCACCAAAGCAGCCAGGCCGATCAGGTAGAGCTTCTCTGAGAACAGCTCGATCAGTTTATCGTGGCAGCTCTGGGAGGAGGCAGAAAACTGATAAATGAGACGTCTTTACCCCTCACACTGTACACACACTGTACTGGATTACATGTAATGGAGAGATGTTTCTGCTGTCAAAACAATATCAGCTGCTTCTGACCGCACAATTCTGAATAATTAATCATGTAATATGTTATCTATTCGCAACATAATACCATAGCATGGAGTGGAAAAGGATAAAAGTCTTTATCGCTGGTGTTAGTGATTTGGGTCAATATAGCACGAACACAATACTGGGTTAACTTTACCCAGTAGGGCACAATGTCAGGCTTCATATAAACTGTGTATTCCTCTTTTTAAGCCAATGTTTCGATCTGTAAGAACAAGTGTGAAAGAGAACAACAGGCATTTCTTGTAGAGGCAGTAATCAACTCAAATCATTATCACCTGCTGGTCTGCAAACAGCTCTCACACTCTTGCCTGAGGAAGATCTTAGAGATCAAAACATTGTCTTAAAAAGAGAAATAAACTATTTATTTCGAGCCTAACAGTGTGCAGTATTTTTGATCTTGCACCTGAGTATCTTTGTGCGCACTCTTCTGTTAACTTTAGTACCCATACAGGTAGAAAACATCCCAAGACGGACTGTTGTTTTGACCCAGTGTTAGTGTTATTTTTTTATATTACTGTTGGATTATTTACCAAAAGTAAAGATGGCATGGTGGTGAACTGTTCTCTTTTTAAATTCACATGTCACTATGTGTTAATGTGCATCGTTTGCAGTTTTGAGTGTCATAGGCACATCGTTTTGGATAACTAACAAACATTTGTACACAGTCCTGAGGTTAAATTTGAGCTGGTTGTGTTTAACACTGGGTCAAAATATTAATATTTTAGTTAGAGTTAATAACCCAACAGTTATATATAAAAAACAACACTCACACTGGGTCAAAACAACCCTTTGGTACTGGGCAAAGTTAACCCAGTGATCCAAAGAGTTTTACTGTGTAGTTTCTGGAAAATGAATTGAGAAATCGATAAACTAATCAGACACGAATGTCTGTTTGGCTAATCCAGTGAATTAATATCTGACATACTGTATATATATATATATATATATTAATCCAATATTGCCCAAAAGCAGTTCTGATTGTTAATTTAAAACATTGTCCACGACGGCCTAATGCACCCTGAGATGTTTAAGTGTTATCTATCACGGTATAAACTGTATGGCAAACTAATTTATATTGTCATATTGGCCCACTAATACTAACAAAAATTCTTAACAACACATTTTCACATCCAGCTGTGTTTGTTTAGCATCTGGTTCGATGTTTTAATTAATCAATCCAAAGAAAGATGCAAAACCTGAATTTTAGATTTGTCCCTCTTTCTAAAGATGCTAATAAACAGTATATTTCCGGTCTGTTCTGCAGCCACTGAAATATATTTTGTTGTGTTTTGTAAGTGTGGCAGACAATTTCCAATGAAAAAACATTTCTGTACCAGGTGTTGTGTTCATTGTGAATTTTAGTGAGAATTTGTGTAAACCTGAGATTTCAGAAAATCTTCAGGTGACTTTCTGGGACACAGGGTGCTGGCGACTTGTTTGAAGAGCGCGGTGTCGTCTCCTTTACCACAGCAGTCCAGCTGAAGGGGACACAAAGCAAGAAGAGGTCACTCACTCAACAAAACACATGATAAAAAATAAATTTCTATAAAAAAAACAACTGTGAAGTGATTTGCATGATGACGTACCGTAGTGTGGAAAACATCCAGCACCTTGATGGCAGAGTCTTTGCTGGGAGACCCTGAGACGTCCACAGCTTTGATGTACGCCGAGTCGTAGAAGTTGATCAGTTCTTTGGATATCTGAGGCAACAGACAGAGCAGGTTCACTGGAGCAGAGGTGCAAATCAATGCAAACATCAAATATTCAGTGTTTGTGCTGCTTACTGTGTCCCTGTTCATGAAACCCCACATTGCTGCAGCCACTTCACAAGCAAAGAGGATCACCAAAAAGAAGAAGAACTAAAAGACAGAAAATAAGGAAAGTTATTCATTTATTCAGACTCAAAGTATCCTGCTAGATAAAAGTAAAAAAAGAGGATACTCACCGTCCCCAACAGGCACTGAGATTCTTGGATCGCGCCGTAACAACCGAGGAAGCCCACGAGCATCATCACAGCGCCGACGGCTATCAGTATGTACACACCTGTAAACACAGAGAGGACAGGAATCTGTCAATCATACAGGAGAATTTAAAGAAATGTAGTTCATCACTGTGTCCTCAGCACCACTAGGGGGCAGCAGTGTCAGAGCAGTGTGTTGGCTCATTGATCCACGTATTGTTTGGTAATGGACTTCCTGCTGGTTTCTCTGGCGTTCCCTGTAGGATGACATGACATTATTGACATCCTGGAGATAAACAGCATCCAGATCCTGAGAGAGAGAGAGAGAGAGAGAGGCAGAGCTGACTCTGTTCAGCTGTCAGGACAGGAAATGCCTTCCTGGCACCCCCAACCAACCCCCCACGAAACCCCCTCTGCACTGACCCCTGACTCCGAGCATTATCCTTCCCCAGGAAACAGGGGGGACCATGGGAATACACAGACACACACATATTTGTGCGATTAAACTGATATAAAAAGGAGTCTAAAAACAATTACTTCTGAGAGCTTGAGCGATGTATTAACCTTTAAAAAAAAAATCTATTTTTGGCCATTATCCACAGCGATGATAAAAATACACTTGAAGTGTGCAACAGGCTCCAGTGCAGGTAGTGCTGCTGCAGGAAAAAGTCAATGAATAGCAATAAAGCTCCAGTTACAGCAGAGGTCTGGCTCAGGATTATGTTTAACATTGCTTAAAAGAAAATGTTCAGGACACAGAGTGAAGGTGAAAAATAATATCTATTGTATTGGCTGTGTGGTGAGTTTAATTTAGAGTGCAAAGACGCACTTGGTGACATGAAGGCGTTCATTACTCGCTATTTTTCTGAGCACTTTCTCGCCTTTATGGGGATCATGTGATATGATTGAAACCGCTACTAAATGGACCTTTTTTGCCAGCTTCTGTTCCCCAGGTAAAGACTGAACTTTGAAACTCAATTTTCAACAATGAATGAGTAGCCTATTATATATATAGGAGGCTAAAATACAAATTCCTGTGATCAGGTCCTTTTTCTTTCCATCAGAGTGATGACAGGAAGTGTTGGTGTGGCGGATGTTAGAGGTTGCGTGGCTCCGCTCCAACAGGAATTAATAAAATCAATAACCTGCATAAATAAATTGCCTGAAGGAGATAACATTTCAGAGAAGCTGCAGTTTGTTTTTAGAATAATCTAATGACTTCAATCCATCGTCATAACCTCAGCAGATCCAAAACAACCTCCCAACTAAAACACCAAAACTCATTAAAGGACAAGTGTGTAACATTTAGGGGGATCAACTGGCAGAAATGGAATATAATATTACTACAAATATACTACATAGGGCCGGAGTCGTTAACGTTACTCGCTGCCGTCGCTCTCTCTCTCTTGCTTCACCACTCACTTCCCACGTTCACACACACTCTACACGCTAGGGTGACCATTCATGTTTTCGTGTTGGTCACCGTAGCTCTCCTACACGGTTGGCACACAGGAGAGGCTTCAATTGGTTGCAATCTGCAACCTCACCGCTAGATACCACCAGATCCTACACACTGGACCTTTAAAAGTAAAATCCTTTTAGCCAGTGGTGGGAGATGACCAAATACATTTACTCAAGTACAATTTTGAGCTACTTGTACTTTCCTTGAGTATTTCCATTATATCCTAATTTATACTGGACTTCACTAGTTACTTCCCAGAATATGTTTTTACATACTAAAACACACGATAAGCGTATAAAATACAATTACAAAATACACGGTTAAATATCAGACCAGTGGCTCCCAACATTTTTGATCCCTTATGAAAAAAAAGCTAGTTTGGGTCCCCCCCCTCCCGAAAAGTCCAGTCTGCTCTGATTGGTCTGCTGGCCCAAACTGTTGTAATTGGTCAACCGAACCAAACTCTTTGGACTCTGCTCCAGCTCCGCTCTAACTAGCTTTGTTTGAGGGCGTGCCAAACTAGCCATTAGGCAGGTATTATGCAAATGTGTTACTTGGTGACATCACAACGTTACAGAAGAAACAGTGGGACTTCAATCAAGGCGTTTCAGGCAGTTCAGGAGCAGTGTTTCTGTGGGGGAGGTTAACTCCCTTTAGCGTGGAATTTGGGCTTTGTAACTTTGCAGACCTTTAACGTGCACAAAAAACTACATAACACACTAAAGGAAAGGGAAAAAGCACAAAAGCATAATGGGTCCTCTTTAAATAATCAAAGGTAAAATTATCCAATATTTCACAAAAAAACTATGAACACAAACTATGAATGTCAATTTGTGCTTTCATTCCCAACCTAGGGTCTGAACCACTGAAATAACCCATCAAACAGTATATAAAGTATTTTATCGCTACTCTTACTTAAGTAAAGGATGTGAATGCTTTCTTACACCACTGCTTTTAGGAGGACGGTCTGAGAGCGGTCCGTTTCTGGGTTTTCTATTCTTACTTGCAAACGAACAAAACACAAGCAGGCTCTAATGTAGCCTGACAGAGAGGTCTAAAAACGACAGACAGTAAGAGAATGAAGGCCTCGAACACCTCACACTGTACCTCACATATCACGCATATCCCTTCCCCATACTTCTATCTACACTCTCTCTTTCTCTGTCTGTCTCAACTCAACGGCCTCCTCCTTCATCTCCCCCTCCTCTCTTTCTCTTTCAGGTTTTTGTTGTAGAGAGAAACGGCTACCAGGGCCAGTAACCCAGCAATGCGGCAAAGCAGGCATTATTTCCACTGCCTGCCATTACTATGACAACAGCCTTTGAGGTTTGAAGGCCATTGAGACTTGAAGGGAGACAGGCAATTTTATACCACCGGGGAAGTTCATTTATTTCTTGTCTCCCAGTGTAATCTCCAGAGGGGGAGAAAGGGGGAGGTGAAGATGCCCCACTTGGACTTTTCTCATCCAGTATCTTAAATATAGAGCTGTGAAGTCGTGTTCACACTGTCGGAGCGTGACACCAATAAACTGAGATGAACCCAATCATACTGTGTCGATGGATAAATGATGAGATGAGGATTGATTATTAAAAAGACTCCATATGAACATTTCCTCCTGACATCTTGTTACAGTAACAGAAAGAGCAGACATGCATTGAACCTTTAACAGTGAATATACTAAGTTAAGTTACACAATATGTTTGTAGCCCACCTCAGAGTCGCTGCAAATTTATTCACAATTCAGACATGGCTGAAGAGTCAAAGTGTCACTTGGTCTGTTAGCAGTGACGGCAGTTTAAAGGAACAGACCAACATTTTTCGGAAATATGTTAACTTTCTTGCCAAAAATTAGAAGAGAAGATCGATACCACTCTCATGTCTGTATACTAAATATGAAGCTGGAGCCAGTTAGCTTAGCTTAGCATAAAGACTGGAAACAGCTGGCTTGGCTCTGTCCAAAGGTGCTGTAACTAAATCTGCCTACCAGCACCTCGAGAGCTCACAACAAGATGTAATATGTAAATTATGGAGATTTAGAGGTGCTGGTAGGCAGATTTTGCAACACGTTTTCATCCCAACCCGTCACATACTGACACTTTGTCATGCCGCTTGCCGTCACTTTAGTAACGAAATACTTAGTTACGTTTAGGGGAAAAAAAACATGATTGGGCTTAAAACTATACGTTTGTAAAGTGAAAATGAAACTGAACGTTGTGAACACTGAACATGAACGAAAAGTTGATTGTAACGTGAAAGTGAAACTTAACACACGGGACACAAACAGCGGTCTTCTGGATGAAAGCCCCGTGTTTTTTGGACCCACCTCCCCTCCCGCCTGCCCTTAGTGTGTTGTTTTACTGTTAAAACTACGTCACCACAGCACTTTCCCTGAGCGTTTAATATTGCCAGGGATGGTTTTACATTGTAGTTAATGGAAAGCCTGGTGTGTCTCCTTCCGGCGCTAAGGGGTGCCTTGTGCGGCGGTATCAAACACCGACGTTACAGCTGGGCTTGCTGTTTCCCCCTGTTTCCAGAGATAGATAAGATAAGATAAGATAAGATAAGATAAGATAAGATAAGATAAGATAAGATACGATAAGCTGTATCCATTTACCCATTTTAGCTTTTACATAGTTAACCCCTTAAAACCCACCTGCTGAATTGGGCTCATTTCCAGTCATTTCCAATTTATGCATTTCCAAGACTGTTTAGGGACCAGAATATGCAGAAATATTCAAATACACCATTTTTAGAATAGGTGAAAATAACACATTTATACTACATTCAAAAAACTGCATGTTTTTGCCAAAACTGCATGTGATTATCATAAAGTTGGCATGTCTGTAAAGGGGAGACTCGTGGGTACCCATAGAACCCATTTTCATTCACATATCTTGAGGTCAGAGGTCAAGGGACCCCTTTGAAAATGGCCATGCCAGTTTTTCCTCGCCAAAGTTTAGGCTAATTTTGAAGCGTTATTTAGCCTCCTTTCCGACAAGCCAACATGACATGGTTGGTACCAATGGATTAGATTTTCTAGTTTCATATGATACCAGTACCTCCACTCTAACTCTGCTACAGCCTCTGAAAGACAGTAAAGTTGGTAGTAAATCCATTTACTCATTTAACTCTCGTCAAGAAAGCAAATAAGCACATTTCCCCAAATGCTGAACTATCCCTCTAAACGTCAGTTAAAGAGTAGAAAGCTGAAGTGTCAGTTGACGTGCGGAAAGGAAAGCAGTATAATTTTTAGTTGAAGTGAGAGAGAATCAGAGCTACTGAAGCCCCATAAACAGCTTCATTACTGAAATGTGTAGCAAACAGCAATAAATGTGACTTTAAAACCCACAAGGTCTTTGTTTATTAGCATGTTCATGTGTGAGATGTTAGAGATGTTTCAGCAGCTGTGAGGCTTCAGAGGAACGGTCTGTCTTTGTGTACAATCATATACACAGTTTTATATCAAACCCTTCCTTCACAGCCTGCTAACCCACAATGCAACCTTCTTCTTTCTGCTATGAAATAACGCAGAAAAGTTATTCAGGCCGAGGCTCTGCATATATGCGTTATACATACAGTGTAAAGCAACTGAAACATCTTGTGTCACACACGTACTGTATCTCAGAGGCCGGAGCACTAACCACACCAGACTACCGACAACTGCCACCAATTATGATCCCAGGCGCTGGTTAAGAGGCAGCAGAATGTGTATTTCCAGCCTTACATAAATACCACTTTGGTTGTGCCAGCATGCTAAAAACATCCACTCCAAACTCTAATTTAAAGGGTAATGTGCAGATGTACAAGGTTATTTGAATTATGCAAGGGCGTATGTTCAAGGGAGGGTACAGAAAAAAAAAAGAAACAGTCCCTTGATGTTGCTTGGGTGGGCCTCTCTTGCCGCCCTGCCTTTAAAATCACGAGTGTGCCTTTTCTTCTATAAAAAGCACGGCCTCGCATTCGCTCTGTATACTTACCGAGGGGTAAGTACATGTATGGGACAAGCAGCAGGAGCCCAAATGTAAATTAATGGGCTCACTAGAGTTCACCACCACGACAAGCCGAGAAGACGGACCTTTGAAATGTTTAAATCAAATCATGTATTGTAGGTTTCAGGGCCAATCTGTGGATTGGAGACATGATTTATGACTTTAGTTCAATGCAGTGAGCAAAACATGAGGTCTTGATTCCGTGCAATACTTTCACAAAGACATACAGAGAGCATGCTGGAGTGCATTAACACAAAACTCAAAAATTCCTGAGGATCAAACACTTCAAAGTGCGAGCGACAGAAGGCACATGATGGCTTTATTTGTGCACCGTGCTCACTCATATGTCCCAACATCTGTCTGCAGCATGTGGCTTCTCGCTCTTGAAAGAACCTCGAGGCTGAAGTCACAAACATGTATCTGAGTTATATAGAGAGCGTCACCTACAGTATATGTGGTCATTAGCGTCAAGAGTGACAGCTGGGTAAAAACACTGAGGTGTAGACGTTGCGGTTGACGCAGGTCCTGTTTCCTGGTCTTTGCTCAGAGGTCCCACCACTCCTTGTAGCTACTATTCCTGGACTCACATGGTTTCCAGCTAAGTGTGAAAGACATGGTTTTTCTGTCAATTAGTTAACTTTCATCACTCTGTTAACAGCGAGCTTCCTGTCATGTGGAGAACGAGGAATGAGGACAGAAATAACAAGGAGTAGGAGAGGAAAAATAGCTAGTCTCAAGGAGGACGTATACGCTTATGAGGAAATAGGTGGGACGCAAGATGATGACAAAGCAACTTACAGGAGGTGGACAAATTAACAAGAACACATTTATATAGTAGCCCTGAAATAAATACTTAATTAAAGTTGTTGTAGTAGTTGATTGTATTATATATTAGGGCTGTCAAAGTAAACGCGATAATAACGCAAATCGTTTTAACGCCAGTAATTTCTTTAACGCATTAACACAACTTGCGATTTTTCGCTTTTAGCGGGCTCAGTTTTAAACTTAGAGTGAAAATATCATATGAAACTATAAAACCTAAAGAATCCATTGGTACCAACCAAGTCATACTGGCTTGTCGTGCAGGAGGTTAAATAACGCACCAAACTTGAGCTAAACTTTGGCGAGGAAAAACTGGCATGTCCATTTTCAAAGAGGTCCCTTGACCTCTGACCTCAAGATATGCCAACGAAAATGGGTTCTATGGGTACCCACGAGTCTCCCCTTTACAGACATGCCCACTTTATGATAATCACATGCAGTTTGGGGCAAGACATAGTCAAGTCAGCACACTGACACACTGACAGCTGTTGTTGCCTGTTGGGCTTGAGTTTGCCATGTTATGATTTGAGCATATTTTTTATGCTAAATGCAGTACCTGTGAGAGTTTCTGGACAATATTTGTCATTGTTTTATGTTGTTAATTGATTTCCAATAATAAATATAAATATACATTTGCATAAAGCAAGCATATTTGTCCACTCCTATGTTAATAAGAGTATTAAATACTAAAACAAATCTCCCTTTAAGGTACATTTTGAAAAGATAAAAAATGTGCGATTAATTTGCGATTAATCGCGATTAACTATGGACAATCAGGCGATTAATCGCTATTAAATATTTTAAGCGATTGACAGCCCTAATTATATTGTAAGATGTACTTGTTATTTTCGCCCCAAAATTAGACCACTACACTCAGTGGACATTTAGCTCTGAAGCGTGAAATATTAACAGCTTTCCCGACCTTGAAAAATGAACCCAGTGATGTTTTCAAGTCTTCAAACGACGTATGGAGTGATTGTGAGGCTCTACTGTTGATGTGTGTACTACTCACTGATGTAGAAGGTGCCCGGTGCCTGGTGGCCTTCAAACTGGAGTATGAGGAGGTTGCTGGTTTGACTGTCATGGCGGAGCCACAGGGCCACTCCTAAGATCACGCCTCCGGCCAGCTGTCCCAAACAGAAAAGAGATTTGAATTATTTTCTTTCATGTTTCTTTACTTTGGTGAAACCTCGGGGAGGATCAGAGCCAAGAGAGATGTTAGCATAAATATTAAAACAAACCTGTAGGTATCAATTTTTAAGATTTTTTTTTTTTTTTAAAAAGACCCATCAAGAGGAAGTGCACAAAGCCCGACTCTCCTAAGATCAAATCAAACCTCTCTGCTAGTGTTTCTCTGTGTGTTCAGCTGTGAACTGTCCACTGTCCTTTCAGAGAAGTGATGAAAGGACATCCTGACACCACGGTGACCTACGACACAGACCACGTCCTCACCACATTGTTTAAAGCCAGCTCAGGAACTTTGTTATTCAACTTTATCTCTCCACCATAATAAAGCAGAAAGATCCTGAGAAAAGTGTCATGTAAAAGCTGATGGAGCACAACTACTGGAGGATCAGTGCCATTTATTGTTCACATGCTGACGCTCTTTTTCTTTATGTTTATATCAAGATATCTGCACCTTTAGGGCCATGACTGCACTCCATTGTTCTCCAAGAAACAGGAAACTGAATCCTCGACATGAAAAATAGCAAAACGAGGAAGAGAGGGCTAAGTTTTTACAATGACAGGCACAGCAGCAAAACCAACAGAGGAAGCACTCCATCAAGTGCGGCGTGTCCAGGATGTGGTGACTTATCTAAAAAAAGACGACTGCTCTGTACGGACAAATGGAAATTCACAAACACGTAGGGATCAATTCTGAGCGTGCAAGGCCACGGGGGAACGCATGAAGTGGACGGCACATCTGCAGGAAGTCTGATGTGATGTAATGAAGTGTAAAATGCAGACAGGAACCACTGTGGCGAGTCCCTTATCATCAAGACGGACAGTTCAGTTTGGGTGGATGTGCAATAAATGAAATCTAAAACTTAACCATGAGATGAGGTGATTCTTGATCTCTTTAAAGGTTCAAAGGCAGTACATGCTTCAGTCTGGTGGCCAGGTAGGAACAAAGGAAATGTCAGAGGGAAACAACTCTCCCCTCCCCCAGAAACTCTATTAACCCTGCTCAATCTCCCCCTTTATGGGTGTTCAATCTGTGGAGAACCAGACTCCAAGAAATGACAAGAAATCCCCCAATACTGGGGGGGGATTTAATTCAGTTTTCCTTCAGAAATCAGACCTTCTTGTGAGGAGTATTTGAATAATGTGAACACAAGTTAAATCAATGATCTAAAGTTAATGTGAGAGACATGCTGGAGGGGGAAAAAAACAGTATAATCCGAGAGAAGCCCACCCAGAGTGAAGGGCTCCTCACAGCCACCTTGCACGTCTGGTGCTCAGCCATGCAGAAAATAAGAGTTGATGAAGAGCATTTCAACTCCTGCCTCTTCTATGGATGCTGCTCTCCTCTCAGACAGAGCAGCATAGTAAATACAGCAGCAGGGCGGGAAACTGAGCTACACAGATTGTAAACGTGCAGCAATCAAACGAGATCAGAAAGTTTTAAGAAAGCAGAAACATCAAATTCAAAAGCAACTTCAGAGTAAAATATGATCAACTCACCCAGAAAATGAAATTAAAGAAAAATAACATATATTTAATGCATTTCGTACAGCCCGCCACAACCATGTTGCCAGATTTTTTTTATCAGCTCGTCCTTATCCCCCTCAAATCAAACACTATATGTGAGGTCAGACTACTCTACTGTCCCGGATCACTCAGTCTCTGCAGGAGTTTATTCGGGCCAGTTGGGGTATAAACGCCTCTGTGCTGCAAACTCCTCCTTTATAATCCAGAGTGAAAACCGAGACGGAGAACTGCCCACCACCACCAAGTGGAGCGGACAGGAGAAACAACAAGCTCCCCATCCGCAAGAGCGCACAGAGAGAGCCCTACTTTGTTCCTCTGCACGTTTTAAAAATGGGTTATTATGGTCAGATGAAATATAGGGCAGAAACTCCCATGTTTTTCCTGCAGGAAAAGGAGCAGAAAGAAAGAAAGGAAGGAAGTGGCCAAGGCCTACAATCCTCAATCTTTTAATAATAATAAATCCATATTTTAAAAGTAAAAACACACATAGAGGTAAGAGATAATGGCACAGATCTACCAGATGTGTGACATTTTTTCTTTTCTTATTCAAGTATTTCAATTAGAAAAAATGTAAAATAAGATATAAAATGGCAATAAGAAATCCCTCAACCGTGCCAGAAACTAAACCCTCTTTCTTTACTGTATAGCCGAGTTTTCCACAGGCCTATTCTTAATCAGTTGACAAGTTTTTTTAAGATCTCGCGTTAATTAACAAACACACAAAATGTAAAGGGCACTAAAAATGACATTTGCAGGGCCATTTACAATTTGCAGTGAGCTACTGCGCCCTCTGCTGGCACATTAAACACAGGTGGATGATGCTAATTATTATTATACAGAGCAAGTGCAGCACAAGTTGTGCGCAACAACAACAACAAAATCTCTCAACTCTTTGTTACAAAAAATATCCCCACAGTCAGTGCGGTAACACCAACAACGGTCTGGATATTACATGCGTAAATCACGGAGCTATAAGAAGCGTTATGATGATGAGAGTGCTTTTTGATGGTATGGGCGGATCTCCAGGGTCACACCTTCTCCAACCAGCTGTGCGTGATGAGTCCCTCCTGACTGTTGCAGCCGCTGACCGACCATAAAAAAACCTACGAGCGACGACGTTAAGTGAGAAAAATTGGGGGCAGCGCGGTGACAATTTCAACAGCTCTAATTGGAGAACTTGACAGCGCGTTTTTAGGTCCACTGGGCATGCTCCATCTGATCTGAGAGCAGAGCTTGCACGGTGTGAATAACAGGCAGAAATTTGGGCGTTTTTTTTTTTTTTTTTAAAAGGAGGTTTTTGTCGCCCTATCATCTCCGATTCTCAAATTCCTCCCTTCAAATTGGGTGTTTTTTCTTATCAGCGATGCGTAAAGGAAAGGGAAAGTTCCTGAGCAGGGGAGCATCTGTGTCTCTGCTGCGCTGAGACAAAGAGCTGCCGTGTGTCGTTAAACTGCAGAGCTGAGCGTCGGTGTGAAGGAGGTGAAGTGTCTGTAGGCAGCAACGGAGGAGAGGACTGGAGGGGAAGCAGCACCGCGTCTCCATCAGAGGAGAGGAGCTGCCGGCCGGCCGGGAGGGACTGACGGACGGACAGGCGCTGTCCGCTCAGCACCATCACCGCAGTCACCTTGCTGTGAAAGTCACAAAGCTGCTCAGGATCTCATCTGATCAATTAACCGCAACTTGGGGGGGAGTCCAATGAGCTGGATCTCTTCTGCTGGCGAGGTTTTTTTTATCTCGACATCTTGGATTTACAGACGATGTGACGTCCATTCGTAATGTAATGCCATTGGCTGCAATCATTTTTTGGATTGTTCGATTTCATCCCCTCCAGTGAGTCCAGCAGCTGTAATCCTCCAGTTGCATGACAGGTGCTTGTAGAAAAAAAACACAGGGTTTAGATTTCTCTCATAGTTGGTGAGAAACGACAGGTATTTTTTGTTGCGCTGCGTCCTTTTGTGTGCATGTTTTGGCACGGTGCGCCTGTAGACTTGCCTTCGCGATGATGGGAACTTATTGGAGAAATGCCTAAGGGACGCAATGGGCCTGAGCGACGACAAGGATCGCATTGTGATAAACGTGGGAGGGATCAGACATCAGACATACCGCAGCACCCTGCGCACTCTACCTGGCACCCGCCTGTCCTGGTTGGCAGAGCCTGATGCGCCCAACCACTTTGACTATGACGCCAAGATCGAGGAGTTTTTCTTCGACCGCCACCCCGGCGTGTTCGCGCACATCCTCAATTACTACAGGACAGGTAAACTGCACTGCCCGGCCGACGTGTGCGGGCCCCTCTATGAGGAGGAGCTGGCCTTCTGGGGCATCGACGAGACAGACGTGGAGCCGTGCTGCTGGATGACCTATCGCCAGCACCGGGAGGCGGAGGAGGCCCTTGATAGCTTCGGCGGGGGGGGCCTGTTAGACCTGGGGAACGACGATGCGGAGCCGGAGCAGGAGCACGCTGCTGAGGACGATGTGGATGAAATGACGAGGAGGCTGGCGCAGGGAGACACTCATGACGCCCGGAGTGGGAGCCTGTGGAGCCGCTGGCAGAAACACGTGTGGGCTCTGTTTGAGGACCCTTACTCCTCCAAATATGCAAGGGTGAGTTGCTTTTAAGTCTCAGATGTTTGCTCTTCTTATTGAACTTAAAGAGGACCTGCTATGCTTTTGTGCTTTCCCCCTTTACTTTAGTGTTTTGTGTTAGATTTTAAAACGCGTAACTTTTGCTACATTTATGCCGAATGTCCACACTGCCCCGGCGTTTTTTGAGCCCCAGACCTTTGAAAATCATGATGCAGACACCCACGTTCACTTATTGATTGGAATACGTTCAAGTCTAAGATGTTTGCCATGGTTTGGTTCCTCTTATTGAACTTAAAGAGGACCTGTTATGCTTTTGTGCTTCTCCCTTTCCTTTAGTGTGTTAAATAGTTTTTTGTGCATGTAAAAGGTCTGCAAAGTTACAAAGTCCAAAGTCCAGGCCAATGGGAGTTTCTCTCCCTCACAAAAACACTGCTCCTGAACTGCCTGAAACGCCTTGCTTTAAGTCCTGCCTTTTCTTCCGTAATGTGGTGATGTCACCAAGTAACACATTTGCGTAACACCTGCCTAGCGGTTAGTTTGGCACACCCTCAAACAAAGGCTACATCCAACTTAATACGATTTGCTTTAAAACACATAACCTTTGCTACGTTTATGCCTTGCGTCCACACTACTCCGGTGTTTTCGAGCCCCTAAAACGGAGACGTTTGAAAACGCTGCTGACCCCGTTTTAGTTTTAAAACTCGGGTTACATTTTAGTCTGGACGGACAGAAACGGAGACCTTTGAAAATGATGACGCAGACACCCACGTTCCCTTCTTGATTGGGTCTTATCAGTCATGACGTGTCCTTCCCTGATTCTTCTGGAAGAAAACAAACAACATCAGACTTGACCACCAGTGGTTCATTTCAACATGGATAATGAGTTGCTGACCTTGTTGTCTCTGTTAGCAGCTGTTGTGCAGTTACATTCTGCATGTTATAATGCTACCACTGCCTACATGTGCAGGAGGCAAGCTATTATTCGAGCACTTTATATAAATTCCCGTGTCCAGCGCTGCTTCCTGTTTACACCAGCACGCGCATGCCCAGTGCGTTTTCAGGCGTGGTAGTATGTATGGAGATTAATTCTTAAACGGTCCTAAAACGCTTGTCTGGACGAAAACATATTAGTGTGGATGTAAGCAAAGTTGGTCAGAGTGGAGCTGGAGCGGAGTCGGAAGAGTTTGGTTTGGTTGACCAATCACAAATACAGCCGGTATGAAAAAAGTTAGGCGTTTTTTGAACATTAAAGCATGTAAACATGTTCTAGTAGAAACCCAAAATACTAAATAATAAAAATAAAAAAAAGTATGCACCTGAAAATGAGCATGATAGGTCCTCTTTAAGATCTGAAACCTCATTAGGAGTAATCATGGGCTCATTAAAACACACAAAATGCTTCATTGTTGGTATGAAACAGTCAAAGTTGCACGAACAAGAATTGAGTCGTGAATGCGACTGCCTTTGTCCCTTGATGGTGAAACAAAGATTGATGGCTATGGGAGGTTTAAAGAGGCTTTTGATGACCTTGAAATAGCCCTCCCAGGGGTCTCCACAGCAGGGAGGGCGGAAAATATCAACCAAAGACCTCATCTGTCAAAATCATTTACATGCAAATCATCACTCCCACCCTCCTCTATCTGGCAGGAGAAGATAAAGAGTAATTGTGTCTCTCACCGGTCTTTGGATTGATATATTTCCAGAATCCCAGAGCAGCCTGGCTCTTTGGTTAAATGGGTCAGATAAACATTAGGAAACCAGATCTTTGGCACCAGCAGGATTTTAGTGGCAGACCTTCAGACAGAAAAATTGAGTTGCTGTTTTGAGGTGACATTTTTGGTCTTTGTTATGGGCACATTTCCATCTGGGCGTAATGCCTCTTGATGGTGACAATGAAATGACTTTACACCTTGTGATTTTTTAGGTTTTTTTTTCACCACTGCGTGTGCTACCCGCTGGTTTAACAGCTGTAGCACTGATTGGTGTAATTAGTTATCCAGCAAGTGTAAACTGTATTGACATGTTCTCACTCTTATAGCAAGCAGTAGTGAAAGTGGTTTAACCAACACACACACAGACTTCTTTCACCTTCTGCATGCGTGGGTATTTCCCAAAGCACACTCAGCTGTGTCCCACATTTCACAGTGAGCAAGACAAAGCAGAAATTGACAGAGCTCAACCAAGACTGGCAAGAAGATTAATTAGAAGTGAGCCTCCGAGTTAATTACAGACTCTATTCACAGTGGATACATCGGTGGAAAACTCTTGTCACTGCATATCGTTGTTGTGCATGTGGTTTGCCAGCAACAGTGAGGATTTGGCCAATAAGGAGCAAACAATCGTCGCCTGTCACCCTCCCTCCAGGCCGCACTGTTCCTAACTGTCACAAAGACACATAATTTACTTAAGAGGCGGTCTGATGAGACGCAGCGTTTGTTTAACGGTTTGAAGGGTGGGATGTTCAGAGGGCTGAGCGAGCCAGTGTGTCAGGAGGCATGAAAGTAGCTTATAAGAATGTGGCTTTATCACACTGAAGCGTGCTAGCAGTGATGCTGGTGTTTATTTTCAAATTCTCTTGCTAATTGATGAACATATTGCCGGACAAAATACCAAGAGCGCCTGTCAATTAGGGTTATTTTCAGTAGGGCTGTCCTCGAACAAAGAAATTCTTAGTCGACTAACACTCATACAATTTTGTAAACTAATCGATTAGTTGATTTAATCGACAGATTTGTAAAACTGAGTTTCTCCACAAAGAATCACAAAAAAAAGCACCACTATAAATGTTGTGTTTACCAGAGATGTTCTCATGGGTTTTTTTGGAAATAACTTATTCAACATGAAAAAGCATAAAAACGACTAATCAACTAAAGAACTCTTAGTCGACTAAGACCAAAACGACCGATTAGTCGACTAATCGACTAAGAGGGGGCAGCCCTACTTTTCATCATTGAGATATCTGACAATTATTTTCTCAATTAACTGAATAATGAAAAATTGAAAAATGCCCATCACCACTTTTTAAAGCCTATGTTGACATGAGAAAAGAAAGAAAACCGGCAATCATTTTTAATTTAGAAGGTAGACAGTTCATTTTGGGGGGTTTTTGCTAAAAAACAGAACAAAAAGCAGATTCATTTTCTGTTCAACAGATCAATTGACTAATAGTTTCAGCTCTAGTGTAAATAAATAAATTAAAGCTATCTGTTCATACTGCATCGGTGAGGTATTGACAGTTTACTCACTAGCAGTGTGTACCGCGTTTGAGGGAATTTAGTTTCATTATTCAGGAGTTTGCACCATGTAAATTTAGATACAGGTAGGCAAGACACTCTCAAACAAATCTGGAATTAATTAAAGGTGCTAAATGCGAGATTGGGAGCATTTCTATTGACTCCGCATGGCTCTCAACATGGCAACAGATGAGCTAACAGCGCTAACGATGCTAACAGTGAAAACAACGGCTAAAGTGCTGACAGAGCTAAGAGTGTTTACCAGAGAGGGAATAAGATGCGCTGTCGGTCAGGACGGCGTTATCAGCTGTCCCGTATGAGAGCAGTGCAGAGCGGCAGCCGTTAGCTAGCCAGTGGGGCACGCTCACATGCACGAATATGCACTAAAAACACGTGCGGCGGGCCCGGCTATTTCAACAAAGCACAGAGGAACTTTGATTACAACACACACAGAGGGAGAGTGACTTCATTCTCTGCTCAGGTAGACATTACTCCTCTATATCTTTACAAAGTAAATAGTTGTTTGCAGCTATATTAATGCTCTGGATATCGTATAGAGAACCTTTAAATAAGCATAAACCAGCTGACAATAAATCTGTGGCTCTTGGTGCCCCTGCTGGTCCGGGAGCCCCGGGGCAGCTGCCTGCATTGCCCACCTGATAATCCAGCCTTTGGTGTTGAGTCCAGTCGGTTATTTTTTGAGGTCATAGTTTTCAGTGTGGCTGACTTGGATTGTATTATATTCTAAAATGTACTTTGTTATTTTGTACTGTGCATACTGTAGAGGGGGTGGACAAAACAACAATATTATGCAATCCAATACAACACCACATACTAATGCCTCAAACACAATCTCTCTCACACACTGTACCAACAAACGCTGAACATTATCAGCTTGACAAAGGTTGATTTTTTTAGGTAATTTTGTATCCGATTGCATTAAAATGTAAATTCCTTTTGTCCATACTCTATTAGTATGTTTGAAATATTTACATTTTGTATTGAATTTAAAGAGAATTAAATAACCCACAGAGCCATTCTCATGGCGTCTTCATTAAAACTGGTGTCTGTCCTCTATGCTCTATGAGTCGTCTCTGTGAACAAAGAGGACAGCCCTGCTGACAGAACAGAAGTCGGCGTGCTGTTGTCCCCGCTAACGCACAGCTTCCCTCCGGACCATCGTACTAACATGGACGGGAAGCAGACATTCATAAGCAGCAGTGATTTCCTCAGCACAATGCGATGAATTGCCAGTGATGAGATGTTATGATGAGGGCCTGTTTTCCATCTCGTGCCTTAGTAACACGCTGTGAATGGACTTGACTGACTAGGACACTGTCTTTCCTTTGGCTCAGTGGAATATATGTAAGACGTCCTCGTGCCCAGACATGCCCCGCTCCAACTAACCTCCTCCCTGATGCTTCACTACTCCTCCAAGCTACTTAACACGGCTGTGCATTAGTCTGAGCAGCGCTAGAGCCTCACTTACTCTCACAAAGACATCTTCATGCATGAACAAACACTATTGATCCACTTTTTGTGATTCGTAGGATGATTAAGTAGCTATCTGCTCTTCCTGTCCAGCAACTCTGATCTATTGGCCTCCCAATTCCCATTGAAGATATAGCCGTTTTTTTTCCCATTCCAACTACAGCGAACACGTACTGTAAACCAGTACAGGATGATCAGAGCAGGATAACATGAGGACAGGGCTGCAATCAATACCCAGGGGAGAACACTGTATCTGTTACACCCATGTAGTATGCATTAGACATAGCAGAGCCTAAATGTGATGAAATGTGATCGTGTAATCGATACATTATGAAGGCTAAAGTTGCCATTAAGAGAAATATATGTTTCACATACAAGTCTCAGCAAGCCTCTCGGCTCACTACGATTCCCAAGAGTTGATCATCTGGACGGTATGACCTTGTGTAGGGTAAGCCTACTGTAGTGATGGCGTTGAAGGGAAGAGCCCCAGCTAATTTTAGCCATGTGGGTTAATGTCCCGTCTCCTGCTGCTGCTGCTGCTGGCTATTAGTAATTCTAATGCATACCCTTGAAAAAACCATGACCTTGAGATCCAGCAGAGGGAAGAGAAGCATTGATTGTCCCTTTTACATTGACACTTCTGGATCAAGACATATGGAGAGCAGAGAGAGAGTGGACGGGGGGGAGTGAGAGAGTGTGTCAATGCCACTGTCACTGTCAAACCAGACGGCGCTGTCTCTGATAATAGATTGAGTTGCATTGTGTCGTGCTAAGAATGGCTGCTGGGCGTTGAGCTTGATTACAATGCATGAATTACTGTGCTCCTCTCTGTCCTTCTTCCCCCCTCCTCTCTCCCCTCTATGTCTTTTTCTACATATATATTTCCTGCTCAGTGGGTGGCTCTGGCCTCGCTGTTCTTTATCCTGGTGTCCATCACCACCTTCTGCTTGGAGACCCACGAGGCCTTCAACCCCATCATCAACCGCACCGAGGTGGAGGTGGTGGACAACGTCACTGTGGAGCACACCTACCAGGAGACTGAGACTGCGCTCTACCTCACCTACATCGAAGGCGTCTGCGTGGTGTGGTTCACTTTCGAGTTTCTAATGCGAATAACTTTCTGCCCGAACAAATGTGACTTCATCCGGAACGCCCTGAACATCATCGACTTCGTGGCCATCTTGCCCTTCTACCTGGAGGTCGGCCTCAGCGGGCTCTCCTCCAAGGCGGCGAAGGACGTGCTCGGTTTCCTGAGAGTCGTCCGCTTCGTGCGGATCCTGCGCATCTTCAAGCTGACGCGTCACTTTGTGGGACTCCGGGTGCTGGGCCACACGCTGAGGGCCAGTACCAACGAGTTCCTGCTCCTCATCATCTTCCTCGCCCTTGGCGTGCTCATCTTTGCTACTATGATCTACTACGCTGAACGGATTGGAGCCAACCCCAACGACCCTCGAGCCAGCGAGCACACGCACTTCAAGAACATCCCGATTGGATTCTGGTGGGCCGTGGTGACCATGACGACCCTCGGCTATGGAGACATGTACCCTCAGACGACCTCCGGCATGCTGGTCGGAGCCCTGTGCGCCCTGGCGGGCGTGCTCACCATCGCCATGCCCGTCCCTGTGATTGTCAACAACTTTGGAATGTATTACTCTCTGGCCATGGCGAAACAGAAACTACCAAAGAAAAAGAACAGGCACATCCCCCGGGCACCCCAACCAGGGTCTCCAAACTTCTGTAAGTCGAGCATGAGCTCCCAACAGCCGAGCCCCATACCCCACGACGACGTTTTCGAGATAAAGTTTCAAGGTAAGAAACAAAGTGATATGCCGCTGTCTCATCACTTCTCTATCGTGAAGCAGCCACATCGCTACTCAGCTGTTTCATTGTTTGTCTCTTCCCACACTTCAATCAGCTGATGATTCAGGCACGAGATTAAACAAATGAGTTTCCCATCGAAAACAATCAATAAAATATGTGATGAAAAGCATATTTTACTCTGGATAGGAGAATAGAGAGACTGAGGCAGACCGTGAGTAGTCTTGCTATTGATTTTGCACTTCTTAATGCAGTGATTCACTCCTCCTCTCTCTTAAGACTAACTGAGAGTCTGTAATCACCATGTTTCTGTAATGTTAAGAACACGCAAGTAGGCGCAGGAGTCACTTGACTTCCTCTTGAATTCCTCTGGTAGTGCGAAGATAAACTGACCTTTGATACAGTTTCAAAAATATATAGAGCAACAGAGTGCAAGGCAAACATTACTGTATTATTGTACACGTTAATCCCTTTGTGCATAGTAGCAGAACGTGAGCTGTATTAAAAAATGTGGCATTTAAATTCTGTAAAAACCTGGTATATGAAACAGTGGAGGCTGGTCACTCCAAAAAATTGGGGAGGACAGGAGGAAAACCAACCCGTGGCGTCATGTAATTTTAGTTGCCCTACTTTCTTTCTTTTAAACAAAAGAACATAATTCAGTATACAGGGTATATTAGCCAAATAGAACAATAACAAAAGAGCCAGGGGTATATCACACTATACCAAAATATTATAAAACATACAGATATTTAGTGTCCTGATAGCTTTTTTCTTAGTCAAATTAGAAAGTGGTTTCACTTTCATATTGCTCAACATCCTTCAAGAAAAGAACAAAACAAGGTATTTATTGTTAAATTTATATTTCTGAATAAAAGATTTTGCCAACATATTAAATTTAATATAAGAAATTATTACACGGCTTTGTTGAATACTCGATTCTGATTGGTCAATCACGCCGTTCTACGGTCTGTTATTCCTTACATAGCAGACCGTTGCTATTGGTGCCTTCAAATGGGGTCATGTTTACCGAGTTCACGACTTGTGACGTGTTTGTTGATGTTGTCAGAAATGGCAGAGGCCATGAAAGTACATTTTTTGGCATTTTTTAGTCGTATATTGTTTTTCTTCATAATTTTATATGTCTGAGGAAAATGTTGATATTCCCAACGGTCTCATCTTTTTCCTCTGTCATTATGCCTTTGCATTTCCTGCATTATGTTACCCAATTGCTAGCTTGCTAAATTGTTAGCCTCTGTGGCTTCTAGACGCCGACAGTAACGTTAATATTGTCGTTGCTTAGCAGCGGTGTTCTCACAACTTGAACACCAAGCATATTGTGTACACGACTTCCCATGTTGTAAATACAAGCTCAACAAGTTTCATCTGAAGGCACCATATGTACAGTATAACAGACCGTTGCTATGGACGCAGTTCTGATGTCGGACTCTAGAGGACCGTTTTTGTGTCAAATGATTGATTTTTCAAGTAAGTAGCCGTGTTATAAGCTGGATAATGTACAGCTAGCCGGTCATTGTTGTGAAATAAACCCCGATGCGAAGCCCGACAATGAACAATGACCGGCTCGCTGTACATTATCCCTTACATATTTTCTTCTTTTTGGGGTTTTCGAAGAAACCAAACACCACATTTTCCCATAATAATGTCTTTAAAGATGTGATCAGTTACATTCTACATGTAGTGATTGGCAGGGTAATATTCATGAATAAATTTGAGAGACATTTCCTTAACCTTATTCACTATTAGGTATTTATGAGGAAGCATCCTAAACCAGATTGTCTTTGTTTTTTTGTTTTTTCTTCATTGTTTTCTTATAAGATTCCAAGCTAAACGGCGAGGCGGCTAACGCAGCGCTGGCCAACGAAGACTGCCCTCATATAGACCAGGCCATATCTCCGGAGGAAATCTTCAGCCCCAGCGAGAGAGAGCGGCCCTGCTTCCTGGTCACCACAGCTGAACGCCCCAACCACACAGGGGGCAGAGTGAGGAGGGGTACGTACAGTAACAGCCAATCACAGGCCCCCGTAAGACACTGACACCCCGTAGACCGTAGACAGGACACGCTCCTTTTTCTCCCCTCTTTGCTGAGTGTTACGCCTCAGTTTATCACAAACACACAAACCAACACACACAAACACACACACACACACACACACACACACACACACATACGCGCACGCACACACACACAGAACAACAACACACCTCTTATTACACACAGCTGCTTCTCCTCAATCATCCCTTTGGGGATTGTATATATTCAAAGTCACACTAACATCTGTTAAGGCCAAGCACAATCACAACAAATGTCAATAATAACTGTCCACATCTTACATAATATATTTTTTGATACCATGCATAATGTAATACCCATATTTATTTACCAGTAAGAAAGCTATTTTCGAGATTTATATGATCTAGAATATGTTGTCTTACAAGAAAGTATTTATGTGCTATCTGTGTACCCTGTATGTATATTTGTTTTAATGATAAATCCTGACTTATGAGTACATTGCTCTTCACCACAACGGTGCATGAAGTGTCTTGCTGATGGGTGCTATCAGTATGGTGAAGGAGCACAACACAAATGGAGGAAGGCTAATATCAAATATTATTATTATTATTATTATTATTAAGAGCCAAATTCTAATTTTTACACTTTAGGGGTTAAACCCTTTGTGTTTATTTTATTTTATTTAGTAATAATCTACAAAACATTCCTAGGCGTTTCTGCAACTATGGTCACCTTTGACTCTCCCAAAATAAAAGAAATCAACCCCAATAAATTCAAATTTTAACCATCAGAGTATGTAATGCATATAAACAGGTACACAAAATTACATATAGTGGTAACATGTTTATGTTTTTATGGTTTTCATCACCTACTAAATGTCCTTACTGCAATGTTACAACAATGTTCAATTTAAACATTTTACTTTTTTAAATTCTAGAATGTTTTAAGGACATTTAAATTAATTTTCATCAAGCTTCAAGCTTTGTGCATCATTGTAAATATTGATTTAAGAACATTTTCTAAAAATAAGGGATTTCATGATTTTTCTCTACACCCTGAAAAATTTACAACTACCGATGTCAGTCTTTATACACAAAAAATATAAAATATGTTTTGTTTTATGACAGATATTGCAATTCCAATATCTAATGTAAGACATTGCGGAAATGACATTTTTGCTAATATTGCTGATAAATGGCAGCAAGCAAGGTCTGCTGCGTTAGCTTTGACTCTTAGCATCTAATATACATGAATTCAACAGTAATATTAAGCTATTTTTTAAATGCAGTTCAAAATACACAATCACTAAACTGTATGGTAAGGACACACAATAAATACTACAGAAGAAAAGGGAATCTTAACCTTGTTTTTTTTAATCTTGAGGGGATTAGTCTATGTGGGCGGCCCAATCTGTCATCCATGTGCTCACTTGCTAACTTCTGTTTCCATAGAAACTAGATTTGTTTAGCTTTGAATAAAACTTTTACTATGGCATTTTATTTGTTCAGTGTCGCGGTAAGGACTGTTGCATTTAGTTGAAAAAATCATATAAATTATTTGTAAACAAATGAATAATTTTAATATGGTGTAACGTAATATGTATATTTAACAGTTCCATTAGAAATAATACTGTGGTCTCAACATTGAAACCACAATTGTGGGACATGAAGAAAAGTGGTGTTTGGACCCATAAAGTGCTTCATAAATTTGATTAAAATCACATTATTTAGTAATTATTTTTTTATGTCAAGATGGGTAAAAAAACTGTGTATATATTTATCAATCATTGCGCTCCAAATTTTAACATAAATCCAAAATTTCATTGCTGGATCTTAAAAATACCCGTAGTTGCAGAAACACCCTCAAGAAAGTCACGTTAGTCGGTGACGTATGGCGCACACAGTGTGAAATTCTACCTGTAGCTGAGAACACATTCCCTACCTGAGGTGCCTACCTTTTCCAGTCTTTTCTAGTGTTATACTCTGAACCATTCCAGTACCACCCGGTGCATGCTGTTGTACTCCTGATGCACTCAATGCATGGAGAATAATGATCTCAAGTCTGTGTTGACCTGTTCTCTTTGGAGACAAAAACAAGAAAGCAACAGGTGTAGTATAATTACCAGTGAGGAACGACCAAAACATTTGTCGTGGATTCAGTGCTGCAGTGTACTTAGAACGTTCTCTGTTTTTCAACTGAAGGTTATGAAAAGCCTTGGAGCCTTAACAGCATGTCTGGCATGAGCGGGGATGCCTCTGGAGTGTCCTCAGTGTCCGCCCTGCCCTGCAGCCCACCTTGTCTAATGCAGCACTCACATTCTCCCATCCCATCCATTATGTAGCATGGTCAAGTAGCAGACACAATGCCATTGGAAGGCCAGTCCACACTTACCTGTCCAATCTTTGCTTTTTACACTTGCCTTCACTCTTCTTGATTTTTTTTTTTTTCCATTTTTATTTCATTCTTTTCCTGGAAAAAAAAACTGTATCTTAACTGTGTCTAATACTCTACCCAAGTGTCCTCCTTGGGTGTGTCATCATATCCTAGACTAGAAAACATTGGCACATGCCACTCTGCATGGGTCCACCTCAGTTGCGGACAAAGCACTGTTCTACTTCTACCACAGGCTAACCCCACTCTCTCCCTGTGTTTACATCATTGCCTGTTGCTCTGTTGCTTTTGATCTCACATAACACTTTCTGCCAATAACTTTTGATCTCATCTGCTTTTTACAATTTTGTGAAAGAAACTTTCATAAGATGTAACCCCTGCTAATAATATGCTGGACATTAACAATACACGGCTCTGAAACATATCCAAAAAGGTACCATTGCCAGCTGTTAAGGGAACTCCTCTTAAGCGCTTTATACGTTGCAAAGTAGAGACGTTCCCATTCTGAAAGTGCAATCCAGACGAGGCTCGATGTTATCTGAGTTGCCATTTAAAAAAGAAAAGAAACAATGAACATGACGTTCATGATTTCCGATGCAATATGGAGATGATGACAATTCCTATGATACTAGTAATGAATACATTTAATGTCAACTTTGTTCATTTTGCATGAACTGCATGAGAAATTCTGTTCAACAAGAAGCTAGCTGTATCGCAGTACCTGTAAGAAAAAAAAAAATCCTTTCAAAAGCTTCGAAAGCTTTGTCATTTTTTATGCATTTCGAGACAGCTTTACAAGAGACTCAGTCATAGCAGAGATTTTTATGTAGCCGCCATTCTTTGCCTTTCCCCAAATTCATATATTTATTTTCTTTGACTGGGGCCTCCAGCTAAAAGAGATTTGAACAATCTGTCACAAAGCCAACCAATGCTGTTATGAGCATAAATAGTTTTTATACAAATATATTTACTGGTAGTTAGTAGTTTTTATCCGTAGTCTGCAGCGACTTCTATTACTGCTGCGATGCCTAAATTGAGGCATGAATTATAAAACAACGGTGCCTTCGTACCTGGTGGGGCAAAGTAAAAGCGAGTGATAAATTGACATGATTTAACACAAGTGTAGCATCAACACACTTTATACCATGCTCATAACAGTGTAACGACAGCTTTATTTTATAAAGGTGTACCTTTTGCACCACCCTCGCACCCTTAATCACGGTAAATTATGTTACACCATCCAACACATAGGATTTAAGTGGGATACATAAGCAGAAAGCTGAAAATACTGACTTTATAGTCCCCATCTCAAGACAATTTTTGTATGATAAAGCACAAATTATTAAAAGGGGACCAGGCAACTCTACCGAGCCAAAATATCTATCGAGAGATGTCGCGATGACTTGGGCAGTGTATGTCTGTTGAGTGAAAACATCTATACCGTTACTGTTCCATATATTGATGCAGTCCCGATAATTATGCACAATTTCTTCAGGGCACTTTAACAAATTTTTATGTCGACCAATCAGAAATGAGGAAGAAGATATATATAAGTATAGCAACTCATCTAAGTTTTGTTTTTATTCTGAACGAGCAGAGTTCTACGTTTCGAGTCATGTCTCTTGTGGTAATTAATGGACGTTATATATTTAAGAATTAAAAAAAAACAACAACAACCTTGTGAAGATTTGATGTGAAGAGATGCAGGTGAATTATATGCTCATGCAATTCAAGTGCAAAAAAAAAAAAAAAACACAGCATGGGATGTGGGTCTACTTGGGGAGAGGTAAATGCATGTATTTTCCATTTATGCAACAGAAAAAGTATTCAAATAAAAATATGTAAATATAAGTCCTTGCATGAAATAAATTTTATACACAATGAGCGTTTTAGACTCCGTTTTTCTTCAACAGCACACGCATACATACATCTTTCCTTTCAACTGCTGTTGAAACTGGGGTCAAAGAGAGCATTAAAAAAAAAACCGAGGTGACTGCGAGAGCATGACGCAAAGTATACAAACGCATGACAACGACCGAACTACACATCAACCATGTAAAACACAGCATGACTGGGCATGTTTATTAACCCGACTCAAGAGTCTAACCTCTGCAGACAGAACGTCGTCGTCTGATGCCTTGGCTAAGCATGGGAAATACATGGTAAACCTGTCGTTTACCATGAGGAACTAACGGAGCACATTTTCTTTACTCTCCAA
Source organism: Sebastolobus alascanus (assembly GCA_916701645.2). Lineage (NCBI taxonomy): Eukaryota > Metazoa > Chordata > Actinopteri > Perciformes > Sebastidae > Sebastolobus > Sebastolobus alascanus. Next base: position 282,108 of record CAKAOJ020000022.1, read on the forward strand.
AGCAAGTGTCATGTCTCGCCTCTCGCTGAGGCATCCGTCATCGTCATCATCTCCACCATTCTACATAATTTGTGTAATAATTTATTTTTGTTACTGTTTTTTTATATGTTTATAGAGACCCAGCGACAGCACCGGAGCAGACAACCAACAGAGTCAGTTTGTGTTATGAACCATGGTGTCCCAACCACTATGTGTATGACCCATAACGGCCGATCACCCACCTGATAGTGCTGTAGCATTGTTCTGTGTATTACTTAGTCTTTTGAAATGGGTGTGACAGCGACAACCTGTGCATCACAAACTCAGCATAGATGTAGCACTGAGGAAATTTTGTTGTCAAGCCTTATGTAGCTCAGTATCTGTGACTGGTTACTGTGTTGTAACTTTTTGTGTGCCTATATTTTCAGTGTGTGCCAGTGCTGTAAAATACGCTTTTTGTGTGCCAAAGTTGTGTGTACCAATGTTTTTTGAGTGATCATCAAAATATCTGTGTGCTTCTTCTGTTGAAAGAAAAAAAAATGTTGCTCCGATTTGAACTCACCCAGCAAAAACTGTCACATGTCATGAACAACCAGACTAAACAGTTGGAAACAAATCCATAACTTTGCACTGTCATCGTCACATCTTTGTAGACTTTTGCACTGTTTTGCACCAGTGGACTTTTTAACATTCCTTTGATATGTTTTCAGGCATCAAAGAGATAACATCCACAAAAAAAAATGAAATAAAAAAAGGTCATACTTTAAAAAAAAAAACACCACTCTTACCTTGTATTTATGAGGCATTAAAATGGCAAAGTGTGCTGTTAAGATTTGGTAAATAATTGTTTGGTTAATCAAATCTTATATAGGGTTATTCAGAAAGGAATAATAGATATTCAACATTCATTTAATGTTGATATATCTTCATATGTAGCTTATATATAAAGCTTATATATACAATTCATTGACTCATATCACAGCTCAGATATTCATTATTATTCTGTACTACCTTTTAATTGACAATCATGTAGAATTGGATTATTATTCTTTTTCTGCACACATGCAAATTGGCATATTAGTATGCAAAACTAACCAATGCCAAACCATTACACACATACTGGACAAGTGCCTGTGTTATGCAAATTTTTCGCACCATTCAGGACTATATAGCTTAACCAACATGATGAATTAATGTACATTTTAGTTGACATTAGTCATCAGTCATCAGCCATTGAAAACAAGCATCAGTTCAGCACTCAAAGAGCACAAAGATTCAATAAGGACCCCCATACGGATCAGCTTCAAGCAATGAGCACACCTATTTAAAAACATAAAGGAGAGCCATTGTGTACAAAGTACGGCTTCATTGTTTGTGTGGAAAAGTTAGTGAGAAGGGACCAACTTTTTAACCAAACAACTGCAAACACACTGCCAACAAACCTGCTGAGATCGGTGTGCAGTCAGGTACTGCAGATCTGAACAGTGCTGAGCACAAATGGGGGGGGGGGGCGGGGACGGTGTGCTGGTCATTGTCCGACGACACGGAATAAAACCAATAAACAGCAGCTGTTATTGAACGGACCCAATAACTAAGCAACTAAGAGGCAACTACTGTGCCGTTTAGTGAGACTTGAGAGTGTGTGTTTTTGAACACCGTGCATTTTGTGGTTAGTTATCTCAATAAGGTGTTCAGTGATCGTTTTGATTGCTTTGTTGTTTTGGGATTTTTTTGTGTCTTTTTTGACCGATACAGTTCAGGCTTGTACAATAAATAGTGATAAATAAAAAAACACAGAAATGATCATTTTTCAAACTGGTGTTGATTTATTTTTTCAAAGTAATCCCAGTCAGTATAAGCACATATACTTTCATTAATGACAGATGATTTTCATATATAATTTGCATAAATCATAAGGACAAAATTAAGGCTGTCCTGAATACCTTTTTCTTTTGGGCTTCGAAGCTTCTGTGTGAAATATTCGAAATATTCTACAAACAACAAACAGCGATTATCCGTTTGAGAATAACTAATAATAATTCATGTTGAATATGCATAATGAATAATGTTAAGGGATTATTCCTTATTTCATAGGCTATTTTGGGATTTTTACATTATAATTACACTTATATATATATATATAAATAAAAACAATACCGAAGCATTTGAATACTGATTTGGAGGTTGTGGCAACGGTCGAAGCTTCGAAGCACTCAGGTCAGCCCTAGATAAAATAAAAACATTTAAATAAAAAAAAAAGTGAATAAATTGCATCAGTGAGTCCTGCCATTGCCCTCGACCACAGCACTGGCTTCAGACCTGCAGTTTGGTCCCCGGTGCTGCACTGCGGCCGCCCACAGCTTATAAATATGCAGGTTGGGTCAAATGCAGCGGACGAATTTCCCCCCAAGAGGGATTAAATGAAGTATACAGTATGAAAGTGGTGCAAGTGAGACAAACGGAGCATCAAAGAAATATGACGCAGACTGCCAAGAATAGAAATAAGTTATCGACTGTTGCACAAGATAAATATACTGTACTGTACGTGTAAATCATGAGGTGACCAAGAGATTTGTGCAGAGATTGACTGCCTCCTGACACACAAGATCACAGCAATAAAACTGCTGACATGGGAAGACGGAGCTATTGCACCAGTCTAGCCCATTCCTCACATGATCCATATAGCGGCTTCCCTCAGGAAGACAATCATGGCAGGTGGACCAGGCCACGTCCTGCAGAGCCACCAGGCCCCAGTCATGTCCATCAAAGTTATGGGCTGGTCATAGAAATGATGGCTTTTTGTCCACATGTAACATAACTCAGTCTGTGTCCGACCACGCTGCAGTATTTATGACGACTTCAGTGTGGAGCTCGAGTAGCCTATTAGAAGGTGAAAGTTAGGCACTTAGAATAATCACATGTGGGCTTGGCAAAGCACCAATAAGCCACTTAATCAGTCAGAAATATGCTAATTCACACAGTCATTCTGTTTTTTTCTCGTCTCCGACTGCCTCGTGCTGACTAAATGTTCCCGCTCCGATGTTACTGAGGTGGAGTCGTTGCAGAGTTTTGTCTTGAGTCACTCGTCGCAGTGCACGCTGCCATAGAGTGTCCGGCTCCGCAGCCGACGAGGAGAGGTCTGAGGGTCTGCGAAACGAGCTGTGGCTGAGAGACGTCGCCTTGTGAACCGTCTCCACACATCCCGTGTTCGTTCCAGCCCCAGGAGAGGAGACGCCCCCCTAGAAAAAGGAGAGGGGTCAAGGGTCAGAGGAGCTGACAGGAGAGAGGGGACGGGGCTGCAGCACTGTAACGTGTACGCTAAAATTAGTAGCCTGCAGGGAAAAAAAGGGCTGGGTGCAAAAAAACAGAAGGCATGCGATCTCATTCACACACAAACACACACACACACACACTGTCCCCAACACTGACACTCAGCCTGCAATAAAAGCCTCCCTGCTCTTCACAGCTGGTGAGCTTGTTGGTGGGTGTGGTCAGGTCCGCATCACCGAGGAGACACGTGCCATGGCAACACAGTTACCTAATAGGCTCCATTGCCATGGCAACAGAAGCGAGCTTGCTTTCTCAAGGGTAACACATCTTCAAGCTTTCCCCCCTCCTGCAGTTGTGCGTCTTTCATGCCACCTTTTCATTTCTTTCACCGAGGGGTTTCTTTTGTCTTTCTGCGTTTTTCAGCTCGTCCCTGACAAATCGGCGGCATCGAAAGATTTGGATTCGCCACAAGTGACACATATGCTTTTGAATAGGCCGAGGTATCATGCCAGTGATGTATGTCAGTGTGGCAGTGTGCCAGACGCGGCTTACACATTACAAACACACATGTTGCACCGTCTTTAAGATGCTGCATGTATTTATAACTGGACTGCATGCGTCTTACTCAGTAAACATCCTGGATCTCATTTTATTAGCGAGCTTAATGTGTTGACATGTTGCGTTCACTGGGGGGTGAAAAGCCTTGTTTTGGTGCCGTGCTTAATTCATGGACTCACTGACTGGAGTACAGCACATCAGTGTTTCCATGGCAACTAAGTGCCGTGCACAATATTCTGCACAACAAAAGGATAAAAAAAAATCCAGACACTCCAGCCAAAAGCCATTTCCTTGTAAACAAATCCTGTCATTTGGTCTCCACGGTTTAAAATCTCGCTACCTTATTAACAATACCACAGTGACTCACATCACTACTGCACATACAGGTTATATGTCCTTAAGTTCAAAATGTTCACATTAACAAAAAATCTTTCCTCAGATTGGATGAGCTGTGCCCACAGTGTCTTTGGCCCATCTCCCACGTCTGACCCACGACGATGAATTTCATACGTGAGGAGCGATTCCTCAGGTGCGAATGGGCAACAGATATCATGAGCAGCATGCGCTGCTCTCGGTTCCTTTCTGCCTGACCTACTTCAGCACCAGAAATAGCAGCACTCAGGTCTCTGCTTCCAATCCCGTTTTGCCATTTCACCGCTCCTGCCTGCCGCCGCGCTCCAGACAGGAGGAGGAGAAGAGGAGCGAGGTGCAGGAGGTTCACATGAGCTCACCGTTTGCTGGCTCTGCTTTCTCATCGCATCACTGCAACTTCCGAGAGCACAGAGCGCCGCGCTTTTTCGTGAGAACTGCCATTACGACGGACACTCAGCGTTAACAATTACCTAATATGATGGCGTTTCCAGTTAGCTGTTCAATTTGGTCAGAACATTAAGAGTGGATGGCCATTTGCTTGCAGAAATATCAGCAATGTGCAGCGTTTCCTCTCCTCTAATGGAACCCCGTGCTTGTGTTTCAGCGCTCATCTGCGGTATTTATATTCATGCCGATGTAAAAGAAAAAAAGGGGGTCAGTGTTTAAAATTTAATGCAAAAGATTTTACTTCCAAAATGTTTTTGGGTTTCTAGTCGGTGAGTCTGGGAAAGCAGGAGACTTTTGTCAAGAATAAACGCACATGTAATCTCTTTGTAAATACGATTAACAACCGCAAACTCACATACATGTCTGTTTGTTTATTGTGTTATTTAAGCAATGTGTGCAGCTGCGATGATCTGTCTGACAAAGGGAGACTGCTCTCCAAACACTGGAACTGGAAAAACATGCCTGTAAATGTGCGTGTGGTAAATTCAGCTCTTTTGCAAGGCCTGTTCGGGTAATTGCCCATCAATGATACCCATCTATCCATGCTGTAATTACTTCCTGATGCAAAGGCCACAGAGCAATGAGCCGACCTCAGGAATCCTCTGCATCGTTACCAGAAGGATTAATATTTCACACTCATGTTCACCCTGTAATGTATCAGACGGCTCCCTTACTCGTTCTTAGATTCAATGTGTATTCCCTATTCTTTTATTTAGTAAGAGCCAGAGTCATGTCAGGACAAAGGGGGAGTCTCTTGTTTCAGGCACTTGTTGAAACCACCACTGTACGTTTAAGCTATTTCATTTCTCAAAAAACTGCTCTTCCTCTATGTGTCTTTTCAGTGCAGTTCTGCATCATCTTTATGCTTATTTTCCAGCAACAGTTTCGGATACAGGCCAATACACCAGTTTTTAAAAAAAAAAATATATAACTTACAAAAAGAAAATGAGAAGAAAAGCCACAAAAATGCATTATATATTATATTATTGATATTTTTGAGAGAATACACTCACCGACAATGGCAAGGTTGTGTTCAGATCCGCATGCAATCTGTAGAAAACAGAGATTTGAAAATTTTTTAAAATGTGTTGAAAGCAGATTTTAAGACTGTTTATCCGCAATTTCTTATGCCAACGTGGATACTGAGATACTTTGTAAACAAATCGTCTCTGAACCTGAAATAAAATCCCATGTGTCAAGATGCAGTCATCCAACTTTTATTGAAAAACTGCATCCAACATGAGTGCACCAAACGCAAAAAACATTAGCGATGATTTTGTCTGTGAAATACATTAGACGCTCCATTAAGCCTTCAGTCCACAGTGCATCATCAGCCAGCTCATTCATAAAGCTAGTATACACCAGAGGAGTTAATGCAACTGTCTCAGGACGGCTGCGCGCCTGCATTTGATGACCAAAATGCCGTTTTCCCCTCAGTCTTCCTCCTTCATAACAGCTACAAGAACTGAGGGGACAAGTTTAAATTATGATCCTGAAATCTATAAAGCTCAGCAAGAGTAAAACCATGAGACAGGGCTTTCTAGATTCCAGTTTAGAGTGCTAAAACTTGCTTACTAGCAATACAAGTCATTGATACTATATCCTTGCTAATACAGATTGAACTGCTTTGATAAAGCAATATTTTTGATAAAGCACACAGCTGTGGCGAGCCACGAATAGGAACACAACCCTTGACACCAGAACTACTGACAGGTTATTATTTGTTACTCCAGTAATGTTCATAGGCCTCATAAAAATGTGACAGTTTAATAAATATTGACTCATGGCGGTGTTGGGAGGACTAACACGGTAGGGTGGGCCGAGAGATTCATAATCCCAGCAGCTAATCCATCTTGCCTTTAGCTTTACACCTGCAAGGTGACAACGCCTTGACACACGCCAGTGCTGCAATGATCACATGTGCGCTGCGGAAGAGTGATCCAGAGCCCTTGCCCGTCCCTGACATCCACTTTATTGGCGAACGATCTCCTACAAATACAGCTGCCATTTAGGCTTCAGGTTAACTGCTGCAATCCCACGATGCTCTCGCATAACTGCCCTTATGGGAGAAGAGATCTCTGCCTTCGCTACACGTAAGTGGTCCTCTGGCAGTATGTGTGCGCTCTGCACGGTAGATTTAGTGATGCAAATCATTAAGAAGCTACTCTTCACCTCATTCAAGACAAACCTCAGCAACATGTTTGGTTTGTGGTTGCATGCCGCCCCCTGCTGGTGTGACACTGACATTTTTTTGCTAAAACACGAGCACGACTGCCACAAAAATAAGGATCAATACAGTATATCATTAATACTGTTACGTGCCAGGCAGGGCCAAAGTGCTTGTTGTGTTTGCCCTTCCTCCTGTTTGTCTTTCTCTCTCTCCCCCTCCCTTGTGTGTCTCTCCAGGTGCCAACTGCCTAATTTCGATTCCACCTGTGCAGTCTGGTCATGCAGCCCATAGGTTCCCTTCAGGTGTGGAGTTGGCCAATCAGCATCGAGGGTTCTCAATAAAAAGGGTCCGGCTTTCAGGATTCACCTTCTTTTGTTCTGGCCATGCTCTTAGTCTGCTGAGTTGTACTGCCTTGTTTGAGCTTGAAAACTGTGTTAAAGATATTGGAAAAATGTCTGTGGTGGGAGGTGGAGGACCGTGGGTAAGCCGGGGTACCCCTTACGTTTTTCATTCACGTAGTTATCATCGTTTGTGTAGAAACACTAGGTTACTGGTTGGTGCCACCTCTGTATTTGTTTTGAAGGTCTTTTTTTTTTTTAGATAAGTGAGTCAGGTGGTGTTTTTGTGGTTTTTGTTTATTGAGATAGCAACTAGTTACGCCTAGTTTTGTTTTCTTAACTTCTGCTTATTTGGCACAACCACCTTGTCCCATCCTCCCCCACCATTTTTGTGAACCTTGTTGGTTATTTGAAGTATTGTGTAAATAAATCACCTTTTTTCTCTTTCCACCTCAACTTTGACTCCTATCTTCTTTTGATTGTCGTGTTGTCGTCTCTTTTGTATTCATACAAAAGTGGACGTAACAATACTAACATTTAATCTAAAACACATTACATGTATAAACGTTTGTCATATGCCTTCTAGGTTTTTCAGTCTGTAAAGTAGGGGTGTAACGGTTCAACGATCCAATATCATCAAGGTGAAAACATCGATACGTAGTCGTCTGAAGATGCGCCTCTATTTTGAAATTGCCATGGCACGTCTGTTTAACCATTTCCGTCCAAGCGCACCTCCTTCCTAAACATTCAAACAGTGCTTAACCATGAGAAATGTGGCATTTTAAAGTGAACAGGAGGTCTTTTTTTATTCTTTTTATTAAAAGAATAGGTTGTTTTTCATTTAAATGTCTGAAAGACTCCAGTAATAAAATTGTCAAATCATACTTATATAAATGTAACAGAATGTGTTAAATGGGCAAATGATGTTGTCTCATATGGAACGCAGGCCCCTGAATTAAAATAATCAATATAATATCGTATCATGATGAAACTTGTGATTCACACTCCTACTGTGATGGTGTCAGACACTGATGAGTCTCACCTGTGTCGCTCCACGGAGGACTTTAACCTCTGCGGGAAGGCGAGCCTGCTGGTTTCCACCTTCTGCTGAGCGACCAGTCGATTGCCGCTCTGGGTTCTGACTGGTTGAAGCTTGCCGGCCCAGCTGTCCATAATCTCCTCTGCCCCATGTGAACACTCTCCCACTCTCTGAAATCAATGATAACCTTGTTCAGATAACTGTCCTTTAAATCCTGTTAAAATAGATGAGCATCAAAGATGTAATGTGTGTTATTATGTTTCACCTGTTTGAGCAACAATGTGCGTCCAGCCGCTCCACACGTCGATGACTTTCTCTCCACCCAGCAGTGAGCGCTTCACAGCAGTTGGAGAGGACAGAAAGGGCTCTGTGGTGATGGTCAGCTGGCCATGCTTGTTGCTTCCCCACAGAAACAACTCGCCGTCTCCTGCACACGCGACAGGAGCAGCATTATTCTTCATTCAGCAGTCAGAAACAGAACGACAGAGCAGTAATTGAGTGTTGCTGGTCAACTAATTACAGGACAGAAAGGAGGCCAGACATGATGTATGAACATGAAGTGGAAGACAACTCGCTAGCGCAACCTGAAACTGTAAATGCTCCCTCTGACAAAGAGCAGCACAAAACGCTTTACATATATATGCTTTGAGTTATAGCCTCACTTATGTCCATTCAATGAAATTATACTCTTCTAAAGCATCAATAAAAACTGTTTAGGAAAAAATGGATTGGAGCACAGTAGTGCAAATCAATGTGTGAGCTCTAGTCCCTTTTTTCCCTTGGAGGATGGATCTGAGAAGTACCTGATTCAGCTGCGTTCTGCCGGAAGATGTGAAGAGAACCCTTTTCATCTAAACTTGAACTGTTTGTTAGAAAGACGAAACTTGGAAGCCATTTCCAAGGCAAAAATCAAGCTTTTTCTTTTACCTCGGGCTGCTATATTAAGTGGATCTGTTGCCTTGTTTGTTGCCTCTGTTAACAATCTCCTGCAAGTCCTTCTTGCAATTTCCAGGCTGATATGAATGTTTTTCTCAGTCTAGCTCATATGTATGCTAAATGAACCAATTGTGACATGAACGCAGCATAAAGATTGTCATATATGCCGGTGTCATACCTGTGAGGCACACACAGTGCGCTGAGCCTGCGGTTACCATGCGTGAGGTCTTCTGATCCAGACCTGCAACGTAGACACGAGTATCTGGTCACATGTATCGATCATCAGCGGCGGCATTGTTAATCACAGAATGTCTAAAACTTTCTGTAACTATTTTTATTCGGTACCGACAGTCGCTTACCTGGTACCAGAGAGGGCTCCGTGGAGCCGAGGTGTGGTGGGACAGGGCGTGGACTGAGTGCTCTCTTAGCGTGACTGAAAAGACCCCTTCCCCACTGATACACACAGCCGGAGTCTGAGGGGCAGAACACAAATTTAGGATTTGTGGATTGACTGCTAAAATGAAAAAAAAAAAACACTGATTATGTTTTTGGTGCAAACTTACCAGTAACAGCTAGTGAATGTCTGAGTCCTGCTGCTACACTCACCACCGGCTCCTCCAGACTCTGAGAACACACAGCACAGTGACGTCTGCTTCCAAAGAAACTGATCGTGAGGTGAAGTTGTTTTGTAGCAGTCTTGATCACACAGGATTGATTAGATAAAAGGTATGGCAAACATTAGACTGTTTACACACTGCTGCTCATGTGCTCACCTCAACGACCAGCAGATCTGCAGAGTGTGTGACTGTTTGTCCAACACCTAGTTGTCCAAATGCGTTGGAGCCACATGCCAGCACTCGACCGCAATCTGTCAACGTGACGCAAAAAGAAAAGAAATATCTCTATAAATAAAACACACTGAAATATTCAACATTTGTAGTTCCAGACTTCCTCTGTCATGCCCCTTTGAACGTTACTGTGCTATGAATTCTGGGTAACTCCCTCAAGCTAAATCTTACAGATGGTGTTAGAGAGCCCTCAAGCCACTGCTGGTTTTAAGACAACCCTGGGTCTAATGCCGCATTCACTCACGTCATGTGTTTGTGTCACCAGAGAAATAAACACAGTTGTGTGATTGTAGAGTTGGTTGCACGAGGGAACTAGCTAAAGTGAGAGTCCATATTTTTTGCTTTTTCAGTCACTTCCGTATCATTAAGCAACAAGACGGATATATCAGCACTTTCAGAAAAATCCCACGGTGGTAATAACAAACTGGATGCTGGCATGAATAGTGTTTACAAGTCGGAAACTGGTAATTACAGTAACTTCCTTGTGACATGAATGCGGCATAAGTCTGTGGGTCTGTGAGGACTGCTCCTATTGTCGTCTACTGTAGCGTAGTTGCATTCTTGTACACATATCAAACTGTTACAGCCATTTTGCCCACTGATCATATTCTACTGTGGCGCTGTCTGAGGAGGAGCAGGACGTGGGAGGAGCCTGGCTCGATCAAAGACTATAAATGCAGGATTGAGTTCAGTTGCGAGCCCTTTGCACTCACCTGCAGCAATTGTTTGTGAAGTGAAATGTGAGTTTCCTTGCTCTTAATACATGTATATTTGCAGTACCTTAATGTTTGAGTTATTTATGTTAAGTCAGAATGATAATACATGGCAGATATTTTCTGTTTCAATAAAACCAGCATCGATTGTGCCAGCCTCACCTGTTGTACCACTTGTTCCACGTCTACAATAAATCACAATTGAAATAGACTCCTCCGTTGTGTCTCATTGTGCCTGACCGCACATCCATAGCGTTGATCACGGTCCCTGGTAATCAGCATACTCCTCATACAGTCCTGATTGGTGAATATTCTGTACTTGCATATAATTTGTTGTTATGCATTTAAATTTGTGTCCTCTCTAATTTTTGGCTGCTGTGACATCCAGATTTTCCCTGAAGGATAAATTAAATGTCATCCTGTCCTATCTGTTATCCCTGCCTAGAAGGATAACCAAGGATAATCATATCCTTCTTAATATAGTGCATGTGTAAAACAGAGCACCACATCCTGGTGTAAAAACAGTTCTCACCATTGAGAAGAAGAGTAAAATCCCAACCACAGGCTACTTTTGTGACCCTCTGAGTCAGGCTGGGGCAGAGTTGAAGAGTTGAGATGTCTGCATTGTGGCCAAGTCCCAGCTGGCCTCTTTGATTCTCTCCGCACACAAACACCTCTCCATTTTCTGTCCAACACAAAATACACCACAAACATTTGGGAACCATGAAACAGAGTTGGCTACTGATGTACAAAACATTTAGAGGTGGCTGTGGCTCAGAGGTAGAGCGTGTTGTCCACCAATCGGAAGGCTGTGCCATCGGTACGTTAATGAGTTTTTAGATTAGATCCTGATGGGCAGTGTATGAATGCGTGTGTGAATGCTGACATGTAGTGTAAAGTGCTTTGAGTGGTCAGAAGACTAGAAAGGCGCTATATAAATGCAAGTCTATTTACCATTTAGATTAGACAGTTACATGGAGCTTGGGAGATGAGGAAAAAACATTGACATAAAAAGAGAAACAAGTACACACTGCCTCAAAACCATACATTTATTTAAAAAGGCAATGGATTGAAATGTTTTTCCCGTAGCTTTGCACCTGCATGTGATGCATATATGCATGCATATATAGGTGAGGAAACAAATAGGATAAATATTTGTATAGGCAGTTTCCTTCTTTCTTCTACTAATTGCTGCATTTTATGGTGTTTTTCTTTTGGCTGCATAGATTTTCCCATAATATGTATATGCAACTTGCTGTATATATTTTGTGTGTCTGACCTACAGTGGTATTTTCTGATCTCATGTGAAATTATTGGCTAAATGCTCGTCAAATAAACACCATCTACCACTAACTAGAAATACAGTCAACATCAACAATTAACTGATATACCAAACCTGCGATCACTGATTATTTATTGGGAACATACATATTTAAATTGATTGTAATGTACGATGTTGTATTATGTGATTTTATGTATGATGTGCTATTCTGTATTTTCTTTTTTATTTATCTTCTTTTTCTTAAAAGCCTAACCAGGGACAAGGTCTGCAAATTAACTATGGCTAGAAGTCCTATATACGTTGCATCGGTTGCACTTTAATTAAGTGTAGCAATGCCTACATGTATTGTCCCTGTCAAATAAACTAATAAATAAAAATAAAATATGACCCGGAAGGGGGCGCCACATGATCTCTGCCAGACTTGGTTCAGACTTAGTTCACAATGCTGAACAAGTTACCAGGAACTGTGGGTTACACTGGTCACTGAGAACAATGACAACATCAATTTCATGTGCAATAGTACTTTCTCATTCTCATGTGCAATATCACTGTTCATTGTGTGCAATATTCAGGTACATCATGTGCAATATTACTTCTTTTCTATTTTTTAGCTTACCGTACCTTCTTTCTATTTCACTTATCTTATCTTATTTACTCATTTTACTTAATGCTACTTACTTACTTAATTGTCATTCTATTAGGCACTGGTGCTAGAAATAGTACGTTTTACTTTTTTATTTTATACACTTGTATTTTATACACTTGTATTTTATACACTTGAAACTCGTTGTAATTTGTTGTATTTTTTGTATTTTTTGAGCAATCTCTGGCACAAGAATTTCCTTCGGGATTAATAAAGTTCTATCTTATCTTATCTTATCTTAGTAGGTGTTGTGGGAAAAGTTCAGTCTCGGAGCAAAACCGTAAACCTACCGGTGACGACCACGGAGTGCCCGCCGCCGCCGCAGAGAGCCCGGAGAGCCTGGTTCAGCGGAGCGGTGGTGTCGGAGAGCCGGCGGGGCTCCGACAGATCCTCCACATGTCCCTGTGCCAGCTGCCCGGAGCTGTTGGCTCCCTGACGGAAACACGACATTAATCGTAATTAGCTAATATGTTGGAGCTATCTAGTCCGCTAACAGTGAAGCTAACGTTAGCAACAGTGCTATGCTAACTCTCCCCATTGAAGTGCCACTCTGCTGCTGGTGGTGAGTATTTGAGATGTTTTAAACCACACGGCCAGATATATAAACAACTTTTAACACTTTAACGGTGAATATAACGAACTTACCCAAGAGTGTAAACAAAACTCCGTCCGCGAGCTCGTTTCCATAACGTTACCATGATTCGCGACACTGTCGTAAAGCATGGCTGTTTTGCAGCAGGCTGTTGAATGTATTGATATAGCAATGATATAATATTTGCAAGTTTCTTCGTAACTGTTAAAAATAGATGCACTTTTTTTTGCAGTTGTGAAGGGGAAACTATTGAACACGTGTTTGTCGATTGTTTTCATGCTACTTCTTTTTGGTTTCATTTACAGAAGACTGAAAAAAAAATCAGACTAACAAAGATTGAGATATTACTCACTGTCAACAATCCCAGCTTTTCGGCAGATGAGATTTACATAATTAATTTGATTATCATCCTAGCAAAATATGATTTACATAAAATGATATGGCTTAAAAGAATACCCTCCTTTTTTGTTTTTAAAGATACTGATTTTAAAACATATTTGACCATGATTGATAACTTAAAACTCAAATTTCTAAATTGACTAAAACTATTAAATTGTTTAGACATTTTAAATTTATTCCAATTGCTTAACAGACCCCTGTTTTTTTGTTTGTTTGTTTGTTTTTTATTTTGTGTTTTTTTGTTGTTTTTATTAATCTTTTCCTTTTCCTTACATTTTATTTGTTGTATAATTTCTAATTTATTTTTAGATTATTTTTATACTGTAAAATATTTTTGCAGAATTGTAATGAAAAATCGGAACATGCGAATATATTGTATTGTACTTTTGAAATAAAGTATTTAAAAAAAACACAAACAGCCTCCAAAATGGCCATCATGTTGAATTAACACCTCTCTAACTATTTCTATTGTACTTTTTAACCTTCATGATGGTCGGGTTTATTTAGATTGCATTAGATTGCTGCAGCTCTTACTGCTGTCATGTGCACATTATGTTTAGTGTTTTTACTCTGATCTTATTGTTGCTTACTTTGTATTCATTTTTATTATGTACATGTTCAAAAATGTGGTCAACTGCAGTTGTTTTTAAATGTGCTATATAAATAAAGTTTGACTCAACTAGTTTGAGCAAGGGGAAACTGACCTATAAACTGGTAACTGGGTGTACAATTAATCAAAGTTGTATCAGTAACATATCTACCTAGTTTTAATGTGTTAATGTGATCAGGTTTGTCCTTAAGATGGACAGAAAGACTAAAGTGATAACATTCTGCAGGTGGGACATAGAAGACCCTTGATTTGACATGGATATTTTCTATTTGTGATGTTATACACCGAAATAAAAACTTTACAAAGCCCATAGAACCAGTCACCAATTCAGTTTCCAAGAAACCAACACCAAAAATGTCAGTTGGTGTTATTCTATTTCAGAATGGGATTTTCTGTGGCCCTTGGGCGTGAAGCATGCTGTTTTGCAGCACGCTGTTTTTGGTTATATATACTCTTTGATTGAAGAATGATATAGCTAGCTAAATGAGGAGGAAAAAATATGAGAAACACCTCTCAGTATAAGGCAACACAGTTCAACAACACCACAAACAGCCTCCAAAATGACCATAATGTTGAATTATCACCTCTCTAACTATTAGAGTAACTACTGCTACTTTTTAACCTTCATGGTGATAGGGTTTATTTAGATTGCATTAGTTTGAGCAAAGTGTAACAGTTACCTATAAACTGGCAACCTGGTGTAGAATTAATTAAAGTTGTATCAATAATGTGTTCTGATAAGATCAACAGCCTGGATGTGTGGTCTCTTTCTCTAACTGATGCTGACATATCTCTGGAGTGAATTGACAGAAGGAGATCCGTGCAGGCAGAGATGCAGAGGCAGGGAGGACGATAAAGACAGAAGGAGACAGAGATGGGTCCCTTTCAGACATCAGGGAAACACTTCTGGGTTAATCTATGTATTTAGTAACAGCTTTCTGGCTTTCAGATTGGTATGTTCATTGTGGAAAACTTATATTGACTCACTTCAAATATGAGAGGCTGTTATGGATAGAAGTGAAATGGTTGCATAATATTTGGCACCAGCCATGTGAGACTGTGCAATACAAGGCATTAGGTACATGTATCTATAAGGCTGTTTACTGTTATCTCATCTACTCAACTTGAAGCGCTTGATTTGACATGGAGATTCTTTATTTGGGATGTCACATATCCCAAATAAAGTCCATAGAACCGGTCACCAATTCAGTGTCCAAGAAACCAACACCGAAAATGTCAGTCAGTGTCACTCTATTTCAGAATGGGTTTTTATGTGGCCCTCGGGTCAAAGGGATAATTATTCTTACATACACAAACTCCAATCTGAACATAACTATCGTCATCACATTCAGGCTCCTCGCTGTCATCTTTCTGCATCTCCATGATCATCATCAGCATCTTCCTCAGCGTCTAGTATCCACAACCAAACCACCACCATGAAGACATCAAAAAGTAACGGGTAAGAAACCATTTGACACACTGTGAAGACACAATATAATTTATTATTTTTCAATTGTTTCAATACATAGCCTACTCATAATGTATATATATCTTTACAGTAGAAAAATAATGTTTTGATTTCAGGAGCACTACAATTATATTCACTTCAAGAGGAGGTATTCAAAATCATCACTGTAAAATAAAGTAGGTCAGGGTACATGGGCCACGTCTGTCGTAATCAGTCAAGAAAACATTCCCATTTATAACACCGGTTTTCACTCTCGTGATTTCCCTCAAGAGCACACAAAAAGGAACATGATACACACACCAAAAGAATACAAACAAGGTACATTTTATACATATCACTGAAGTGAGGAAGATTAAATGTGAAGAAGAAGAAGAAGGATTAAATGAAATACAAAAAAAAAAAAATCACATGATAATATACAACAGCAGAGTTAACAATAGGAGGAAGAAACCACACACGTGTGTTTGTAACAGCTGGGGATGTTATAAAAGAAAGCCCGTTGACTGTTTGCAATATAAAGCCGATTGAGCCGAGAACAACTGAAGCAAATCATTGTCTCAGGTTAAGCAGCTCTTTGGGTTTGTGCAGTTTACTGATATCAGTGGCTAAACATACCTAGTGTAAATTGGAGAAGCCATATATACGTTGCAGTGGGGACAACAGAGCGTTTTGCTGAAAGCAGTGCACATTCATTGTACTGACGAAGGGCGATACACAAGCAGTATCTCTACGGCGGTGCTTGGAGGGGTTGACACGGCGAGCGTTGACGGGCTGTAGGTGGATAACTTCATAATGTGGGCAGTCAGACACCCAGCTGCTTGTTCAGCCGGCTGAGGGCGTCACCGACTATGTCGAGCTCGTGTCGAAGCTCCTCCACCACGCTGTTGATGCTGGGAGTGTCTTTTAGCACATCCACGCTCTGGGTGTAAGGGTTGTATCGGACCGTGAAGGGACGCTTGATGGTCTTGGCAAACTCCCTGAAATGAGACATGAAGTAGATATTAGACAATTTCCATCTACCCACGTGAGATCTATCATCAGGAATGTTAAGTTACTGAGTACCCAAGCTCACCTCATCTTGACTTTGGCCTCCTCAAAGCTGTCTGACACAAAGTAGACATCCTGAAATGTCGTGATGATGCATTCTTGTTTGGATGTAACTTTGGGGTCAAAAGGCATTATCCTTGCATTGCCAGATAGTGCATGCTGTAAAAGAGAAACACAGAACAGTTGTTGCAACCGTTGTACATAAACACGAGCACACATTTGGGTCATTTGATTAAACACAAATCAGTCTGTATTTAGCTGTTTCAAATGAAAGACTGGGTCTATCAGATAGGGCTGCAGCTATCCATTATTTTAGTAATCCACTATTCTACCGATCATTCCATCGATTAATCAAGTAATCGGATAAAAAATACTTCTGCTTTATTAAGGAGCAATAGTAAATATACAAAAGAGAAAATAAGACGGGTCTCTTAAAATTAGGGATGCACCGATGCCAATACTGGAATCGGATATTCCATATACTGTACAAATGCAGTCACGTGCAAAAAAAAGTTGTGATTTATCAATCATATACCTCTTTAAAATGGCTGGTTTACGTATTTAAGATAATATAAGGTGATGCGGAAATGGCAGTAAAAATGGTCAGGAACGTTAAATTTACGCTTCTCATGATTTATAGATAAGGCCTATTGTGAATTGGGTCATGATGGTTTGTCATTTTCAAAAAGTGGGTCCCTAGAACTTTAGGATTAAAATGTTGAAATATAGCCAAACCTATATAGTGACTTTTCCATTTGCGTAATATAAATATCTTAATGGGTTTGGCTGGTTAGAAGTAGGGCATATAGGTAATATACAGCTGTTCAGGCACTTTTCGATGTATGTTTTATGATTAGCCAATACAATTGGAAAATATTATAGGAGGAAGACTGTGTTAAAGCTACAGTGTGTAGGATTTGGCGAAATCTAGTGGTGTAGTTGCAGATTGCAACCAACTGAGTACCCCTCCGCTCACTCCTCCCTTTCCAAGACTGCGATAACGTGAGCCGCAGAGTGCAAAATCGTGGTAACGCTGTTCCCCTCGCTCAGAGGTCATCATTACCATAATAACACTACTTTAGGAGCAATGGAAGTCAGACGGCGGCTGGCGATACCACAGTTCTGCACTCTGCAGCTCACGTTACCGCAGTTTCACAAGCATGAACAGAGAACTAGGGTGGCCTTCAGGTAACGTAAAAATGTGAAAGTCTCTCTCTAGAGCCAGTGTTTGGTTTGTCCATTCTGGGCTACTGTAGAAACATGGTGGACTCCGCCATGAAGAGGAGCCGCTCCCTATGTAGATATGAAGGGCTCATTCTAAGCTAACGAAAACACAACGATTCTTAGTTTCAGGTGATTATACACCAATGAAAACATAGTTATAAATATTATATTCCATTTCAGCTAATAGATCCCCTGAAATGTTCCTTTAACTGTCCCGTTAATATGTCCACTGTATGATCCTGTTACAATGTTTTTACCTTAAGCTCACTGATAGATGACAGCAGTCCTGCTCCGTACGCTCGCAGCTGCCCTTCTTGTTTGCATAGGCCAAACTCCACCGTGAAGAAATAGCACTGTAGCATAGGGTCGATAAGACAGAAACAGTTATGACAATCATTCTAGATTTAAAAGTTGAGAATATGAAATTTGATTCGATAAGTGTCATTCACCGTGGCCAGTTTCTGAACCGCGTCGTCCGAGGCCCCGAGTGAAGCGAGACCGATCTCCTGAGAGAACTGGGCGAAGCTGGGCTCTGCTAGCAGCGGGACGTGACCCAGCAGCTCGTGGCATGTGTCCCTTGATAATGAAAGATAATATTAGGACCAATAGATTTATATGAACATTGGCATCTCTTTTCTAAATATATAGTACTGTATATTACTCACGGCTCTGGGGTGTATAAGGGGTCGGAGCTGTGCCGCACGTACTGGGTACAGTGGAAAACCCGGAAGGCCAAACCAGCGAGGAAGTCACGTGGGGACAGATAACCAGCCACAGGCCTGATGGTGAATCCAGTGCGTTCTGACAAGATAAGAAACATTGACATGACATGAGTGACATTTACAAAGCTGAAAAGATTTATATAAATGACCAATTTTGCATTTGAAGCGAAAATGAGAAACCCACCCTTGAGGAAGCGTGACACGTCTTCCAGCTGAGGGATGTTGTCCTCCCGAAATTCACAGTATTTGGACAGCAGTGGCAGGTTCTTCAAGTATTCCCGGCAGGCGTGGGTTGGGTACAACTTGTTGAGCTCCCTGTACACAACTCCCCACGTCTTCACTTCCTCCTCTGTGAACTCAATACGAGGGATGGGATCCCCACTGCAGCAAGAGAGAATAAGTCTATGAATATCAAGTCAAAACATCTCAGATTTCCAAAACAACCATTAAAATCTACAGAAAATACTCACTGCTTGTAGGCCATGGCGAGATCAGCAAAGTACTTTCGCCGTTTCCGGTAGACATTGTCCTTGAAACCCTGATGGAGAGGAACATAGACCGATATGAGAATGCTTCAAATTTAAGGATTTTTTTTTTTAAGTCAACCAGTTGTCTGATTTGTGCAAACATACCGGATGATCCGCATCCAACTCAGAGCCGTACATCAGGACACGGTTAGCACACTTGTCCAAGTCTGAAATCTTCTTTGGGAACCAAGGTACATCATACATATCTGAGAAGAGAGAGTAGAAAAAATGAGTTATTTGCTGATAATATGGTCTAATATAATAAACTTTATTTGTATAGCACAATATGATCTATTTATAATATCTGCAGGATTTTATTTACCTTCCTCGTCTAGACAGGAGTTATCTGGAGGGTCCATATCCACCACGTTCACATGCTTTCTAAGCAGCTGGATTATTTCATTCAGTTGTTCGTGGTTGCTGTCGCAGTCCACAAAAATTTCAAACTCAGAGTTGCGTCTTTTGGATTTTCGGGACTCTATGTGTACAAGGTTGACATGGTTTTCCTGCAGGAAACATGGAGAATCATTTTTAAGTTATCTACATTTGCTTTATCATCAGCTTGATAAATGAATAAATTACTGGTAGACATATATATATGACATATATATGGTATGAAAATTGCTATTCTATACTGTAGACACTTAAATAGATTAATAGGAACAGGAACCATGAGTATAATAACTTTGTCCATACCTGGAAGAGTTTGAGAGCCTTTACTAGTCCTCCCACTTCATTCTTGAGTGAAAAGATGATTGTTGCTCTCCCTTTCTCTGATGTATTCTTCTTTTCGGTGTTTTCTTCAATTTTTGTGAAAGTTGATTTGTTTATCTGAAAACGGTAATGAAAGACAGTTAGATTTTCATTTGTGTAACCGCAAGATATCATCCTCATTCAACAACCACTAGTGGCTCTCCTCTGACAGTCATGTGAGGAGATATTCAGCTCTTATCAACTTTTTTTAATCCATACATCGTTATTTAAATTTCACCTGAAATGAATGTAATTCCACTTTTCTTATTAGTGCTAGCCCCTAAAAGTAAAGAACTAATGTTGGCACTAATGGAAACAGCACTGTATTAACATGTTCTGTGCTGCATAGCTTCAGTAACCCTTCAACACTGCAATGAGGGCTGAAACTAACGATTATTTTCATTGTTGATTAATCAATCAGCTATTTTCTTGATTAGTTGTATGGTCTATAAAATGCCAGAAAATGCTGAAAAATGTCGATCGATGTTTCCCAAAGCCCAAGACAATGTCCTCAAATGTCTTGTTTTGTCCACAACTCAAAGATATTCAGTTTACTGTCATAGAGGAGTAAAGAAACCAGAAAATATTCACATTTAAAACGCTGGAATCAAAGAATTTTTCTTCTTAAAAAAAATTACTCAAACCAATTAATCAATTATCAAAATAGTTGGTGATTAATTTAATAGTTAAAACGACTAAACTAAACGATTAATCGATTAATTGTTGCGGCTCTAATTGCAATTAAAGAAAAAATGCACTGTTGCCTAATTTTTTTATACCTAAGTTGATTCAATGGGTTTCCCCCATGACTGAACCATAACTCAGAGCAGGTAATGACGTGAATGCAAAACTTCTAATCACTTAAGAGCATCTACAGCCATCCAAAGATCCTATATGATCATCTTATCTAAAGACCATTTAAGACCCTCAACAAGTAGTAAGTAGGGTAAGAGTCACAGAGAACTGCTGCAGAATATTTGTGTTGCCCTGAAAAGAAACATGGCTTTTCTCTTTACATTTATAGCGATGAAACATCAGATCCATGTAGAGACAGGGCCAAATCTTCTGGTGTATTTCAGCACCTTGGACAGGGGCTGTCGCAATAACCGCAATATTGCAATACAAGCCAACCATGGGATGGCAAGCAACCGCCACAACCGTTATGTTCACATTTTTCCTTTTTAAATTCTTTGCAATGGGTGCACCGCATATATTTCACATATATCCAGAGCAAGTACTCTATATTGTGAGACATTTTTACTTCTGCAGATATTCCGTATCATAGCAACCAGACGCAACCAAAGCATCTCAGCTGAAAAAAACCCTGCTTCCCCTCATTGCCCTTCTGTGTCCTGCATTAACAATAAACAAGCATTTAATCCGTTTTAAAATGATGCACGATACTGATACAAGATCAGATTTCGGGCCGATACTGACTCAAATAGCTGGATCGGTTTCCGTGACAATGGAGGCTGATCTACAGTATTCGATTCCATTCGATACATTTATATACTGGAATCTTAATTCCGGTTTACGTTTCGACCAATTTGTTGCTGCATTTAAAGGGTTTACGCTTGAATTGTAATTCCCGTTAAAGATGTTTTTACCAAGTTCCCGTGTACGATTTATTATTTTAATAATAAATAACAAATCAGTCAATTAATATCTATGTATTTATTTGTTACATTTTGTTTTACAATGTTATGAAAGAGATGTTTCAGTCAAGCCTGATGTTGCCTTAGACATAAAATAATGATCCCAGTCACTTCCACACAGTGAGACATACAGCTTATTAATTACACACTGGTATAGGATCGGTACTCGGTATCGGCCGATACGCAAAGCCCAGGTATCGGTAATTTGTCAACAGCGCAGAACAACTAATCTCTTTTGATTGACTGCAACGTTTTCACGTTGACTTTAGTCGTAGCACACTGCACGTCTATGTTTTCACTATGTTTTATTCCCGTCGAGTAACTACATTAGGCTCCAGAATATATAATATCTACACAGTCTGATGGATAAAAGTGAATTGTGGAAGAGGAGTAAATCCGTTAAATTGCTGCCTACCATATTCCGCCTATCGATCATTGTGTAGACGGCGCGGCAGAGCAGTTTTCGGTGGACCCGGGTCGGTAGTATCCCTGGAAGCATTAGTGTTGGGGAGACTGGATAGGGACGCTGCCCGGGGTCAACGCTTTGCGTCTCGGTTTAACGAAGATGAACTTGTCTCTGTCTCAAAGAATCGCCTTACTGTAATCTCGTTTAGACAGCGGGGAAGCCTATTATTACCCCCCCCCCCCCCCCCCGCATGTTGAGATCCTGCCAGCAGCGTTTAATCACCGCAGCGCAGCGCAGCGCGCAGCTTGTTGGCTGCAGTGTGCCATGATTTTACGCACACATGTCCATCATCAAATAGTTATTTTCCCTCTCTTGATGTCAGCTTTATTAACTTATACACGGCTTTAAATGCATTTAAAGGTGGCCTGCACATTAAGAAGTGCAAGTGATTACATTTTAATCTAATTACAGCGGCTTATATTGAACCCATTTTTCTTTTCTTTTTTCCCCCCTCTTTGTTCCTCATTGTGAGAGACAGAAGATTTCATTCTTTTTAGATATGATTCAATTTGTGCAGCATGAATGTTTGTCAGCAAAAATTCACAAAGAACCATGTGTTTAAGACGTGTAAAAGTTTGCAGGTGAAGGTCACAGACACAATCGGATTTCCTGCTGAACCTTCAGTCGGTTAGTCACAGCTCATATTTGTCTTCGACTTTTTCAATAACACGATTATTTTTGTTGTTTGGAGGCTTTTTTTTGTGCATTTTTGCAACCTTGAAACGCATCTGAAGATTGCAAAATATAGAATGAATGTGGGATATTTGTGCCATATATTTTTATAAATTTCTACATTCAGCACCGCTTTAAAAAGAAATGTCTCCTGTCTGTCCTTATGTGCGCAATGGAGACATCACAGACTTTTCTCTCTTCTGTCTTTTATTGTGGAAACCAGTGAATGGTGTACAGATTGAGCAATAATGAGTCTTTTATGACCTGAAATATTGAGGTATCCCACTTTAACCCTATTAACCCCTTTGACGCAAATTACATTACAATAAAACGGCTTAAATTAATCTGCGCTGACGACAAAGTGAAGGCTTATTCATTAAGACCGATCTCCCCACCACTGTCACAGAGAAAAAAAAGTTGTCTCAAAATATCACATGCTAGAAAAGCTCTTCACCTTCTTGGTTTTTATAGTCTCTTACCTCATTGTTGAGCAGTTTCTCTTCAAAGCCAATGTTCATGGAGTCAAAAGATCTTCCTCTTCGTGGTCCTTCATTTTTGTTTGAGTACATGTTAAAGTGCTGCTGGGTTGGGCGCCTTTTTATGTAGTTCTTCCAGGTGGATTATCTAAATCACCCCCGCTATGTGAAGAGGGATGTCTGCCCCGAGAAGCTGCGCGCTTTGTTATTTAACCAGGAGAGAAAGAGGAGGGGGCAATAATCTCACTCCCAGCAGCAAATGGAAAAAGAGCAGCTCGGCTCACGTCATTAGGGAAAATCTTTTATTTCACCTAAAGGCCTGAAACAGCTTCAATGAGATCAATCATTCTGATTTTAAGTGAGAGAATAAAAATACCAGATTGAAGTAGATATTTCAATGTGTTTGAGGAAAAAATATTATAATATTTTCCAAATATGGAAAAAGTGCCATCATCCTGTGATTGGATTTCCTCTTCATGTTGACACAAGCAGTTTGTTTGTTGACACCTTGAGACTAAGAGAGGGTCAAGGTTTAAGAGGATTTAAACGTAGCCCACCTACAGTGATCCAAACATGCCCCCCCCCCCCCTTTTAAAATCCTTTGCACTGTAAGCACCTCTGGGTTTCTCGTGCGCATAGCACAAATAACTTGCATGTTTCCCCATCTTTAACACCGTGAGCCTTTTTAATAAGATCAAGGCAATCAGTGGAGAAAGCTTCGGAGGCCTCGGCAAGCAGAATGGAGACAAGGGAGCACTGAATTTAAAGAGGCTTCATTACTTTAAACAGATAACACCACTGTTCTCTCTGTAAGCTTGAGTCACCTCACAAGTAGGACAGGTTATGTCTCATTGTCTGTCGGCCAGCACCTTCAGCTCCACACGACTCTGATGCAGTGGTACATGTGGCCGGTGCACATGCCGTTCGTCTCAGGTGGTCCTGGCCTGTGTCACCCGTGACATGGACAGACGCTTTACGCAACAAACGAGGCAGTGAAGGGAACTTCCTCTTCTCAAAAACTGAATCCAAATCTGCTCTTGTGTTAGACAGAGCTGTAGCAAGGTCAAGCTTTCATTTCAGTATGTGTGTATCCAGTCTGTTCTGGTGGTCAGCGATTCCCAAAGAGACCCACAGGTTGGTCGCAGGAGATTTTTTTTAGGGTCGCCAAATAAGTTTGCTGAATTTCTTCCATAGTCTTTTATTTAACATTTATATCTGCAGTACGCTTTGAGCCAGACGAGGGAGCCTGAATGTTCGGATCGTTCTGATAATTGCAGCCTACTTATAACATTGAATCTAATATGAAGCTTCGGTGAGAAATATTCGAAGGTATTCGAAGCCTCGTGGCGCAGCAGGCGGACATGTTCTTCTGTCTGTATGTCTCCATCTCCCCTGTTTCAGTACCCAGTACAGTGCCGCTGCCGCACACACACCTCTACACACAACAAACATCGATATCCGTCTGAGAGTAACTAATAATAATTAATGTTGAATATGAATAATGTTGTGGGATTACTCCTTATTTTATGGGCTATTTGGGGATTTATACATTATTATTACATACTTATATATATTTAAAAAAAAACTTTCGAACAGCATTCGAATACTGATTTAGAGGTCGATAACCATGACAACAGTCGAAGCATTCGGGTCAGACCTACAGCGTACATTTCTGTTTGTTTTACTGATGAGAGGAAAAAAACAAGAGCCTGTTAACTCTGCCTAAATGCATTTATTTGGTCTCATTTATAAAGTATTTAACGTGTGTATGTGTTTTCAAGAAAATGCATAAAACGAAGTTGTGATTTATCAAACGTAGAGCTCTTGAAAATGACTGGTTTACCTTTTTAAGATAATATGAGGTGATGCGGAAATGGCAGTGAAAATGGTCAGGAACAAGTGTTACAAGTTTAAAAGTGGGACCCCAGAAAACGAGTTTGGGAAACACTGTTCTAGGCCATTAAAACACATCTGGCACCATTCATATTAACAGAGGAATCAGTCTTCTTCAACAGTAAGTAATAACTACATGTACCAGCATGCATTGCACACAAAGTGTACCCCCCCTTTAACATCGCCAAAGCACGAGTGAACATGTTCACCTGATTGTTGGCTTAAGCTCTTTATCACCTCCACCTACAGAAGGCAAACATTTCTGCTTCGATGTGCAAACACAATATAAAACACAACAAATGAACAGTGAATATTTTGTACAGTTGAAAGGTCAGCCGAAACATTTTATGTCTCCATTTTACCTCTGCTTAGAGTTAGTAGCGGCGTTAGTCACATTTAGCAATAATAACCACAGCTAGCAAATGATATATAGTATCACATAGAGATCTTAAAAAAAAACGTAGACTCAGCAGCAGGCCGTGCTCTGGTTTCTGTTGGCGTCACACTGATTATTAGGGCTGAAGCGATTAGTCGATTAATTGTTTAGTTGATAGAAATCAAATCAATTGGCAACTATTTTGATTCATTTTAATGAATCATTTAAACTCAAGTAAAAACTCTTGCAACTCAACTTTCAAATGTGAGGACTGTCCACCTTTTTTTTTTATTATTTTGTTTTACTTTTCTGACATTTTATAGATTAAACAATTCATATGTTAATTTAAAAAACTGTAGAAAAAATCGATAGATTAATCGACAATGTAAATAATTTTTACAGTAATTGCAGCCCTAATGATAAAAATGATAAATCTTTATTTATAAAGCATTTATTGTAACACAGTGAAGGACAAAACACTAATTTTATAAAAAGAACTGGGGCTGTCCTCGACAAAAGAAATTCTTAGTCGACTAACTAACAATACGATTTTGTCGACTAATCGATTAGTTGACAACAGATCAACAGATCTGTAAAGCTGAGTTTCTCCACAAAGTATCAAAAAAGCACCACTTTCAATCTTGTGTTTACCAGAGACGTGCTCATAAGTTTCTTGGAAATAAGTCATTCAGCATGAAAAAAGCATAAAAACTACTAATCGACTAAAGAAAATCAACCGATTAGTCGACTAAGAGAGGGCAGCCCTAAAAAGAACCATAAAATCATTGAAACAATACAAAGCAGAAACTAAAGAGAAGCAAGAACACAATAACAGTATTATAGTAGTTTATAAAAAAAAAGGTATAAAACAGTAGAAGCGACTATGAGGGCAATAAAAAAACGTATCATAAGACGTAAAATAGCTCGTCCATACTGTCCTCTGCCTGTATAGAGTCAACGTGACCATCCGAAACACAGGAAAAGAAACGAGGCTTCTCTGTAGTTCTGCGGCCGTTCATTCACACCAGAACACGTCAGTGAACGTCACACGTAGTTAACTCGGCTGCTGCTGCCTAAAGCAAATACAGAGAGCATTGTGGACCTTATACACATGTTAAACCTGTGACTAACACGAGGAAACACGTTGAAATGTTTTTTCCCAGAATGAGTATTGTTGCTTTGCTTATTTACCGAGCAGGAGAGAAAAGGACAAAGCCTCCTGAATGGTATGACCACGGTATTGTTCATGATCCAGCAATGAACCGTTCCTTTCATGAAGCTTCCACACAGCAGCAGCAGCAGCATCAAGCACATCCAAATCGATTTATTTTCACAGACAGCACTTTTATGCTGCACATGCTCCGGCACATGCTTTTGATCTCCTCGTGTCTTGACAGCTCCTGGATCAGATCTCCCTTTATTTAATGTCAGAGGCTCACAGGTTTGCAAATCATGCATTTTATCCGCTAGCTGATGTTTTCTGCAACTCTCAATATTATCCTGTTTATTATATGTTTGAACAGTTAGTGCTAGCTCTTATTGACAGTGCGATGTGGCTTGTTTCCGTGCCTGCTCTCTCCTTCAGAGGGTAATTGACACAGGTGCTTTGAGATGCTTTAAGCCATCGAGTACCTTGACAGGGGTCAGAGTGTGCAACATGAATAAGATGGCTCATTGTGGGTCGCTCTCCGGCCTGACCTTATAGTGGATAATGGTGTCCGGATAATTAGCTTCAAGGACGAAATAAGATGACTGAATTTAGCCTTTAATAAACATTTTGAAACGTTCTAGTAGCCCATCTAAACTGTAGCAGACATATCCTCCAAATTATATTCTATAAATTGCGCAAAACAAAAAGATTCAAGGTAAATATGTTCTTTAAATACTCTTATTAGTATATTCATCAAAATACAGTGCATGCACTGTAAACTTTTTATTGTCATTTTTCCTTGGTTATAGCTGAACTCGGTACACGCAGTATTGATTTCTTGCACCTCTTGATGAGGCTCTTCATGCTTTGTTGCTGTCAGACAATGAGAGTACTCGATACATTCACACATCTCATTACTGAGACTTAACCTACTTTTGAGGAAAACCAGCCATGGCAACCAAACTGTCTCTAATGCTCACAAGAATAATTATTGATTTTTCAGCCTGTTTATTATTTTAGATGAACATTGCACCAGCTCTTATTTCTGATATCCCTCTCTGTAGGTTTTTGTAGCGGCTGCGTGTCAGACATGTCTGAGAGCGTGAGGGCTTCACCTGTCTGTCCCAGTTCTGTTCACTTCAATCAGAGGGATTTACTCACAGCGTCTGAGCATCAAGCCGCGAGAGATCTCTCTGGCTAATCTCACCCCATGGTGCGGTAAGAAACAGCCCAACATGAATGTATTAAAACTGCACTACATCTCACTGGGCAGGAAGATACAAATAATACTAAATTACTACAATAATAATTCTTGTGTTGTCTGTTTGAAGACACCATTAGTGTAGAAATCCAGGGCTAAAGTAAATGATTGTCATTTACACTTTCTACTGTAGTTGTATACCATATTAATATTCTCAACTCGGTAGTTTCACTTGTATTTTTACTATGGTAACAGTTACACGTCTAAAATTAAGTGTTACAGCAGCCCCGTAAACACACTAAAGTTGTGATATAATATAGATGAGAAAGAAAGCTTAACAAATAAATAAAAATTAAAAAGATACCAATTAAAAAGCTTTTTTTCTTTCATTTTTTTAAAAATATGGATGATGCACCACGACATGCAAAATATTTAGTCAAAACCAAACTAATATAACATGAAACTATAATTATATCAACACTGTCTCAAGTATGTATGTAGAGCTGCAACGATCAATCGATTAAATCAATATCTTATCAACTATTAAATTAATCGCCAACTATTTTGATAATCAATTAATTATTTTATTAGGAAAAGAAGTCAAATTCTCTGATTCCAGCTTCTTAAATATTTTCAGGTTTCTTTACTCCTCTATGACAGTAAACTTAATATATTTCAGTCGTGGACAAAACAATACATTTGATGACGTCATCTTGGGCTTTGGGAAACACTGATTGACATTTTTCACCATTTTATTTCATTTTTTCATAAACAAATAGAAGAAACATGAGTATAGTGGGATCTATTTTCTAACAGATTTTATTTCTAATGCAGTCTCAGTGGTTCTACTTGAGTGGGCTGTTCAGTCTCTCTTTCCACTCCTCACTGGTGTTATTTGAATTTCCAGGGAATTCAAGGTCTTCTAACAGCACTTCATCAATAAAGTTGCAGTCTCTCGCCCGATCCCGAGCCGTGTTTGAACAACTAACTAATCAGAGCAGTGAATGGTCCGCTTACGTACACTTCCTGAGGCAGCACTACATCTCTTTAATTAGCTCCGATTCTGTCAGTGCAGAACAAACAACAGCATATGCCACTTGGTGACAGGCGTCAACGGTACACAAGGACAGGACAGGACGGAGCTGCGCCCATAAACACCTGCCACATTCAAAATAGAAACGTGATATGTAGTGCAAAAAAATGATAGTGATTAAAAAAAGGGTCACTGAAAGTCTTGTGTATTTAATCTGGAAAGCTTTTTGATTATAAATTAGGTTAGGTGATCATTTAAGACGTACATTTATCTCTTAATACCACATGATTTCTCCAAAGCTATTAAAAACATAATTAAAAAAAAAAAAAAATACATGTAATTATTTATGCAATATAAAATATATATATAAAAATAATGTAATATATATTTGTTTTATCAAATGTCACGCTATAGTCACCGCAGAGTTTTGCTCTGTTTGAAGCAATTTAATTAAATTTAATTTAACATAAAAGAGAATATACTGTACATTTCGTAGGTTGATGTCCGACCAACATGAAGACATAAATGTACAATCACACTTACAAATATGATCACATTCATTCATCTTAGTATCACACTTACTCAAAAACTCCTTTAATACTACAGTTAGTTAAGCGTTAAGAGTATTCCAGTTTTTAATCATCATTTTTATTGATGTTAAGATTGTTACGTTCCCTGATTAGACCGTTTATTTCTGTTGTTTTTCATTGGTAGGATGTCCTCGGTTTGCTGCTTATTTTTTTAGGGAATCTGTGTGTGTTATGTGTGATTGTCTGTCCTGTTTTCTATGACATCATGTCGGAAATAAGTGTTTACACTTTACATGTTATCCCTTGGATTGTTTTTTTGTCTTCTATATCCATAAATCAAATCAAATCAAATCAGGGGATCAATCTGCCTAATGATATTTGGCAATATACAACCTTTCTACCTCGGCGTAAATGATTGTGTTGGTGAGGAAAATGTTGCACTGCCATGGACAAAGATTGTACACTGTATAGCGTCCTCGCTGTCTTGTTTATCGTTAAATTGTCCTAACAGATAAGGAGGTTGAAGAAGCAGAACAGGAAGTTAAGGCAAATGCAAACACCGACGTCACCGCATCACCTTTTGCGAGCAGGAGACGTCAGTGCATGTCTTTTGATATTCAGGGATCACGAAAGGGGAAAGTTTCATTGTGATTCTGTTGACAAGAGATAGAAAGCCAGGGGAACTCAGGAAATGAGCTGAAGGGGGCTTTGATTGCACCCAACGGCATCATGTGTCTTTATTAACACGCCTTGACCAGGTGGTTGTGAATAGGCCGGGCCTTGGAATCAAAGGAGAGGGAACGTGACGCTGCACACGCATTCTTCATCCCTTCATTATCCGTCCTGCTCGCCCAGCAACAGGTACTTCACCAGTGTCAGGGCCATTTTAAGAGGGCTTAAAGCTGAAGTAGGTACAAATGGGGCAAATATGATTAAAGAAATGTATTTTTATAAAACACTATATCCTGACAGTAGTGCATGAGACAGGTAATCTGAAAGAAATCATGTGCCTCTGGATCCTCCGGTGCTCCTAATGGCATCTGCAAGATTTCACAGACCAGAGGAAAACAACCAATCAGAGACGAGCTGGAGTCTGCCATCTCTGAGCAGCTGTCAATCACTCGCGAACTCAAACGGTCAAACTAGGCAGCGCTGATCAAATGTGAATCAATATTCTGTTACTGTAATGCCTATTTCTCGCCAAAAACATCTTGTAGTGTACTGTTTAGCTGTAAAATGAGAAAGTTTGTGACCCGGCAGCCATATTGAGTTGAGGAAATACCAAGCACCGCCCACCAGCCGGAGCAAACATTCTCATTTTACAGCTAAACTGTACACTACAAGATGTTTCTGAAAACATTTGAGGCGAGAAATAGGCATAACAGTAACAGAATATTGATTCATATTTGATCAGCGCTGCCTAGTTTGACCACTGATCAGAGTTTGTGAGTGATTGACAGCCGCCTCCGTTGAATGAACAGCCAATAGGAACGCTCTCTCTCTGAAATTACCTGTGATTGGCCAAATTCTTCCGTCACAGACTAGATTTTTCTTTAGCCTGAAAAGAAGAGCCATGAGGAGGTGCAGAAGTCTAGTTATCTCTCGGAACACTTAAATTACAATATGCTGAAAGGTTATTATGGATTTTTTGCCCAATGATGCCAAAAACATTCTGCCTACTGCAGGTTTAACTTAGATGATCCAGCCTTGACAAAATTATACATATATTTGTTATTTTTATCCTCCTGGATAGGACAGTCCCCATCTCGGGGTATGACACAAGAATACTTGTAATGTCCTCAAGAAAACATTCTGCTTATGTTGAATGACAGACTATCTTCCAACCAAATGTGAACAAAAATAGAAAGCATTTCACTTTAAGGCAAAATGTCAGTTCATTTAAAAGAGCAGCGAGTTGTGTGGGCGGAGGTGGACAGAAAAAGAAGTAACTGACATCCAGCATCAGCGTCAGACAGGCCTGACATGCCTCCGATGTGTATGAAGCAGCGGCCACGCGAGGAACGTGCGCATGGAGTCAGATCATATCAAGCCGCTGTGAAGACTGACAGACTGACGATGGGGTTTGGCAGAGCAGCAGGAAACATCTGGGCTTCACTCTGATCTCTGTGACATAACACGCCTGGGAGCGACGCCTGAACACAGAGCAAGAGCAAGTCACTGGCCACAAGCAGTCTTGAAAGGCCAAAGCGTGACTACATCTACATCATCCTAGCCATTTACAGCACAAACAGGACATTACTCGCAGATCAAGGCACCGGCCACCTATGTGCATCACAAGTCTAGTCAAGGTTCAGATCGTGTCCAGAGATAGAAGGATTAAAAAGACAGGTTTTTTTTTTTTTCTCTTTCCCAGAGGATGATCCCTGTCCCTCGTACGCTCTGACCATCTCGGGATTTCCATTAGAAAGAGTGTTCTACATATCAATCCAGGCTTTAATTAAAAAGCTGCTATATTCACAGAGCCTTCGTAAGCTCGCAGGTTGTCCTGCCCTTCTTCATGAGTGGGCGAAATGGTGCATTTGGAAACCAAATGAGATCATTGTTGCCAGGCTCGAGCCTTTCATCTAATTTTATTGTCGTTACCGAGTGACTGTCACCCTCTGGTAAACACTTGATGTTGTCATCGGCATTAGTACCATTACTCATATGCTTGGAAAGGTGACTCAATACGCAGTCAATGCAGTTTCATCCTATTTAGAAATGTAGATTTTCATCATATAAAAAACAGAAACAAATATAACTATATACGGCAAACAGAGTAGAGTCTGACAGAGAAACTTGTGGCTCATTGATTATGACAGAAAAAAGTACAGCCAAACACAATATAATAAAAAAATATAAATACATAGTATATACTTACAAATATAAAATGTACAATACTGCAGTAAAAACTTGACTTTACCAGTGTTTAGTGTCTTTAAATAAAGAAAAAAACATTTGCATGTAAATGATCTTTGGATGCCAAGTTGTGGCCTTAGTACAAAACGCTCTGAAAATGTACGCCGACTTTAATGAGGGAGGTGCCGTAACAGGCTGATTAGTAATATGTTAAGTAAGTTTCCACAATATATTATATACAGTATAAGTATTTATTATACGGCTTTGTTGAATACTCAATTCTGATTGGTCAGTCACGGTGCTCTACAGTCTGTTATTTCTTTATAGCACACCTTTGCTATGTATAACAAACAGTTACCTTGGACGCAGTTCTGATGTCGGACGACCATTTTTGTGTCAAATCATTGATTTCCTAAGTAAGTAGCCGTGTAATAAGCGGGTTAATGTACAGCTAGCGGGTCATTGTCGTGAAGTAAACCACAACAGGGCGGTGCTTCACGTCGGGGTGCAGCATCGCCCTGAAGGGGCTCTGTACATTATCCCTTACATATTATCTTACTCCAGTCAGACTACTAGGGCTGCCCCCTCGTAGTCGACTAATCGGTCGTTTTGGTCTCACTCCACTAAGATTTCTTTAGTCGATTAGTCGTTTTTTATGCTTTTTTTCATGCTGAATAACTTATTTCCAAGAAACCTATGAGCACATCTCTGGTAAACACAAGATTTAAACCGGTGCTTTTGTGTAATTCTTTTTGGAGAAACTGTTGATTAAATCAATTAATCAATTAGTCGAAAAAGTCGTGTTTGAGTGTTTGTCGACTAAGAATTTCATTGGTCGAGGTCGAGACAGACTACATCGTATATGGGAATGTGCATAAGGGAGACCATTCTAGGTCAAATTTATGGAAGTCCTGGGTCGCTGGTTTGATTCAACAATCCCTCTGACTTCTGTTTCCTTAATTAGGGACAGATCTCAAGTACCAAATATATCAAAATGTGTATTTGAGCGGAGCTGGAGCCTGCCGCAGCTGTCAATCATTCACGAACACCGATCTAACGGTCAAACTAGGTAGCGCTGATCAAATATGAATCAATATTCTGTTACTGTAATGCCTATTTCTCTCCTCAAATGTTTTCAGAAACATCTTGTAGTGTACTGTTTAGCTGTAAAATGAGAAAGTTTGTTTCCCGGCAGCCATGTTGATATAAGTTGAGGAAATACCAAGCACCGCCCACCAGCCGGAGCACAGCCAATAGGAACGCTCTCTCTCTGAAATGTGATTGGCCAAAATCTCCCGTCTCTGAAAACAGAGCCATGAGGAGGTGCAGAAGTCTAGTTTTGTCTCAGAACACTTGAATTACAATATGCCGAAAGGTTATTATTATTATTATTTTTTGCCCAATGATGCCAAAAACTTTATGCCTACTGCAGGTTTAAAAGGTAGTTTGGAAGATGGGACTTCCTCCTGAAACCTTTTTTGGGCCAATGTACAGTAAAGTTCAATGGAGTTTTGTTTGTTTAGATTTCAAGGAAAAGCTAAAATTTCCTGACATTATTTTTTTTAAATTGAATCTCTCACTTCTGTGTGTGCTACTTATTTTAATTTATTTAACGTTATTTAATTATCCTGAAATGATATGAAAGGTTTCTGACTGCTTTGTTCTAACCCTTTCTTTAAAAAAATAAAAACTTAAATGCCAAAAATGCTTTCTGTCAGTCAGGGACTTTAGTAAAAGCTTCTAAGCACAAATGAGAAAGAATAATATTTTTTATTAAAAGACTGTCAATTATTTAATACAAAAATAGCATTCACAGAACAATAAAAAAAAAAATGTAAACACAATTGGAAAATATGTCCTCCTCTCGTGATGGTGCGACATCCTCGTTTAGTCTTTCCGGTGGAAATCCAAATAGTCGGACTTGAAGCAGGATCTTTGGAGGGGAAACGGAGGTGGCTATAAAAAGCCGTGGTGAGAGTCTGGATGAGTGCTGAACACTGATCTGCTGGGCGTCTCAGACAGGAAACTGTTTCCTCACCATGTCTGCCATCTGGGGATCAGTTTCTGACAGCACGGACTGCAGGTGCTGAAACTGCACAAGAGGAAGAAGGGCGGGGTGGAAACATAATGTTTATTTTCCACTGGAGCTGGTGGTGTAGAGCAGCAGTCCATCACACCTCGTCTTAACCTGACACACAAGCTCTAAAATAAACCCTAAACCCAGCGGTTTGTACAGGATTAGGCTATTAAAATTCACAGTGTAATTAACTTGAACCAATAAATCCTTTGTCATTGAGTCCATAACATTTAAAAAAACTTGCATGACAATTTAAATATATAAAAGCTGCAAAATTTAAGAAGCTGTAACCAACCATCAGGACTTTAATTAATTGTAGACATACCATTTCCTCTCAATTGGCTTTTGTTTCAACTAATCATTTCAACAGTAATAAAAAGGGCTGAAACCAATATTATTTTCATTATCAATTAATCTTCCGATTGTTTTCTAGATTAATCGTTTGGTCTATAAAATGTCAGAAAATAGTGAAAATTGTCCATCCCAGTTTCTCAAAGTCCAAGGTGATGTCTTTAAATGTCTTGTTTTGTCAGTCAAAAACTCAAAGATATTTAGTTAAATATGATATAAAACAGAGAAAAGCAGGAAATCTCTATATTTGAAAGGCTGAAAACAGCACTTTCTGTCATTTTTGCATGACAAATTAACGATTAATCAATTAATCGCTAATTTGGCAATTACTTTTCAGTAGATCGACTTATCAATTAGTCAACTAATCGTTGCAGCTCTAGTAATAACATTAAATGACGATGTATAATTTGATCCTACATGAGAAGTTTAAACTGTTTTGTGGGAACTGTTAGGATTTATTTTAAAGTAAAAATCAGACAGGATGATTGTATGCAATTCATATCTGATTATACTTAAACCATTTTGGAGAAAACACTTACTGAAGTCTTAAAGTTTTGAACTAAACTGCCGGCAGCTGTGAGAGCAGTCTTCTCTGTAAGGTAACCTTCCTTCACCAAATCTGCCACGGTGTCCTACGAAGAACAGAATAAACAGACACGTCAGTGGCCTTTCAAAGAGAAAAGAAAGCTCTGTTTCATCTTTTTTTGCATTTAATAATTGCAGTAACATAATCTGATCCAACAGTATTTCTTTGGTATTATTACCTTGGGAATCTGAATGCAGATGTCAGCTAGAAACTCAGCGGTGATCTCTGCTAGAGTCTGCAGCTGTTCATCTTTTGTGTCTTCTTTGCTCATACCGTCATCTTTGCCCTCGCCGTGGAACTGAAGCACCCGCAAAATGGTTCCAATAAGGGGAATACCTGGAGTCAAAAGACAAAGGTATTACAATGGGGGATACCCTCATTACCAAGTTGTCATTATAATTTGTATTAATTTTTTTCCTGCATAAGCCCCGATCAGAGAGTGTTTTAGCAGCCTGGGGCGGCTTTCTGTAATGGTTTTCAATGAGAGTGAAGCGTTTTGCAAACTGCTGTAGCGTTGCTGAGCGCTTTTATCACGTTTTTACAGGAGCACCTTGAGTTGAAAAAAACTCAACTCAGAGCAGAAAAGCGCCCAAAGTTATTAGCCTTTTTTTTTTCTCATAGTGGTGACTAATGCGGGTTCCCGGAGCTTTAAGACTTTAGCAACCCTAGTTACCATGATCTGAACAGAGATCAGCAGGAGGTAAATTAGTGCGGTACTTGAGATTTCGGTAAGTTGTTCTCATTAATGTAAACTGTACTATGAACTATTAGGTGGCATACAGTTCGTGGTTTGTGTTAAGCTTACGTTAGCACTCGTTCGGGGGTTGCCTAGCAACAATAAAAAAAAAAAAAAACAGCAAACTGCAAAAAACGCTCTATGTGATCAGAGCCTAATGCAACCATTAAAAAAAGCCTTGATTGACCCCAGTCATAATCCTGTGGGTCATCTTAGATTTCTTAACACACCATAAAATAACATCTATTTTGAATACCAGATCTCCTACAGCTAACACTAAATCAACATTCAGTGTACTACATGCAGTAAAAGGGCATCTAACCGTTATTCGGTTACAAAACTTACTTGCGTCACTTCTGCTGTGCCACTGATCCTGGCATCTATGAAGAGCATGCAGCACCGCAAACGCCTGAACCAAAATGCTCTTCTGTTCTTGCAGGACGACTGGGAGATCGGTCGGCTGGCAGAGGTCCTCACACACAACGTCACAGACAAAGTCCCACACTGCTTTGCCGGGTCCATCGGGGGCAGCTAGAAGACACAATTAAACAACGTCTTAAGTTAACAACTATGGTAAACACCTTTTACTTATTTTATGATGTGCCAACAGCTGAAACCAAATATAAACTGTGCTGATCGCTCTTACCAAAAGCCTGAATGCCCTCATCAATGGTGGTGAGGAGCTGGAGGGCGTGAAGGTAAAGCTCCAAGCCATTCGGACTCTCTGATCTGTGAAAGTAATTTAATACTGTTGAATACTGAGCGTCAACTAAATCATCAACATCATGAGCACCATGTATCAGACCAACAATAAATAATAGATTGTTTTATAGACGACGTCAATAATATCCACAAATATACCAGGGGGCTGTTTCACAGTTATCCTGGCTTTATGTAGCCATGACTCGGTTTCATGAAAGCAGTAGCACATAAATTACCATGGAGATTTATTCTGTGCAGCTAGCCTGCTCCAGACCAGGCTAACATGGTGCCTTATCTGTTCAGTGAGTCACTCCGATCGGAAACCAGTCGGTCCGCTATTGTCTGCCATGTTTTTTCTCCTTCTCTTTTACATATATGCTTTGCTTCCTCGTAAACGTCCATTAGTAGCTGTTGCTCACTGGGTTTAAAGTATGCGGGACACTACTCCATTTCAGCATCAGTAAATCTGTGATCAACCTTGTGGTCTGTTGATGAAGGCCGCGAACACGCAGTTATCCGAATTACTTACACCTGCCTTAACCTAGTCGCAACTCATCAAAACTGGCTTGGCCAACGTGAAACGTGTAAAGCCAGGATACACTGACTAGGTCAAGACTCCTCTGTTATCCTGGATTTCAGTACATACATACTGTAGCTATAATACAAATTTGAAAACGAGCGACGGAGGGCATCTCATCACAACTAAAGTAACTGTAAATTTAAATTTTGACACTAATTCAGACCTGCAGTTTATAATCTCTAATCTGTGGATCATCTATATCATTCTCCAGAATTTCAGATTCTCACCGAAGCTGCTTTGCTGCCTCGAGAAGACACGAGGCCGCACCCAGACAGCTTTCGCCATCATCCTCCTCTTCACTTGGCTGAGCTGTGATCCAACTCTTCATCAGCTCGTCATCAAGGTCAAACAGCTTGTCAACCAGCTCTCCAACCTTCTCAAGCAGGTCAGCTGTAAAACACACAGGGTGTTACCTATAATAACCATTTTAGAAAGCAGACAAAAGGTTACAAATGGTTAAAGGTGCCCTGTGGAGTTTTCTGGTAAACAAAAGTTATGTTGTGATGTTGAATGTCGTCAAAAATCATTTTCAAAGCTGATTTAATAGTATTAGTATTTTAAATCCAGCATTGTTTGCACCCAGCGCTGCTAGAGGTCAGAAACTCCACAGGGAACCTTTAAGACAAACAGCTTACAGCGACTTTGACTTAATGTATGTCATCTTGGTATGTCAAACACATATTTACTTTATTCTACACAAATAACACGTCATCGGCTTATTAAAAGTGAGTGAGTGAGTAAAAGCACGGTACTGTTGGTAGAACTGCACATGATGAAAAAGAGGTTGGAGCGAACAGAAGCCTGCTGACGTATTCGCTGAAGCCACAGGGAGCAGACGTCTTTCTGAGAGACGCAGGTCAGCAGCAATCTGCAAACACCATCAGAAAAGATTTAACACCTCCCTCAGTCTTTCTGTCTCACGTCTGCAGAAAATGCAAATCTCACCTGCTTGTTTCTAGGAGGGTCGGAGGATCTGTATCTCCGAGCAGAAGCAACAGCACAGCACTGTGGACACACAGGGAGTTGCATTAATCAGAGTGAATCATAACAGTGTAAAAAATCTATTACAAAATTACAGATGATGGCTTTTACCCACCCCAAGTCTTCATTTTGGCTAAGAGTCAAACAAGTGTCAGGAAAACAAGCGATGTTCCCGAGGATTCCCACACAAATTTCCTAGAGAAGCAAAAGAAAGAATTTATGACTCGTCATGGGATTCCTCACAGCCCACAAACATAGCATCAGTAATTAAATACGTAACATGGGATTACATTTTGACGCAGAACGTATGAACGGGAAAGGATTTCACTCACTGTGAGACGTGGACAACGAGATTTGGCTATCACCCCAAGAAGGATATCTGTAGCTTTGAATTCCTGCAGAAAACCAGCAACATCCTGCACATAGTCGGTAAATAAACAGTCATTAGTGATCATCAGTGAAACAGTTTTAGTGTTGATTCAACTTTATGTTCATTTTAGAGGATGTAGTTTGTGGGGCTGTTGAATGTTATTTTGTCCACCCAATTTATATCAATGGGGGAGGATAAAAACGACAGAAACACCTGTCAATATAATGTCATATAGTTTAAAAGCACCACAAACCACAGCAGCTGGCAATCAACACCTCTCTAATAAAGTTTCAACAAAAACTGAACATAGCTTTTCATGAAGGAGGATTTATTGCAGGACTGGTTATTAGGCTAAATTAGTTTTAGCTATGTAGACCTAATAAACTGCCAACTGTGTGGTTTAATTCACTGGTAATGCTACATGAACGGCAGACACAAAGGCACCGACAGCATATTTAATAATTTGTGGTTAAATATTGTGATTTCATACAGAATGTAATACAACTTCTGTTGCTTAGATCATGTTTAATTTCCATTTGCCTGATGTACATTTTGTAAAAGCCACTAACTAAACTACAAAATAGAAAATTATCCACATAATTCACCTTTTGTTTTTATTATATAACCGTTTTTTTTTTTTTTAACAATTAATCCAATTTACTACGCAGCTCCAATCCAAAATAACACATTTTGATCCTTTCTTTTTTCACTGGGTTGTAGTTACCGTTATTAATACCACATCAAATTGAGTATTTCCATTTTATGCTCCTTTATACTTATACACCACTCTATTTTGGCAGCCAATAATGTGCTTTTTACTGCACTACATTTATCTTGGCAAAGTTAGTTACTTTGCAGATTCAGATTATTAATGCAAAATAAAATCAACTAATAATTTATGATGTATTATTATAGACAGAGCCACCCAGCAGTATATAAAGTAATTCAACATCAACATTAAAGGGATAACAACCTTTGACAGGGAAAAGACAGCAGAACAGGGCGGCAAATAAAACCCTGGCCGGTCAAAGAATGTAAAGCCGATGGGACACGAATAAAGAACTCTACCTTATCCATCGCCATATCCCAGACTCTACACAGGTCTTCCTCATCATCCTCAGGGAGCTGCATCTGACCTTCAGAGTCCCCCTCCGAATGCTCTGTGACCATCTGCAAGACACGACCATTTTATAAACATTAAGAAATGTTAGGTACATTGGCCACTGTGCAGCAGAGAGCGACAATGTTTAATACGGTTAAGATGCTCCAATCAATTGAATAGAATTTTTTTCATTCCAACTGACTTAACCCTCTGAGACTGATCCCGATCGACTTTACCGTCTTTCAGAGGTTGTAGCAGGTTTAGTTTTAGAGCTAAAGTGAAGATACTAAGGAATCCATCCATGTCATTCTAGCATGTCGGGAAGGAGGCTAATTAATGCTCCATAGTTGGGCTAAATTTTGGCAGGAAAAACTGGCATGGCCATTTTCAAAGGGGTCCCTTGACCTCTGACCTCAAGATATGTGAATGAAAATGGGTTATATGGGTACCCAGGAGTCTCCCCTTTACAGACATGCCCACTTTATGATAATCACATGCAGTTTTTTTGAATGCAGTATAAATGTGTTATTTTCTCCTATTCTAAAATGATGTGTTTTAATATTTCTGCATTCTGCGGTCCCTTAACAGCCTTGAATGACATAAATTGGGTATCACTGTGAAGCTGAGACTCTTGTGGATCCAATGAGCCCAATTGTATTCATGTGATGATGTTAGTCCCCATAGTAGCCATTTCACATAGTGATACCATTTTTTTAAATTTAACCTCACTGTTAAAATGACCTGTGGTGACCTCTAGGATAATCACAGCCTCATGAAACTTTACAACCACAAACTAGAGACCTAAGGCATTCAGATCATGGATGGCTTCCCTAGGTAGATTGACAATAAGGGGGGTTTTCAGCAGTTTACACAACAGAAGTGCTCGCCATCTAATCGCCGACAAATGCAATTCTTGCAGAAATCTCCAAATGTCAAAAGTTTTTGATACCAAATCACAGCATTACTTTTTCTATGGTGTTCCTCAAGGTTTTGTGTCATAATGTGGTATTTTGGAGGGATTATTGATCATTTCTATCAATTCTCGATTTGTAAAAAAAAAAAAGGTTAAATTTAGCACCAAATCTGTAACCGATGGTATCAACCCAAAAATGGCTGCAACAACTTATGAGACATAATAGAGCATAAGGGTGGCCATCACATACTTCTATCATAATGTTCTAAACCCTTATAGACTTTCACTATTTATTTTAATGAATTAATTCGTGTTTATTTCTGATTTATGACTAGAACAAATTGACACACAGTGCTGAGCTGCATCTCAAATTAATCTCCAGGCTCCCAGCTTTCAGATGATGATACAACACTTCTATGTGACACCTACTGCTGACCTGCTATCTCCCCCTAAAGACCCCCTGTGCCCCCCTAAAAAAGACAAAAACGTGTCTATTGTGGGTCTCAGAGGGTTAATTTGTGGTCTCTAAAATTGGCTGATCTAAAAGGCTACTAACTAAAACTGTTCTCCTGTACACCTGTGATTGAAACAGTGCTTACTGATAACGTCATGCCTCAAATTTGACATGAGCACTAACACAGCCAACCTACATGGATGAGACGAGTCAGGGTGCTGAAAAGCCAGTGCTTGCTGTAAACAGTGTCTCCGATGGCGTCCACATCTCCGTCCCCGTGTCCGTCGGCTGTGTGTGGTGGTGGTGACGGGTTCCGGTCCATTACAGGAGACTGTGATCCAGTTGGAGAGGAGGATCTCTCAGTCTCTACCTCATCAGCACCATCAACGTTACAGTCTGGAACAAAAAACACACAGTGGCACAGATCAGAGCTCACTTTAGCTTCATTCTGTCTCCTAGCAACGCTCAACAGACTCTACTATTAAACACCCTCCGTTAGCTTTAAAGCATCGATGAAGTAACTGACTGAATGCAAACTTTGCACAAGTTCGTCGATTCAACGTTTAACAAGTTAGCTAGCAGATGCAAACACCGCTGTTATCAGGCGGTTGCTATGTAACAGTACATATGACATGTCAACTCACCCATAGTGACCGCTCTCTACAAACGTAACCAGCTGGTAAATATTATACAATATCTCACTGCATGTTTTTAACTTTTCACAGCAGAGTTTCAAGACGACGTTTTTGAAACAGATCCATGTAGTACGAGCAACAGGATGCGCAGGCGCAGATGGTGTACACACTGCGCCTGCGCAGATGGTGTACACACTGCGCCGTCTTCTTCTTGTGGCAGACCACCTCAAAGTAAAATAGATGCTGCCACCTGCAGGTCGCAGGGGGAATGACAGAGGCTGTTTCAGCAGGTGTACCTGTGAAGAGGATGGAGCATCCAATGCAGGTATATTTACCTTCTTTTACTAGCCCTAATCCAGGGCCACGAGTACTATCTGAATGACCTACACATCAGGCATTAAGGGGTTCACCCAAATCACTCACACATTGTCTCAAATGTTATGCTCCGGTTTAGAGACATCTGTTTCTGAGATGTCGACCGCCACCTTCACAAGTGAGTTGTAATGGATAATGTTGAAGAAATTTAGGGGCACCATAGACCTAAAATTAATCCGGACGGATGGTTTAGTAATTACTATGTTTGTGTTAAAGCTGCAGTATGCGATATTGGCGTAAAATATGATTTAAAAAAGTTATTTTTTAGAAAACGGCCGCTATATCGTGAGGAGCAGAAGTCTAGTTTTCTCTCAGAACACTTGAATTACAATATGCTGAAAGATTATTATGGAATTGTTGCCAGATTATGCCAAAAAATTGTTGCATACTGCCACTTTAACGCTATATGCTGGACTCAAGGGCTGGAAATACGATTTGCTTTCTAAAGTACCATTAGCTAGCGCGTAAGCTATTCACCAACAACAGTTAGCTAATGTAGCAGCAACCTAGTTTGAAAATTCTAATAATGGTAGCTGCTATGTTAAACTACATAATTAGATAGTTAGCTATTATCCT
The DNA here is from genome assembly GCA_916701645.2 of Sebastolobus alascanus. NCBI lineage: Eukaryota > Metazoa > Chordata > Actinopteri > Perciformes > Sebastidae > Sebastolobus > Sebastolobus alascanus. Next base: position 324,794 of record CAKAOJ020000022.1, read on the forward strand.
ACAGAACTGTTTTGCTATTATCCCTCAATAATCTTCATCATTATACAGTAATCTTCAAAATTTTTGCAAATAAAAATTAATCTAGACTGATCCTCACCCAGAGGTTTGCGTAGGTTTAATCTGACTTTCACTTTTTACTCAAATTAAAAAAAAACTAAATACAGGTAAATTCACTGATTAACAATAATATTAATGAACATTTATTCCAGCATAAATCACACTGTCTTTTATGTAATCATCACTAATACTGAAATGATTAGTCAATTAATTAATAAATCAATCCAAACCTTTTTTATAAAGCAAATAATGTAAAAAAAAAAAAAGAAGAAAATTCACATCTTTTCATAAGTGAACATTTGCTGGTTTTCTTAGTCTTTTATGATAGTAAACTGAATCCCTTTAAATAGACAAAGCCAGACATTTGAAGACATCACCAGGGGCTCTGGGAATACACAGGCATTTTTCACAATTATGTAACATTTAATACAGGCCAAATTATTAGTTGAGAAAGTAATCAACACCAAATTCATTAGCATCAGCTGCTAATGATTTCATAACTAATAATGCACTAAAATGCAGTGTTAGTTTTTTCAACCAAACCTTGTCACAAAGTACTGTAGACGTTGTTTGGTTTGTGTTTGTTGTTACAGCACATGACGTGTTGCCTTACGCTTTCCTGGCTAGCTTTTCTGTGTAAACCTTTCCCTCTCCAAATAGTTGGAGACATCATACTAATCTTGTTCTGTGGTCAAATGATCCAATCAAACTACCTAAACCTAATCCTAACTAATGATTGATATTTTATGTAACAGAACCTGTGGGAAAAGTCATATTGATCAAACTCTTGAGTGTATTTTAGACCATAGAAAAAATGTAAACCTTGCTTGGATTGAAATTATAATATATTCCAAAATTTAAATGAATGTATAAAAATACTGTAGCAAATTCATGTATTTGACCACTTTTTTTTTTTCTTCTATGTTTAATGTGTATTTTGACACACTGCCTTGTGTAAAGTGTTATCTCAGTTGTTTTATGGGAAATGGCGACAAGTGTCGGATGTTAAATAGTATTATGTCAACACGGATTACAAAATCTCAAATAGTGTTCCGCCTCTAATCAAAACTTTCTTGAGGTAATTTGGTGAGTGTACTGTCCTCCCTGAATCAACACTGTATATGCTGTCATACAGGAATAACTATACGCCTTCCTCATCATGCAGCTGTCCCCCTATGGGAGTGGTCCAAAGCCCTGTTTGCACTTGGAGGAGCTTCTACTGAATATCTATTTCTGAACATACAAAATAATGTTTCCAAGATGAAGATAAGTGGTGTGCCGCATGCGTAAGCAGATTTTGTGAGGCTGAACATGCGTGAGAAGTAAAAAATCAACCCACCAGCTGGAGTAATTAATAAAGTTGCACGTCATCTGTTCAAACATCTGTTATAATAACTGGGTGTTACATTGGTATCTAATTACTTAATTTACTGAACTTGGAATAATATTGTCTCTAAAGGAGTTTTCAACTATTAAAAGGTGTTTGAACAAGTGGTTACTGTAGCTGCAACATAAACTTATTGTCTTTGTCCAAGAGTTTGAAAGTTTCCATTCAGAGAATTTTGACTTTTCAAACTGATTCATTGATTATCTAAATAGTTGGCGATTGATTTGATAGTTGACAACTAATCGATTAATCCTGTTGCGATAAATTATATTATTGTGGTCAAGACAATTTTATGCCACTGATATAATGATATTATAATAGCAAAATAATGCAAGTAAACCCTTTCAAAGAGCAATGAACTTTTAATTCTTAAGAGTATTCAGACATTGAAATTTGGTATGGATATAATATTGAATGTGAAAAATGTTAAAATATCCTAAATGAATAAAAGCAAACAAAATAAAACCACAGAACCAAAACAATAAATAAATTGGACCCTCTTGCTCTGTTAACAAAAATTGCCCTTGAATAAATTTTGCTAGGGCTGTCTTCAACTAAATAAATTCTTAGTCGACTAATCGATCAGTCGATTTAATCAACAGATCTGTAAAACTGAGTTTCTCCACAAAGAATCACACAAAAGCTCCACTTTAAATCTTGTGTTTACCAAAGATGTGCTCATAAGTTTCTTGGAAATAAGTCATTCAGCATGAAGAAAAGCATAAAAATCGACCAAAGAAATTTTAGTCGAATGAGACCAAAACGACTGATTAGTCAACTAATCGACCAAGAGGGAGCAGCCCCTTTGGCACAGGGGTATGAAGAATCATTCGTTCCTTAACAGGTAATATCCTGCCCATCAGTTTCTCAATGGTTAGGATATTTTGTTAACAAAAAGTGCAAAGTAACAACATAGTAGTTATAAGTTAGATATAAGTAACAACAACACTCCTTTCTCATTCGGTTTAAACCCAAAATGTTCCCACTCCGGAGCTGTGGACGATAAGTTGATACTGTAAAAATGATTGAGGTCGTGTCCACATATTGTACGATAAGTCGATGTAGTAATTATTGTGACTGTAACCCTACTGTGAATGTGATTTAGAAGAAAATGGATTGCTCTGAAAAGAGCAAGATCCTTAGTGGATAGGTTTGTTAACGATCCACCTGCCGATCAAATATAAAGCAGATGTCATATTGTCATAATTTCATTTTTATTGTGTTACTATTTTACATTATTGTTATTATAATGAAGTACACTCTGTAATGCTTACTGAGAATGATCGTGTCATTTTGTGTTGTTGACACTGGGGCTGTTCTTAGTCATACAGTAATCTAACCTGCTTATCCTGTGCAGTGTTCCGTGCTCAAGCATCTCCCAGCTGACACTGGGCGTCATGGGGTTGGACAATAATCCCATAATAAAAAAAAAATTTATATTTTTATTTCCTGTTTAATCACATAACACAATTCTCTTATGAAGATACCACAGCTGATAAGTTCTCATCACTCGATTAAACAGTTTAATTTTACTGAAATCTGTCACAGCGTGGCATCCCCGTCTCTGTGACACTGCAGATTTCATCCAGAAGTAACTACTCATTAAAGAATAAGTTTAATATAATAAAAGGAGCACACTGGTCAACACAACCGTTTTTATTGCAGCCCATTCCTCTAGGAATAGAACAAACTTAATGAGTGTGCATATTTGTTCAATCAAGCGATGAGGATGTAGGAATGATTATATTGGACTTGTGAAAGTCGTCAGACGTCCATTCAGCACATGTTCCCCGTGTTCTTGGCAATAAAACTTCACTTCCAACTCAGACAGAAGGCGTGAGCAAAAAAACAAAAGTGCAATCTCAATATAAAGGGCAGTCTAGTGCAGTGTGACCATTACCTGCTTTGGGGACAGTTAGCCCACATTGGTAATGATGAGGTGGAGGTGTGTGTGGTTGTGTGTCCTTGCTTTGTCTGTTGCCAGTGTCAGCGATGTCCAAGCCAGACTGGGTAAGACTCTAATGCGTGGATGGATCATTCTGCTTTATTTATACACACGAATGAATGTATATTGCACATGTTGTTTCCAATATCAGTCATGTAGAGCATTTAATAACTGGTTTCTAATCTTCCCCAGTTCGCAACCATGTCAGCAGCATCTGCAGCACGTGGGGCAGAGAGCACTTTAAGACGTTTGATGGCGACGTGTACCAGTTCCCCGGCACGTGTGAGTACAACCTGGTCTCCGACTGCCACGAGTCCTACCAGGAGTTCTCCGTGCACATGAAGAGGAAGGACAAAGATGGAAACCCTACAGTCAGTCACGTGCTGGTCACCATCGACGACCTTTTGTTCTACCTCACCAGGGACATGGTCACTGTGAACGACGTCCCGTAAGTAAAACACCATAAAGCCTGTGAAATTAACTTCACTTTTCTATGATATTTCTGCGTTATTATGAAAAAATATCTCTTTTTTCCCCAGTGTCAACATGCCGTACTACAACTCAGGGGTACAAGTTGAAAAAAATGCTGTGTACATCAAGCTCCAATCTAAAGTCGGCATCACTGTCACGTGGAACGGTGACGATGCAGTCATGGTACGATTCACCACAGGCAGAGATATGTATATCTACACAGCTCTCCTTAAAGGGTCTTGTATGAAGCACATACAATAGACTTTAAGGAGTGTATTGCAATACATGAACAATTTTGTTATTATGATGATTCTTTTTTTGAATCTGAGATTGAAACACATTTTTCTAGAGTCATGTTGAGTGTTGCCAGATTGGGCTGCTTTTGATTTGGGCTGGAAAAAATAGCATTGGGCCGGTAGATGACATTTGGGCTGCCAACATTTGGAGGGGTTTTTGGAAATATTGTAAAAACAATATCACCAAACAAGCTGTAACTTTATGGTCAAAAACAGAGATACAAAATTTTGTTAACTTTGTTGTGTCCACTCCCTCATATTATTGACTCTTTTCATTTGAGAAATATTGGATTGACATGAGTTGTACTCAATCCTCGTTAGGGATAAGGGAGGACCTATTTACCTTGACGTCATCATGTTTGACATTGACAAGGCAATTTGGTTGTCTGACTGCACTCTTTGTGGGTTGCGGTAGCCTAATTATCTAACATTTTATCTTTGGTTATTTGATGCAGATATGAAGCTGTGTGTGCTTGTTATGTGTTTTCTATTGCACATGTATGCAAAGTTATGATTTTTATTGAACTGGGTGGGATTTAAGTTGTGATTGGGCTGGAATCTGATCTGGCAACACTGGTCATGTTTATATATTTTTCTTATGGATCGTAGTTGAATGAATTCCTATGGTTCCCAGGAAGAAATGAATTGCACAGACTTGTCTTCCAGTCAATTATATTCCTAGATTGAGTTATACTTGACAAACACATGAAATACAGTAGTGTTAATGAAATGATATCAATGGTATCAAATCACAATATGTATTCCATTCATGTCATTTTATGAGGCAGTTACAATTCACTGTTTTTTTGTTTGCTTTTCAATTTTTAAAGTGTTATTTGAATTGTGAAAAAAAAACATGTTCTAACCTCTTGCTGTATTGTAGGTGGAACTGGATACTGATTATGCAAATCGTACTTGTGGACTTTGTGGGGACTTCAATGGTGTTTCTGTCAACGAATTCATTCATAATGGTATATATGGTTATTCACTCTATGTATGAATGTATTTCTACAATCATACATTGTATCTTTGATATTTGACAATATAATTATAATCAAATGCAGGTCGCAAAATCAACCCCATTGAGTTTGGCAACAAACAGAAAGTCCATCGTCCAAACGATGATTGTGAGGACCCGTACGAAGAGGAAGATGAGTCACTGGAGGCTGTGCTGAATTCATGCAAGGAGTTTGTGAGTTTATTATCCACCTTGAGTTAGCAATAGTGATATTTGGGAATATACACAGGTAGCATTTGCAGATTTTGATCTATTCATTTGAATTTTCTTATACACAACATAACCTTGGGCAATGACATATGATACAATATCAATACAAAATGCTTCTTCCCAAAATATAGGAATATCAGCAAGTCATAGCAGAGTCATGAAGCTCAAAGACAAAAAAAAATTATGAAAAATTAATAATAATATATATTTTTTTAAATGATTAACTACTTGCAAAAGCCAAAACAAAATTAAGAAAACAAGGATTTAAAAAAAATATAGTTAAATTAAAAGAAAGAGAGACAACAAAAATGGTTCTGAGCTTGGAATGATTACTAAAAATAAATATATGGATATCTTAGTTAGGTTGCATTTGCAACAGAGTAACTTTGTCTTTTTTTTCCCTTTTAGCAAACCACCTGTAACCAGATGCTGCGTTCAGAGCCCTGGAGCTCCTGCACCAACCTGATTAACCCTGAACCTTACATCCAGGCCTGTGTGAAGGACATGTGCGGCTGCACCAACAGTACAAATGACTTCTGTGTCTGCAGCACACTGTCTGAATTCTCTCGACAGTGTTCCCATGCAGGAGGGCAGCCTCCCAACTGGAGGACACCTCAGTTCTGTGGTAACGTTTCACGTTCTCTTTTCTGTGTTGTTAACATCTTTATATTTTATACGGTGCGGGGTGGAGAGAAGCACTGAAATCAGCTGAGTGAAAAGCAACTAATTTTAATTGATCTTTGAAGAAAAGGTACTGTGTTTGTGTCTGAAATTATACTTTCTCAAGCAGCTCTAGCGTGTGAGGATTCATTATATTCTATCAGGAAAAAAGGATGAAAAATTACAATCAAAAGCTGCATAAAGAATGGCCAGATATGTTGACTTTATGACTGACTTCAATAGTAATTGATGTGGTTTAAAATGTAGCAGAAACACATTCACGTGGTTAAAACTACATAAGTGCAAGTAAAATATGTTCACAAAAAAATATATTTTTGTAACATATAAGGAAAAAAATTATTGAGCTACTTCCACCCTTGATATACTATAGAATAATTCACACAAACTCACACTTACTTGAATTTATTTTAACTGTACCTTATCTTCACAGCTAAACAGTGCCCATACAACATGGTTTATGAAGAGAGCGGTTCCCCTTGCATGGATACATGCACACTCCTAGACACAAGTTCACTGTGTGAGGACCACAAAAGCGATGGCTGCTTCTGTCCTCCAGGTTAGTGCTCTTCACTTTTTATTACCCTCAAACATCCTTTCAGATTTCATTTTCCTAGTCTGTGAACGTTCACGCTCATGTGTCTTCTTCAGGAACCGTGTTTGATGATATTTCCATGAGAGGGTGTATCGCTCAATCTGAATGTCAGTGCAAACACAACAGAATCTATAACACCGGTGAGGTTTACCGACAGGACAGAGAGGAATGGTATGTCAAATATTTCATCAACATAATATTTCATCTGGTCTCCTTATAATCGTGTATTTTTATTGTTGACTTAAATGATTCGGGTTGTTTCAGCACATGTGTCGAGGGTAGATGGGCTTGTAAGAGCCTTCAAACACCTGCTACATGTGCAGTTGAAGAGGGTTCACATGTAACTACCTTTGATGGGAAAACTTACACCTTCCATGGAGACTGTTACTACACCCTCGCCAAAGTGGAAAGCAAGGTGAATGAGCCATAGCTTTGTGTAATTAAATGGCAGAAAATATACTGTATAATGAGCAGATGGAATAATTCCTCTCACTCTGTTTATTTCAGGATCATGCAAGTCCAAAGTTTACCATCCTGGTTAAGTTGGTGCCATGTGCAAATCAAGAGTCTGACACTTGTCTTAAGAGCCTTAAAATCCTGCTGAACAATGACAGAAACAATGTGAGTTAAAGCCTGTCGATAAAGAAGACTGTAGTTGTTTATAAATTCGCACTGATATCTGTAACACTCAAATGATCGATTCTGTTTTTATTCAGATATTGATGTTCACTTCCGATGGCACAGTAAAGCAGAACATGCAGACCATCAGCTTGCCGTACCACTCAGGTGGGTCAGACAATAAGAAACTCTGAATGAAACATGTTATTGTCATCTCTCATTCATGCAATGATATCAGCAAATCATCTGACTGTTTTTAATTTGTCTTTATCCAAAGGTGACGTCGACATATTCCAAGCTTCATCCTTTCACATCATGCTCCAGACCAGTTTTGGGTTGCAAATTCAGATCCAGCACGTGCCTGTAATGCAAGTCTACGTCAGACTGGACCAAAGCTACAGAGCAAAGACACGTGGTGAGTTTTACATTTGTCTCAACATGATGCATTGGCATCATCAAAACGTATGTCAGAATACAGAACATTTACAATAACAAGAAATGAAACGCCCACGACACAAATGTGCGTGATGATATTTGGTAGTACTCTTTATTTAATAATTATTCATTACAGTAATCAATATCCATCGTTCTCACACCCCCCCCGAATCCCTCCTAATAAACATACCAAAACAATATACATAAAATAGATTAAAACATGAGTAATTGTAATAGATGGTTGGCTTCAAATATACACCCCTTGTATTTCCAACCTTCTTCTTCTCTCTCTACATGAATGAAACTGTGGAATCTCAATTATAACTAGAGCTGCAACGATTAATCGATTAGTTGTCAACTATTAAATTAATTGGCAACTATTTTGATAATCGATTAATCAATTTGAGTAATTTTTTAAAGAAAAAAAAGTCGAAATTCTCTGATTCCAGCTTCTTAAATGTGAATATTTTCTGGTTTCTTTACTCCTCTATGACAGTAAACTGAATATCTTTGAGTTGTGGACAAAACAAAACATTTGAGGACGTCATCTTGGGCTTTGGGAAACACTGATCGACATTTTTCACCATTTTCTGACATTTTATTGACCAAACAACTAATCGATTAATCGGGAAAATAATCAACAGATTGATCGACAATGAAAATAATCGTTAGTCGCAGCCATAATTGTAACACCACACTGCAAGCCCTCAATTCTCAGTGTATAAAATCTGTTTTTCTTATCTCATTTCATCTTAATTCAAATAAATTAACCAAATTTCTAACCGAGGAATCATCTCATCACAGCGATTGACACTTTCCATTTTTCTATTTCCTGGTTTCAGCCAATATAAAACTAATATAAGGAAAAAATTGTACTTTAATTCTAAAATATGTGTTTTCTTCAGGTTTATGTGGGAACTACAACATGGTCCTGTCTGATGACATGAAGACTCCTCAGGGCATCGTGGAGGGAACAGCAGCAACGTTCATTAACTCCTGGAAGGCTAACGTCATGTGCCGAGACAGAGAGGAGAGACTTGAGGACCCCTGTTCCCTCAGTGTGGAAAACGGTAAAAAGCACTGATTATCAAACTATAAACCCATCTCTGTCTGTCTATCTGTCCTTCTGTGTGTTATTCACATATCTCGAGAACCGGTCATCCGATCTACTTCACACTTCGCGGGTGTATTGCTCAGGACCCAAGGGAGTGCACTGTCGAATGTGGTGCAATTTGGACAGATGGTGGTGCTATAACAATGAACTTTACATTTTGGCTTGTAACTTTTGAACCATAAGTCTCAGAAACAAAATTTCTTTTTTTCCAAATCTTTTTTGACGAATATATCTTTACAAGCCACGCCCATTTGCGTCTATACTGATTTTACGCCATGTTGAATTTTGTCCCAAATCAGATTTTTTGCTACTACTCCTACAAATTTTGAGCAATCATCACCAAATTTACGCACTAAAATAACGCTGTAGCAGCATCATCTAACTATAAATGAAGTATTCTCCGTCTGTGTGTGTGTGACTGCCATTCGCATATCTCGAGAACTGTTCATCCAATCAACTTCACACTTGGTGGGTACAAGCAGCCATACCGCGGTTCTCGACAACTTCTGGGGACCAAGTAATCGGCCTGTTCCGGACGTGCACACGATCCCAACGGGAACCGCGCTAGTTATTTTGTTTATCTCATGCATGTTTTTTTCTCTGTGTATTTCATAGATTGATTCTCAGCTTTGAACATTTATTTCTAGTCAGCAAGTATGTTGTGTTCAAGGCAATTATTCAGTTCAACAGACATTAAAAATAAAAGGTTATTGTTTCTCCAGAGTGGTACGCTAAACACTGGTGCGCCTTGCTCCTGAGTCGAGACGGCCCCTTTGCGCAGTGCCGCTCAGTGGTGGATCCTGAGATGTACTACAAGGTACTGCAAAACTGTTTGTCCTCCATTGAATTACATTTTGATGGTACTATAACTCTCTAAAAGCGTTTGCTGTCTCCTGCAGCGATGCACGTACGCTAGCTGTAACTGTGAGAAGAGTGAGGACTGCCTGTGTGCCGTCTTCTCCTCCTACGCTCGGGCTTGTTCTTCAAAGGGAGTCGCCTTGACAGACTGGAGAGCAAATGTGTGCGGTGAGGATTTCATTCATTATGTTGAGTGATGATTTCTGGAGTTTGATGAACATCTTCCCTTTCATTAGTCAGTCATAAAACTATGAAGTAACCATCCTCACATTGTGCACAAAACAGATAAATACACAAGGAGCTGCCCAGCGTCTCAGATCTTCTCTTACAAGCATCAGAGATGCCAGTTGACGTGCAGATCACTGGGCACAATGCAGCAAAGTTGCACTTCTGACTTCTTGCCTGTGGATGGCTGCTCCTGCTCCGAGGGTCTCTACCTAAATGAACACGGCGTCTGCGTCCCCGTGGAAAAATGTCCCTGCTACCACAACGAAGTCTACGTCAAGTCAGGAAAGTCCGTCAGCGTCAGAGACGAGCACTGGTGAGTTTGACATTGGACTTCAATTATCCTCCTAGACCAAGCATGACTGTAATACCGGCAGTATATAAGATTCAATGGTAACACTTTATAACAACCATCATTTATAAATGGTAAATTGATAGTTAATTAAAATGAGTTAATAGTTATTTTACTGTTAACAAACAATGAAATGATAATTAATAATGTTTACTAATTATTAGTAATGCTATAATTTATGTTGTATATGTATACTGTATATATACAGTATAAGTATTTGTTAATGATTAAGATATTATTTGTAAACTTCAAAGAACTTGTTTGTAAAACATCTATAAACATTACATAAATAGATGTTTGTGACACTTTGTTAATGGTTTGTAAACCATATGTACACATTATTTGGAAGGCTATTATAAAGTTGCAACTGATGATTATAATACCTCATTAAATGGTTATTTGATTCTTTGTTAAGCGTCTAAGAGAGAGAGAGATAGTCCTTTATTAGTACCACAGCGCAGAAATTTACAAAACATAACATTATTTAGATTGATAGTTAATAGTTTGTCAATGGTTAATAATTGGTTTCTGGTCCATCTATGTATGAAATGTTTATAAATGTTTTACAAACAATTTCTTTTAGGTTTACAAATCATTTAGTAATCATCAACAAATATTAAATATAGTATATAAATGTTATAATATGTGCAACAATAAACTGTTAATAAATAGTTTGCCAATGTAATCAGAATGTAATTGTTATCGTCTCTTAACAGCCATGATAGAATATATGATTTATAAACAAATTATTTTATATTACACAAACTAATGATAAAATTACAGCATTACTAATAATAAGTAAACATTATCAATTATCATTTCATTGTTTGTTAACAGTAAAATAACTATTAACTAAGTTAAATGAACTTTCAATTTACCATTTATAAATGATGGTTATTATAGTTTAATAAGGTTATTAAGTGTTACCAATTTAATTAAAATTGTCAGTTTTCAAGTACCTTTGTGTTGCATTTCATCTTATATCTTTGGTGTCTCTTTCTAGTGTGTGCACCAATGGAGTGCTTCATTGCCATTCTTGGAGAGCCCGCACATCAAGTACATTATTATTTATTTATTTTTTACCACAACACAAGCATTTTGTTGATACTGATTCTGATCTGGTTGATACTTGTTACTTTTTGTATTATACTTACGTATAATAAATCAGTTTCTTCTTCTGTTACAGTGTGCCAGGCTCCAAAAGTGTTCTTCAACTGCTCCGCTGCGGGCACAGGAGAGCTGGGACTGCACTGCACTCGAACTTGTTTAAATCTGAACAGCGATGATTGTGTGAGCTCTCAGTCTCAAATAATTGCATCTAGATCTCCTGGATTTAAAGGAACAGTGTGTAACATTTCGGGGGATCTATCAGCAGAAATGGAATATAATATTCATAACTATATTTTCATTAGTGTATAATCACCTGAAACTAATAATCGTTAGTTAATAACTTAGAATGAGCCCTTCATATCTACATAGGGAGCGGGTCCTCTTCACTAAGTCCGCCATGTTGCTCCGCCATGTTTCTCCAGTAGCCCAGAACGTACAAACCAAACACTGGCTCTAGAGAGAGCCTTTAACGATTTTACGTTAGCTGAAGACAACCGTAGTTCTCTTGTGAAACTGCGGTAGCGTGAGCCACAGAGTGCAAAACCGTGGTACCGCCGTCTGACTTCCGTTGCTTCTAACGTAGCAACGCAAGACAGACGTCTGACTGCCTTACCATAATAACACTACTTTTACTTTAGATGGCCTCTGAGCGAGGCGAACGGCGTTACCACGGTTTGCACTCGGCGGCTCACGTTACTGCAGTCTTGGAAAGGGAGGAGTGAACGGAGGGGTACTCAGTTGGTTGCAATCTACAACCACACCACTAGATGCCGCCAAATCATACACACTGTACCTTTGGACAGTTTGTTAGTTGGACGTTGTAACACACTGTGTATAGTTACACTAGTTTCTACTGTAGTATCTAGAGAGTATTGAACAGTGATTTATAATAGTATTAGTTAAGTTTTCTCATTTTCTATCACTGTGGTCTCTCCATCTTCCCAGGACTCCACAGAGTGTGAATCTGGCTGTCGGTGTCCAAGTGGCCTCCTTGAGGATGGCAAAGGTTCCTGTGTGAAGGAAAATGAATGTCCATGTCAGCACGATGGGCGAATTTATGCCCCTGGATCACAAATCCCTGACCAGTGCAACACCTGGTATGACGTTGTTCTAAATCAGACGTACAATACAGCATAAATATCATATTTTCTTGCATGTTTTACTTGATTGTAATATTCAAAACCCTGTATTATATTTAACCATTTCTGATCTAGTACCTGCAAAAGTGGAAGCTGGGATTGCAGTGAGAAAAAATGTCCACAAACTTGCGTTATCTATGGGAGTGGTCACTACAGTACATTTGATCGTCAAACATATGGGTTCCAAGGACATTGTTCCTATGTTGCTGTTAAGGTAAACAAAGCATGTCAAAATCATCGAAATGACTGTCTGTGTCTGAAATGACTCCCGTCTTCACTCATTCACTACTACCACTAATAATGGACACTCAATAGTGACCAGTAAATTGAGATGTCATACACTTACTTATCATCATTTTGCGTCATCACTGACAGCTGTTGGGTCGCTCAACTGTAATTTTCGCATTCAGAATTCGGGCACTCAAATAATATGGCAGACAGTAAATGTAGTGCACTATGTTGTTCGTAGGGAGTGATTTCAGACAAAGCCGAGAGTTTTGCTTAACTTATAATGTTCTATAAGGTTTCATCTCTGAAAGTCACAGATATGACATTTATAAAATTCTAATTTATTGCTAATCTTGAACATCAAAGTTGAAAGACTTAAAACTGCAGTGGTTAGAATTGGAGCTAATATGATTAAAAAAGTTATTTTTATAACAGTATATATACAGTAGTGCATGAAACATGTAATCTGAAAAAAATCATGTGCCTCTGTGTCCTCCGGTTGGGTCAAACTAGGCAGCGCTGATCAAATATGAATCAGAGAAAGTTTGTGACCCGGCAGCCGTGTTGAGATCAGTTGAGGAAATATGAAACACCGCCCACCAGCCGGAGCAAACTTTCTCATTTTACAGCTAAACAGTACACTACAAGATGTTTCTGGAAACATTTGAGGAGAGAAATAGGCATAACAGTAACAGAATATTGATTCATATTTCATCAGTGCTGCCTAGTTTGACCGTTTGATCGGCGTTCACGAGTGATTGACAGCTGCCTCCATTGAATGAACAGCCAATAGGAACGCTCTCTCTCTGAAATGACCTGTGATTGGCCAAAGTCTCCCGTCACAGGCTAGATTCTTTAAAGCCTGAAAACAGAGCCATGAGGAGGTGCAGAAGTTGAATTACAATATGCTGAAAGGTTGTTATGGATTTTTTGCCCAATGATGCCAAAAACATTCTGCCTACTGCAGGTTTAATATTTGGTATGTTTACTTACATTCACTTTAATGTGACTGCTTGTCATAATAACAAATATGACTGAAAAATGCAGATAACTATATGGTCTCACTCTCAATTACATTTTTATGTCATGTTCTAGCTTTTCTTTAATAATCTTAAAGTATTATGGACTGGTAAAGGCCAAGCTGAAGTTTATTTGAAAACTGGTCACTGTCTATTATAAAGGAAATATGCAAAATGTTTAATGAATCTTTCTCTCTCTTAAGAACAAATGTGGCAATAAAACAGTGCAGGACAACTTTGGAATTATCACAGAAAATGTACCATGTGGATCTACAGGCACCACATGCTCCAAAATTGTCAGGATCCAACTGGGGGTAAGCCCTCATACCGACACCTGATGTGCATTCTGTGCCTAAAATATTGAACACAATCAAATACATGATGTCATATATCTAACTGCAGTTTTTACATTACAATGAAAGCAACAAAAATCTCCTTAACATTACAGCGAATGGAAATTAAACTATTAAAGGGTAAATATGAAGAGTCGGACCTGGGAAATGGCGCTGAGATTCAGTACAGAATAAGGAAGGTTGGCTTGTATGTGGTGATAGAATCTGCCATTGGACTGTCAGTGATGTGGGATGGTAAAACAACTGTTCGCGTCATCCTGGAACCACAGCACAGCGTGAGTGACAGTAATGTTTAAAATAATGATGACTGTTACAGTAAGAGCTAGAGTTTTGATATGATGTACATTTTTTGTCATTTTTAGTCTAGCTGTCTTTGTGGATCATTTTCTTACACCTCTTATAATCCTTTGGTACAACAATTGTAGTGATGTACACTATATAAACATTACTGAAAACGTCTTTATTACAACTATTACAATATTCATAAACACATGAAGTAAATACCTCAGTACTTTGTCAACATGATGCAAGTATATTGATGCCTGGAAAATGCATGTTCCTTCTAATGCCAAAGAGTATTGATATGGAATATTATCTTAATGTGAAAGAAGTCACTGACTCCTTTTGTTTGGCCGTTCAGGGAGAGGTGTGTGGCCTGTGTGGAGATTTTGATGGCGATGGACAGAACGACTTCACCACCCAGGGTCATCTGGCAGTGAGCAATCCATTAGAATTTGCAAACAGCTGGAAAGTGTCAAGCCAGTGCCCAGATGTGGATATGAATGCTAACCCTTGTGTAGCAAATCCCAACCGACATCCCTGGGCAAAGATGATGTGCAGCATTATAATTGGAGAAACGTTTAAAAAGTGCCACAACAAGGTAATGTCACATTTGTTTCTAATTTACCATTATTTAAGTTTGATTGTTAAAAAAACATTGAACATATTTTAAAAAATCTATCATATATATTTTGATAACTGAACAGGTAGCTCCCGCTCCATTTTATGAAAACTGTGTGAAAGACTCCTGTGCCTGCGACACTGGAGGAGACTGCGAGTGTTTCTGCTCGGCAGTCGCAGCGTATGCTCAAGCTTGTAATGAGGCTTCTGTCTGTGTTGCATGGAGAACCCCAGCAATCTGTCGTAAGTAAACAGCAATTTTCCCCTCAGACTAAACTGAGGTTTTTCAGCCTTTTCTGGTGTTTTTAGATCCCAAATTTCTTATGACCCCTTAATTGTCATGTTTGTATATATGAGTGTGGTTTGCTATTTGTTTCTTTATAGACAGGGCATCTAATATTCCACCCTGTTTATTTTTATTATATATTTAATATGTGACTGGACACCAAAGGTAATTAAAGCTGATGTATATTACAGAGACTATAGACCACAGTTGAAAAAAGTAATTTCTAATGTGTCCCAGTTTATTTCTGTTTCTTTTCGGTCTATAGACCATTTCAACAGAATTACATTGCGAGGCAACTTCACTACCGCATTGCATTGTTGGATATTTATGACTCCGTAGTGTCCAGCGTTGCATACTGTAATATTTCACGGGAAATAGTATGCAATTCACATACCATTGATTTCATACTAAGGTTTTGGACATACAAAAATATCTCACATACTGTTTTAGCGTACTAAATAGCATGTTATTTGGAATTTCGGACACAACCTTTCACTGCAACAGCAAATATATTGGGACACATTTGGAATGTTTACATTTACAAGTGTGAAATGATCTATATGGGCATAGTGGATGATTTAAAACTAGATGGGGCGACCCAATAGCCGAGTGGTTAGGGCGCATACCATACCGCATAGCTGCAACTCCCCTGTTTGATTCCCGGCTGGCCGGACCGTTTGCTGCTTGTCATCCCCCCACTCTCTTTCCCCACAGTTCCTGTCTCTCTCTCCACTATCACTGTAAAGAAAAAAAAATCAATCCTCAGGCCTAAAAGAAATATAATGCAAGAATGTATCAGGTGATCTTTAAGTTGGAGGTCTCTTTCACTCAATATTTTATTTAAAACATAACATACCTTGTATCTTTTCTTCTTAGCTGTCTTTTGCGATTACTACAACAGACCAGATGAATGCAAGTGGCACTACAACCCTTGCCACAAACCTTGCTACAAGACCTGTCTGAATCCAAAAGAAAACTGTAGCAAACCTTTACCCAACCTGGAAGGTAACCATACCTTTGATTAATGTGCTAGTTAAAATGTTAAATGTTGAACTGCTCCAATTTTGCTTAACTTGTGGCAAAATAAGAAAAGAGATTCAAAGACCACCTGGCCAGCTTCAGTGTCCAAGATAAACAAAAAAAAAACAATATGAATAACAATGCTTTTACTGTAAAAAAATAACTTGTGTTTTATGCTGTGATTTCCACAGGCTGTTACCCTGTATGCCCAGAAGATAAGCCCATATTTGATGAAGAGACCGGGATGTGTGTTGATGTGTGTCCAGGTTGCTTTTACAACAACACTAGATATAAGGAAAATGAAGTCATTTACAATGTGACTGACAATATGGGAACGTGTTACTATGCAATATGCATGGAGAATTCAACAGTGATACATACAAATACATCTTGCCATCCAACAACAACAACAACTATTGCCACCACTACACCCGTAACAACACCAACTGAACCTACTACTACTCCAACTGAAACACCAACCACAACAACAATATCTACAACAACACCAACTGAACCTACTACTACTACAACTGAACCACCAACCACAACAACAATATCTACAACACCAACTGAACCTACTACTACTACAACTGAACCACCAACCACAACAACAATATCTACAACAACATCATTTAAACCCCCTACACCGTGTCTTCCAGAGTGTGAGTGGTCAAAGTGGTACGATGTGCATAACCCACGAGAGGACAAAAGTGACTGGGAAACATATGAAAACATCACAAATAGCGGTGAACAAATATGTGAAGATCGAGAAAAACTTCAATGTAGATCAACAGATCTTCCCGAAATAGAATTCGATAAGTTTAAGGACCAGACTGGCCAAGTTGTTACTTGTAAATTCGAAGAGGGTCTAATATGTAGAAAAGAGGACCAGATCAGACCTCCCAAGAAATGTTTCAACTATGAGATCAGAGTATGTTGTCAGATATGTTTTACCACAGCCCCGCCAACCACATCAACTGAACCCACTACTACAACTGAAACACCAACCACAACAACAATATCTACAACAACACCAACTGCACCTACTACTACTACAACTGAAACACCAACAACACCAACTGAACCTACTACTACTACAACTGAAACACCAACCACAACAACAATATCTACAACACCAACTGAACCTACTACTACTACAACTGAAACACCAACCACAACAACAATATCTACAACACCAACTGAACCTACTACTACTACAACTGAACCACCCACCACAACAACAATATCTACAACACCAACTGCACCTACTACTACTACAACTGAAACACCAACAACACCAACTGAACCTACTACTACTACAACTGAAACACCAACCACAACAACAATATCTACAACAACACCAACTGAACCTACTACTACTACAATTGAACCACCAACCACAACAACAATATCTACAACACCAACTGAACCTACTACTACTACAACTGAACCACCAACCACAACAACAGTGTCTACAACCACACCAACTGAACCTACTACTACTACAATTGAACCACCAACCACAACAACAATATCTACAACAACATCATTTAAACCCCCTACACCGTGTCTTCCAGAGTGTGAATGGTCAAAGTGGTACGATGTGCATAACCCACGAGAGGACAAAAGTGACTGGGAAACATATGAAAACATCACAAATAGCGGTGAACAAATATGTGAAGATCGAGAAAAACTTCAATGTAGATCAACAGATCTTCCCGAAATAGAATTCGATAAGTTTGTGAACCAGACTGGCCAAGTTGTTACTTGTAAATTCGAAGAGGGTCTAATATGTAGAAAAGAGGACCAGATCAGACCTCCGGAGAAATGTTTCAACTATGAGATCAGAGTATGTTGTCAAATATGTTTTACCACAGCCCCGCCAACCACATCAACTGAACCCACTACTACAACTGAAACACCAACCACAACAACAATATCTACAACAACACCAACTGCACCTACTACTACTACAACTGAAACACCAACAACACCAACTGAACCTACTACTACTACAACTGAAACACCAACCACAACAACAATATCTACAACACCAACTGAACCTACTACTACTACAACTGAAACACCAACCACAACAACAGTGTCTACAACACCAACTGAACCTACTACTACTACAACTGAAACACCAACCACAACAACAGTGTCTACAACACCAACTGAACCTACTACTACTACAACTGAAACACCAACCACAACAACAATATCTACAACACCAACTGAACCTACTACTACTACAACTGAACCACCAACCACAACAACAATATCTACAACGACATCATTTAAACCCCCTACACCGTGTCTTCCAGAGTGTGAGTGGTCAAAGTGGTACGATGTGCATAACCCACGAGAGGACAAAAGTGACTGGGAAACATATGAAAACATCACAAATAGCGGTGAACAAATATGTGAAGATCGAGAAAAACTTCAATGTAGATCAACAGATCTTCCCGAAATAGATTTCGATAAGTTTAAGAACCAGACTGGCCAAGTTGTTACTTGTAAATTCGAAGAGGGTCTAATATGTAGAAAAGAGGACCAGATCAGACCTCCCAAGAAATGTTTCAACTATGAGATCAGAGTATGTTGTCCGATATGTTTTACCACAGCCCCGCCAACCATCAACTGATCTACACTGAACCCACTACTACAACTGAAAACACCAACCACAACAACAACTGAAACACAACAACACACCTACTACTACTACAACTGAAACACCAACCACAACAACAGTGTCTACAACCACACCAACTGAACCTACTACTACTACTACAACTGAACCACCAACCACAACAACAATATCTACACCAACACCAACTGAACCTACCACTACTACAACTGAAACACTAACCACAACAACAATGTCTACAACAACACCAACTGAACCTACTACTACTACAACTGAACCACCAACCACAACAACAATATCCACACCAACACCAACTGAACCTACTACTACTACAACTGAACCACCAACCACAACAACAATATCTACACCAACACCAACTGAACCTACTACTACTACAACTGAACCACCAACCACAACAACAATATCTACACCAACACCAACTGAACCTACTACTACTACAACTGAAACACCAACCACAACAACAGTGTCTACAACCACACCAACTGAACCTACTACTACTACTACAACTGAACCACCAATCACAACAACAATATCTACACCAACACCAACTGAACCTACTACTACTACAACTGAAACACCAACCACAACAACAGTGTCTACAACCACACCAACTGAACCTACTACTACTACTACAACTGAACCACCAACCACAACAACAATATCTACACCAACACCAACTGAACCTACCACTACTACAACTGAAACACCAACCACAACAACAATGTCTACAACAACACCAACTGAACCTACTACTACTACAACTGAACCACCAACCACAACAACAATATCCACACCAACACCAACTGAACCTACTACTACTACAACTGAACCACCAACCACAACAACAATATCTACACCACACCAACTGAACCTACTACTACTACAACTGAACCACCAACCACAACAACAGTGTCTACAACCACACCAACTGAACCTACTACTACATCTGTCACTGCCACTACAAAATGCTTCTGTATAGTTAATGGCAAGCATTATAGGCCAGGTAAGAAAAAATAAATACAATTGTGTTTTTGACAGTGACAAACTTCATGAGTTCTCAATTTTGTTTTACGGTTTACCACTGTCTAATGTATTCATAATTTTTCCTCATCCTTAGGGGATACAATCTTAAACATGGTACACATTGGATCAGGTGTATGTCTCACAATGAACTGTTCTGATATTTGTGAGATTCACAACACAACTGTATTTTGCACGCCCACGTCTACACCCACGCCCACGTCTACACCAACACCCACACCCACAACTGGCTGCCCTGAATGGGGTGTAGCAGTAAGAATCTTAATGTATCTGGCATATTAAAATATATACTTGTATTTATTGCAAAATACTTAAAAATACTGATTTCTCTCTTTTTTTCTCTTTACATCAGCAAAATGAGACCTTCTACTGGTGCAACTGCACCATGGCCAGATGCATTGAGAACAATATAATTGAAACAATTAAATACGAATGTCCACCACTTAAGAACATCACTTGTACCAATGGAAAGAAAGATCCAGTTCTTGTGTGGGATGAGTACCACTGCTGCCAGTATTACGCTTGTGACTGTAAGCCATTCTGTGGTTAAAAGGGTGCATGACATATTTGTTGACTAACGTGTTTCTCTTTTAGTATAAATTTTACATTTTGAGCTGAATTTTTTGTTTGTTTCTCCAGGTGTATGTGAAGGCTGGGGAGATCCTCATTACAACACATTTGATGGATACTACTACAGTTATCAAGGAAACTGTACTTACGTCTTGATGGAAGAGAAATTTTCAAAATATAATTTGAACATTTATATTGACAATGTCCTTTGTGATCCCACTGAAGATGTTTCTTGTCCGCGATCGATAATTGTATCATACCAAACGGAAGTTGTCACACTCATAAATCATAACCTTCTTGGAGCACCGAAGTTGGAGGTAAAACAATATATGGTCATATGAAAGTTTTATTGTATGTTCTGAAAAACTAGGACTAACTTTCATTAGATTATTACTGTCAATGTAGATGGAATAGCAATTATGGATCCTTTTGTCATAGTATATTAAATTCTATCTTGTCATATAGTGTATTCACTTTTTTCCCTGTAGGCGCTGAAAGATGAAGTACCTCAGAAACTACCTTATGGGCAACATGGTGTTAAAATCTTCGATTCTGGCATTAACTTGGTTTTGGAGATCCCTAACCTAGAAGTGATCATTACATTTGGAATAACTGGCTTTAGTGTCTTCCTTCCATATGAAAGATTCGGCGATAACACACAGGGCCATTGTGGTAAGAACATATCTCTATCCAGTGGCCATTTTGGTAAATCATTTGTTTGAAGTTGACTGTAATATTAACTGTTTTGTTACTCTACCGTCAGGAACATGCAATAACAACCAAGCTGATGACTGCCAGTTGCCTGGAGGCCAGCTGGTAGCAAATTGTGCCGTCATGGCCGACTATTGGCCTGCAAAACACATTCCCCAACCCAACTGCAACATACCGTCTGTACTGCCCACCGATGTACCTGAACCTCCACCAACCTTAACTCCGTGCAAGCCAGACTCCATATGTCACCTGCTTAAGAGCAGGTAGACATTATCTAATCTATTGTAGTAGTTCACATTCGTCCCCATAAGTTTGACATATTGCAGTTAAAACACAATTTTTATCTGTGTTTTTGTTTGTGTTTTACTTTCACAGTCTCTTTGCAGCGTGCCATCCCGTTGTCTCTCCTGACAATTTCTACAAAGGTTGTGCTTTTGATAGCTGCCATGTTGCCAACCCAGCAGTAGAGTGCACAAGTTTGCAGACGTATTCTGCTGCTTGTGGTCAGGCTGGGGTTTGTCTGCACTGGAGGAACCACACCAAGCTGTGTGGTAAGCAACCCCTCAGTATTTTTACTGTAAATGCTGGGATCAGTGGAATCAGCGGAGGGGCAACTCATTTCTTTTTCTTTTGTTGCATCTAGCACGATTGAACAGGCTCCTACACATTTTATTATATACAGTAGGTAGGCAGTGCGTATTTTAAAAAGAACCAACTCAGTTCTTTTCTTCACTAACAGCAAGTGACTGCCCGTCCGACAAAGTTTACAAGCCTTGTGGTCCTGCAGAACAGCCAACCTGTGAAGACAAGTGAGTTGAATCAAAAAGGAAGTGTATTAATTTTACAGTTCATTGTCCTGAGACGAAGATCATAATGGATAGTGGCAATAGATATTTCTTGTTAACAACATAGCGGCAATAAGTAGAGTAGAATACAGTGTATTAAATTAACTGTTTTAGAGATCTGAAATAAATAACATAAGCTAACTGTTCTTCAATATTACAGTCCTACTGAGCCAACCATGAACTTCACTACTGAGGGCTGCTTTTGTCCTGATGGAATGAAACTCTTCAACAAAGAGTCTGGCGTATGTGTTGACAAATGTGGTGAGTGTAATATATATTCCCAAGTCTTCTCATTGGGATGAATATATCGTATCAATCACCAAGTGCTCATTTTCCAACAGGATGTCTTGATCCTGAGGGCATTCCTCGTGAGGTGAGTCCTTATTCATGTTCAGTTAGAGTCTTAACCTGTGTTGTTAACTTGCAAGAGACAGTTAAGTCACGACTGTGGTTTATTCTTTTAGTTTAATGAGAGGTTTGAGTACAAATGCCAAAACTGCATCTGTGAGGAGTCCACCAAGACTGTGACTTGCAAGCCCAAGGATTGCCCAACGACACCTATAACAAACTGCACTAGTCCTGGGTTTGTCCTCGTCAACCAAACTAATCCGTCAGACCCCTGCTGTTCTACCTTCGCTTGCCGTAAGACATTACGTCCTCCAGAGTTTTCATAATGCTATACGTTGATAATGACTTTGATGGCTCTTAACTATTTACTATCACCCTTTTATCATCTCAACAGAATGTCACAGCAACACTTGCCCAGCCATCGACATGAACTGTCCGATAGGATATAAACCAGTTGTTAGTGTTCCTGAGGGAATGTGCTGTCCACAACGTGAATGTGGTGAGCTCATTGATTCATAGCTTGAATTTAAATAACACCTTATGACGGCAGTGACACTTTTATGTAATTCCCATCGTCTTACTCTTTTCTAGAGCCTAAAAGAGTTTGTGTCTACAAATCCACTGAATACCAGGTAAATAAGAAATGAAAATATATATAATAATTGTGTGTGTATATACTGTGTATATATATATATATATATATATATATATATATATATATATATATATGTATGTATTTATATATTTATATATACTGTATATACTGTATATCATGACTTGTTTATATATCACTTGTGTCATTTAATGATTTCTGTTGCACAAGCTCTGTATGCCTAAAACCACAAGTATGAATGTATTTCTTCTTTATTTGCTAGCCTGGCTCTGCAGTTCCTGGACCTTCATGTCAGGATTGTACCTGTACCAATGAGGTGGACCCCGGTTCTGGTCTTTTTAAGATAAAATGCGAGTTTCAGAAATGTCAAGAAAACTGTGACTTGGTAAGAGACATTAAACCCATTATTAGTTGTTTTTCTCAGAACATGTTTTCTGGGAAAGTGATCTTGTAAAACTGGACTTGGAGACTGACTTCCCCCTTTTTTCTCAGGGATATGAATACCAAGAAACTGATTTAGATGAATGCTGTGGGAAGTGTGTACAAACACACTGTGTCGTCAGTATTGATAACATCACTCATCTCTTGAAGGTAGGTTGAATCATCTCTTTTGGCTGTGACTCCACATGATAATGTTAAATAGCCTAAAGTACCTCAGTATTTTGATATATGTCTTGTGTGTCTTTATGTCCATCCTTCTCACTACTCTCCAGCCAGGAGATACCTGGTCACCACCTGAGAACAAGTGTCAGCATTACACCTGCATTAAGATCGGTGACACTTTGACAACGTTCAATTCACACATTGTCTGCCCACCGTTCCAGCAGAGCAACTGCCAACCTGTAAGTATCATTTATCACTTTCAACAAATTAATCTGGATTGTCTGTGTGAGAGCATAATATGTATAAAACTAAATGTGTTGATGTTGTGAATTTACCTCCTCAGGGCACAATTCAGACTGCCGCAAATGGCTGTTGTAAGATTTGTGAGTATGACATTTTCTTCATTTTTGGGTAGAAGGAAGGTAATTAAAGCCGCAGTAGGTAGAAATGGAGCAAATATGATTAATAAAAGTTATTTTTATAGAACGGTCACTATATCCTGACAGTAGTGCATGAGACAGGTAATCTGAAAAAAATCATGTGTGTCCTCCGGTGCTCCTGATGGCATCTGCAAGATTTCACAGAACGGAGGAAAACAACCAATCAGAGCCGAGCTGGAGTCTGCCGTCTCTGAGCAGCTGTCAATCACTCGCGAACTCCGATCAAATGGTCAAACTAGGCAGCGCTGATCAAATATGAATCAATATTCTGTTACTGTAATGCCTATTTCTCACCTTAAATGTTTTCAGAAACATCTTGTAGTGTACTGTTTAGCTGTAAAATGAGAAAGTTTGTGACCCGGCAGCCATGTTGAGATCTGTTTAGGAAATACCAAGCACCGCCCACCAGCCGGAGCACAGCCAATAGGAACGCTCTCTCTCTGAAATGACCTGTGATTGGTCAAAGTCTCCCGTCACGAGCTAGATTTTTTAAAGCCCGAAAACAGAGCCATGAGGAGGTGCAGAAGTCTAGTTTTCTCTCAGAACACTTGAATTACAACATGCTGAAAGGTTATTGTGGAGTTTTTGCCCAATGATGCCAGAAATGTTCTGCCTACTGCAGGTTTAAATTAAAACGATCTAATTGTGCGTCTCTTTTAAAAAGGTATGGAGAAGGATAAGGCCTGCAAGCTAATACCCATGAAAACACATGTTATGCACAAGGGCTGTCAGTCTTACCAGGAGGTAGATATGCCATATTGTGAAGGAACCTGCAACACTTTCACCATGTAAGATATCACTAATATTTCTCATTCCTCTAGATAGTCACAAACCCATTAAGATGTGGGAATTTAAACATCTTTAGGATTAGTTTGTGCAGATTTTAACTTTATTTATCAATCCTGCCTCTGCTTACTTCAGGTACTCAGCAGCAGCAGCTGCTATGCAGCATTCTTGCTCCTGCTGCAGGGAGACACGCTCCAGCAATCGCACAGTTGAATTGCATTGCCTGAATGGAGATTCGGTGCCCTACCCGTACATGCATGTGGAGGAGTGTGGCTGTGGCCACTCACACTGCACCGAAGCTGCTGCACAACCTGCTCGCAGGAGGCGGCGAAGCTCCACACGGGTGTAATAAAAACATCACATTAATGGATGTGGGATGTGAAAGTTTATTCCCATATTGTCTTAACAATCATTACATCTCTTACAAAGCAATCGCCATTGTAGAGAGAATATTTACCAGTAAATCAAATAAAAATATGCAACTCTGTTTATGTCTCCTCTCCACTCTTGTTTTTTGTTTGTGTGAACTTTTATTGTTTGCTTATTGTTTCTGTGTTTTGCTGTTTGTTGTTATTTACGCACTTGTTTTTGTAATCATGATTATCAATTTAAAAAAATTATATATTTATTTAAAAATACTTGTTATTAATTTCACACAGACCCAAAAGATAAGTCGTATGTGGTCCTTCACAATGAAAGGAAAGTAAACTATAATTTTCTATTAAATAAAACATGGTTGGCAAACTGAACAATAGAACTGATTACAGCAGGATCAAGCATCTTGAGTGCATTCGGTGGAGTAGACAAGGTGAATATCGGGCGAGATGATTGGAGCTCTGAAATGAAGCTCCAGCCTGAGAGGGCTGTCCGAGGTGCTGAAATGGAGAGGGGTCTGTAATGTCAGCCCTCGGTCTCTGTGTGTGTTTGATGCACCTGCATCCATGACAGTGTTTGTTAGTGTGGATAAAGATCTCTGCTTTTTGAGGGAGCTCAAAAATTGTGAGGATTCTGCCGGAAAAAGATACATGATCATTCAAATTTAGTTAAATCAATATTACCCCAAAATTAAGCCCATAAGGAGGAGGTTGGGGTGGTGGAGGGAGCTGAGGCAGCAAACAGTGTTGGTGAGCCGTCAGCAGTAATAGTGAGAAGTGTCAGGTGATTATTCTGTGCATCTGCCTGAGTATGATTGGGCTTAACTCAGCCGTGAATGAGCCAATGTTTGAAACAGTTCATGCCAAAAAGTTGGTGTCTGATCCATATATAAACAGATCAGTAAAACAGCACTGGTGAACAGCATAAAATCAGAAACCAGAGTGGTGCATAGAAACAACACAACAGACATAATTGCTAATTCATTAAAAAAAGTTGATGTTTGGAAAGGTAATTTCCACTAGCTACAGATCCTGGACTCCACCCTTGAAAGACAATAGGTCCCAGGCAGCTCCCGGATCACTGAAATGAAGACAGCGATACTATTAGTGTTTATTACATACTGTATATTCGGTATCAGGCTTGTTCCAGATCTTCATTGAACATATATATTATATCAAACCCAAGATTTGTATGACATTCTATCAAATGGAAATGTTCTAGATATCTTGTGCATCATTTTTTCGGGTTGGATGATAATATAGCCTGTGTAACATTCCAGCATGTTGAATTTTATAAAAGCTTGATATTGCTAAAGTATGATTATACCTATTGTTTCATCTGGGGTTCTTGGAAACTGGCTACTGGGAGTTCCTCCAAGGACAAACATGGAATTGGACCACTCCCTCAGGTGAACAGTTGCATGATGAGTAAGAGTAATTTCTCCGTGACAGGATGTACTGTGTTGATTCAGGGAGGACAGTCCATTTGCCAAATATACCAGAGACCGTTTTTATAAGGGGCAGGACTGTTTTATCTTGTAATCCATATCGGTGCTACTTAACAACACTTGTCATCATTCCACAAACACACTGAAATAACTGTCACTGAGGCGGTTTAAACAAAGTAGTGCGTCAGGACATCGTATCAGCTCAAAACATAATTCCATACTCCACGGTTCCATACTTAAACACATATTTAAAGAATGATGTGAAGCCATAACCTCATGCATTATTTACAGTGTTTATGTGGAATAGCTAGCATTGACCAATGATGCTATAGCAGTTAAACTTGAATGCTCTATTTTAGGCTATATGGGATAAATTATTTTAGTTTGTAAGTTAAAGGTGGAGTCTGCGATTCTAATCCAATACACTTTTCTTCTCACGTCTCCGCTAGCTGTCTGTTGTGAGTGTGTGCGCTGAAGAAGTAATCTAGTGTTCATAGACCAGACCGGCATTGAGTCATGGCCAAGGCCGTGCCCCCTTTTGGGGGAAAGAAACTCGCTGTCACATATGGATAGAAACGGGGAAATGCAGAAAAGCTGTTTCTGTAGCGGGTTAACCAATGCTTTCACACTGAGATTTGAGGCACATAAGATACATCAATATTCAGACAGTTACTACTGATGGAAAAATTAGCTAGCTTGAGTGGGAGGCTGCTGCAGTACAGTCATACAGTATAGCAGCAACTCCCGTCTACATCTCAGCCTAAAGATCAAATAGTTGGCTTTTAACAGGTTGATTATTTACAGACAACACTTAGCCTAACGATACCTGCTGATTCAATCAAATGTAGTATTATAGTGCTGCAAGAATGAGTCCTAAAACCGGGAAATGAGTTAGCATTTTAGCACTTCCGGTTCCCCTGTCTGGAAATTAATGGGTCTTTAGTTAGATGCCTGAAATAAGGTCTGTGGTTAACACAAGCTTCAAAGATTTTAACGTTTTGTTCTACGACATAGAATACATCAGTAAATACTCCACTTGTGAATTTTGAAGCTTTTACGTGTCTTAAAAAAGGCGGTTGCTAACAAGTGGCTAAATGAGACTACAAGACGTCATCACGCCGACTCGTCCACCTTTACAGCCTCGTTTTGTACCCTCGCACACATGCAACCGTGTAGTTAGTTTATAGCCTAACGTTAGCTTTTTACTTCTGCGCTTGAAAAATCATAAAAGTGGTGTTCATTTGTGGAGATTATTTTACGGAACAAAACTTGTAAGTATTATAAACGTTTGTTTGCCACAGAGCTGATTTTCAACAATAATCCAAAATCCAATGGAAAAATCCCATTGGCTTTTTGTCGAGGGAACCCATACGATTCTAACTTCCGAGTTGGCCTACAAAAATACGTCATGCCTGCACCACTTTATAAATGTCCGGATAAGCAATATCCGGCCACTGTGTTGGGTCATTCACCAATTTGGACGGGGGGAAGACTGGAACACGGCGATCAACCATTAAAGTATCGCAAACCCTCAGGTTCAGGCAAGGTCGCAAAATAATTATTAGACATGTCTATAAAAAAAACATTTGTTAAACAAGAGATAAATGCATATGAACTTGTCAAAATTATAATCCAAACACGTCAAAATGCATTGACATCTATAGGATCTTCTGTTTTCTATCCCCCAAAAAGGGGCGTGGCCTTGGCGAAAAATACAAATGGCCTATCTGTCATTTGCGTTTTTACGTCGGCCACCGTAGTTATTCTACACGCTTGGCATATAGGAGAGGTTACAATCTGCAACCTCACCGCTAGAGGCCGCCAGATGTTACACACTGTACCTTTAAGAAGCTTTGCATTTTAAGTGGCGGGGGTGGCTATGACTCAGTGGGTAGAGCGGGTCATCCTTTAATCGCAAGGTTGGCGGTTCGATCCCCAGCTCCACTGTCTGCATGTCGAAGTGTCCTTGAGCAAGACACTGAACCCCAAGTTGCTCCCCGGGCGCTTTACAGCAGCCTACTGCTCCGAAAAGCTTAGGATGGGTTAAATGCCAGGTTATGGAACAGGGAACAGATGGATACTGGGGCGTGTGCAGCAGGATTTCCTCTGTACCTGACCAGGTGTCTTCATGTTGCCAGTGAAAAGACTGCAGACATGCAACAGCTGATGGAAGAAGGTAGTTAAGTACTGATGATGACCACTACTCTCACCACAAAACCAGTAACTGATCTTGAAAGACGTCTTTCTTGTTAGTCATTGATTCACCTTATATTAAGCACAAACTTGCTGAAGCTATAATTCCTGGTTGAATTTCAATTTCACTGAGACTGATTACCACATTATATGCATGTGTTATTACATTAAGGAGCCATACCCACAATCCCATAATGAGGAAGTTAATGTTTTGCACTGACCCTGTCACTGCTTTCAGTTCATTTAGGTTTTTGCCAAGGACAACCTGTGACCGTGTTTCAAAGAAACTGCAGATGTAGAGAGTGTATATATCAATACAATAATATCTGTGATTAAAATTGTTTTCATAAGGGTTGTGCCTGACATTTTACAGCTCCACAATTATACCACAGTTGGTCAACAGAGCAATTTTCTTTCGTGGGACTGAAAAAGTATATATATTTTAACTATGGGTGTGAATGACCAGAGGTCCCACGACACGATATTATCACAATACTTAAGTCACGATATGATCTTGTTGCGAATTTGCGATATACTGAGTATTGCAATAAGATATATTGCAATTTATTACCTTTTTTCAACTGCAAATTATGCGGTTTGTCAACATCTGTTATATAAGATACAGTTTTCACTCAGTTCATCTCAGAGTTTTCATTCACACATCTTGAGGTCAGAGGTCAAGGGACCCCTTTGAAAATAGCCATGCCAGTTTTTCCTCACCCAAATTAAGCGTAAATTTGGAGCGTTATTTAACGTTCTTCCCGACAAGCTGACATGACATGGTTGGTACCAATCGATACCTTAGGTTTTCTAGTTTCATTTGATACCGGTACCTTCACTCTAGCCTGCTACAACCTCTGAAAGACAGAATAGCGCCCCCACCCCTAATTTTAACCCTGAGAGACCCATCATAGACCTGTTTTTGTCTTTTTCTTTGTCTCTGGGGGGTACAGGGGGTCTTTAGGGGGAGATAGCAGGTCAGCAGTAGATGTCACATAGAAGTGGTGTACATCACCTGAAAGCTGGGAACCTTAAATAAACATGGATTAATTAATTAAAATAAATTGTATATTATTATATTGTAAAAGTATATAAGGGTTTAGAACATTATGATAGAAGTATTTGATGACCATTCCCATGCTCATTTATGTCTCATAAATTGTTGCAGCAATTTTTGGGTTGATATCAACTGTCACACAGATATGGTGCTGAATTTAACCATTTTTTACTACTCAAGAATTGATGAAAATGATCAATAATCCCTCCAAAATACCACATTAAGACACCAAGACCTCGAGGAACACCATAGAAAAAGCCATGCTGTGATTTGGTATCAAAAACGTTTGACATTTGGAGATTTCTGCAGGAATTGCATGAATGCCCTAGGGGTTTAGTTTGCGTCTGTAAAGTTTCATGAGGCTGTGATTATCCTAGAGGTCACCACAGGTCATTTTATACTGTGAGGTCAAATTTAAAAAAATGGTCTTCCATTGGGTAGTCATAGAACCCATTTTCATTCACATATCTTGAGGTCAGAGTTCAAGGGACCCCTGGGACAATGGCCATGCCAGTTATTCTTCGCCAACATTTAGCCTAACTTAGTAGCGTTATATATGACATGGTTGGTACCAGTGGATTGCTTTGGTTTTCTAGTGTTTGACATGTTACGAAATAAATGTGGGCAGGAATTAAGAAGCACTTCTTAATCATAAAAAAATATATTACTCTCACCCACCCACACCTCAGATATGTAGGTTTGTGTAGTTTCAGTGTCCTATTCTAGAAGCACAACAGAGGGTTACATCAGATTCTGGAAAAGGGACATGCTTGACAGTCACCCATTTCAAAGGTCTATAAGCCTTGTATAGTGTATAACCAAGTGAATTATGAATTTACTTAACCCATATGGAGGCACAACCCACAGCTTAAAATGCTATGGATCAGTGGGAAGTGTACACTAGAT
The DNA here is from genome assembly GCA_916701645.2 of Sebastolobus alascanus. Taxonomy (NCBI): domain Eukaryota; kingdom Metazoa; phylum Chordata; class Actinopteri; order Perciformes; family Sebastidae; genus Sebastolobus; species Sebastolobus alascanus. The sequence continues at coordinate 355,714 of CAKAOJ020000022.1, forward strand.
ACTAATCTTCACCCTCTCAAGAAACAGGACATGAATAAAAAGTATATTATAATTGAAGTATACTGTGCAGTGTATCACCAACCGAAACTATATGACAGTTGAATTTAAAATATTGTTCTTACATACAGTAAATAATGTTTACCAAAGATCCACATAGAGCTATGGACACAGAGTGAGTAATAGGGTGATTTATGATACAGACTTAAGAAGATGAAAAGTTGTCATAAGCAACCTCTTCATGGGTGTGATCTTAATGGAGTCCAAAACCACAATGTTTGACACCCGGAACGTCTCTTTTACCCCTCCTTAACTGCAAACACCCAGTGAAATATATAAGGTGACATTGTTAGTGGGGAACCAGTTGAGTCAACCATCCCTGTCAGAACAGGGTACTACTCAAGGATCATGAGAACAGCCAGGATGCTACTTGAATGGGTGATACCATGGCTCGCTATCTACCTTGGACTACCTGTAGCCAACACTGGTATGTACACTCAATGGCACATAAAGAGAGCTGCATATATCAAATCCAACCTTAAATATAAACCGTCTGCTTTTATCTGACATTATTGATGTGTCTTTCTTTTTTTCAGGCACAGTTCAGATGATGACCAAAATGCCAGTAATTAAAGGTAATTTTATTTTTTTAAAGGTGAAAGATAACAAACCAAAAACCAGGTACAGTTTGAACTACAGTGTAATGCATGTTTTTTTCTCCACAAACTAGAAGTGAGACCCGCTCACAACGACCAGATCTGCAGTACATGGGGAAACTATCATTTTAAGACTTTCGATGGAGATTTCTTCCAGCTTCCCTCCACTTGCAACTACATCCTTGCGTCCCAGTGTAAGGAAAGCTACGAGAGTTTCAATATTCAGTTCCAACGCCAGGAGATGAATGGGGTCGCCGTCATTAAGAAGGTCACTATGAAACTGGAGGGGGCCGTTGTGGAATTAGCCAATGCCTCCATCAAAGTCGATGATCAACTGTGAGTCTGTTTTGATCATGTGACTTTTCATTAGCAGCTGATGTACTGGTTGCAGTGATGGTTAATGTCTTATCGTCTTACTGTGATCATTTTGGTTTTGTCCCCTCTAGTGTCACTATACCATTCAGCAAGGTTGGCATTTCAATTGCAAGAACCATCTCCTATGTCAAAATCGAGGCAAAGCTGGGTGTGGTTGTCATGTGGAACGAAGAAGACGCTCTCTGGGTATGTGTATACATTTTATGCTGTCCTCATACCTATACATAATATCTGATATTGATTTTTAATATTATTTTGATAACTTACACTGAGCCCTGAAATTATTTACACTCTAGTTTTACTGCTGTTCGAGAGACTAGAGAATTGACATAAAGATGAATCCATGTTAAATCAAAGGGAAACATCTGTGAAAAAAATGCATAATATTAACTGTAGTTAAAGGAACAGTGTGTAACTTTTCAGGGGATCTATTAGCAGAAATGGAATATAATATTCATAACTATGTTTTCATTAGTGTATAATCACCTGAAACTAAGAAACGTTGTGTTTTCGTTAGCTTAGAATGAGCCCTTCATATCTACATAGGGAGCGGGTCCTCTTCACGTGGTCCGCCATGTTGCTCCGCCATGTTTCTACAGAACAGACAAACCGAACACTGGCTCTAGAGAGAGACTTTTACGTTTTTACGTTACCTGAAGGCCACCGTAGTTCTCCGACACGTTTGTGAAACTGCGGTAACGTGAGCCGCAGAGTGCAAAACCGTGGTATCGCCAGCCGCCGTCTGACTTCCGCTGCTCCTAAAGTAGTGTTGTTATAGTAAGGATGGCCTCTGAGGGAGGCGAAAAACGTTACAACTATTTTGCACTCAGCGGCTCACGTTACCGCAGTCTTGGAAGGGGAGGAGTGAGCGGAGAGGTACTCAGTTGGTTGCAATCTCCAACCACACCTCTAGATGCCACCAAATCCTACACACAGTACCTTTAAGAAATTTCTTCTCCATTTCTGCATTCGAATTTTCATCTGTTTTTAAGGTTGAGCTGGATGAAAAATTCAAGAATCAGACCTGTGGCCTATGTGGTGACTACAACGGAGTCCAGGTTTATGATGAGTTCATCAATGCAGGTAAATACTCAATATTAAGGCTTAAAAACAATCTGCACAAAATTAGCCATCACATTTGCTAAAAAACTCTTTTTCCTCTAGAAACAGGGGATTCTGTAACTCCTGAATATTATGGGGAGGCCTCGAAAGTCAATGGTCCTACCGAAGAGTGTGAAGAAATCTCCTCTCCAGCCACACAGAAATGTACCAATCAAGTATGTGAAACTGGATTTGCTTCAAATAATTGTATATATAACATTTAGATACAATTTAAAAACATCATATACTGTGACCCACAGAAAGACCTCTGTGCGAACCTGCTGTCAGGACCTGCATTCCTCAGCTGTCAACAGCTGATTGAGACTGACGCCTTCATCAAAGCCTGTCAGCAGGACCTGTGCCACTGTAACAGCAGTACTTCGTGCTTGTGTTCAACCACATCAGAGTATACTCGTCAGTGCGCTCATGCAGGCGGGAAACCACAGCAATGGAAGACAGCACAACTGTGTTGTAAGAACAGCAATTAGAACATTTATATGTTCGAGCTCATTTTCACTGTATTTATACCAGAATCACTGTTTCTAAATTGTACTTTTTTGTGTGTTGAATAGCAAAAAAATGCCCTTTCAACATGGAGTATAAAGAATGCGGCAGTCCCTGTACTGACACCTGCAGCAACCCCCAGAGGAGCCAAGTGTGTGAGGATCACTGCTTAGATGGATGCTTCTGTCCATCTGGTAAGTTTCCTGATTTTAAAACCAGCACAGATGGTGTTTGTAGTCCAGCAGATGTCAGAGGGCTTCATTTGTGTTCACACACGTGATTAATTCATGCTCTCTAATTACTTTATTCATACTCTTGACTTTTACAATTAGTGTGCAACTTTTGTAATTCGTGCTGTTGAATTACTGTCAGGTTGTTGTAACAGCAGAAGCTGAAGTTATAGCTTAAGTGGAAGGCTAGCGCCTGTGTTTTGGTATTTAGTTTCCTACAAATAATGAATAATTTACGCCATGTTAATATAGTGAGGTTTCGTTGCATTTGTCCTTGTCGTCTCAACACTCTTCTTTGTACAGTTAGCATCTCAACTTTGCACGTAGATTTGGCTGCGATCAGTTAGGTGCACGTATACAACTCTGAAGCCTAATGTACTGCAAATTAATAGTGGAAGTTGTCAGGCCATGGACAATGTAATCTAAATGAGGTGCTTGGATTTAATGCAGTTTTGTTTTGATTTTGGATGGGTATATGTGGATATATTCAAGATTTTGCCTATTAAACCATGGTTTCTGTGACATCCATTAAAAAAAATATAGTTTATGCTGTTAATTCCTGCTCACAAATTATTAATGGGGTTTGCATCGTGTAGAGCCGCTTACTTTACAAACCAGACTAATCACGTCATTATGTTTCTCCCAAGGGACTCTCTTTGACGACATTACACAAAGTGGGTGTGTTCCTGCTAACACGTGCTCCTGCTTACACAATGGCAAGCCATACAAACCAGGAGAGTCATACTCAAGGACATGTCAAACTTGGTAATTACTCACTGTCTTCAGTATAATGCTTATAACATGTGTATTTAAGGTTATCTGTTCTGTTGAACTGACTGAACTCTGTTGACAGCACCTGTACCAAGGGTCAGTGGCGCTGTAAGGAGCTAGACTGCCCTGGTATCTGCTCCGTGCTGGGTGGCAGCCACATCTCCACCTATGATGATAAAACATATTCTTTCCATGGAGACTGCTCTTATGTTCTCTCCAAGGTGACGCATTTAAACTTAATAACTAAGTTACAATACTTGTAAATAACCAAACAGTTTGTAATTAAGTGCATATTTATCTTCTTGACTTTAGAAGACTAATGGGACTTTCAGTGTCATTGGTGACCTGGCCAAATGTAAAAGATCAGATAAATCAACTTGCCTGGCTGCAGTCACCCTACTGCTACCTAATGACATGGTAAAATTACATTCTCCTAATAAAGTGATCGTTTTTTTTTCTCCATTTCATAGCTGTTGGAAAGGTTTAGATTTATCCTGAGGTTTTTAACATATTGTCATTTTTTTACCCTTCTGCAGATGATTGTTGTTGAAGCTAACGGACATATTTTGTTTAACAAAGTGATCGCTCAGCTGCCTCTTTTCATGGGTGAGGGGTCGGTTCTTTTATATACATATATATATATATATATATATATATATATACATATACACATAATTGCTCAAATTAAAACAGTCTCTTTATTCAATGTGAAAATGTTTGTCCCCTTGCAGCTGGCATAACACTCTTCTGCCCATCGACATTCTTCATTGTGGTCCACACCGAATATGGGCTTGACCTCGAGATTCAGCTTTCACCCATTATGCAGGTCTACATCAAAGCCAGTGTTTCCAATAAGGGAAAACTCAAGGGTGTGTTTTACTTCTTTTGATTACAGTGCAAAATATCCACCTTTTGCAGTGAGTGTTGTATTAAGTATCATTATCTTCATCCAGGTCTTTGTGGAGATTTTAATGATGTGGAAGCTGATGACTTCAGAACCACAAATGGATTGACTGAGGGAACGGCTGGGACATTCGTCAACACCTGGAAGAGCAAAACAAGCTGCCCCGATGTGACAAACATACTCGGGGACCCCTGCATTTCGAGCATACACAAGGGTAGGTCACAGACATCGTACTCCATATTTTAATATCATTCTTCACAACATTTTACCAATAAACATGTTTATTTGTTTTTGTAGAGAAATATGCCAAACACTGGTGCCGCTTGCTGTCAGACACAAAAGGGATTTTTGCAAAGTGCCATTCTGTAATAAACCCGGAAGTCTATCAAGCTGTAAGAAGTGATTTATTTTTGCATGCAGTCTAATGTATTGTACGTTCATTTGTGTTGTTTTACTTATTTAACATTTCAACTATTCATTTAGCTTTTTGCTGCTTCTCTCCGCAGTCCTGTATTTATGACACCTGCGCCTGTGATAACAGTGAGGAGTGCATGTGTGCTGCCATATCCTCCTATGTCCACGCATGTGCCGCTGAAGGTGTCTTATTGAACGGATGGAGGAACACTGCATGCCGTAAGTTAAACTATCAAATGTGAAATAAAAGTCGATATTCATTTCTACTATTCAAACACCAAGTGAACCTGTTTCCTTTCAAAAGAGAAATACACGACCGGCTGCCCTTCTACTTTTGTGTATGGCTACCAAATGACGAGCTGCGGTCGCACCTGCCGCTCTCTCAGTCAGTCAGATTCGACATGTGAGATTAAATTTACCCCGCTCGATGGCTGCGGCTGCGCTGAAGGAACTTACCTCAATGAGCAGGGAAAGTGTGTGTCAGACTCACAATGCCCCTGTCATATGAAAAACAAGCTGGTACGTTCCGGGCAGGTCATCAAGGTCAATGCACAAACTTGGTGAGGATTTCAATATTTCTACTGAAATTAAAGCAGAGCAATATTTTTTTTCTGATTATTTTGGGGGTTATTTTATGCTTTTATTAGTCAGCTGAAGGTAGCGAGAAGAGAGCGAGATGAGAAGAGAGCGAGATGAGAAGAGAGAAAGATGAGAAGAGAGAGAGATTGGGAATGACGTGCAACAAAGGAGGAGAACTGGGGATGTTGCGGTTCATGATCGGTGCTTAACACCCAGGCCATCAGGGCTCCTCTAGAGAAGAGGTTCTACAAGAAAGACAATATACCGGGGACCCCCTTCATGTATGTCCCTTGGAATCATTTGACTTTGCCCATTTCTATAGTTTTAGTTATGTGAAAGAACAATACAAGAGAAATGTATTAAAAAGATAAATAGATTTGTTAGATTAGAACGCAATCTATGAACTATTACACTGCAGATTTAAAAATGAAAATATTATTCGTTGAACCATGAAGCCTTTGAACCCCTGGGGGGGTCACTGGTCATTTCAGAGAGAGAGCGTTCCTATTGGCTGTATAATGGCTGTTCATTCAACAAAGGCAGCTGTCAATCACACACAAATTCTGATCAAACAGTCAAACTAGGCAGCGCTGATCAAATATGAATCAATATTCTGTTACTTTAATGACTATTTCTCACCTCAAATGTTTCCAGAAACATCTTGTAGTGTACTGTTTAGCTGTAAAATGAGAAAGTTTGCTCTGGCTGCTTGGTATTTCCTCAACTGATCTCAAGATGGCTGCCGGGTCACAAACTTTCTCATTTGCGAGTGACTGAGTCATGGCTCTCATAGACGGCAGGCTCCAGCTCGGCTCTGATTGTTTGTTTTCCTCCGGTCTGTGAAAACTTGCAGATGCCATTAGGAGCACCGGAGGACACCAGAGGCACATGATTGTTTTCAGATTACCTGTCTCATTAACTACTGTCAGGATATAGCGACCGTTTTATAAAAATAACTTTTTTTAATCATATTTGCTCCAACTCTACCCACTGCAGCTTTAACCAACAAATAGTATGTCGTACATAGTGAATTACTACCCTTACTAAACAACTTTTCTTCTCTTTATTCTTATCAGCAAAGCGAATGCTTTATTGCTCTTTTCTTATTATTTTGCCTATTTAAACGCTGCGCTGTAAAAACAGTTCTGCAAGCCTGAATTTGTTCTAATTGCTGATGCACTGCAGTGCTTCTTATTTCATTGGGTTTTATGCTCCATTTGCACTGTTTATACTGACTTTCATTTTGACGGAGTGGCACGTCGTGCTAGTGGACGGCAAGACGTTTCTGGGTTTAACCTCTCGTTTGCGTGGGTTTCCTCTCGAGGCTTTGGTTTAATACCCAAGTCCAAAAACAGTATTTTGTGAATTGGAATCACTAAACTGCTCACGTGAATGTGATTATCTGTTTGTATGTGTGATAGACCAGAGACCAATCAGGTGTGCACTGCTTTTCACTCAGTATGTGCTGAAATAGTCACCAGAATTAACCGCGCAAGTCTTTTTATGCATTTCAGCACCTGCCGTAATGGAAAACTAAGATGTACAGGAAGAGAAATAAGTCATTGTAGGTACAAAGCACTCAGCTCATCATAGTATTCTTCAATAGCAAAGCACAGTATGAGCAACACGTCCTTTGTAACACACTATCATTGTCTTCAGCGTGCACCAAGCCAATGGTTTTCTTCAACTGCTCAAGCACAAAGCCAGGTGACAAAGGATCCGACTGCCAAAAAAGCTGCCAGACACTGGACACAGAATGTGTAAGATTGAGATACTGGTTCATGGCTGTTGTTGAATATTATATATAACGTGTATATCGTAGCAGCATGTTAAATACTTTGCTGTTACACTGTATAGGTCAGTACACAGTGTGTGTCAGGCTGTGTATGTCCAGATGACCTGCTGTCCGATGGTAAAGGAGGCTGTGTTAAGAAGGAGAACTGTCCATGCACATATAATGGAGATTCCTATAATTCTGGACAGACTGTCACTGTGGACTGCAATACCTGGTGAGCCCTTTAATTCTTCCCACACTAATGTAGTGTTGTGTCAGTTCACTGTTGTGTGTGTGTGTGTGTGTGTGTGTGTGTGTGTGTGTGTGTGTGTGTGTGTGTGTGTGTGTGCGTGTTTTTTTATTTGTGGATATACAGTATAACTTGACATCACTTCATTAAATCACAGCACTTGCAAAAGCAGAAAATGGGAATGTACAGATCGGGAGTGTGACGGAACCTGTACCATATATGGAGAAGGGCATTACATCACTTTTGATGAAAAGAAATTCTCCTTTAATGGGGATTGTGGCTACATCTTCACTGAGGTATTGCACAGACTCATATCTAGTCTTTGTGATTTGTCAAAAGTCAGTCTCGTAATACTGACATTAATATCTTGCAGGATCACTGTGGGGATGACACGAATGGCACCTTTAGGGTCCTGACTGAGAGCATCCCATGTGGAACAAGTGAAAGCATCTGCTCCACTGCTATCAAGCTCTTCTTAGGGGTACATAACACTATCATATGCGTGTAAACTTATTTTTTAAATGCTGAAAATAACATTGCAAGTTTACAAATGAGCATGTTTTGTTTCTTTCAGAACAATGAAATTGTTCTTTCAGAGGAAAGTGTCAGAGTTATCAAACAAAGCAAAGGGCTGGAGATACCCTATAAAGTCCACACTATGGGCATATATCTTGTCATTGAGGCCAAGAATGGTCTTGTTCTCATTTGGAATAAGAAGACAACACTCATGATCAAGCTCAAGCCCACATTCAAGGTGGGTGAAGAGATATACATGGGCGTTCAGATAAATGTTAAATAAGGTTGCCATTTTACAAATTTACTAGATCTCATTTTATTCCAGGGAAAAATCTGTGGTCTGTGTGGGAATTACGATGGGAATATCAAGAACGATTTCACCACCAGAAACAAAGAAGTTGTGGTTGAAGCCCTTGAGTTTGGAAACAGCTGGAAAGCGTCACATCTTTGCCCTAATGCACACTCACACAAAAATCCCTGCAGTCTGTACTCACACAGGCAGGCATGGGCTCTAAAACACTGCAGCATTATCAACAGTAAAGTATTTGCTGTTTGCCATTCAAAGGTAAGAAATCTGCCAAGTAACCGTCTACTCAATTACTTTCTGTATAATTAGCAATCAGAATATAATTCAGCCTCTTCTTACATCTACAATGGTTTCCTTCAAAAAAAGGTGGATCCACAAAACTATTATGATGCATGTGTGAAAGACACGTGTTCCTGCAACTCAGGAGGAGATTGTGAGTGTTTCTGCTCAGCTGTCGCAGCCTACGCAGCGGCCTGTAATGAGGCCGGAGCCTGCGTGAGATGGAGAACTCCCAAAATCTGCCGTGAGTGTTTTATTTGTGTTTCTGTGAGGAGATAAACAAAAAATACAATGTGTGATCATAATCACCATCTGTCAGCATCCCCTTTGTCATCTAAATGATATCATTTGTAAATAAAGCCTGACCCTCATTTTATTATGAAGATTTTATACATAATTAAGTTATCTTTTATTGTATCTTGTTAATATTCTTTTCTTTTGTTTCATTAGCTCTATTCTGTGATTTTTACAATGCTGATGGAGAGTGTGAATGGCACTACGAGCCTTGTGGAAAACCATGCATGAAGACATGCAGGAATCCCTCAGGAGTATGCTACAATCACATTCCAGCACTAGAAGGTAGAAATGACATGAAAGTAATAGTGTGTGTATTTTTAAGATTATAATTAGAGAGTTAGCCATGCATGATGTTTTCTAGTAAAGCCCATCGGTTAAGCACAATTGTGCTTACTGTCGTGTTATAGTCTTTTCATTCACTTTAACCACTCATAGATTCTCACATGATTTAGGCTAGACTTCCTGTCTGTACCTATTCTGTGCTAGTTCTGCAATTTACAGTAACGTTTAACTTTTTAAGGATGCTACCCAAGTTGCCCGCCTGAACGATCTTATTTGGAAGAAGCTACCATGAAGTGTGTGTCACGGGAAAAATGTGGCTGCTATGATAACGAAGGGAAGCATTACAAAGAAGGGGAACTCATGCCTCCGAAGGAAAACTGTTACACCTGGTAGGTCACTTTCCATCTTGTTAATGCTGCAGTTAGTGCAAAAGTTAATGATAACCTTTATATTGTTTTTACAAAGCTGGCATTATGAAATATAGTATACTAATATCATACAATCATGTTGTTTAGCTATATTTTAAACCTTATTTATATATTTATACTGTATAGTTAATAAATTAATTATTGTGAAAATAAGTAAAAACAAGACAGGAACATAAGACATGAGGACTCTATTTTCACAAATTCTGCAGCGCGGCGCAGATCACAGTTAAGTGTGCCTTAGCTAGTGCATTAGAGGTATACCAAACACATTTTTGGTAATTTTGTGGCCAGACACGCCTGGCGCACTTGGATAAAGAGTGAAATCAGAACATTATAGATGGGCTTGTTAGAGGTTGTGACAATGATGGTCAATGACATTCGTTACTTTCATCCCCTTTATACACAGGGCTCTCCCCGGAATGTTTGGGAATGTTTCCCACAGTTTGTGAACCGGGTAGAGAGTTTTCCTCAAAGGAAACGTATTGTTGTCTGGGACCTGCAGAGCTTATAAAATGCTTCAGCCCCTCGAGACCCTCAAAAGGGATAAGTGGGTATAGCTAATAGATAGATTGATGAATAATTCTTTTAAAGTTGAATTCATGTTTCTGAACATGTTGAAGATCATACAGGCACTGTGTTTTCCGTGTGTAGTACAGCGCGACTTTATTTATCATCACAATCCATAAAATAACCATCTGCAGTTAAATACCACTGTACAGCCATAGCATGTTTGCATGTTGTTGCCTCCGCCAAGGCCAAGGGCCTTGAAGGAGGTTATGTTTTCACCAGCATTGGTTTGTTTGTTTGTTTGTTTGTCTGTCCGTTTGCAGGATTACTCCAAAAGTTCGAGATGGATTTGAATGAAATTTTTTGGAGGGGTGGGGTGTAGCACAATGAACAATCCATTAGAATTTGGTGGCGATCCGGATCATGATCCGGATTCAGGAACTTTTTTAAGGATTCTTATCAGCCTGAGCATTAAGACCACAGGGTATAACACATGCGCAGTGTAACTGATGACGTGTTGATGACGCATGACCCCGCCTCCTTCCTTCTTCGAGCAGAGAGATAGGTGTGTGGATGTGTGGCGAGGCTCTGAGGTGCGGCGGGAGCTGCTGGCCGTCTGCGTCGAGAAAGAAAAAAGTGGTAGATGACGGGATGAGAGATAACGTAGTGTAACGTTACCCAGACATAACAAGGCTGATGGATGAGAGAGGCATCCGCCGATACGTAACACGGAAACACACCGTGTTAATAATAAGCCGACCACCTCACGATACCGCCAGCTGTGAGCTGTGATCTGTTTTTCCGAGTGCCATTCTAGTATTTTTTTTATTTCTGAAATTAGATTTAAAGTTTAATTCAGTTAGATCTGTTTTAAATGAAACCTGCATGTAGTCTTGCTCGATGTTTGGATGAGACACCAGGGGCAGACTGGCAGGAATTGACAGTCCTGAGAGAGAAGTTTGAATTGGTCTATGATTTTTCATGGAACTGTGTGAACTGTTATTAATGCCTCAGTCTCCAACATGTCTGGTGATTTACACAGCAGTAGAAACTGTAGAATAGTTAGTTATAGGACAACGTTGATGTGTGCATTAGCACAGAGCTTTCTGTGGCTATTTTGCAACAATCTGTTGCTTTTTGAACAAAATTTAACCAGCAGATCTGCCATGTGTAATTGTCCCTTGACAGTGCGCAACACTCCAATTAGAGACTGCAGATGAAACAAATACCTGTGCCCTCAGATAATTCTGAAGAGAGTCATAGTGTACAGTTAATGAAAGGCCATCAGTATAGGCTAAGAGCTATCAAGGATGCAATATGGTGGTAGGAATCACTCGTCAATTTTTATTCTCTCTTGCTGGTATGATCACATGTCAGCTAGTAGAAGAATGTGGAATAAAAGTGGAAAGACAAGCAAAATATGAATAAATGGGGTTTCAAATGAATGTGCCTTCACCAAATACAGTGACCAAAATATTATGGAACACAAGTGCACTGACGCCTCATTCTTGCCACACCTTCTGCCGCGCCTCTCCTGCCACTGGGTGCGCAGTAAGATACCAATCCAGCGCAGTCAAGGAAAATTGCATCAGTGCGTCCCAAGAAAATACCACTTTGCTGGTGTGATGCTGCGTTCTGTGCCGTGCCCCAACACCAAGATAGTACCCTCTGTGTTCATACATTGTGTTTACACTTTTCTTCTTTTATTTACCTTTTAGTTATTGTTCTTCAACAAAGATGGAGTGCAGCTATGGCGTCAAAGGTTAGTATGGCTATGACACTTTCTGTGATTGATCATAACTTACAGATTAATTGAAAAGACAATAATATGAATCTATTGAAACAATAAAGATTCACATAATTCTTATATATTTATTTATTTATTATGCAGCTTGCACTTGTTCATATATGGGACGTACGTTCAAGTATGGAGATATAGTCTATGACACACATGATGGAGATGGAACCTGTATCACGGCTGTTTGTGGAGAAAAAGGAAATATTACCAGAACCATAGTCACCTGCTCTACAACTGTACCCTCAACAACTGTACCCTCAACAACTGTACCCACAACAACATTTTCTTTTACAACAATTGGTAAGAATAAGAGACTTAAAAATGCAGGTTTGGAAGATTTCCAAAATTCTCCTCTTTTTCGGTGTATTTTGACTCTTTTAAAGATATGATTTCATCTTTTTTTTTTGACAGTCACAGAAAAAACGACCACAACAACAACTCCAACGTCTCCCACTCCAAGTGTTACAACTGAGGCCGTGACAACTATTCAGACCTTCTCAACACCAAGGGTTTCGACAAGGTCTACAACAACAACAGTGCCATCATCCTCAACGTCTGCATCCACAACTGGCATACATGTATCCAGTACAATCAAAACAACCACAGAAGAACCCAGCACTACTGCTGCCACAACCACAAAAGAAACTACCACAACATCCAGTGGTTGCTATGTTTGTACATGGTCAGATTGGAAGAACAATAATTATCCTGATATGAACAATGGTGGAGATTTTGAACCCATTGATAAAATTACTGATCCAGATCTGAGTTTTTGTAGAAAACATCTGGAAATAGAATGTAGAGCAACACAATACAAGGATATATCTTTGAAAGAACTAGGTCAAAAAGTAATATGCAACCCAAGAGATGGACTGATCTGTCGTAACAAAGACCAAGGTACACCTCCTGTGTGTTATGACTATGAAATACGAGTAAAATGTTGCATTAACACATGTGAGTCTTCAACCTCAGCAACATCCACAGAAAAATCCACCACAACCACAGAAAAGCCTACCTCCACAAAAACAACTGAAACTCCAACAAAAACACCCACAATCACAGAAGAATCCACAACAACCACAGAAAGGACCACCACCCCAGCAACAACAGAAAAGCCCACCACAACCACAGAAAAGCCTACCACAACTACCACAGTCACAGAAAAACCCACCACAACCACAGAAACGGAACAAACTACTGCTGCCACAACAACTGAAGAACCCAGTACCCCAGTAAAAACCACAGAAAAGCCTACCACAACTACCACAGTCACAGAAAAACCCACCACAACCAAAGAAGAGCCTACCACTACAACCACAGTCACAGAAAAACCCACCACAACCACAGAAACGGAACAAACTACTGCTGCCACAACAACTGAAGAACCCAGTACCCCAGTAAAAACCACAGAAAAGCCTACCACAACTACCACAGGCACAGAAAAACCCACCACAACCAAAGAAGAGCCTACCACTACAACCACAGTCACAGAAAAACCCACCACAACCACAGAAACGGAACAAACTACTGCTGCCACAACAACTGAAGAACCCAGTACCCCAGTAAAAACCACAGAAAAGCCTAACACAACTACCACAGTCACAGAAAAACCCACCACAACCAAAGAAGAGCCTACCACTACAACCACAGTCACAGAAAAACCCACCACAACCACAGAAACGGAACAAACTACTGCTGCCACAACAACTGAAGAACCCAGTACCCCAGTAAAAACCACAGAAAAGCCTAACACAACTACCACAGTCACAGAAAAACCCACCACAACCAAAGAAGAGCCTACCACTACAACCACAGTCACAGAAAAACCCACCACAACCACAGAAAAGCCTACCACCACAACCACAGTCACAGAAAAACCCACCACAACCACAGAAACGGAACAAACTATTGCTGCCACAACAACTGAAGAACCCAGTACCCCAGTAAAAACCACAGAAAAGCCTACCACAACTACCACAGTCACAGAAAAACCCACCACAACCAAAGAAGAGCCTACTACTACAACCACAGTCACAGAAAAACCCACCACAACCACAGAAAAGCCTACCACCACAAAAACAACTGAAACTCCAACAAATACACCCACAATCACAGAAGAACCCAGCACTACTGCTGCCACAACCACAAAAGAAACTACCACAACATCCAGTGGTTGCTATGTTTGTACATGGTCAGATTGGAAGAACAATAATTATCCTGATATGAACAATGGTGGAGATTTTGAACCCATTGATAAAATTACTGATCCAGATCTGAGTTTTTGTAGAAAACATCTGGAAATAGAATGTAGAGCAACACAATACAAGGATATATCTTTGAAAGAACTAGGTCAAAAAGTAATATGCAACCCAAGAGATGGACTGATCTGTCATAACAAAGACCAAGGTCCACCTCCTGTGTGTTATGACTATGAAATACGAGTAAAATGTTGCATTAACACATGTGAGTCTTCAACCTCAGCAACATCCACAGAAAAACCCACCACAACCACAGAAAAGCCTACCACCACAAAAACAACTGAAACTCCAACAAAAACACCCACAATCACAGAAGAATCCACAACAACCACAGAAAGGACCACCACCCCAGCAACAACAGAAAAGCCCACCACAACCACAGAAAAGCCTACCACAACTACCACAGTCACAGAAAAACCCACCACAACCACAGAAACGGAACAAACTACTGCTGCCACAACAACTGAAGAACCCAGTACCCCAGTAAAAACCACAGAAAAGCCTACCACAACTACCACAGTCACAGAAAAACCCACCACAACCAAAGAAGAGCCTACCACTACAACCACAGTCACAGAAAAACCCACCACAACCACAGAAACGGAACAAACTACTGCTGCCACAACAACTGAAGAACACAGTACCCCAGTAAAAACCACAGAAAAGCCTACCACAACTACCACAGTCACAGAAAAACCCACCACAACCAAAGAAGAGCCTACCACTACAACCACAGTCACAGAAAAACCCACCACAACCACAGAAACGGAACAAACTACTGCTGCCACAACAACTGAAGAACACAGTACCCCAGTAAAAACCACAGAAAAGCCTAACACAACTACCACAGTCACAGAAAAACCCACCACAACCACAGAAAAGCCTACCACAAAAACAACTGAAACTCCAACCAAAACACCCACAATCACAGAAGAATCCACAACAACCACAGAAAGACCCACCACCCCAGCAACAACAGAAAAGGCAACGACAACAACCACAGAAAAACCCATTACTACTGCTGTTACTACAACTAAAAAACCCACCACAACGACCGGTGGAGTTGTTACAAATCCAGTGGTTACAACAACAATCTTAACAAATCCCCAGGACAAAATTACAACTACAAGACCCACAGAAAAACCCACAACGTCCACAATCACAGAAAGTCCCACCACAAAAACCACAATCTCAGAAAAACCCACCACAACCACGGAAAAGGAACAAACTACTGCTGCCACAACAACTGAAGAACCCAGCACCCCAGTAAAAACCACAGAAAAGCCTATCACAACTACCACAGTCACAGAAAAACCCACCACAACCAAAGAAGAGCCTACCACTACAACCACAGTCACAGAAAAACCCACCACAACCACAGAAAAGCCTACCACCACAACCACAGTCACAGAAAAACCCACCACAACCACAGAAACGGAACAAACTATTGCTGCCACAACAACTGAAGAACCCAGTACCCCAGTAAAAACCACAGAAAAGCCTACCACAACTACCACAGTCACAGAAAAACCCACCACAACCAAAGAAGAGCCTACTACTACAACCACAGTCACAGAAAAACCCACCACAACCACAGAAAAGCCTACCACCACAAAAACAACTGAAACTCCAACAAATACACCCACAATCACAGAAGAACCCAGCACTACTGCTGCCACAACCACAAAAGAAACTACCACAACATCCAGTGGTTGCTATGTTTGTACATGGTCAGATTGGAAGAACAATAATTATCCTGATATGAACAATGGTGGAGATTTTGAACCCATTGATAAAATTACTGATCCAGATCTGAGTTTTTGT
The DNA here is from genome assembly GCA_916701645.2 of Sebastolobus alascanus. Classification (NCBI taxonomy): domain Eukaryota; kingdom Metazoa; phylum Chordata; class Actinopteri; order Perciformes; family Sebastidae; genus Sebastolobus; species Sebastolobus alascanus. The sequence goes on from CAKAOJ020000022.1 coordinate 371,765, forward strand.
AGAAAACATCTGGAAATAGAATGTAGAGCAACACAATACAAGGATATATCTTTGAAAGAACTAGGTCAAAAAGTAATATGCAACCCAAGAGATGGACTGATCTGTCATAACAAAGACCAAGGTACACCTCCTGTGTGTTATGACTATGAAATACGAGTAAAATGTTGCATTAACACATGTGAGTCTTCAACCTCAGCAACATCCACAGAAAAACCCACCACAACCACAGAAAAGCCTACCACCACAAAAACAACTGAAACTCCAACAAAAACACCCACAATCACAGAAGAATCCACAACAACCACAGAAAGGACCACCACCCCAGCAACAACAGAAAAGCCCACCACAACCACAGAAAAGCCTACCACAACTACCACAGTCACAGAAAAACCCACCACAACCACAGAAACGGAACAAACTACTGCTGCCACAACAACTGAAGAACCCAGTACCCCAGTAAAAACCACAGAAAAGCCTACCACAACTACCACAGTCACAGAAAAACCCACCACAACCAAAGAAGAGCCTACCACTACAACCACAGTCACAGAAAAACCCACCACAACCACAGAAACGGAACAAACTACTGCTGCCACAACAACTGAAGAACCCAGTACCCCAGTAAAAACCACAGAAAAGCCTACCACAACTACCACAGTCACAGAAAAACCCACCACAACCAAAGAAGAGCCTACCACTACAACCACAGTCACAGAAAAACCCACCACAACCACAGAAACGGAACAAACTACTGCTGCCACAACAACTGAAGAACCCAGTACCCCAGTAAAAACCACAGAAAAGCCTAACACAACTACCACAGTCACAGAAAAACCCACCACAACCACAGAAAAGCCTACCACAAAAACAACTGAAACTCCAACCAAAACACCCACAATCACAGAAGAATCCACAACAACCACAGAAAGACCCACCACCCCAGCAACAACAGAAAAGGCAACGACAACAACCACAGAAAAACCCATTACTACTGCTGTTACTACAACTAAAAAACCCACCACAACGACCGGTGGAGTTGTTACAAATCCAGTGGTTACAACAACAATCTTAACAAATCCCCAGGACAAAATTACAACTACAAGACCCACAGAAAAACCCACAACGTCCACAATCACAGAAAGTCCCACCACAAAAACCACAATCTCAGAAAAACCCACCACAACCACGGAAAAGGAACAAACTACTGCTGCCACAACAACTGAAGAACCCAGCACCCCAGTAAAACCACAGAAAAGCCTATCACAACTACCACAGTCACAGAAAAACCCACCACAACCACAGAAGAGCCTACCACTACAACCACAGTCACAGAAAAACCCACCACAACCACAGAAAAGCCCACCACAACCACAGAAAAGCCTACCATAACAACCACAGTCACAGAAAAACCCCACCACAACCACAGAAAAAACCCACCACAACCACAGAAAAGCCTACCACAACCACAGTCACAGAAAAAACCCACCACAAACCACAGAAAAGCCCACCACAACTACCACAGTCCACAGAAAAACCCACCACAACCACAGAAAAGCCTACCACCACAAAAACCACAATGTGCAAATAAACAGTACCATAAAAACCACAGAAAACCACCACAACCACAGAAGAAAACCACCACAAACAGAAACTCCACAAAAACACAAATCAAAAAACCCACAACCACAGAAGACCACACAACCAAAAAACCCACCACCCAGAACAACAAAAAGCACAAAAACCACAAACCCATACAACTGCTCACAACAAAACCCCCACAAACGAGTACAAACCATGTCACAACAAAAACCCAGAAAAACTACAAACCCACAGAAAACCCACCACACAGAAAGCCAAAACCACAATCCAGAAAACCCACCAACACGGAAAGCCTACCCCACAACAATAAGAACACCAAAAAACACAGAAAGCCTACAAACCAATCCAAAAACCCCCACAACACAGAAGACCACACTAAACCACACACAAAAACCACCACAACACAGAACCACAAAAAGAAACAACAAAGAGAAAAACCCAACAGAAAAAACAACACAAAAAGTACACAAAACAGTCCAACAAAAACACCCACAATCACAGAAGAATCCACAACAACCACAGAAAGGACCACCACCCCAGCAACAACAGAAAAGCCCACCACAACCACAGAAAAGCCTACCACAACTACCACAGTCACAGAAAAACCCACCACAACCACAGAAACGGAACAAACTACTGCTGCCACAACAACTGAAGAACCCAGTACCCCAGTAAAAACCACAGAAAAGCCTACCACAACTACCACAGTCACAGAAAAACCCACCACAACCAAAGAAGAGCCTACCACTACAACCACAGTCACAGAAAAACCCACCACAACCACAGAAACGGAACAAACTACTGCTGCCACAACTGAAGAACCCAGTACCCCAGTAAAAACCACAGAAAAGCCTACCACAACTACCACAGTCACAGAAAAACCCACCACAACCAAAGAAGAGCCTACCACTACAACCACAGTCACAGAAAAACCCACCACAACCACAGAAACGGAACAAACTACTGCTGCCACAACAACTGAAGAACCCAGTACCCCAGTAAAAACCACAGAAAAGCCTAACACAACTACCACAGTCACAGAAAAACCCACCACAACCAAAGAAGAGCCTACCACTACAACCACAGTCACAGAAAAACCCACCACAACCACAGAAACGGAACAAACTACTGCTGCCACAACAACTGAAGAACCCAGTACCCCAGTAAAAACCACAGAAAAGCCTAACACAACTACCACAGTCACAGAAAAACCCACCACAACCAAAGAAGAGCCTACCACTACAACCACAGTCACAGAAAAACCCACCACGAAAAGCCTACCACCACAACCACAGTCACAGAAAAACCCACCACAACCACAGAAAAGCCTACCACCACAAAAACAACTGAAACTCCAACAAAAACACCCACAATCACAGAAGAATCCACAACAACCACAGAAAGGACCACCACCCCAGCAACAACAGAAAAGCCCACCACAACCACAGAAAAGCCTACCACAACTACCACAGTCACAGAAAAACCCACCACAACCACAGAAACGGAACAAACTACTGCTGCCACAACAACTGAAGAACCCAGTACCCCAGTAAAAACCACAGAAAAGCCTACCACAACTACCACAGTCACAGAAAAACCCACCACAACCAAAGAAGAGCCTACCACTACAACCACAGTCACAGAAAAACCCACCACAACCACAGAAACGGAACAAACTACTGCTGCCACAACAACTGAAGAACCCAGTACCCCAGTAAAAACCACAGAAAAGCCTACCACAACTACCACAGTCACAGAAAAACCCACCACAACCAAAGAAGAGCCTACTACTACAACCACAGTCACAGAAAAACCCACCACAACCACAGAAACGGAACAAACTACTGCTGCCACAACAACTGAAGAACCCAGTACCCCAGTAAAAACCACAGAAAAGCCTACCACAACTACCACAGTCACAGAAAAACCCACCACAACCAAAGAAGAGCCTACCACTACAACCACAGTCACAGAAAAACCCACCACAACCACAGAAAAGCCTACCACCACAACCACAGTCACAGAAAAACCCACCACAACCACAGAAAAGCCTACCACCACAAAAACAACTGAAACTCCAACAAATACACCCACAATCACAGAAGAACCCAGCACTACTGCTGCCACAACCACAAAAGAAACTACCACAACATCCAGTGGTTGCTATGTTTGTACATGGTCAGATTGGAAGAACAATAATTATCCTGATATGAACAATGGTGGAGATTTTGAACCCATTGATAAAATTACTGATCCAGATCTGAGTTTTTGTAGAAAACATCTGGAAATAGAATGTAGAGCAACACAATACAAGGATATATCTTTGAAAGAACTAGGTCAAAAAGTAATATGCAACCCAAGAGATGGACTGATCTGTCGTAACAAAGACCAAGGTACACCTCCTGTGTGTTATGACTATGAAATACGAGTAAAATGTTGCATTAACACATGTGAGTCTTCAACCTCAGCAACATCCACAGAAAAACCCACCACAACCACAGAAAAGCCTACCACCACAAAAACAACTGAAACTCCAACAAAAACACCCACAATCACAGAAGAATCCACAACAACCACAGAAAGGACCACCACCCCAGCAACAACAGAAAAGCCCACCACAACCACAGAAAAGCCTACCACAACTACCACAGTCACAGAAAAACCCACCACAACCACAGAAACGGAACAAACTACTGCTGCCACAACAACTGAAGAACCCAGTACCCCAGTAAAAACCACAGAAAAGCCTACCACAACTACCACAGTCACAGAAAAACCCACCACAACCAAAGAAGAGCCTACCACTACAACCACAGTCACAGAAAAACCCACCACAACCACAGAAACGGAACAAACTACTGCTGCCACAACAACTGAAGAACCCAGTACCCCAGTAAAAACCACAGAAAAGCCTACCACAACTACCACAGTCACAGAAAAACCCACCACAACCAAAGAAGAGCCTACCACTACAACCACAGTCACAGAAAAACCCACCACAACCACAGAAACGGAACAAACTACTGCTGCCACAACAACTGAAGAACCCAGTACCCCAGTAAAAACCACAGAAAAGCCTAACACAACTACCACAGTCACAGAAAAACCCACCACAACCACAGAAAAGCCTACCACAAAAACAACTGAAACTCCAACCAAAACACCCACAATCACAGAAGAATCCACAACAACCACAGAAAGACCCACCACCCCAGCAACAACAGAAAAGGCAACGACAACAACCACAGAAAAACCCATTACTACTGCTGTTACTACAACTAAAAAACCCACCACAACGACCGGTGGAGTTGTTACAAATCCAGTGGTTACAACAACAATCTTAACAAATCCCCAGGACAAAATTACAACTACAAGACCCACAGAAAAACCCACAACGTCCACAATCACAGAAAGTCCCACCACAAAAACCACAATCACAGAAAAACCCACCACAACCACGGAAAAGGAACAAACTACTGCTGCCACAACAACTGAAGAACCCAGCACCCCAGTAAAAACCACAGAAAAGCCTATCACAACTACCACAGTCACAGAAAAACCCACCACAACCACAGAAGAGCCTACCACTACAACCACAGTCACAGAAAAACCCACCACAACCACAGAAAAGCCCACCACAACCACAGAAAAGCCTACCACAACAACCACAGTCACAGAAAAACCCACCACAACCACAGAAAAACCCACCACAACCACAGAAAAGCCTACCACAACAACCACAGTCACAGAAAAACCCACCACAACCACAGAAAAGCCCACCACAACTACCACAGTCACAGAAAAACCCACCACTACCACAGAAAAGCCTACCACCACAAAAACAACTGAAACTCCAACAAAAACACCCACAATCACAGAAGAATCCACAACAACCACAGAAAGGACCACCACCCCAGCAACAACAGAAAAGCCCACCACAACCACAGAAAAGCCTACCACAACTACCACAGTCACAGAAAAACCCACCACAACCACAGAAACGGAACAAACTACTGCTGCCACAACAACTGAAGAACCCAGTACCCCAGTAAAAACCACAGAAAAGCCTACCACAACTACCACAGTCACAGAAAAACCCACCACAACCAAAGAAGAGCCTACCACTACAACCACAGTCACAGAAAAACCCACCACAACCACAGAAACGGAACAAACTACTGCTGCCACAACAACTGAAGAACCCAGCACCCCAGTAAAAACCACAGAAAAGCCTATCACAACTACCACAGTCACAGAAAAACCCACCACAACCACAGAAGAGCCTACCACTACAACCACAGTCACAGAAAAACCCACCACAACCACAGAAAAGCCTACCACCACAACCACAGAAAAGCCCACCACAACCACAGAAAAGCCTACCACAACAACCACAGTCACAGAAAAACCCACCACAACCACAGAAAAACCCACCACAACCACAGAAAAGCCTACCACAACAACCACAGTCACAGAAAAACCCACCACAACCACAGAAACGGAACAAACTACTGCTGCCACAACAACTGAAGAACCCAGCACCCCATTAAAATCCACAGAAAAGCCTACCACAACTACCACAGTCACAGAAAAACCCACCACAACCACAGAAAAACCGACAGTAACAGAAAAATCCACCACAGCATCCCCAGAAAAGACCACTATTGAAACTCCAAGTGTAACACCTTCAACTACTCAGTCTTCAACACCAGTCAGAACAACTTTATGTTTCTGCAAGTACATGGATCAACTTTTTTCTCCTGGTAAGCAATCGGCTATTGCCATCAATTGTTGTTCATATTATTATTAGTAAAATTTTGGTCATGGTTACACCTGTCCTTACAATGCAACCTGGAACATCTGATCATAACAGATAGCCTAAACTGTAAGGTGTTTATGCTCTGAGGTCAAATCCTGTTTGCATTGAGATTTATTATCATAATCCACATTTTGCGTTGTCCTGAATTCCTTTTGGATCTCTGACAAAGTTCTAACCAAGATTTGGTAAAATTGCTGTGCATTTCGGCAGTACATGCGTCCAACAAAACAGTTGTTATTCTTTCACGGAAGGCGTTTTCCATCTTTGTCCATGCAGTAGTGACTCCTACTGGTTGGTCATGGCGCCTGCACAGTGGAGGGATAAGTGACCACAACTAGAAACTTTGGTCGCCAAAATGTGGCAATTGGAACCGTATTTATCCAGGAACTATTTATGATATTGTAGAGTAAATTTAGATCTGATCACCAATCCTGACGTAGACTTTACATTTTAGTGTTCATTTATAAAACAATTTGGTTAGACTTATACTGTATACACAAACGTTCCATGATGAAGACAAAAGTAACCCTGGCACTGTAAGTTGTTTTTCTCACATCTTTAGTCATTTTTGATCTAACTGCCTTGGTTTTATTCTCATATAGGTAGCTTCATGTACAATAAGACTGATGGAGAAGGATGGTGTTTCACTGCATATTGCAATTTGACATGCAATGTTGAGAAACTTGCTAGACCATGTCACTCTACTACTCCACCAACGCCTACCACCACAGTGAAGCCTCACAAAGACTGTTCATATCTCAAGCCACCTAGAAAGGTATTTGAATTTAGTTATATAAACAATGAACCAATCATCTTAAAATAAAGAATTCTGTCATTATATACTGATCCCAAAGTTGGTCAAAACTGTTAAATCTCAGCTGGCTTCGTTTCCAGGGTCTCTCTTCTGAGAAAGCCTGAAACAAGATCTTTGATTCCCTTGGATAAAAGGAAGAAACTTCTAAACCATATTCTGCATACTCTCATTGGTCTTTTGAGTTTTCAATGAAAATATCAACAGTAAAGTGCAATAACAGTCGATAAATTCAACATGCAATTACTGATTCATTGAAATGCCTCCAATACCTCCATATTATAATTGCTGCTTGTTTGTTTATTTTCACACCGTAGTTCTTCCCTGGAAAAATTCCACAGCAGAGTAGAAATCCCTGTGACACTTTTTATGAGGCCCATGTCTATAATGCATTTTAAACATACTTATAATGCGTTATAATCTACTTATAGAACTGTATTATAGTTATAAGAGCAATAGAGTAATATTCATAATGCTTTATAACAGTAATCATAACACATTATTAGACATTTTGTAGTGAATTATAAGGATCAAGTATCATAATATTTAATTATTGCTGGTCACTCACTGACATTTTTTTGTTGTTGCAAGGATCATAGTGTATTATAATTACCATTGTTGTAATACATTAGAATCTTTTTAGAATGAATTATAATCACTGTTATAATGTGGTTATAATAATAATACTATAAGTGATCATTGTTTGCTTTAAAGCAGCAGTGGGTAGAAATGGAGCAAATATGATTAAAAAAAGTTAATATTTATAAGACGGTCACTATATCCTGTCAGTAGTACATGAGACAGGTAATCTGAAAAAAATCATGTGCCTCTGTGTCCTCCGGTGTCCTCCGGTGCTCCTAATGGCACCTGCAAGATTTCACAGACCGGAGGAAAACAACCAATCGGAGCTGATTTGGAGTCTGTCGTCCAGCTGCCGCCTATGACAGCTACTCGCGAACTCCTACCAAATGGTCAAACTAGGCAGCGCTGATCAAATATGAATCAATATTCTGTTCCTGTAATGCCTATTTCTTGACTCAAATGTTTTCAGAAACATCTTGTAGTGTACTGTTTAGCTGTAAAATAAGAAAGTTTGTGACCCGGCAGTCATGTTGAGATCAAGTTGAGGAAATACCAAGAACCGCCCACCAGCCAGAGCACAGCCAATAGGAACGCTCTCTCTGAAACCCATGAGTGGGATTGATAATAGCACTTGTGGATATACTGTATTTCATAAATGTCGATCTATGCTAAATAATTTCCTTGTTTCCTGGATTATATAAATTATAGATGTATATGTTGTGCATTTGCACCTGGGGGGCTCAAACATAATATTTATTTTACTGGTAGATTACTAAAAGTACTACTTTGCCCTTTATAGCATGGTGATTCCTGGAGTTCAAACGACTGCGTCACAGAAACCTGTGAAAATGGAAAAGTAATAACAGAACATGTGCCGTGTGAACCAGTGACCGTGCCTGAATGTGAAAATGGGCATCCACCAGTCAGGGTTTATGATGAACAAGGCTGCTGTTTCCACTATGACTGCAAATGTAAGTTCAAATGAAAGCCTTTTAAAATTTCACATTCAAGCAACATCTTAAAACTGCTACACTACAAAAAATACTACAATATATATACAGTTTTTCTTTTATGTAACACTCAATGTAATCTCAATCTAATATTTGCAGGTGTTTGCTCTGGCTGGGGAGATCCTCATTATGTGACATTTGATGGCCAGTATTATAGCTTCCAGAAAAACTGCACATATGTCCTCGTCAAAGAGATCATTCCTCGACACAATTTTAAGATTCTTATCGACAACGAAAACTGTAATCCCTCTGGAACTGTGACCTGTGCTAAAGCCTTGATCGTGTCTTACAAAAACTATGAAATCATTCTTACACAGGAGAGAAACCCAAGTACCGTGAACATGGTAAATTTTGCCACAACAGACTGTCATAACTCATTTAAATTACTTTACTTGAGTATATTCAAATGATATGCAGTGATAATGATGATGAAAAATGTTTCAGGTGTTCATCAATGGCAAGCAGGTATTCCCAACCTACTCTAATGATGACTTCATCATAACAAGTACAGCCATTGAGCTGCTTTTGAGAATCCCGGAAATTGAAGCAGTTGTGATATTCAAAGGGCTTTTATTCAGCGTTGACTTGCCGTTTTCCCTTTTCCACAACAACACAGAGGGACAGTGTGGTAAGATAATCGATTTGCTTTTAGAATAATCACGTTGAACAGCAAATGAGGCTGCATGTTACGGTCATAGATGAAAATATATAAACAGTGCTAGATTTAATATGAAAGTGCCAATGAATGTACCAAATGTGGTAACACATGGGTTGTAATATATATCTCATGTTATTTTCACAAGGTAACTGTGACAATAACAGGAAAAATGACTGCAGATTACCAAATGGCCAGATTCATCCCGATTGCACTCAGATGGGAAAGTGGCATGTGCCAGATAAGAATAAGCCATATTGTGAGAATCCATCTATTCCACCAACACCAAAACCAAATCCTACACAAACACCCTGCAAGCCTGATATTTGTGAAATTCTGATGAGCAAGTAAGAATTTACAGAAAAAAATATGAACACAATACGTCAATTCATTCTTTAGTATCACTCTCATTAACAGCCTTCTTTCTTTTGATTTGTACATTAAGGGTGTTTGAGGAATGCCACAAAGTAATCTCACCAGTACCGTTTTATCAGAGCTGTAAATTTGATGTTTGCAATGTGGGAAATGCCACCATCGGTTGTTCCAGTATGGAGGCATACGCCATGATGTGTGCTGACGCATCTGTCTGCATAGCCTGGAGGAAGGCTACAAACGGACAGTGTGGTAGGAAGGTTTAATTAATTGTTATTTTCACATGTCCAGATTACCTTTTGTCATCATATTGATGTTTAAATCCATTTTCTCTCCTTGTAGAATATAAATGTCCACAAAATAAGATCTACAAACCTTGTGGACCAACTGTTGTACCAACTTGCAATGCAAGGTAATCGCTCAGTTCTGTTATCAATATTATGAATCAAATAATTTCAGCAGCTTGTAATTTAACAAGACTAAGAGTCTATAGCCATGCTAGCGACTCTGAGAGGCTGTATGTAAATGTCATGCTAACAACATGCTCAAAATGACAATGCCAACATGCTGTGAAGCAATAATGTTTACCATGATCACCATATTAGCACTAAACACAAAGTACAGCTGAGGCTGATCAGAATGTAATTCATTTTGCAGATATTTGGTCATAAACTAAAGTATTGGACAAATTCAAATTTAGATTTGATGGTAGCAGTAGATGAGAAGTGAAGGGATTACCAAGGTCATTACAACTGATCCTGAGGGAGGCATGAATGTCTGTACCAAATAGCACTGCAATCCACCCAATACGTTTGAGACAGTTCACTTAAAACCAAAAATGTCAACCTCATGGTGGCACTAGGGGAAAGTCAGGGGGATCACCAAAGCCATTAGGATTTATCCTCTGGGGACCATGAATGTCTGCACAAAATGTCCTGGCAATCAATCAAATACTTGTTGAAATATTTCAGTCTGGACCAAAGTGGTGGACCAACAGACCAACACTGCTATCTATAGAGCCGTGTAGCTAGCATGGCAAAATAAAACAACTGCACTGCATTATACTCATCATTTATAATTTTATTTCTGAAAGATTGTTTTTCACCATCAATTGTCTTAATATTTAGATTAAATGAGAAGAATGCAAAACAATGCCAGGGAAAAAATGGCAAAACAAACCAAGCTTGTAATGGCGTCATGGAGGGATGTTTCTGCCCAGAGGGGATGACTCTCTTCAGTTCACAAACAGACTACTGCGTCTCCTCCTGTAAGATCATTTTCTGTTACGAAGAAAAATCTAATTCTTTGCGAATGAATTAATGTTCAGGTAAACTGAACACTGTTTCTATTGTTTAAGGTTGCACCGGACCTGCTGGCGAACCTAAGCAGGTAAATGCTACAATACATGACTGATTATCATTATTCACAGAGTATTAGTTGCTGATACGACATAACCTCTGTTCTGTCTCTCAAACAGCTTGGTGAGACTTGGCAGATTGGCTGTAAGCAGTGTGCTTGTGATGTGGACACTCAAAGTGTTCAGTGTGAGCCTCTCGCATGTCCCTCTCAAAAACCAATAACCTGTACTAAGGAAGGTGAGGTGTTGGTGGAGCGCGAAGTGGACTGCTGTATGAGACCGACCTGTGGTGAGTGATTCAAAGTACCATACCTAATTCTCTGCTGACAAGGTTTTATGGTATGATCTTTCCAAAAAAAGATGATTTAATGGGCACTCCACTGATTTTACACACAAATATCAGTTTCCTAATCATAGGGAGTACTCATTAAACAGATATATAATATCTCCATTCCTCTTCTCTATAATAGATTTCTAAAGAAAATACACTCAGATGCCAATTTATTAGGTCATCCTTGCTAAAACGAATGTAGTCTAATACAACAGTGCTGCAAAATATCCTCCTAAATACCTTCTAGGTTATAATGTCCCTTTTTTGTTGAAACTGTTTTATGATCATTTTGGAGGATGTAGGTTGTGGTGCTGTTGATCTGTGTATTGCATTATATTGACAGGTGTTTTTGCTCTTTAGCCTACTCCCAGTAATATAAATGGTATATATCTGAAATTATTGGCTCGGAAGGCACTTTGAATATACTGATACAGTATAATCGATGCAAGACCCTGTCAGGGTTTATTTCACAACAATGACCTTTGTACAGTTATGGTCACAGACGCTCTCTCCACCTCCCTCCACTCGTATTTTGAATGTAATTCATTTGCCAAAAAAGAGACAAAACGCACAATAAACAAAGATGAATTTGACTAATAGCATTATTTTTTTTTTTCAATAATATAATAATATTGTTATTGTGAATTCTTTTGGCCAAGATAATCGTGTAGTGAAAGTCTGATATCGTGACAGTCCTAACTTTATGATTAAATGTCGCAGTGTCTGCTGCTGTCTATCATAATTCAGTGAATCAATCAGTTAAAATATGGTGCTCATTCAATTAAGACACCCATTTTTACTTTAAGTTATGTAACAAGTAATCACCTATTTTCCAGCAGCACCTGTTTCATTTTATGTTACCAACCGTTGAAATGTCTTACCTTTCAACCAACAGAGTGTGATCAGAGCCGCTGTTTGTTGCCAACACAGACGTGCAAACTGGGATTTAAGTTGGAGATCCACATGTCAAATGGCACTTGCTGCCCGTCTTACCACTGTGGTAAGCATTCCATATAGGTTTCAGTTCCATTTGCTTATAGTGTTAAGAGTGTGTGAAAGACTTAACTAAGCATAATCCTTTAATGTAATCATCTTTTAAACATTTTTTAATCTAGTACCCAAAGGCGTTTGTGTCTTCAATGATACTGAGTACAAGGTAAGGAATATTATACTGTATATATTTTAAATGTGCTCTATTAAGAGTATACTTGCTTGTTAAAGTGTCACTAAAACGCTGCAATCTTTAAATTAAGTATAATATAAATTAAGTATTTAAGTTAAACGTAGCTCACCATTCTCCTGTGATTTCCCCCAGTCATCAGACCAGAGTGACATTTGTTTTGCTGGCCTTTATATGAAATATGGCTCAGACTTTGCATTTTTTTTGTTTACAGCCCGGTGTGAATTTCGACAAAAGCCTATGTGAATCATGCAGCTGTAAGGAAACTCAGGATCCCAGCAGCAAGTTGAATGTCTATGAGTTGTGTATTATAAAGGACTGTATCGTGTGGTGTCCAGAGGTACGTTTGCATGCAACTATTAAGAACTTTGCAGTTTTTAATAATTTGAATTTGAAGCCAGTAAAGGTGTATATGGTGTAAAAATGTTTAACATGACAGCACATGCTAAAGCTAGGGTCACTCACTGCTGATCTGTATAACAGCTGCTGATGCATATGCATACTTTATTTATGTGCACATGATGATCGGTATGAAGATGTCAATATTGTGTTGACTCATGACTCAAACTACAATAACTATTTTTTTGCTTATCCATGTCATATCTAGTATCTAGTCATGCAAATGTTTTGGTTGTATTTGCTCAGTTTTGAGACATTTGTCTCTGAGATATCTGCCACCACCCAAATACAATGATGGTGAATGTAATTTGTGTTCCTACTGAAGAAATGATCCACTGTTGGTGATTTATGCTGTAGATAATCCAGAGTAACAGGGACATACATTGACTCTGAAAATGTATGTTGCTATTGAATCATTTCAACAAAAAATGTTAGTGTATGAGCATCACAAACTAAACTGCATTCACCTGGCAGCAGGGATGTCAGAGATAGATATCTCAAACTTTTGCATGTCAGAATGCCTCGATATCACTTTGGGGTGATTGAGGAAAAGGTTTTCTTTATGTAATTTGGATGAAACTATCCTAAGGGGTGAACATAAACACTACTAATTACTAATTATATATACATTTAATTGAATGAAGTTGCTGACCATGTTGACTTGTGCATTTCTTTTTAAAAATAGGGCTATGTGTATGAAACCCAACCTGGAAAATGTTGTGGATCATGTAAAAAGACAAGCTGTGTTTTGCCAGTCCCAGGCCTCACTACTCCGATAATTATTAAAGTAAGTACAGTGTAATGGAAACACCCTCAGAATCAGAGTCCGTATGTATTTATGTTCACTAATTGACCTCTTCTACACCTCTGACAGCCTTCTCAGTCTTGGTCACCACCAAATGACAACTGTACCAAGTATGATTGCCAAAAGGTGAAGGATGAGTTCATAATCTCTAAAATACAAATAAGATGTCCTCCATTTGATCCAGAGATCTGCGTTCCTGTGAGTATAATCCAGTCCTGAAACAAGCATTAACTCTTATTTCTGGCAGCTATAATCTTTGTTAAAGGTCTAATATGCAGCATTTTCCTAAAATCAATGTATAGACTCACACAGAAATAATCCCTCTCAATGATCACTTATGACCCACTAGAAGTGTGTGGCGGTGTCTGTATCTGCAGAGACCCTGCAGCCGTCTGCCTGTATTTTCTCTTTTCTTATTATTTTGCTGTGTTTGGGACGTTTCTGGGTGTCAGCAAAGAGCCTTTGGGCCCCATATGGGGGTGTAATCCCCAGCCAATAACAGCGCTACGGGTGTGCAGCCTGTTCAGGTTGTGAAATACTGCTGCTTTGTCACGCCCTATGATTTCCGCGATGCGGAAAACACGGACAGAATCGCAGAAGCTGATGATAGAAAATGGAATCAGCTGTAAAACATAAAAATGTGGATACAATTTATGAAAATCGGGGGCTACCTCCGCCGTTATAAGCGTTTTTTCACAGCACCTAAACCGACTGAACATAAAAAACTACGCCGCTATGTTTTGGTTTCATTTACGGGCACGCTGCCTCTCTTCTCTGCTCTGTGTCTGTGTTTCACCGGGAGCGAGCTCAGCTGCTGCCTACACGCATGCAAACAGTCATGTCAAAGAGGCCCTCTCAGACGACTAGCGTAGTTCACACAACGCGACTTTAGCACTGATGTGTGTTTATTTATGCTTTAAATCGTAACTGCCGTGAAACCATTACAAAATAATGTTTTATTCCACTGATTCACTGCTTTGCTCTTGCTAACGCCGCTCCCTCTCTTCATTCAATACATAGCTCGCTCGACCACCACTGCTCTCTCTCTCTCTCTCATCTTTGAGTGCTGTGTGTTTAAAAACACCAACGGACAAAATGCTGCATATTATACCTTTAATAATTCTGAACTGATGCTGACTTATCTTACAATGCACTTCACATCCAAACTACTAATGCCATGCGTATCATGCATTTACGAGAGCATTTACCTTTTTGATATTAGACTTTTGATTCAGGCTAATTAGTCTAAAAAAACCTCTTGGTTTTAGATGTACTGACATTGTATAGAAAGCAAAATAGGCACGGTAAGCCACAAATGTTTCTGTAAATGGGCTGAAATGACAAATACTATGAGGTAATGTATATAGTTAGAGAAATATGAGAGACGTCAATACACAAAATGTGCTGAAATACACAAATACATAGTGAAGAGGAAATTGCTTTAAATAAAGCTCCAGTAATACAAGTGACTCATGTCTGACTTTATATCGGTCAGTGTTGTCTCTCTACATGTTTTAAAATCCATATTGTCTATATTACAGGGAACTGAACAAAATGACGTCAACGGTTGTTGCAAAATTTGTAAGTATGAGTCGATAAAATAAATTACACCATTTTACTGTCATCCTCTGTTACTTGTACCTTGCGTCGACATTGGTAAAAAAAAATTGTAGGGATGCAACTAAATACTATTTTCATTATTGATTAATATGTTGATATTTCCTGGATTCATTAATAGCTGTGGTCAATCAAAACATATAAGGCTGTTTTTGTATAAAAGGAGGCTAAAACTCCACATATTCAATGCTTTATTTCATTTTGCCACTGGAATGATAATGTGTGTTTTCACAGGTTCTCTTACCAACTGTCAAATAAACAGGAACACCACCTATCTGCAGACAAAGAACTGCACGTCAGTTGTGCCAGTGGAAATCACAGCCTGTGCGGGATCCTGCGGAGCGTCCTCATCAATGTGAGATTTGTAACAAAGTACCTGAGGGATATACAGTACAAACTACTTACTCAATCATGCTAAAAGCACCTGTTCAGTTTTCATGTAAGGTTTTAAGAAACATGTTTGTTTACATTTAACAGCAGGTGACTGACACTGAAAATGTCTGTATTTACAGGTATTCTGCGGAGAACAACCGTTTGATGCATTCATGCTCATGCTGTCAAGAAATGGCCACCAGTAAGAAGGAGGTGGAGATGATCTGCGCTGACGGCACTAAGATAAAGCACCACTACATTTCAGTTGACAAGTGTGGTTGCAAAGTCGCTGAATGTATGGACACGAAAGTCTAATGTAAAATGTTGCAAGACAACATTGAAACTTAAGCTTAATTGAAGGGGAAATCTAACTAATATACTATTATAAACTTCAACAATTCCTCTTTAAAAAAACTATTAGAGAGTCAAGACTCAATATGTGAAGACACACACCTCTGTGTATTCAGCAGCCGAAAATAAGGGCAATAAGTTAAACCTTTAAACAGCAGAGATGTTGTGGTCTGAAATTTCCTACAACCCTGGAAATTGTCCCTTTGTACTCCTGACAATACTCATCATCACTTTCTCATTTATCGTCAGGGAGGCAGGTCCACATAGTGCCCCGTGATGACGGCACATATTTGTGTCCTGGTGTCTCTTTTAGCTTTATAAGAGGTTGTTCCTTTATACAAACTAAACAATGTGGTATTTTCAGTCTTAGCGGGTTTCTCTTACTTTTACTGTAAATGACTTGAGAGATAAAAGACACAATAATGGCTTCAGATATTACAGCACATTGTAGCAATATTTTCATAGTTTTTTGGGGGAAAGGGATTACATTTGTGTTAAAATGTGAAAGATTGAAAACATGGATTTGAATTTTAAATGATTGTTGGTCATTATTTCTAACAGCACCATCAACATAAGTTATCTCACAACCCATTGAATTTATAGATAAAAGAAACTACAAACTATCTTTGTCCAACATCTGATGTGTCAAACTTCTGCAAATCTGAATGTCTTCAGTGTCATTAAAACTCTCATGTTAACTGACGATCATGTGTCCTTGTTTTTTTTTTTAATTTTATTTCTCAGCTTTGTTATGTGGATTTGTCTTGAAGTGTTTGCATGATGCGTTGTTGGTAGCGAGGATAATCTCTTCATTTCAATAAAAAATATATTTCTTTTGCCTATGGCAGTGCATCATCATTTATAATTTTATATGCATCATTTCATGTTATTTAATACATTATTTTTGATTATGTGATATGTAGACATATACAGTTGGTCACCTACAAACACATACACTGAGTCAGAGTTGACTTTCAATAAGCAATCAACTCTAAAATCTATCTTTCTGCAAGCCATACTTATAAAGTAAAAAAAAAAAAAAACTAACTTTTCCCCAATATACAGTAAGCAAAACATTGTGTTTACTACAGGGAGATGCACAATCAAAACCTGAGGAACATTAGTTGTTGAGAACACACTTTTTGTCTTGAATCAACAAGGTAAAGGACTACCCTCTGAAGCAGGTTAAAGGGCTCAGATTAGAATGAATAAGCACAACTTGATTTAGGAATATGCACCTGAATACAAACTAAAATAAAGATACAACTAGATTTTGACACGGGGCCCCTCCAAAGGACAAGGTCAGAAGATCAGGTAATAAATACATCAACCGACTTAGTTGATATTATATCTTAGTGATGCAAACCGCCTAACATTTGCAATTAATAAAGCATTTTACTACCTGGGCTTTTGAAGCAGTTGCCCCCTTTGACTAGCTGATAACCAAGCCCTGGTTCAGTATTGTAGATACACATTATATTGAAAATAGGACAGAAAACCTAAATATCATGTTTCAGCTGATGAGGAATAGAAGCCAGTTAAAAAAAGAATAAGGTCCTTGGCTGCGATGAGTGAGTGAGAGGCTTCTCTGCAGGAAAAATTCAGTAAATCTGATATTTAGCTTTTGGCGTTTACAAAGGGAGGGCAGACATTTGAACTGACTCTGTAACATATGCATTACAAATAAATAAGAGAGGCTGGAATCAAGTTTTTCTGCCATCACCCACCCCTGCGGAAGCAAAATAAATCAATAAAAATAATGGATAAATACAAAATTAATCAATTAAATGGGTAGACAATATATTGCATTAATATTACAATTTAAATGTAATATTAATATGGATTAATATCAATGTTTGCATAAAATTAACCGAATTATATTGCGCCAAATTCTATAAAATGTGGTACTTTAATATAATCATTAATAATATTCGCATTAGTTGCAGTAGATTTGTTAATATGGGGTTAAACTGTTCAATAATAGTATCTGGATCTTGCTGTACATAAAGAGTCAAGCGAGCTCTGACTGGAACTAACTCCTTATCGCGTTATCCAGCCGGAACCTTTATGGTGTGACACACCGCCTGGCAGTCATGTCGGCGCTGAAGTCAGGACGCTCGCTGTTAGAGTAGTCAAAAATTCAATTTAAAACAACTCGTTCAGTTATTGTTATATTCAAGAATACATTAGTTTGAGATGATGTGTTGAAGGAACGCGAGGTCACCGTCGCAGTATCGATTTATTTTGAGGTAAAGTAAGTTTATTTCCGACTTCTCCGTCAGGCTTTTTCTCTCTTCTTGGTTTGTTAACGTTAGCTAACGTAACGCTGGTTAGCTGAGTTAATGTGATAAAACCGGCAACGCAACCCAGGCTCGCTTGTGTTTGGATCACGTCAACAAGCAGAGAGTGAACCTCTGTAGGAAGCACAACATTTATTCAGGACGTGGTAGTGAAATCAGCTCCAATAGTTTGTGCTTGCATCTCACACAAACTAACCTTAAGTCTTGGTGCTCGCTCTATTCCTGCTACTGTTCATGTTGCTGATGTTATTTCTGACTAGGTGGTTTAGTCATAGCGTTAAATGCATGTTTATGAGGTAACACATTTTTATTCTAATGCCCAGATCATCCACTCATCTGTTGGATTTAATGTGATTGATTAGATCAGTATTGCTGTGCAGGACATTATTATTATTATTAATGAGAATCAATGACTTTTTTTTCTCCAGTTTGAGCCATGGCATCGCTGTCAGAGGAGGTGCTGCTGGTGGTGAAGAAGGTTCGCCAGAGGAAGCAGGATGGCACACTTTATCTGATGGCTGAGCGTATAGCCTGGGGTCCAGAGGGCAAAGACCGCTTCTCAGTCAGCCACCTGTATGCAGATATTCGCTGTGAGTACTTAATACCATCCGAGTACAAGTTAGTGCTGAAATAATGATGTGTTGGGGATGTTCTCAAGCTGCGATTCTGTACAGGTCAGAAGATCAGCCCGGACGGTAAAGCCAAAATTCAGCTCCAGCTGGTGCTTCACACCGGAGACAGTACCACATTCCACTTTTCCAATGACAGCAGTGCACTCAAAGACAGAGATGCTGCCAAGGAGCTGCTGCAGCAGCTGCTGCCCAAGTTCAAGAAGAAAGCCAACAAGGAACTGGAGGAGAAAAACAGGTGAGATTTTTATCAAATCGCATTAAAAGACCTAAACCAACAATGAATTTATCCTTCTAACAAGTATTGTCTGTGTAACCAAAGAGCTCTATTGTGTCTATTAAAAACACACCAGTGAGCCACACTGTTTCACTGGGTGACATGTTCAATTCAATTTCAGTTCAATTTACTTATATATAGCGTCAAATCATCTCGAGACACTTTTCATATAGAGCAGATCTAGACCGTAATCTATAATTCACAGAGACCCAACATGAGATCCCCCGTGAGCAAGCACTAGGGCGAAAGTGGCAAGAAAAAACTCCTCTTTAACAGGTAGAAACGTTGGGCAGAACCAGGCTCTGGGCGGGCGGCCATCTGCCTCGACCGGTTGGGTTGAGAGACAGAGAGAGACGCACACAGAGATGCACAGCAACAACAACAATAATAGCACAACAGCTATAATAATAATAGAAATAGGACTAATAACAATAATAATAGTAACAGTGGATATAATAAGATGTTTATAATAATAGCAGAAATCATAACAGAAATAGGACTACTATTAATAATATTAGCAGCAGTGGATAAAATGAATGATAATAATAGCAGCAGTAATAATAGAAATATGGCTGATGATGATGATAGTATTTTGTAGGTGTCAAGCAGGGCCACGGCAGCAGGTGTAACCCCGATCCATGGATACCTGCGAGACGAGAGAGTTCCTTCATTGTACTTTATTTCTGGTTTATTTATAACTCAATAAGGCATCAAATCCGTCCAAAACAAAAACTCACTTTACTCCTACTTGAGTAATGTAGAATTATAAAAAAAATACAATGCCTATCTGTTTTTTTATTTTCTATTTAAGTGAGTATTTAGGAACCCTTTTTTTAAAGATTTACATGCTCTGGCATGGGTCTGAGAACCCCAAACAGGGTAGGGAAGTCGGAAATATATGATGATCAGTTTTTGTTGTAACTTGAGTTGACTGTTGACTTTGGAAATAGTATGTGTGACTAAATAATCTCAACTCAAGATCTACATGCTTGTTGATTCAACTTTTTGGTCATTTTGGAGGCTGCAGTTTGTGTTTTACCCAGAGGTGTGTCTAATATTTAGTATAGTCTCATTGATATAAATGTGGTTGAAAAAATGCAATTCAGCAATATCATAAACTACAACCTCCAAAATGACCAGTTGAATCAACAGTGACCATTATAACCTTCATGGAGGTAGGAGTTATTGCAGGACTGTTGTATTAGACAGCAGTAGCTTCAGCTAGGTGTACCTAATAAACTGATAGCTGAGTGTGTGTGGATATAATATTGATTTTATTATATGAGATTAGAAACTATCTTGGGGTCTGTATATTTGCAATATCATGATTTTGTTTATATGAAGTCTTAAAAGATGCGTTACAGTAAATTGATACTTAATGGGAAATAAACAAATAATGTCTTCATCTCAAAATTACTAATGAGGTTTTTAGGCAATCTATTCATTAATAATTTTATTCTTTAAATAATGTTCTTGTATTTTCTCCTGTAGGATGCTTCAAGAAGATCCAGTGCTTTTCCAGTTGTATAAAGATCTCGTGGTGAGTCAGGTGATCAGTGCAGATGAATTCTGGGCCAACCGGTTAGGAGACGTAAAAAACGCAGACTCCGCTTTATCCAACAACAAACAGGAAGTCGGTATATCCGGAGCCTTTCTGGTGAGTACAACAAGTCTGGCACAATTACACCTTACATTTAGAAAATAATCTAATCTTAAATTTCACAATTGATTGAAGCATTGACAGCTTCATCATTAACAACATTGTTTTAAACGTCATTTTTGTGCATTACAGGCAGACATTAGACCTCAGACAGATGGCTGCAATGGCTTGAGATATAATCTGACAGCTGACATTATTGAATCCATCTTCAGAACGTACCCTGCAGGTAAACGATCACATCTCAACTTTTGAGTTAGCTCATCAGTTGTAACAGAAATGATAGACCAGGAAAAGGCTGCTATAAGCTCAGATTCTCATTTCAACTAAAAACTACAGCAGTGATTTTGCTGATTAACATACTGTCTGCCAGAGAGGAAGAATTGCTTTGTGAAATCAGCTGTTATATCTTTAGATAGACAGTTTAGTGCATTCCTGTTCACCTCAGTGACTGATATTAGATGTGCAGCTAGTGTTCCTAGACACTGCAACTAGATTGGACTAAATATATTTATTTGGACTTGCGTTGTACTTGCAGTGAAGCAGAAGTATAGTGAAAATGTGCCTCATAACCTGACGGAGAAGGAGTTCTGGACCCGCTTTTTCCAGTCCCATTATTTTCACAGAGACCGCATCAACACAGGAACACAGGATATCTTCTCAGAGTGTGCCAAGCAGGATGAAATGGGTAGGAGTTTTAAAGCATTTTCAGGTGCAAATCTCACATAAATGCAAGGATTTTCTAGAGACGTCAGTATATGTATTATTTCAACATTTAATAAGTCACTGCAAACGAAACCGCTGAGCCACAAATGTGTTTTTAAATCTCTCTCATGCAGGGTTAAAGTCTTTGGTGGTTCAAGGAGTGAAGAATCCGTTGGTCGACCTCCTGTCGTTAGAGGATAAATCATTAGACGAGGTGAGATTTGATGAACAGCCAATAACAGCTACATACTATTCAAAAATAATTTACTTGTATAGCTTTCTTTTTCCTCTTCCTCCTTCGACCTCAAGACTTGGTATTTTCTGTGACACAGGGTTACGGAGTTTGCACAACATTGCCCTCAACTTCCAATTCAAACCGGTCGGTGAAGGAGAGCAGCAACTCGGCCATCATAAAGCGGTTCAACCATCACAGTGCCATGGTGCTGGCAGCAGGCTCACGCAAGAGGTAAAGAAATTACTTTTGAAAAAAATATCACTTGCTCAGTCTGGTCAATTGTTTGCTGACTGTGTCATATTTTTTAAAGCGAAACACCAGCTGACCAAGCTAGTGAGACCAGCAGCACAGATGGAAACTCGAGGGATTCTGACTTCTTCCAGCCTCCTGTAAAGAAGGTATGATGGCTCTGCAGCTTTAACAGGGTTTTTTTTCCAAAATGTGGTTACTGCTCTGTAACAGACTGTCACTTTTTTGTTGGCAAACTTTCTTAGGTTAAATTACAAGAAGCCATAGAATATGAAGATCTGCAAAGGGAAAACAGACCAAAAACAGTCGCGTTGAACCTCAAGAAGTCTGACAGGTACAGTTTGTCCACAATTTATTTTTACTTTTTATTCTTTGTTCGTACAGGGTAACGTAATATTGTTAACTCCAAATGGCAGTGATTAATGAAACACTATTCGTAGATTAATATGTTCATCTAACACCGAGCAAAATCATACATTACCGGCGGGTGTTGTTTGAAACTGCTTATTTTGGTTGCCAAACCATCACAAAACTCTGTATTAAGTATTACATTTATAATATATGATACATACACATTGGCTGTTCATAATCAAACTTTTGTTATCAATTTTCTTTCCATCAACTGAATAGAGACGAAACAATCAATTGATTAGTTGTGTCAGCTCCAGCAAAGCCTCTGTCACTTAAAACATTTTGAGGTTTCATTAGCCAGAGGTCAACTGTGCACTTTGAACTGTTTTGAAATAGATTTGCTATTTTATTTTACAGGTCAGATTTATTACTTTCACTGTGTTAAAGTTCCTGCCAGTTAAACACCAGAATGTCACTTCAGCATATAAAGTAAATGTATGAAATCTCAGGTAGAGGGGATAGGATGCTCTTCTATTTTGCAGCCCCCACTTCATGCTTTCAACTGATAAAACAGGCATTGTATTCTTGGTTGAATTTATGCTCATATGTTCTGATATAATGTTTCTTTCTTTATAAGGTATGCTCATGGTCCTGTGCCACTTCAGTCCCATCAGTATAAGACAGGCCAGGATATCATCAACTCTGTCAACTACATCCGGCATGAGATGGTCAATTACAAACCCAACCTCACTCAGGTTAGTTAGTAGTTTGTAATCAGGTCGGCTGCACAGAACACACAGCCTCTGTTGTGATTCAAGAATCGTTAACCTTTTGGACAAAGATTAACGATCATCTTTGTAGTTTGATCCACTCATACACAGCTCAGAAATCCAATAACAACACATTCTCAGGTTAAGATCAGGAAGCCTGTTCCTCCAGTCACACACCTCCAGGAAGCACTGTGGACTGGGTAGGCGGTCACCCTGAGGCAGCCCTGTTATTTACTGGGGAAAAAAAAAACTTTTTAGACCTCAGTCAGGGATTTGTGTGTTTGTGAGAAACCATCCTTTGTGAAGGTGTTTGGTGTCAGAGCAGACATTGTCCATACAGGTGAGGCCACTTGTATCCCGTTGGTAACTCAACCAGCACTATTTGTTTGGCTTCCAGAAATAATATAGTGTGCCAAATACTGAGGGCTGTATTCAAAATTTCTCATGTTATAGCTGACTGAGATAAATCTAAATATTGTTTATTTATAGGTACAAGTTTTCTCATAATATGTAATATGCACAGATACTTTTAGATGATTCAATATTTAATTTAATTTATTCTTTGGTCAGGTCAGATTTAGATTGTGACAAAATAGGATCTGCTGATTCTCACTCCAGTCTTGAAAATGGAACAAATATAACAAACTGCTGAGCATCTTGAACATCTGCTTGTGTTCAAATATTTCAAAGTGTTTTGAAAGAGCTTAATGCGATATTGGGAGCATTTCTATTGCCTCCGCACGGCTCTCAACGTGGCGACAGCCGAGCCGGCAGCTCATAGCTAACGCTGCTAACAGCGCTAAAAGTGGAGACAACAGCAAAAGTGCTGACAGAGCTAACAGTGTTTAATTGACGGGGAACCAGAGGGTGGATGCTACTATTCCACGATGACACCATCGGTCGGGACGGCGCTATCAGCTGTAAACGCCAAATGAGCGCAGTGCAGAGTATCGGCCGTGAGCTAGCCAGTGGGGCACGCTCACATTTACGAACATGCACTAAAAGCACGGTCAACAAAGCACGGACAAACTCACCTTACGACACACATGGAGGAAGAGCGACTTCATTCTCTGCTCATGTAGACTTAACTCCTCTATATCTTTACATATCAAATAGTTTGCTGCTATATTAATGCTCTGAATATCGAATAGAGAACCTTTAAGAAATAATCCAGACTTTCAGTTGCCTGAAAAGTCAGGAATGTGTAAATAGTTAAAACTCTGTTTAACACTTTAATACTCTTTGCAGGTGCTGACCAACACAACAGCTAGTTCTGCCATTGCAGCACTTTCTCCAGGTGGCGTCCTCATGCAGGCAGCAACACAGCAAGCCATAAATCGTAAGTGTATTGTACAATTGCTAAATATCATTAATTATTATTATATATTGTGATCTGTAGTTTGTGAAGTCGCTTCCATAAGACTGCTGTTTTATGTAGAGATGGGGGGGGGGGGGATTAAAATCTCTTAATTTCCGTCTAAAATTTCTAGATTGTTCACTGATGACCCATAGATTCACTGTTGCTTAAATCTGAATCCATCATGTCAAATGTTTATTTAAACTGGCAGTACCATATTTTGTCTTTTCTTTTCAATATAAACATTTTTTTTTTTTTTCAGAGATGGTACCTAGTGAGGTTCAAGGAGAGTTGAAGCATCTTTATGCAGCTGCTGGAGAGTTGTTGAGACACTTCTGGTCCTGTTTTCCTGTAAACACGCCGTTTTTGGAGGAGAAGGTGACTAATATTAATAATAATAACTTTATTGAAAGGAGGTCAAATTATTATTGTCACACAGTAAGTTATTCCTTCTCATGACACCCATGACTTTGGGAACAAAAAAAAATCAACTCGTTAATAGCACATAAGGCCTACTAATGATTATGTTGATGCTAATTTTTTTTTTTTTTCATATTTGTTCTCATCATCTCATACTTTTCATATAGGTGATGAAAATGAAGTCAAACCTTGAGAGATTTCAGATGACCAAGCTTTGTCCTTTTCAGGAGAAGATTCAGCGTCAGTACTTAAGTACAAATGTAAGTCTCTAAGCTATCAATGACGATACGTCTTATACCAGGTGCCACGTGTATTAAATGTCTTTGACGTCCCCACAGCTCACAGGGCATTTGGAGGAGATGTTTCAGACAGCCTATAGCAAGTTCCACGTCTGGCAAACCCGTCGCATGTTGAGGAAAACCTGAGGTCTGATAGTTTGTCAAAGGGAGGACAAGGAAGACATTACAGTGTATGGACAAATGACCTGAGACGGTTCTCCAGACTGCTGTGAAGAGACAATAGATCACAGCCTGATGGGACGAGATTCACAGGGGCTTTATGAGGATATAGATGGACGCTGCTACATCCGCAACTGTTCAACAGAGACTAACTGCATCTCAGTCACAAATAACTGTAATTAGTTTCTTTCTCTGTTGTTTGTGTTTTCTCAATGGTTGAGAGATTGGTGCCGGTAATGGTTAAATGGGACTTTTAAAATGGTGTAATATGACCAAATTTCAAATGGAAATTCAGAAAGGCACTCAGGACAACAGGCTGATGTGTGAAATGCAATCAGAGGACTGCCAACATGTGTTTCATCGGTGCTTGGACATACAAGGAGCCCCTCTGAGCACTGGGTCGATTTGTGGAACAAAGTTCCAGAAAAGCTGAAGCAAAAGGTGAAGTGAATATAGCAATACTGTAAAGACATTTTGCACTCGAGTGCATTAGTGTGTGTGTGTGTGGTTCAAATCACACTGTCACTGGTTTGTAATGTCTGCACCTTCTGTCTGCACTGAAGACAAAAATGTCACTGAATTAAAGTGAGCTTTTGTTCATGCCACTGTCTATTGAGACTGCAGTATTTCATGAAAGCAGCCGTGGGTAGAATTTGAGCGAATATGATTAAAAGAACATTTTTATAAAACGGTCACTATATCCTGACAGTAGTGCATAAGACAGGTAATCTGAAAAAAAAAACATGTTCCTCTGTGTCCTCCGGTGCTCCTAACAGCATCTGCAAGATTTCACAGACCGGAGGAAAACAACCAATCAGAGCCGAGCTGGAGCCTACCGTCTCTGAGCAGCTGTCAATCACTCGCAAACTCTAATCAAATGCTCAAACTTGGCAGCACTGATCAAATATGAATCAATATTCTGTTACTGTAATGCCTATTTCTCGCCTCAAATGTTTTCAGAAACATCTTGTAGTGTACTGTTTAGCTGTAATATGAGAAAGTTTGTGACCCGGCAGCCATGTTGAGATCAGTTGAGGAAATACCAAGCACTGCCCACCAGCCGGAGCACAGCCAATAGGAACGCTTATTTCTGAAATGACCTGTGATTGGCCAAAGTCTCCCATCACAGGCTAGATTTTTTAAAACCTGAAAACGGAGCCATGAGGAGGAGCAGAAGTCTAGTTTTCTCTCCGAACACTTGAATTACAATATGCTGAAAAGTTATTATGGAATTTTTGCCCAATGATGCCAAAAATATTCTGCCTGCTGCAGGTTTAAAGACCATGAATTACTTTTCTCAGTTTTTTGCAAGAGCGTTTTTCTGTCGTAAACTACAAGAGAGCTGCACATGTTCCCTTTCTGAATGCGTAGCGTTGGCTGTGTTGGAGAATATGGACATGCTTTCGTTGTGTTAAAGCTGCAGTGCGCGATATTGGCGCAAATATGATTTAAAAAAGTTTTTTTTTGAGAAAACGGCCGCTATATCGTGACAGTAGTACATGAAACAGGTAACCTGAAAAAAATCATGTTCCTCTGTGTCCTACTGTTTCCTCCGGTGCTCCTAACGGCATCTGAAGGATTTCACTTACCGGAGGAAAACAAGGTCTGCTGTCCAGCTGCAGTCTATGAGAGCCGGCTGTCAATCACTCGCGAACTCCAACCAAATGGTCAAACTAGGCCGCGCTGATCAAATATGAATCAATATTATGTTACTGCAATGACTATTTCTCTTCTCAGATGTTTTCAGAATCATCTTGTAGTTACTGTTTAGCTGTAAAATGGGAAAGTTTGTGACCCAGCCGCCATAGTAAAATCTGTTGAAGGAGGCCAAGTTCTGGTCACATGACCGGAGCACAGCCAATAGGAACGCTCTCTCTCTCTGAAATGACCTGTGATTGGTCAAAATCTGCCGTCACGGGCTAGATTTTTTCTAAAGCCTGAAAACAGAGACATGAGGAGGAGCAGAAGTCTAGTTTTCTCTCAGAACACTTGAATTACAATATGCTGAAAGGTTATTATGGAATTTTTGCCAAATTATGCCAAAAAATTGTTGCATACTGCCGCTTTAAATCAAAGCATCCAGCCAGGAAGTGTCCTCACGTCAGCTGAGTGGAGCCGTGACAGGTCGGCTGACTGCAGTCAGAGCAGCGGGAGACTGACCGCTCACTTTCTCCACAAGTAGTGACCGGAGACCAGAGATGTAAACACAGCGGTTCGGTGTGGATCTGTAGGCGGTAAGTGTTACTCCGACCATTTGGTGAGTTTTAACTAACAAGTGAATGACAACATCACTGTCCTGGCTAGCTAGCATGCTTGCTAACGTTAACTCGTTATTGTAACTATAGCGACACTGAGGCGAGTTGGTGCACCGAACAGAGTCTTCACATTTTAATTTGAATGAACCGTCATATATATATTTAAACACAGCCAATGTCGTGCTCATTTAACGGCTTTTAGTTCTTTAGTTGTGATAGCAACGTTAGCGTCAGTGTCAGCAGACGGGTCTCGTGATGCAGACTCCCATAATCGGCCAATTGAATCGCCCCTTTAAGTTGTTCGCAGCGCAGCAACTTTAATCAATATTGCTAATTATAACCAGAAACAGCCGCACTCTTGTTTAGCTAATTGACATAAACCTTTAACGGCTGAGCACGGAAGCACGTTTGTTGACTGATGTTAACGTTGGAACGTTGTGGTAAGTTAACGGTTAATTAGAATGTCTGTGTTGGTTATTTAGCAACGTACATTTACTCATTAAGTGCTGCACTCGTGTTGGTTAACTTTAGGTACTTTCCTTGGGTATTTCCATGTCATGCCACTTCATACTTCTACTCGACTTCACTTAACGGCAGTTTTGATGGACATATTGTACATTTTACTCCACTAAATTACATGTATTTGACTTTATTTTACATACAAAAAACACACACACAATGAGATTTTAAAACTGGTTGCTATGCGATGGTTTAAACTTCCCAACAGTATGCAAATTGGTTCAAATTAGCTCCAAATCCAATCAGCTAAAACAATAAAATGCTATGCATATCATCACCTTTTAATATAGATAGATAGATAGATAGATAGATACTTTATTGATCCCGAAGGAAATTTAGGCATCCAGCTTAGACAACAAGTCCCAACACCAGTACACCTTAAAAAAGATACAATCAAATAGAATAAAGTGAAATAAAAAATAAAAATAAGATAACATAAGTACAGCAGTGAAGTGACAGTGTGCCAATGGTGCAAATAGGGCAAAAAGTAGTGCAAATATAGCAGATTATATTAATATATGGCAGAGTATATTATAATGTATGATATAGTAGTGCATGTAATAGTATAATATAATAAACATTACATGTTATATAGAGGTCAGAGGTCATTTGCTGTATTGATTACTTTTGATACTTAAAGTAAATATGCTTTTAACTTAATATTTTTTCAATGCAGGACTCTAGAACTTCATGTATCTTTGCAGTGTATTATTGCTAGTTTGACCTTTAAGTAAGGGATGTGAATACTTCCTCACTACATTACAACCATAGAGATTACAGCAGACATGTTGAACCCGAGGGGCTCTGAGGCAACCATTTACTGTGGTAAATAGTTGCCTCAGATGTTGGATACACATTAGGTCCCAGTTCTTTCCTTGGGTATTTCCATGTCATGCCACTTCCTACTTCTACTCGATTCCATTAACGCTAGTTTTGATGGATGTATTGTACATTTTACTCCGCTAACTCATATGTATTTGACAACTCTAGTGACTTTATTTTACATACTAAAAACACACAATGATACTTTAAAATATGCTATGGTTTAAACTTCCCAACAGTATGCAAATTAGTTAAAATTGGTTCCTTTTTGACCAGCGAAAGCAATAAGATGCTATACATATCATCACCTTTAATATTATTATATGTTATATAAAATTATGTAACCCTCACAGAGTTAATTTTTCTGTATTGATTACTTTTGATAATTAAAGGGGCTCTCTGTAAGAATCAGAAATTGCAGGATAACAGTGACACCTGTGGCCATTAAGTCACAGTCAGCATCCTGTTGCTCGCGCTATGTAGACTCGAGTGAACATCGGTCAAAACAGTGAGGCGACGCACACGAGACTGAACGTGATTGACAGCTAAAACCACAATATCACTATATATTTCTTAGCAGTACTTTGTTAGCTTACCTGTCCAGTAGGAATTTTACCAGCTCAGGGTCCGTTTTGATTCCCCAAACCAAATGAAGGTCCCTCCATGAATCAAAGGCCCGACTGATTGTTGATCCTATTTCCCCCCCCCCCCCCCCCCCCGATGTCGGTCACATTCCTGTTTTGCAAGACGGGCTTCACTAGATATAACTTTGTTTGTATTTGTGGAGTTTGTGTTGGACTCTGAGTTGTGGTGGGGGCTGGTCGTTTGTTGGTGTCAGCGGACTCCATTTCTAACCGAACGCTAGCCATCGTTGCACACTGTCAGCCCTGTAGTGGAGCTGAAGAGAGTAAAGGCACTCGTGAGCGCGCATGAGGTCACATTCGTTGGATTTTCCCGGAAAAAACGTCCCGCAATCTTCACATCAAAAGCAGTGTACAGGAGAGAGGAAAACCAGAAAGTCGCGGAAGGTCTCATTTTTTTTAGGTTATGTGTTCACAAATTGGCAATAAAAAACGTTTTTACGTGTAAACACTTGCATACAATCCCTTTTAAAGTAAGTATGCTATTAACTTAATAATTTTTCAATGCAGGACTTTTTACAACTTCTAGTATATTTGCAGTGTGTTATTACTACTTTGACCTTTAAGTAAGGGATGTGAATACTTCCTCACTACATTACAACCATAGAGATTACAACTGACATGGTAAACCTGCTAAGGCAGCCATTCGCCACAAGGTACAAGGCTGAGGTCCAAATAAAAATCAGAGATAATCAGTAAAAAGCACAACGGACATTGAAACTGTCCTTTATAGAAAAAAAACTGCTTGACAAGGCCCAAGGCTGTATTTACCCACCGGTTGAACGGCTTCCTCAGAGACCCTCGGGTTCAACATGTCAGTTTTAATGTGATTAAGGACAAGTTTGTTTATCAGATTGAAGAATTCAAGCACTGTCATTTGCAAAGACAGAGTCCCATGGGTGCCTCTGGATTTTGTCTCTTTAGCAGGTGAATCTGTGGTCAGATTTGTGCACATCCTCATCATTCCCAAATACATTCCTGTTGCAGCAGAGTGCTAACAAATAGAGAGACCGAGGTCAGAGTTGACTGCCACTTCTCACCTTCTTTTGAGATACTTGTGTCAACTACTTTAATGCTTAGGAGCAATTATGTTCTGCCGTTTTGTTTTAAAACATTTTTTTAGCGTACACACTGATGTTTTTTTGCCAACAGTATCTGATTATTCTAATGATCTGCAGCTTTAGTTTTGCTTCTGCTTCCTCATAACCTCACTTGAAACCACAACAAGTAAATGAACTACATTGTGTTGTGCTGCATTTTGAGCTAAATGGTGTCAGCTCCAGGACAAGAGACATTTGAACAACACTTATGTTATGGTAGAGATGATAACATGTTTTTTTACCAGGGTGGAGACAGTGTAAAGTGGAGTCATGACTGGTCAATTTGAGAGAGAAGGTACACTACTGAAAGTCATATGATGCTACGTACGCAGCTGAGAGCCGTGGTATGTGAGGAAGACGAGTAGTGTCTCTTGACGTCCCTCACATTTATTTCATACTTTGCTGTCATTCTCTCTCAGTTGTAGAGGATCACAAGTGAACATGCCTCTGATACCAGTTGTGCCAGAGAACCAAAGTCATGTACTGGCAGAGTTTGACTGCCTCGATCCACTTCTGTCTGCTCTCCGTTTGGACTCTGGCAGGCTCAAGGTAGGTTTCACCATCACATGACTGAGTCAGCCTTATAATGAAATCACACAGATGATTTATAGTAGCTTATTATTTAACCCAAAGAGACCCACATAGACCCGTTTTTGCCTTTTTTTCTTTTATATATAATTTGAGATGCAGCTCAGCACTGTGTGTCCAATTGTGAAAGAGTATAAGGGCTTAGAACATTATGACAGAAGTATATGATGGCCATTCCCATGCTCTATTAGTTGATGCAGCATTTTTTAGATTGATACCATTATTTTGTTACACAGATTTGGGGCTAAATTTAACCATTTTTTACCACTCAAATTGATACAAATGATCAATAATTCCTCCAAAATACCACATTAAGACACCAGGACCTTGAGGAACACCATAGAAAAATCCATGCTGTGATTTTGTTTAAAAAACTTTTCACATTGATATTTCTGCAAGAATTGCATTTTTCAGCCCAATATTCAAATACGCCATTTTTAGAATAGGTGAAAATAAAACATTTATACTGCATACAAAAAACTGCATGAATTTTGCCCAAAACTGCATGTGATTATCATAAAGTGGACATGTCTTTAGAGGGGAGACTTGTGGGTACCCATAGGACCCATTTTCATTCACATGAATGATATCCGTATTTTTACTCTAGCGTCAAGACTGAGCCCGCTACAGCCTCTTAAAGTGATGTCGGTCACTTTAAGAGGGTCTCAGAGGGTTAATGTCTTTAAAGTACTACAGAGTGAAAAATAACTAACTAACTTGGTCTTACTATAAACAGTTATTAGGCCTGTACCTCGTGTACTCGCCAAACATAGATTAAAAACCCAACAGCTGCAATAGACTTTAAAGGCAGAATATGGTCTAGCCGATCAAAACATCAGATTGTCTGAGTCTTAGGAGAAGTGACTACACTAAAAACGCAAATTACAACATGTTATCACCGAGAAATTGTATATCTAACAATGTATCTTCACGAACAGATGAATAACCTCTGTGTACTCTGTGTTACAGTGTACCTGTTTGGCAGTGTCAAGGAAGTGGCTCGCATTAGGAACATCAGCAGGAGGGTTGCACCTGATCCAGAAGGAGGGCTGGAAACAAAGGCTCATCCTCACTCACAAGGTAATATGTGACTGCACATAACACGGGAAGTGTTGGGTTCTCTTCATTTCTTTTTAAATCCTAACCCATCATGCACTCCTTTTCAGGAGGGATCTATTGCTCAGGTGGCGTGTTGCCCTCACGATGAAGACTTCATCGCTGTTGCAACAAGGTTAGAGTCTCTCCACGAAGTAAAGAAATCTCCTACATATCTCTGCGTTCGGTCGTGTTGCCTGTGTTGCTCACAGTGTTCGTCTCTGCTCCAGTCAGGGTCTGGTGGTGGTGTGGGAGCTGCAGCTGGAGCGGCGGGGTCGTCCAGAGAGGGTCAGCGTGTCCTGGGAGCACAGAGGTCAGGCCATCACTGCACTCTGCTGGGACTCCAGCATGCTCAGAGTTTTCGTCGGGGACACAGCAGGCAAGGTGTCCTTTGTCCGTGCAGGATCCTCCAAGCTGGGCAAGGTAGTGGTTCACGGTGGAAATTGTTTGTTTCCTCAATAATAATATCTTTATATACACAGTATGTATATGGCTTTTGACAAAGTTTAGGCACTTTCTAGTTGATACACTGAAAAATCTTTTAAACTCTTAAGAAATATGACTTTGTTTCTTACACTTTTTGTGACCCATCAAAATGCTGTGTTGCTTGCTGTGTTCCAGTTCTCTTTAATGACCATTTTTACATATCCTTATTCATATAGATGCCATAAATATCTGATATTGTTTTGTTTGTGTCCAGGCGTCAGCATTCGTTATCTTCCCTGTTCAGACCGTCACCACTGTGGACTCCAGAGTAGTTCAGCTCGGGTACCAAGATGGCCGCCTGCTGGTGTCTTCCCTGAGCCGCTGCTACCTCTGTGACACAGAGAAGTGAGTACCAGCATGGCTGCATCTCTTTGGGGGGAGACACTCTCAGTCAATGTCAATGCTCCCACATTGGTACGTTTTGTCCCTATTTAAAGGGCCAGTGTGTAACAATTAGGGGGATCTATTGGCAGAAATGGAATATAATATTAATAAGTATGTTTTCTTTTGTGTATAATCACCTGAAAATAAGAGTCGTTGTGTTTTCGTTACCTTAGAATGAGCCGTTTATATCTACATAGGGAGCGGGTCCTCTCTCCACAGAGTCCGCCATGTTGCACCGCCATGTTTCAACAGTGGCCCAGAGCAGATAAACCAAACTCTGTTAACTTTTCCTGCTTGGGCCGGAGTCGATAACGTTACTCCCTTCCGCCGCCGCCGCCGCTCACTTCCCACGTACCCACACACTCTACGCACTGGCTCTGCTCCAAATGACTTGCCATACTCTTACAGCAACTGGCTCTAGAGAGGGCCATTCGCGTTTTCACGTCGGCCACCGTAGCTCTCCAACACGCTTGGCACGCGGGAGAGGTTGGTTGCAATCTCCTCCCCTCACCGCTAGATACCACCAGAATGTGAATCCATATTCCAATGTTAGACATACAGTACTACCTTTGTGTTGATTTATTAAGGATTCTTCACAAATCTTATTGACAAACTGATCTTGGCATTGGTTATAAATTAACCAATTTTTATATTTTATTCAAAAGCTACAACTAATTATTCTGGTTGTGTAAAATATTGATTCTCTGTATCATTTGTCCTTCAGGGAGAAGTTCTGGCGTGTTGGAAATAAGGAGCGTGATGGGGAGTATGGAGCGTGTTTTTTCCCTCAGAACAGGGGATTATTAGTTGGTCAGCCCCCCCTGATGTACTCTGCCCGGCCGGGGTCTCGAATATGGGAGGCCAGTTTTAATGGCGAGGTTCTGAGCACCCATCAGTTCAAACAGCCACTGGCATGCCCTGCTCTACCTCTCATCACTTACAGGTACTGATTGTTCCCGCATTTAAATGATCTTCCTCAAAAGGCCAAACTCCTAATTTGTCTTTTGTTTTTTGAATTTGTCCTTCTTTCCTCTGTTACCTGCAGAGATGAGCCGCATTACAACCCACTGCAGAAGAGCCCCCAGTCACTCGCCTTCCCTAAACTGCTTTATTTTGGGTAATGTTAGATATAATTTAGATATTTTATTATCTGAGTTGTTAGGCTCGTCGATCACAGCAGATTATTGAATAAGAGGCAAATATGTTGATTACAGCAGATCAATAAATAAAAAATGTTATACAATAACTCCAGGTGAGCATGTCTCTTAACTAACCGTGCACTTTATTTTTATGTGTAGAGACCAAAACTTGCTGACCTGGACTGATTCAGCTATTTATATCTTCACACCTCAGAACGGACAAGTGCTTCTGTGGACTGAAGTCAAAGGTGTGTTTGTGCTGCTTCCTCCCAAAAATACCAACAGCGATCCTTTGGTGTAGTTAAGCAAACATTTTATTCATAAACACACACACAAGCTGTAAATATGTTGATACAGGACCAATAGTCATTAATAATAGCAAGGAAAAACAATATTATTTAATAATTTTAGCATTGATCGTACAGCCCTTTTCTTCATGTTTGATTTACTGTAAATTGATCCAAACCGGCTTTCTGGTTCTGCAGACTTGGCTGATATTGCAGTCTACCGCAACGAGCTCTTCTGTCTCCATGGCAGCGGACGTCTATCCCACCTCTCCCTGTTATCTGCTGAGCGCTGTGTTGAGCGCCTGCTACGGAGGGAGTCCTGGCCTCTAGCTGCTGTGGTCTGCTGTATGTTCCAGCACACAATCACCACCAGCAGGGTAAGATGGCTGCCACTGCCATGCTAACTGGCCTCGTCTCTTTGTACAGTGTCACCTAGATTCTAGTCTTATCAGGGCTGAGATGTTCGTATGAATTTCTGACTTGTGTTCCTAAGGATAAAGCACAGAATATACATGCCCCCAGTTTGGAGAAGCAGACAGGAGTACCGACACAGGAGCAAAGCAATGTACTGCTGCGGACGGGGCCAGCAGCAAACATATTTTAGACACCTAAAAGGCCCACCTTAAAAAATCAATATCTGTTTCAGTGTACGTTATATTTCAAATATTTTGCGATGGGGAACTGACCTGAAAGTGAAACTTATCTATACCTCATATAACCCCACTTCAAAACACCCGAACTATCCCTTTAAACATATGTATTATATGTCCTAGGTTACTCTGGGTTTGTGCAGATGGTTAAAACCAAATATGAAATGTACATGAAAGTTTGAAGTAAATCAAGCATTTTAAAAATCAGGTATCTTAACTAGATTCCTCTGGTGATCTGAGTCAGAGCTCCCCTGCGTTGATAAAGCGCTAACATCATCGTTACCGTTTAATTCAGGCCAGGAAATGCATTCCCATCGACCGCTTTGAACATCTCCGGTCCCAGCTCAGCTCCAGCACACACCTGGAGCTGACTGGCCAGCTGGAGGAAGTCATCGCCAAACTGGAGCCTCTGGACTCGGCCTGCAGCAGCCGTAGAAGTAGCATCTCCTCACATGTAAGTTAAAAAGTAACTTTCTGTAGATTATTTCCAGGTACTGGCAACCATCATAACTGTAGTAGACGAAAGATGAGCATCCCACTTCCATTTACTTTACTTTTCTATGGAACCCATTGAATCCTGTTGCTATGGATACCATACAGTTGATGAAGGACAAGTGCCTCTGTGGCATTACATTAAATTGGTTGCTTGGTGAGGATTAGCAGGTTTCATCACTGCATGCAGAATAATTCCACATCAAACAGAATAAATACATCACGCTTTGAATACTGTTCATTCATTTTAAATTTTAAATTCTATGAGCCTGTTGTAACTGAAACACGCAGCTTCTGTAAATCTGTATGCACACGTAACAAATGAGTGTGTGCTGACGTCAGATGTATCGTTATCCAGGAGAGCTTCAACATCCTGGACTGTGGAATCTATCGTGTGATCAGCCGCAGAGGAAGTCAGTCAGATGAGGAGACGAGCTCCCTCATCAACCAGTCCACGTCAGAGGAGGAGCGGCTCAAAGAGTTCAGTTTTGTGCAGGAGGATGATCAGGTGGACCATGGTAAGAGATCGTCTGCTGCCAAATGAACAAGTGCTGTCAATAAAAAAGACTGCTATCTTAAACATAAGAAATTGCTCTTCAAATTCAGGGTTTTTTGTCAATACTGCCTCCTCAGGGCGGACTAATACTAATTCTATGAATCTAATTTTTTTTTTTATGTTAATATAATAATTACTAATAATGACAATTATAAGTAGTATTAATATAATAATTACCAGATGGAATCAAGTTGAACAGGGGGATACTTTATTTATACGTTAATTTATTAAGACATCATCACACAGAAAGAATGACAGCAAAAGGGCTTATTTTTTCCGTTTTGATTTTATTATATATTTTCCATAACAGACAAACATAACAAGAAAGACAGTATGACAATACAAGGACATAACTATTACACAGACAAGACAGTGGAAGAAGTGAGGGGGAGGGTTACGGTGTTAAATAATCTTATGCATGTGTATGCAGGGATGGAGCCGCTTCTTCCATGCTTATATGGTTCAGAAAGACCTCCAGACATTTATTAAAGTTAAAACAACTTGCTTTTCTAACTCTCCAGTTCATAAGAATTATGCGTTTTGTTGTAAGGCATCCTCTGCAGAAAGACTTGATTATTAGAATAATTTTGGATATGAACTAATTTATACAATGTAATGATGATCTTCTTTTTAAAAACCCTTTCCTATTTAGCTCAACTTTTTGTTTAATCTGCACTTGAACAAATTAAACCAAAAAAATGCGAAAATCACACTAATACTAAAACGACTACAGCAAACCAAAAACATACAAACAAGAAACTTATTCACAAACACTCTTTTGTTTCTTTCTTCACTCTTTCTGTTTCTCTGTTTCTGACGCTCTCTCTCTCTTCCTTTGTATATACTGTATATTGTGTGTGTGTGTAGCAGGAACAAACTCTTTTTCTGCCTCTTCTGAGTTCAATGTGAAAAGAGAGTGAAGTTATTTTCAGTTTTATATCAACCACTCTATTAAAATACTTGAATAATAAAAAACAAAAAATGGAGGGAAAATGCCAAAAAATATATTTGTGATTTGGAGCATCTCTAGCTGCTGAAAGATTTATCAGAATAAACATGTGACAATAATTTTACTCCTTGACTGTTTCTCTGTTGTCATAATGATCGTATGTGCCTGTTTTGTATGTTTGGCACTAAAATTAATTAGTTTTTGATTTGAAAAATGCATAAAATCACTTAATCAATAGCGTTGCTGTGCTGTGTCTCTGGATTTGCTGTGAGAGCTGAATGATCACTCTGACGGCTGAAATGCTTTACAAATACAAATAGTCACTTTGCCACGCTGTTAATATCAAGTTTCTTGTCTGTTCCATTGTATCACACATATATCATTTTGTTCTGTTTTTTTTTTTGCATTGTGCAGCATTTAATTTATGTTTTCTCTACAGTGGTGTCTGGCACCTTTGCTCCATCTACTTGCATTTTGTCCTCTGTCTTTAATCATTCCCCTCCCGTACTCCATCCATCTGTGTTTGTCCTCTGGCTCTTGCCCCCCCATCTTTATTCAGATCCACAGAGCAGTGAGCGTATGGAGGCTGAGCGGTCTGAGCAAGGCCTGCCGTTCCACCTCCCCCTCTCATTCCGCCCCAAACCCCCTCGCATCGCACTGCAGGCCGTCAAAGACAGGTGAACACCCTGAGAAATAAAGACGGACATGCCAACAGATTTTAATACAAGAATGTGTCGCAGCAGCCATTCAGGCATGAAGCTGTCGTCTTAGATGGCTTTGAGTTTCACTCAACACTGATGAAATTATTTGTGGATTCTGCTTCTTTTTTTCTCATGAGAACTTAAACTCTTCTAATAACTATAAATATTCAAGTGCAGCTGTGCTTTTAGACAGCTTACTTCCCCTTTTCACTGAAACCCACATCTATTTTTTCACATTCACATTGTTCATCTGTGTAGACGCATGTGGCAGGTTTCATTTCATCAAGCATCACGCTCAGTCATTTGTTATATGAAATTGTAGTTTGTTGTTTTCCTTTCTGGTTGTTAGATTGTGTAATGTAATTTCATTGGTGCGAGGTTGTTTTATTATTCGATTTTTGTTTTTCTCAGTGTTTCTAGTTTTGTTAAGAAGACAACAGAGAAGATCAACACCCTCCAGATGAACTCGGAGCTCTGGCAACGGCCTGACTTCAGAGAGGGCGGACAGGCCGAAATGTCAGCCACAGCTTCATACTCAGAGGAAATGGACAATGAGTAAGTACAGACCTATAAAAGTAGACTTAAACCAGTTTCTAGTGAGAACAAAACAGGGCTAATAATTGTTTTGAATAGTCCATTCAAATTAAATCCCATAAAACCAGTGAATCATATTTGTCGTCACAGAGTTTATGATGAAATGCCTAGCACGGAGGCCGACATGCAGGAGCTTCGATCAGCGACAGAGCGAGCTATGTAAGTGCTGCACACCGTTTTGGTAGAATCCGACTGCAAGATTTCACAGCCTTTTAGTCGAAACTGAACTTAATTTAGATTTTTAATTTTCCCAACATCAGCTCACAGATCCAGGATCCTTTGGTGCTACTGGATCCCGTCTGCCTGGGAGAAACTCTGCTGGAGTGGCTGCCGGTGCTGGAGCGAATACTCGGACCTGTAGAGGACGGGCCGACTGCGGCGGGTGATTCAAGCGTGGACGGGCCGGGAGAGGAGCGGTGGGATTATCTAAACTCCTGCTCAGAGCAACAAGACGAGTCCTCGTTCTCGTCAGGAGAACCAACAGAGAGCGCCACAGAGGAGAAGAAAGAAGAGTCTCCTGAGCTCGGAGACAAAGGGGACCAGCGTGACTCTGCTGAGAAGGAGCCTGATGTTTTAAATGTGAGCCCTTCAGATCCTGTTCGAGTGGTGTCTCCCAAACCGGTACCATCGGATGTCCTGGCTCATCTCACCCAGCTGGCAACGCTGTACACAGAGCTGAGCTGCTTTAGAAACCAGGAGAATGAACAAGCATTGGGGTGCACAACTTTCCTGCGCCGCTACTTCTTTCTGCTGGACCAAGAGCGAGTGAGAAGAATGTGTCTGCTGTGTTATCAGGAGCAGCCGGAGGTGCAGCTCTCCTTCACTGAGGCCATGCTAGGTCAGAAGATTCTCCTTAAATCTCTGGTTTAATTTTTGCTCATGTGCTTTTTTCCCCCTGTATTGTATTTTCAGATTTCAAATTTCACAAATACAGAAAGAAAGAAAAAATGTATAGAAAAAAACAAACTGAAAACACAATTAAACGAGGACAAAAATAGCGGGCTTCTCCTATTTGAAAAGAAAATAAGTATCAGTAAAAAATATTAGGGCTGTCAATCGATTAAAATATTTAATCGCATGATTGTCCATAGTTAATTGCAAATTAATTGCACATTTTTTATCTGTACAAAATGTACTTTAAAGGGAGATTTGTAAAGTATTTAATACTCTTATCAACATGGGAGTAGACAAATATGCTTGCTTTATGCAAATACATGTACATATTTATTATTGTTAATCAATTAACAACACAAAACAATGACAAAAATTGTCCAGAAACCCTCATAGTTACTGCATTTAGCATAAAAAATATGCTCAAATCATAACATGGCAAACTGAAGCCCAACAGGCAACAACAGCTGTCAGTGTGTCAGTGTGCTGACTTGACTATGACTTGCCCAAAACTGCATGTGATTATCATAAAGTGGGCATGTCTGTAAAGGGGAGACTGGTGGGTACCCATAGAACCCATTTTCATTCACATATCTTGAGGTCAGAGGTCAAGGGACCCCTTTGAAAATGGCCATGACAGCTTTTCCTCGTCCAAATTTAGCGTAACTTTGGAGCGTTATTTACTGTAACCTCCTTCACAACAAGCTAGTATGACATGGCTGGTTGGATTCCTAGTGTCATATGATGCCGGTATCTTCACTCTATCTTTAAAACAAATCCTGCTACAACCTCAAAATCGCAAGTTGCTTTAATGCGTTAAAGATATTAGTGGCGTTAAAAAAATTGCTTTAACGCGTTATTATCACCGTTAACTTTGACAGCCCTAAATAAGATATTTTAAAACTAGATCACATTTCCCCATAAGATTAGTCAAGGAAAAGGTCCTTAAACATCCGAAACTCTTGTCCTGTTTCAGAGCAAAATCACTGTTGCTGTTCCCTTTGAATTATAAAAAGGATTCATTCATCATTTAACCATATTTCAAACAGAGAGAATCTGATGATTTTTTTTTTTTATGCCACCATGTCCAACATTAATACTTGTTGGTTTCAGACCTCATCTAGTAACTCAAGATTTACTTAAATCAGAGGCCCATGCATCTCTGATACTCTAATATTTTAATCTTAAATGATTTGAAAAAATCACCTTTTGTCATTCTCCGTAGATTTCACTCAGTCCAGTAAGGTGGTGGAGGTTATTCAGAGAGGTGATTTGCTGAGATCACTGCGCAGTCTGAGAGAGATGCAGCCCTGGAGTGCTCCTCCTCTCCTCGCTCACTTACACAGGTCAGTACACGTATTTATTTCTAACATGTCAGCAGCACACACTGTTATCACAGTTGTGATGGAACTTGTAAAGTAAGTTCGCTGTGTTATTATCCAGGCTGTATGAGAAGCATGGGGAGGCTGCTGTACGCTCGTTTACGCAGTTCTACCCTACGATAATTCCTGCTGATGTAATGACCATGGCTCAGCAAAGCCACTTCCTGGCATACCTGGATAATCTGGTCCAATCACGAACTGAGGGGCACAGGTATGTCTTTAGTTTCATCTATTTGTCAAAGACAAAAAAAAGGACTCGGAACTCCCGTTGTTGCTGAATTTAAAATTGTTCTCCTTCTTTAGGTTGCCGTTTTTGCAGTCCCTTCTTGAACCAGAATCACTGAGACAGGATTGGCTGGAGCTGGCACTCACCCACGATGCCCCTCAACGCTGTGATACCTTGACCCCTGATGGACAGCCCAGGTCTGGTCCCATTATTGTGGGGAAAAATGCAAAATAAGATAATTTCCTTAAAGGCTCAGTAAGTTTTCAGTTTGAGGCTAGAAACCTGAAAAAAAAATCTGCCTGAATGGATGTGAACTGAGCTACTATCATGGGTTCATTTCACTTCTGGATTCTATTTAGGCCACAACAAGGTCAAACAATAAAGTGAAAGTAAAGTATAAGAATAAATGTAACTGTGAATTTCATGTGACTCCTGCTGCAGGTGGCATTCTCATTGTTTCAGTTGGGGTTATGGACGCCTCCTGTCCCTCCTGATTCGTCTTCCTGCAGACCTGTCCTCCAAGCAGAAGATGGCGGAGACTTGCCGCAGTCACGGGTACTTCTAATTTTCTTTGACTCTTCACGACTGCTGTTTATGATTGTGAGTTTATATTGTCATATGTAACCATCTGTGTAATGCGTGTGTGCAGGTACTGGACGGGCTATATCTACCTCTGCTGTGAGCTGCAGCGCCGCACAGAAGCCTTCTCCACCATCTGTCAGCTGGATGACATCAGTCTGCTAGAGGACGCTGATGGTAAAACTGTCACACTTTCAGACAGAATTATAATCTCTTATGGGCTCAGAGGAGAGTTCGTAATGTGTGTCAGGGATTACCGAGACACATACTGAAAACCACATGTCGACTGTATGGAAATCCAGTGTACATACACATGACACATTAGTAGTACGGAATATAAACTTCCCACTGTAACTTCATCACAACATAAGTTATGAGCCCAGCAGCCAAAACAGACAAAGATTAACACAGAAGCATTTATTCACCGACTCAAACTAAATGAAACTGGCTTGAAACATTTGCTGAAAAAAAAAAACCACCATCATAGCCATCATAATGTCTCTACTTTCGCTCTGTTATTTTCCAGGTGTTGAGCCTCAGACCTTGGACGAGTGGAAGCTCTTGATCCAGTTATCTCAGCGGTGCAGCAGTGCGGTAGACTCTGAGCAGGTCACAGGTGTGAATGGGAGCAGCTGGTCCAACGGCTCGGCAGATTGTGGTGGAAAGATCAGCCCAGAGAACCTGACCCTGATGCTGGCTCGGACAGCCGGGCCCGACCGCGCCATGGCCCTCCTGGAGGAGTGTGGAGTGCAGCTGGTCCTTTCGCCGCACTCCAAACTGGTCTGTGAGCTGCTGAGAGTCACTGAGAAGAGGCAGAGGTGGGTCCGGATGCCTAATATCAAACTTTAATAAGCACACAAGTATGGGAAGGAGTGCCCGCACTGTTATCAAGCTGTTATTCAAATATACTTTTAGATGTGGACAACAATAAAAATCAACCAAACTTGTGCAAAATTCTTCATCAGGTGTTCTTGTAGCTCCATTTTTTATCTTTTGAAGGCTTGAAATATTGGGTGAAATGCTATTTGATCCATTAACTTTATTAAATGTGTCTTTTGAAGAGCGCAGAATAAAATGTTTAAGAGGTTTCTCAGCGGTTTGGAGCGTGTGACAGTTATCCTAGTGGTCTGAAAATTATTTTTATTAATAACTAGATATTGAACAAAAATTTGTGAATGAAGTCTGAAATTACTTAAAGGACCCAAAGAGAATCAGTGTAATTTGAATGGACTCTATTTGTAGGTGTTACAGTACTATATCTTTTGTTTTCTGTTTCAGAGCGATGATCCAGACGATGCTAGAGCGCTGTGATCGGTTCCTGTGGTCTCAGCACGCCTAACTAAAGACCAGCTGCAGCTTCTCTACACCAAGCAAGATAACTAACACTGTATGTAAATCTCCCCAGTAACTACTGATGAAGCTGCCTCTTAATTTATGCACTGTAATATTTGTCAAAGCGTTACAGTTTAAATGAATTATATATCCTCCCAGTGAAAACAGTATTATCTTTTTAACTTTAACTTCCATTTTTTTGCACGGATCTTTACAGTTTTTTAATGATTCAGGTTAAATGCTTTTTTGCATGTACAGGTAACCAAATATGTCTATGAACAAAAAATAACTGTCAATAATTACAATGTTCTAACCAGGTAATATGTGAATAAAAGCTGTCTGTCTTCTATTTTTTGTTTGTTTTAAGAACAAAAAGTTTCTGTCAGGATGATGATAGTCAAGCGTGGTGAATGCAGAGGTCGCGTTAACCGAATACTTTCATCATTGACTGAATTTTTTTTAACAATAAAGAAAGAATAAGAAAAAAAAATCTATGTAATTTAATCATTCCCAAAATTCACAAAATGTTTTTATCTAACGAAATATTCTGCTTCAATCTATATTTGTTGCCATTTAACCTTTCAAAAACAACATTTTCACTGCGGTGAACTGTTTGCTCTTCCCACTTGCTGCCGTACACACACAAAGGACGGCTTCCACCTGTAGCTTATTAACAGACAATCTAAGCTTCATTCAAAAACCTAAATAGAATATTTGAATGTAAAAAATGACATTTGGTGGGCGTGGCTTGGTCCAATCCACTTTGTTTGTTTCCTATTTACTGAGCCAGGGCTGTTTATCATCAACAGTGGATTTCCTTTCAGCGCACAGACAGAACGAACGGATAGCGGACTGTGAGGAGATCGCTGAATTTGACAAAAAAGTGTATTGGATTAGAATCACAGACTCCACCTTTAAATAGGCATATGTCTTGTTATCATTAAAAATGAAAATACAAACTGA
This sequence comes from Sebastolobus alascanus, assembly GCA_916701645.2. NCBI lineage: Eukaryota > Metazoa > Chordata > Actinopteri > Perciformes > Sebastidae > Sebastolobus > Sebastolobus alascanus. The sequence goes on from CAKAOJ020000022.1 coordinate 416,064, forward strand.
GGGGCATTAATAGATTATGACGGAATTTTTACAACGGACGATGAGAAAGTGTTACCTAACCACTGGGTGAATGTGTATATGCATGTCAATAACATTGGAAAAAAGTCCAGAGGACAAAGACAAGAGTGGCTCTAATCCAACCTGCAGGTTACTTAATAATTGTGTGCTTTTTTGTTTATTTCTGCACACCTAAAGCATATACAATTCAAAGTTTAAATCTTTTTTCTTCACTTTTGAATGGTAATTTAATCCATGTATCTATAGTATCCAGCCATGTAGATAGTTTTGGTTTATTTGTTGAGGTTTTGAGAGCATTAAACCAAAACAACCACCTAAAATAATCCACATAACTAGAGACCTTTACGGATGAGTGGTAGAGGCTGGTGAACTGGCCCTTTATCTACCTGTATGTCAAGTATTTGCTTGTATTTTCTTCAACCGGACATTTTTGAGAACAAAAGATTTCTACATTTCAGATCTTGAACGTCACATACAGTAGCATATGGGTAATGTGGGTCAACAGCGATAATGTTAATAACATCGTAATGAAATGGGACTGATGACTCATTTGATGGTATCGCACACCTGGAGCATCAAAGGGAAGACGCCGCAGCCTGGTGCTTCACATTTGAGCTTTAAAGGCCGGACACAGCCACGCTTTATGAGTCACATCCTCTACGCTGGTTTAACTGAGACCTTTCTGTCTCATCCTTAATGCTTTCTTACTTTCATCCTCATCGTTCTTCAATCATTTCCCAGAATCCTCATCTTCCAGCACCTGTCTGTGTCACTGGCACAGGGACGATCAGATCGAAGGTTCTGGCAGGTGGCAAAGACACAGCCACACTTGTAATGAAAATGAGCCACATGTCATAGTGAAATTCCATTTGGTTGCTTAATAATGATAAATTGTCTTTTCAATCTGCTTCTAAAGTTGCTTTAACATTCAATATGTCAATTGTCTGCATTTGTTTGGTTTATTGTGTCCACTGCTACAGAGGTAGATCCTCTCGAGGGATGGGTAGAATTGTAATTTAATTGAAATGATCCGAATATGACAGAAGGTTTTCATCATGAGGACAGAAGTAAATTTGATTTGAAATGTTATTAGGTCGAGGCAGCGAGTCGAGTGTTTGATGTTGCGTTCCTGTCACCATGAGGACAGATAAGAGGATTCTGCGCATACCTGTTGGCCCTGCTGCCAGTGTATAAATGGCAAGCTCGGAGCCGAACACACACTGACACACGCACACACACAGTTTGGCTCTCAAGATGAGCCGCGGTGAGGACAGTGATAAGACACTATGAGCGTGATTAGTTTTCCAAACCTGAAGTGAATCCTTTCTGTACGGACTGAACAGCTTTGATGGACGCAGCACTCATGGTGAGTTTCTGTTTTTTTTACTAATTTAATAGAATAAAGTAGCACATTTCTTGAGCTATTCAGTTAGGTGTGTTCTGGTTTCAGGTGTCTGTCTCTCTGCTTGGACTGGCTCTTGTCCTGCTCTCTTACCCTGAGCATGCTTCACTGAGCAGAGTATTTGACCACACCTCAGGTAGGATTTCTAGTTGATTATTACTGATCTTAGACCAGATACAGAGGAGCGTTTCTGACTGCATCCATGTTCTTTTTTCTGGTAATGTCAGGGACTGTGTATCCAGGGTCTGTATTTGTGAAGGAGGCTCTTCAGAGGGCGATTGAGCTCACTGATGCTGCTTACGCCCGCACAAGTGAAAGGTAGAAATGACTGGGTCACTATGGAAATGTTTCAGACCCAATGCAAAGCACAAATCATAAATTTGTGTTGGCACTAAAAACAAACCTGTTAATGCTTCCAGGGTGAAGAAGTCTCTGTCTGAAGGCGCACTGAGACCCAGTGACCTGCTGGCTCAGTTTAAACAGACTGAAGCCAGGACCAGGACTCAGATCTGGGCTGCAGAACTGTTGGACAACACAGTGGAGCTGATCAGAGAGATGGTCTACACTCATTCTATGGTGCAGCCCGACCCTCAGGGTACCGAACAGCAGCACAACACAACACATAGAGAGGTTTCTGCACCTGTATGTCTACTAGTACTACAACTAGTACTTATCTATCCATGCCCTTCTTACATTGGCTTTCAGTATGTTTCAGGCTACAGATGAACGTTTAATGCACCCAAATGTGTTCCCAGATCCACCGACAAAAAGCTGTTAACTTTTCTGCTGGTCTAGATTCAAGACAAAGAGGGATCCTACGTTTAAAATTATGGAATCACTTTTTCCTCAGTATCCAACCAGAAGAGCCACAAAAAAGCCGAAAGACTATTTGAATAGATGTTAGTTCCTCTGTGACTCCAGTTTGTGTTAGTTTCTTTGTTTTTATTGAGGATTTACAATTTTCATTCTAGTTATTTTTTGATGCACTTACTGTATTTCACACTCTGGGTACTGTGTCAAAAAAGTCAAGTATTTAGGGCAGGAGTTGTCAAACTTTTTGGGGCCAGGGACCCCTTACAGGGGAGAACATTTTCTAAGGACTCCCTCTTATTCGTAACACCGACTAAGCATAATGTTTACGTACTCTTAGATGCCATAGGACGTGTTTCATAGTGTTAAACAGAAACACATTTCAATTTGAATCATGTTAAAATGAGATGAGATAATCCTTTATTAGTCCCACAGCGGGGAAATTAGCAATGTTATTGAATGTTAATACCATTTATTTACCTTTTAAACAGAGGGTGATTTTATTCAAATTACATTTGGATTCAACTTGACAAGATTTATAGCCTACATTTTTAATAGATGATCTTAAATGCTTTCATAAAATGAACAGTAGCAAGGCATAGTCCTAATAAAATCCTAAAGCTGACTTTCAGTTAGTGCTTCAACTTTAAAATAATAAACTTATTGCTGTGTGTCACAATCATATCAGTTTCAATTGGCCCAAAGCTAACTTGGGTGGGAGTAATGGACACATTATGTTTGTTTTATTGGTGCAAATGGTCCCAATCTGTAGATATGCAATTTTTAATGATACAGCACAATTTTATAATTCATAGCAAATTATTTCGCGGACCCTCTGACAGAGTGCCAAGGACCCCTGGGGGTCCCCGGACCCCATTTTGAGAATCACTGATTTAGGGGGTGCAGAGACCCACAGAGCCCACTGGAGGTCCCAGAATCAAGCCCTTGTAAAGGTACAAGGTACAAATACAGACAAAATGTCAGGAGCACGTTGTTGCAAATAGGTTTGTCTTCTGACATAAGGCAAGAGCAAATGATCTGATCAACCACATATTGAAGTTATTATATGTATGACTTACATGTTGTGTTTACTGTATGTTCCCAAAGAGCTGCTGAGTGAAGGAGACATGGAGAATCTGCTGCAGGTGACTGGCTGCTCTGCTGAGCTGCAGAGACCCAGCTGTGACACCGACTGTCTGTCTGAGCGCTACAGATCCATCACAGGAGAGTGCAACAACAGGTCATTGCTTACACTAAAGAAAACTGTAGTCTGTAGTCACAGAGCAGTGCTGTCTTGAATAGATTTAGTTGTTTTTGGATAACTGTCCGTTGTGTTCTTGTCCTGTGTAGAGAGAATCCCAGATGGGGGGCTGCAAATATCCCATATTCCCGCTGGCTGCCTGCAGAGTACGAGGATGTGTGGGGGATGCCCAGAGGCTGGGACCCAGAGCACACCTACCATAACGCCACTCTGCCTCCAGTAAGAGTCCTGCAGCGGCACTCGGTCGTCCTCTGTCCCGTCAGCTGCTGTAACTCCAACACTCCTGACTTTGTTTGTTGTCCAGGTGCGGCTGGTGTCTCAGGAAGTGCTGTTCACTCACAATGACAACATCTCTCTGGACTCCACTCTGTCCCACCTGCTGGTGGAGTGGGGTCAGTGGATCGACCACGACGTGGTGCTGACGCCTCAGAGCTCCAGTACAGCCGCCTTCAGGACAGGAGCTGACTGCACACGCACCTGCAGCAGGGACACGCCCTGCTTCCCCATACAGGTGCACTTTACTATCAGCTGCTTCTCAGTGTACTTGATTTTGGCCTTGATGATCACACATGTTTAATTTCATAAGATAAGATAGAACTTTTATTCATCTTCAAAGAAATGTTTGTGCCTAAGATGCTCGATATACATCCTAAAATAAATATTTAAATTGTTTGAATTTTCCATATATGCATAGAGTACATAGTAGAAATACAATATACATACTAAAATAAAATACAATATAAGAAAAGAAAAGAAAAAATAAATTAAATAAATTGTACTTTGTACAATGTTGTAAATTAGAAGCAATGAATAACTTATTTATATTTATATTAGGGCTGTCAAAGTTAACGCGTTAACGCAAATTCATTTTAACGCCACTAATTTCATTAACGCAACTTGCGATTTTTAGGTTATAGCGGGCTCAATTTTAAAGCTAGAGTTACTGGCACCATGCGAAACTAGAAAACCAAAGGAATCCACTGGTACCTACCATGTCATACTAGCTTGTCGCGAAGGAGGTTAAATAACGCTCCAGACTTGCTCTAAATTTTGAAGAGGAAAAACTGTCATGGCCATTTCCAAAGGGATCCTTTGACCTCTGACCTCAAGATATGTGAATGAAAAATGGGTTCTATGGGTACCCACAAGTCTCCCCTTTACAGACATGCCCACTTTATGACCTGTGAGGGTTTCTGGACAATATTTGTCATTGTTTTGTGTTGTTAATTGATTTCCGATAATAAATATGTACGTACATGCATACATGTACGTACATACATTTGCATAAAGCAGCATATTTGCCCACTTCCATGTTGATAAGAGTATTAAATACAATTCTCCCTTTAAGGTTCATTTTGAACAGATGAAAAATGTGTGATTCATTTGCGATTAATCACGATTAACTATGGACAATCATGTGATTAATCGCGATTAAATATTTGTAATCGATTGACAGTCCTAATTTCTATGAAAAAAAAAATGTAATGGTTAAAACGAGAACATTTGTTTTCCCCTCATCATCGATTATTAAAAAAAAATAAATAAATAAATAAATAAAAAAAAAATAATAATAAATAAATAAATAAAAAAAATATAACCTCACTCCACAGATCCCTCTGTCAGATCCTCGCAATGGCGTCCAGAGTTGTATGCCTTTCTTCCGCTCTGCTCCCAGCTGTGTTGCTGGAGTCCCGTCTCATCACCACCGAGAGCAGCTCAACGCCATCACCTCCTTTGTAGATGCCAGTATGGTGTACGGCAGCTCCACCGGTCTGGCCTCGACTCTGAGAAACCGCTCATCTCCTCTGGGCTCAATGGCCCTCAACTCCGAGCGCTCAGACCAGGAGCTGGCCTACATGCCATTTCTGCCACGCCTGCAGGCTCACCTTGACCCCTGCGGCCCCCGAAACTCCACCACCTCAAGGGCGTTTGAAAGATCCAGGCGCCAGGAGAACATCACGTCCTGCTTTCAAGCTGGTGAGTGAGTAAATGTAATGAGTTGTCTGTTCTCTGCAGGCTTCAGTGGAGATGTTGTTTGATGATGATATGTGTTTCACAGGTGATTCAAGAGCTAATGAGCATCTGGGAATGATCGCGCTGCACACGGTCTTTCTGAGAGAGCACAACCGACTGGTCAAAGAGCTACACCTGCTCAACCCTCACTGGAGCCCTGATACACTTTATCAGGAGGCCCGCAAGATCATGGGAGCCATTCATCAGGTATCTCTAGCAGCTTCCATCTGTTCACCTCTACCTACATGAGCATTCCCAGCACTCTGACCTGCTTCCTTTATCTTTCCAGATCCTAACGTGGGAGCACTACCTGCCGCGGGTCCTCGGTGAGATTGCCATGTCTCGTCTGATGCCTCCCTACGAGGGTTATGATCCCGAGGTGGATCCCAGCATCGCTAACGTCTTTGCAGCTGCCGCATTTCGTTTTGCCCACGTCACCGTGCAGCCAGTGGTGACCAGGCTGGGGCCAGGATACACCACTAACTCCCAGCATCCCCCGCTGCCTCTGCATCATTCACTGTTTGCCTCTTGGAGGGTCGTGCAGGAAGGTAAAACTACGACGCTGTCATACATTCAACTCAAATTACATAGAATTTACTAATCTGTCATTTTTTCTCCTGGTGTGTCAGGTGGTATAGACCCTGTGTTACGCGGTCTGTTGCTGTCTCCGGCCAAGCTGCAGACTCCAGGTCAGATGATGGTGGAGGAGCTGACGGAGAGGCTGTTTCAGGCACAGGGAGGGATGCCTCTGGACCTCGGGGCCCTTAACCTCCAGCGGGGCCGGGATCACGGCCTGCCTGGTACCACCTTTCTTTCTTCTGGCACAGTACAGTATACTGAAAGTCTGCTACTGACTGTGAACCAGATTTGTTTTAACAGACCAATGTATCACCACCTGTGTGTTAGCTTTGAAGTACTGTTGTTCGCATTACTATTAAATAAGACATGAGGCACAAGGCATTAAATGCAGGCACTAGAAATGACTTAGAGCCTGGTACATAGAGTTAAGGGTAAATTAAACTTTAACAATGTAAGAGAACAAACTCAGTTGAAATTTGTTATAGGACAGAAAATAATTCGACTTTTTTTCATAGCAGACATTTTGACCTGTCATTGAGGAAAAGGCGTAGATGTTCTGTACCTAATAACTACCTCATGTCTTTGAAATATCTCAGTACCGGTAGTTTTGTTGCATTCCACACTACATACTTATTCTGAGCCGGTTTTGAGTCTTTTCAAACTGGAAAAGTGAGACAGTTAAGTATACTCAAAAAGTCAGTATGCATACTCAATAATGCTTGATTTCAGAATGTCCACCATGCAATGTACACAGGAAATGGAGGAGCCTTTCACAGCTGCAAAAAATTAAAATGAGGTGGGGGAGGTGAGGGAGAAACAGAAAAATGTTGGAAAACAAAAAGAACGCCTTTAATCTTTTGAAAATCTTTTTGCTTCCTCTTTAGAACGTTTTGATTGGCAGTGACTTTTCCTTTTAGTACGAAATGGTAGATAAAGATGATTATTTTGTGTGCTAACTGCAAAACAGTATATTTTGAAAATTAGTTCAATGTATACTGTCTGCAACTAGGGACCATCTTGCGATGGGATCACACCAGCTATGACACCAAATTTGGGGGTTGTGTCAGTGGTCCCTTCCCAACTTCTTTCCCCCCTACTTCCGTGTGCGTGACACTATCCTGGTGACAGTCTGTCTACAGTCAGACAGAAAGACAGACAAAAATATAGACACCTGGCAAAGTACTCAAAACCGCTTCTGTGGTAGTTCCTCCTGCTATAGTTGGTGTCTCCAGGAGCACATTTTGCCATTAAATTAAAAGTCATAAAATGTCATAGTATAGTATGTCATAAATACAAACCAGCATCGCTGTTGCGGCTGGTAATTAGTATGAAATGGGACATAGTGAGTCAACATTCACAAAACTAGGCCTCTGGAACTTCAACACCAAACAAATACAGCGGTTGTTCATGGTGTTGGTTACATCTGCGTTTGAATGTCTGCTGTGAAAAAAGAGTGTTGATTCATGAACTGGTTCCAGATGTAGGAATGTGTGTTAATTAGCACTCCAGATGCCCACCAGTCCAGCAGTAGTTGTTTCAATAAACACTACTTGTCAGTTTAGACAAGTTGGCAGTCAACTGATTTAGAGTCAACAGACGACTAGAAATGCATATACCTTTAAATACAGTATATGCGTGGTATTTGCTGAGGTAGAATGTCGAGTCTTTCTGAAGTGTATTAATTTATTCTGATGTTGCTGTCTGAAGTAGAGGTGGTCTTTGTTTCAGGTAATTGAAACCCTGTATTTAACGCTCTCCCCTCACTTCCGGTCCCATCTCACCCCATCAGGATACGGCTCGTGGAGAAGGTCCTGTGGCCTCTCTGTTCCCAACACTACATCAGAACTGGCCGAAATTCTGAGTAACTTCACTTTGGCTCGCAAACTCCAGCTCCTTTACGGGACGCCACACAACATCGATGTGTGGGTCGGTGCCATCTCTGAGCCCGCTCTGCCCGGAGGTCGAGTCGGACCACTGCTGTCCTGCCTGCTGGCGAGACAGTTCAGAGCGCTGAGAGATGGGGACGGGTAAAACTAAATCCTCTGATGTCACATTATGACCATTATAATGCAAAAAGAGAAATCTGAAACTGTCTTTTTTTTTTTCTCCTGAGGTTTTGGTGGCAGAGGGAAGGCGTGTTCACCAGCACCCAGAGGAGACACCTCCAAGCCGTCTCTCTGTCCCGCATCATTTGTGACAACAGTCGTATCACTCGCGTGCCCGCTGACCCATTCTCACGCACCGAGAGGCCGGAGGACATGCTGGCCTGTTCGCACCCGCTCATCTCCCACCTCGACCTCAGCCCGTGGAAAGAACCAGACACAGGTGAGGAAGTGGAAAAGAAAACAGTGTGATATCAGGTTTGTCTTGTTTGTGTTTTCACATGGACCTGCCTCCCCTCTCTTCCAGAACCCAGCTGTGGTCCGATACCCAGGATTCAATTTGGCTACTCCCTGCTCTGTGACTCTGTGATTCTGTATCAGTGTCACTCTGGCTACAATCTAATGGGATCTTCGTCTGTCAGCTGTGATCCAAACAGCCAGCAGTGGAGCCCCACACCCCCAAAATGTCAAGGTACGAAGCCTAAACTAGAGCCTGGTGACATGACTGGAACAGATATCAATATATCTCTAAAGACCAGTGCATCACAGTATGATATATGTGTTCAAAATCACATATAACAAAAAATCTTATGATGGTTATCTCGAGATTCAGATGCGAACCAAAACTCTTCAGTTTATTCTAGATATTTGACACCGTAATCAGCAAAACAACCTCCCAACAAGGTCCATTCATTAGCTGTTCTGGAGCTTTTGATTGCATCGCATGATCTTGATCTGTGAATAACCTGCTTTTAGATACAAAATGCATGTGACATTGATACTGGTGTTTTTGCCTGATTGTTGCAGATATTAATGAATGTGAAGAACAAACTTCTCTCTGCCCACAAAACCTGGAGTGTCTCAACATACCAGGTTCCTTTATTTGCTCAGGTTTGTTCAGATCATTTGATGATGCACGCTGCCCCCATCTTTCAAGCACATTTTCTGCCTAATTGATATTTGGTGCCAAATGCTTTTGTTATGAAGCACTTTGTAACCTTTAGTACATGAATCCGACCTTACTAAATTTGTTGAGACATTTAAACATGCACAACATGATAGCATCTTTCACATTTGATCCTGAAAGTTCCTTCATATTTGTTTGCACTGATCCAGAACCCTCCTCGCTGTCCGTCGTCTCTATCGTCACTGCAGTGATAGTAGTGACCGGTGGTGTGGCTGCACTGCTGCTGATCATGTTCTGTTATCGAAGGTAAGTCACCGAAGGTATGAATCGATTTTATACAAACACTATAGGACTGCCCACATATTCTGTAGATGGCCCAAATCCGATCTTAAAAACACTTGACAATTACTAAATCCCTGACTGAACAAATATTCAGATTCAGTCGAAAATTTTCATTAAAAAATAAGTCATAGTATAGTATGTCGAAAAGTTTATTAAAAAAAGTCATAGTATAATATGTCGAAAAATTTCATGGAAAAAAGTCATAGTATATGATGTCGAAAAATTTTAATAAAGTCATAGTATAGTATGTTAGAAAAAATTCGTTAATATAGCATGTTGAAAAATTTTATGAAAAAAGTCATAGTATAGTATGCTGATGTATTTCATGAAAAAAGTCATAGTATAGTATGTTGAAAAATGTCATGAAAAAAAGTCAGAGTATAATATTTTGAAAAAAGTCATAGTATAGTATGTTGAAAAACTTAATGAATAAAGTCGTAGTATAGGATGTCGAAAGATTTCATGAAAAAAAAGTCATAGTATAGTATGTCGAAAAATTTTATAAAAAAAGGTCATAGTATAGTGTATCCAAAATTTTATGAAAAAAAAGACATAGTATAGAATGTCGAAAATTTTATGAAAAAAAGTCATAGTATAGTATGTCGAAAATTACCATAAAGAAAGTCATTCTATAACATGTCGAAAAATTTTATGTAAAAAAAACTTAATAGTATAGTATGTTGAAAAATTTTATGAAAAAGTCAGTGTAGTATGTCGAAAAATTGTATGAAAAAAAGTCATAGTATAGTAGGTCGAAAATGTTATGAAAAAAAGTCATAGTATAGTATGTCGAAAATTTTATGAAAAAAAGTCATAGGATAGTGTATCGAAAATGTTATGAAAAAAAGTCATAGGATAGTGTATCGAAAATTTTATGAAAAAAAAATCATAGTATAGTATGTCGAAAATTTTCTTGAAGAAATCATAGTATAGTATATCGAAAGTTTTGATGAAAAAAAAAGTCATAGTATAGTATGTCGAAACTTTTATGAAAAAAAGTCATAGTATAGTATGTCGAAAAGTTTATGAAAAAAAAGTCATAGTATAGCATCTCGAAACTTTTATGAAAAAAAAAGTCATAGTATAGTGTGTTGAAAATTTTAAGAAAAAAAACTCGGTGTAGTATGTCGAAAATTTTCTTGAAAAAAGTCATAGTATAGTATGTCAAAAATGTTATGGAAAAAAAGTCATAGTATAGTATGACGAAAATTTTATGAAAAAGAAGTCATAGTATAGTATGTCGAAAATTCTCATTAAAAAAAAGTCATAGTATAGTATGTCGAAAATGTTATGAAAAAAAAGTCATAGTATATTATGTCGAAAATTTTATTAAAAAAAGTCATGGTATAGTTTGTCGAAAATTTTATGAAAAAAAAGTCATAGTATAGTATGTCGAAAATTTTCATGAAAAAAAGTCATAGTATAGTATGTCAAAAATGTTATGAAAAAAAGGTCGTAGTATAGTGTATCGAAAATTTTATGAAAAAAAAGACATAGTATAGAATGTCGAAAATTTTATGAAAAAAGTCATAGTATAGTATGTCGACAAGTTTATGAAAAAAAAAGTCATAGTATAGCATGTCGAAACTTTTATGAAAAAAAGTCATAGTATAGTATGTCGAAAATTACCATAAAGTAAGTCATTCTATAACATGTCGAAACATTTTATGTAAAAAAAATTAATAGTATAGTATGTTGAAAAATTTTATGAAAAAAGTCATACTGTAGTATGTCGAAAATGTTATGAAAAAAAGTTATAATATAGTATGTCGAAAATTATATGAAAAAAAAGACATAGTATAGTAGTTCGAAAAGTTTATGTAAAAAAGTCATAGTATAGTGTATCGAAAATTTTATGAAAAAAAAAGTCATAGTATAGTGTGTTGAAAATTTTATGAAAAAAGACTCGGTGTAGTATGTCAAAAATTTTCATGAAAAAAGTCATAGTATAGTATGTCGAAAAGTTTATGAAAAAAAAGTCATAGTATAGCATCTCAAAACTTTTATGAAAAAAAAAGTAATAGTATAGTGTGTTGAAAATTTTAAGAAAAAAAACTCGGTGTAGTATGTCGTAAAAATTTTATTGAAAAAAGTCATAGTATAGTATATCGAAGGTTTTGATAGAAAAAAAGTCATAGTATAGTATGTCGAAAAGTTTATGAAAAAAAAGTTATAGTATAGTATGTCGAAAATTTTCATGAAAATAAAAGTCATAGTATAGTATATCGAAAATTATATGAAAAAAAAGTCATAGTATAGTATGTCGAAAAGGTTATGAAAGAAAAGTCATTCTATAACATGTTGAAAAATGTTATGAAAAAAGTCATAGTGTAGTATGTCGAAAAATGTTATGAAAAAAAGTCATAGTACAGTAGGTTAAAAATGTTATGAAAAAAAGTCATAGTATAGTATGTTGAAAATTTTATAAAAAAAGAGTCATAGTATAGTATGTCGAAAAGTTTATTAAAAAAAAGTCATAGTATAGCATCTCGAAACTTTTATGAAAAAAAAAGTCATAGTATAGTATGTCGAAAATTTTATGAAAAAGAGTCATAGTATAGTATGTCGAAAATGTTATGAAAAAAAGTCATAGGATAGTGTATCGAAAATTTTAAGAAAAAAAAACATAGTATAGTATGTCGAAAGTTTTGATGAAAAAAAAAGTCATAGTATAGTATGTCGAAAAGTTTATGAAAAAAAATCATAGTATAGCATCTCGAAACTTTTATGAAAAAAAAAGTCATAGTATAGTGTGCTGAAAATTTTATGAAAAAAAAACTCGGTGTAGTATGTCGAAAATTTTCATGAAAAAAGTCACAGTATAGTATGTCGAAAATTTTATGAAAAAGAAGTCATAGTGTAGTATGTCGAAGGTTTTGATGAAAAAAAAGTCATAGTATAGTATGTCGAAAAGATTATGAAAGAAAAGTCATAGTATAGCATGTCGAAAAGTTTATGAAAAAAAAGTCATAGTATAGAATGTCGAAAATTTTATGAAAAAGAGTCGTAGTATAGTGTGTCGAAAATTTTATGAAAAAAAATTCGGTGTAGTGTGTCGAAAATTTTCATGAAAAAAGTCATAGTATAGTATGTCAAAAATTTTATGGAAAAAAAGTCATAGTATAGTATAACGAAAATTTTATGAAAAAGAAGTCATAGTATAGCATGTCGAAAATGTTATGTCGAAAAAGTCATAGTATAGTATGTCGAAAATTTTATTAAAAAAAGTCATAGTATAGTATGTCGAAAATTTTATGAAAAAAAAGTCATAGTATAGTATGTCGAAAATTTTCATGAAAATAAAAGTCATAGTATAGTATGTCGAAAATTATATGAAAAAAAGAGTAATAGTATAGTATGTCGAAAATGTTATGAAAAAAAAGTCAGAGTATAGTGTATCGAAAATGTTCATGAAAAAAAGACATAGTATAGAATGTCAAAAATTTTATTAAAAAAAAGTCATAGTACAGTATGTCGAAAAGGTTATGAAAGAAAAGTCATAGTATAGTATGTCGAAAATGTTATGAAAAAAAAGTCATAGTATAGTATGTCGAAAATGTTATGAAAAAAAAGTCATAGTATAGTGTATCGAAAATTTTATGAAAAAAATGACATAGTATAGAATGTCGAAAATTTTATTAAAAAAAGTCATAGTATAGTATGTCGAAAAGTTTATGAAAAAAAAGTCATACTACAGTATGTCGAAAAGATTATGAAAGAAAAGTCATAGTATAGCTTGTCAAAAATGTTATGAAAAAAAAAGTCATAGTATAGTATGTCCAAAATTTCATGAAAAAAAAGTCATAGTATAGTATGTCGAAAATTTTATGAAAAAGAGTCATAGTATAGTATGTCGAAAATGTTATGAAAAAAAGTCATAGGATAGTGTATCGAAAATTTTATGAAAAAAAAAACATAGTATAGTATGTCGAAAGTTTTGATGAAAAAAAAAGTCATAGTATAGCATCTCGAAATTTTCATGAAAATAAAAGTCATAGTATAGTATGTCGAAAATTATATGAAAAAAGAGTCATAGTATAGTATGTCGAAAATGTTATGAAAAAAAAGTCAGAGTATAGTGTATCGAAAATGTTCATGAAAAAAAGACATAGTATAGAATGTCGAAAATTTCATGAAAAAAAGTCATAGTATAGTATGTCGAAAATTTTATGAAAAAGAGTCATAGTATAGTATGTCGAAAATGTTATGAAAAAAAGTCATAGTATAGTATGTCGAAAATGTTATGAAAAAAAAGTCATAGTATAGTATGTCGAAATGTTATGAAAAAAAAGTCATAGTATAGATGTCGAAATTTTATGAAAAAAAAGTCATAGTATAGTATGTCGAAAATTTTATGAAAAAAAGTCATAGTATAGTATGTCGAAAATGTTTATGAAAAAAAGTCATAGTATAGTATGTCGAAAGATTTATGAAAAAAAGTCATCGTATAGTATGTTCCGAAATTTGTCATGAAAAAATGTCAGAGTATAATATTCATGAAATAAGTCTATAGTATAGTATGTCTGTAAATTTCATGAAAAAAAGTCAGTAGTATAGGGATGTTGAAAAGTTATCCCTGACAAAAAGTCATAGTATAGTTTGTCGAGAATTGTTTGAAAAAAAAGTCTAGTATAGTATGTCGAAAAATATGTTGAAAAATTTTATGAAAAAAGTCATACTGTAGTATGTCGAAAATGTTATGAAAAAAGTTATAATATAGTATGTCGAAAATTATATGAAAAAAAAGACATAGTATAGTAGTTCGAAAAGTTTATGTAAAAAAGTCATAGTATAGTGTATCGAAAATTTTATGAAAAAAAAAGTCATAGTATAGTGTGTTGAAAATTTTATGAAAAAAGACTCGGTGTAGTATGTCAAAAATTTTAATGAAAAAAGTAATAGTATAGTATGTCGAAAAGTTTATGAAAAAAAAGTCATAGTATAGCATCTCAAAACTTTTATGAAAAAAAAAGTAATAGTATAGTGTGTTGAAAATTTTAAGAAAAAAAACTCGGTGTAGTATGTCGTAAAAATGTTCTTGAAAAAAGTCATAGTATAGTATATCGAAGGTTTTGATAAAAAAAAAGTCATAGTATAGTATGTCGAAAAGTTTATGAAAAAAAAGTTATAGTATAGTATGTCGAAAATTTTCATGAAAATAAAAGTCATAGTATAGTATATCGAAAATTATATGAAAAAAAAGTCATAGTATAGTATGTCGAAAAGGTTATGAAAGAAAAGTCATTCTATAACATGTTGAAAAATGTTATGAAAAAAGTCAGTGTAGTATGTCGAAAAATGTTATGAAAAAAAGTCATAGTACAGTAGGTTAAAAATGTTATGAAAAAAAGTCATAGTATAGTATGTTGAAAATTTTATGAAAAAGAGTCATAGTATAGTATGTCGAAAAGTTTATTAAAAAAAAGTCATAGTATAGCATCTCGAAACTTTTATGAAAAAAAAAGTCATAGTATAGTATGTATAAAATTTTATGAAAAAAAGTCATAGTATAGTATTTCGAAAATGTTATGAAAAAAAGTCATAGGATAGTGTATCGAAAATTTTAAGAAAAAATAATCATAGTATAGTATGTCGAAAGTTTTGATGAAAAAAAAAGTCATAGTATAGTATGTCGAAAAGTTTATGAAAAAAAGTCATAGTATAGCATCTCGAAACTTTTATGAAAAAAAAAGTCATAGTATAGTGTGCTGAAAATTTTATGAAAAAAAAACTCGGTGTAGTATGTCGAAAATTTTCATGAAAAAAGTCACAGTATAGTATGTCGAAAATTTTATGAAAAAGAAGTCATAGTGTAGTATGTCGAAGGTTTTGATGAAAAAAAAGTCATAGTATAGTATGTCGAAAAGATTATGAAAGAAAAGTCATAGTATAGCATGTCGAAAAGTTTATGAAAAAAAAGTCATAGTATAGAATGTCGAAAATTTTATGAAAAAGAGTCGTAGTATAGTGTGTCGAAAATTTTATGAAAAAAAATTCGGTGTAGTATGTCGAAAATTTTCATGAAAAAAGTCATAGTATAGTATGTCAAAAATTTTATGGAAAAAAAGTCATAGTATAGTATAACGAAAATTTTATGAAAAAGAAGTCATAGTATAGCATGTCGAAAATGTTATGTCGAAAAAGTCATAGTATAGTATGTCGAAAATTTTATTAAAAAAAGTCATAGTATAGTATGTCGAAAATTTTATGAAAAAAAAGTCATAGTATAGTATGTCGAAAATTTTCATGAAAATAAAAGTCAGAGTATAGTGTATCGAAAATGTTCATGAAAAAAAGACATAGTATAGAATGTCAAAAATTTTATTAAAAAAAAGTCATAGTACAGTATGTCGAAAAGGTTATGAAAGAAAAGTCATAGTATAGTATGTCGAAAATGTTATGAAAAAAAAGTCATAGTATAGTATGTCGAAAATGTTATGAAAAAAAAGTCATAGTATAGTGTATCGAAAATTTTATGAAAAAAACAACATAGTATAGAATGTCGAAAATTTTATTAAAAAAGTCATAGTATAGTATGTCGAAAAGTTTATGAAAAAAAAGTCATACTACAGTATGTCGAAAAGATTATGAAAGAAAAGTCATAGTATAGCTTGTCAAAAATGTTATGAAAAAAAAGTCATAGTATAGTATGTCCAAAATTTCATGAAAAAAAAGTCATAGTATAGTATGTCGAAAATTTTATGAAAAAGAGTCATAGTATAGTATGTCGAAAATGTTATGAAAAAAAGTCATAGGATAGTGTATCGAAAATTTTATGAAAAAAAAAACATAGTATAGTATGTCGAAAGTTTTGATGAAAAAAAGTCATAGTATAGCATCTCGAAATTTTCATGAAAATAAAAGTCATAGTATAGTATGTCGAAAATTATATGAAAAAAGAGTCATAGTATAGTATGTCGAAAATGTTATGAAAAAAAAGTCATAGTATAGTATGTCGAAAATGTTATGAAAAAAAAGTCATAGTATAGTGTATCGAAAATTTTATGAAAAAAATGACATAGTATAGAATGTCGAAAATTTTATTAAAAAAAGTCATAGTATAGTATGTCGAAAAGTTTATGAAAAAAAAGTCATACTACAGTATGTCGAAAAGATTATGAAAGAAAAGTCATAGTATAGCTTGTCAAAAATGTTATGAAAAAAAAAGTCATAGTATAGTATGTCCAAAATTTCATGAAAAAAAAGTCATAGTATAGTATGTCGAAAATTTTATGAAAAAGAGTCATAGTATAGTATGTCGAAAATGTTATGAAAAAAAGTCATAGGATAGTGTATCGAAAATTTTATGAAAAAAAAAACATAGTATAGTATGTCGAATGTTTTGATGAAAAAAAAAGTCATAGTATAGCATCTCGAAACTTTTATGAAAAAAAAAGTCATAGTATAGTGTGTTGAAAATTTTCTGGAAAAAAAGTCATAGTATAGTATGACGAAAATTTTATGAAAAAGAAGTCATAGTGTAGTATGTCGAAAATTTTCTTGAAAAAAGTCATTGTATAGTATGTTGAAAAATGTTATGGAAAAAAAGTCATAGTATAGTATGACGAAAATTTCATGAAAAAGAAGTCATAGTATAGTATGTCGAAAATTCTCATTAAAAAAAAGTCATAGTATAGTATGTCGAAAATGTTATGTCAAAAAAGTCATAGTATAGTATGTCGAAAATTTTATTAAAAAAAGTCATGGTATAATATGTCGAAAATTTTATGAAAAAAAAGTCATAGTATAGTATGTCAAAAATTTTAATGAAAACAAGTCATAGTATAGTATGTCGAAAATTATATGAAAAAAAAGTCATAGTATAGTATGTCGAAAATGTTATGAAAAAAAGGTCGTAGTATAGTGTATCGAAAATTTTATGAAAAAAAACACATAGTATAGAATGTCGAAAAGTTTATGAAAAAAGTCATAGTATAGTATGTCGAAAAGTTTATGAAAAAAAAGTCATACTACAGTATGTCGAAAAGATTATGAAAGAAAAGTCATAGTATAGCTTGTCAAAAATGTTATGAAAAAAAAGTCATAGTATAGTATGTCCAAAATTTCATGAAAAAAAAGTCATAGTATAGTATGTCGAAAATTTTATGAAAAAGAGTCATAGTATAGTATGTCGAAAATGTTATGAAAAAAAGTCATAGGATAGTGTATCGAAAATTTTATGAAAAAAAAAACATAGTATAGTATGTCGAAAGTTTTGATGAAAAAAAGTCATAGTATAGCATCTCGAAATTTTCATGAAAATAAAAGTCATAGTATAGTATGTCGAAAATTATATGAAAAAAGAGTCATAGTATAGTATGTCGAAAATGTTATGAAAAAAAAGTCATAGTATAGTATGTCGAAAATGTTATGAAAAAAAAGTCATAGTATAGTGTATCGAAAATTTTATGAAAAAAATGACATAGTATAGAATGTCGAAAATTTTATTAAAAAAAGTCATAGTATAGTATGTCGAAAAGTTTATGAAAAAAAAGTCATACTACAGTATGTCGAAAAGATTATGAAAGAAAAGTCATAGTATAGCTTGTCAAAAATGTTATGAAAAAAAAAGTCATAGTATAGTATGTCCAAAATTTCATGAAAAAAAAGTCATAGTATAGTATGTCGAAAATTTTATGAAAAAGAGTCATAGTATAGTATGTCGAAAATGTTATGAAAAAAAGTCATAGGATAGTGTATCGAAAATTTTATGAAAAAAAAAACATAGTATAGTATGTCGAATGTTTTGATGAAAAAAAAAGTCATAGTATAGCATCTCGAAACTTTTATGAAAAAAAAAGTCATAGTATAGTATGTCGAAAATTATATGAAAAAAGAGTAATAGTATAGTATGTCGAAAATTACCATAAAGTAAGTCATTCTATAACATGTCGAAACATTTTATGTAAAAAAAATTAATAGTATAGTATGTTGAAAAATTTTATGAAAAAAGTCATACTGTAGTATGTCGAAAATGTTATGAAAAAAGTTATAATATAGTATGTCGAAAATTATATGAAAAAAAAGACATAGTATAGTAGTTCGAAAAGTTTATGTAAAAAAGTCATAGTATAGTGTATCGAAAATTTTATGAAAAAAAAAGTCATAGTATAGTGTGTTGAAAATTTTATGAAAAAAGACTCGGTGTAGTATGTCAAAAATTTTCATGAAAAAAGTCATAGTATAGTATGTCGAAAAGTTTATGAAAAAAAAGTCATAGTATAGCATCTCAAAACTTTTATGAAAAAAAAAGTAATAGTATAGTGTGTTGAAAATTTTAAGAAAAAAAACTCGGTGTAGTATGTCGTAAAAATGTTCTTGAAAAAAGTCATAGTATAGTATATCGAAGGTTTTGATAAAAAAAAAGTCATAGTATAGTATGTCGAAAAGTTTATGAAAAAAAAGTTATAGTATAGTATGTCGAAAATTTTCATGAAAATAAAAGTCATAGTATAGTATATCGAAAATTATATGAAAAAAAAGTCATAGTATAGTATGTCGAAAAGGTTATGAAAGAAAAGTCATTCTATAACATGTTGAAAAATGTTATGAAAAAAGTCAGTGTAGTATGTCGAAAAATGTTATGAAAAAAAGTCATAGTACAGTAGGTTAAAAATGTTATGAAAAAAAGTCATAGTATAGTATGTTGAAAATTTTATGAAAAAGAGTCATAGTATAGTATGTCGAAAAGTTTATGAAAAAAAAGTCATAGTATAGCATCTCGAAACTTTTATGAAAAAAAAAGTCATAGTATAGTATGTCGAAAATTTTATGAAAAAGAGTCATAGTATAGTATGTCGAAAATGTTATGAAAAAAAGTCATAGGATAGTGTATCGAAAATTTTAAGAAAAAATAATCATAGTATAGTATGTCGAAAGTTTTGATGAAAAAAAAAGTCATAGTATAGTATGTCGAAAAGTTTATGAAAAAAAGTCATAGTATAGCATCTCGAAACTTTTATGAAAAAAAAAGTCATAGTATAGTGTGCTGAAAATTTTATGAAAAAAAAACTCGGTGTAGTATGTCGAAAATTTTCATGAAAAAAGTCACAGTATAGTATGTCGAAAATTTTATGAAAAAGAAGTCATAGTGTAGTATGTCGAAGGTTTTGATGAAAAAAAAGTCATAGTATAGTATGTCGAAAAGATTATGAAAGAAAAGTCATAGTATAGCATGTCGAAAAGTTTATGAAAAAAAAGTCATAGTATAGAATGTCGAAAATGTTATGAAAAAGAGTCGTAGTATAGTGTGTCGAAAATTTTATGAAAAAAAATTCGGTGTAGTATGTCGAAAATTTTCATGAAAAAAGTCATAGTATAGTATGTCAAAAATTTTATGGAAAAAAAGTCATAGTATAGTATAACGAAAATTTTATGAAAAAGAAGTCATAGTATAGCATGTCGAAAATGTTATGTCGAAAAAGTCATAGTATAGTATGTCGAAAATTTTATTAAAAAAAGTCATAGTATAGTATGTCGAAAATTTTATGAAAAAAAAGTCATAGTATAGTATGTCGAAAATTTTCATGAAAATAAAAGTCAGAGTATAGTGTATCGAAAATTTTATGAAAAAAAAGACATAGTATAGAATGTCTCAAATTTTATTAAAAAAAAAGTCATAGTACAGTATGTCGAAAAGGTTATGAAAGAAAAGTCATAGTATAGTATGTCGAAAATGATATGAAAAAAAAGTCATAGTATAGTATGTCGAAAATGTTATGAAAAAAAAGTCATAGTATAGTGTGTTGAAAATTTTATGAAAAAAAAATCATAGGATAGTATGTCGAAAGTTTTGATGAAAAAAAAAGTCATAGTATAGTATGTCGAAACTTTTATGAAAAAAGTCATAGTATAGTATGTCGAAAAGTTTATGAAAAAAAGTCATAGTATAGCATCTCGAAACTTTTATGAAAAAAAAAGTCATAGTAAAGTGTGTTGAAAATTTTATGAAAAAAAAAACTCGGTGTAGTATGTCGAAAATTTTCATGAAAAAAGTCATAGTATAGTATGTCAAAAATTTTATGAAAAAGAAGTCATAGTGTAGTATGTTGAAGGTTTTGATGAAAAAAAAGTCATAGTGTAGTTCGTCGAAAAAATTTATAAAAAAAAAGTCATAGTATATTATGTCGAAATATTTTATTAAAAAAAAGTCATAGTATAGAATGTCGAAAATTTTATGAAAAAAAGTCGTAGTATAGTATGTCGAAAATTTTATGAAAAAAAAGTCATAGTATAGTATGTCGAAAATTTTATGAAAAAAAAGTCATAGTATAGTATGTCAAAATTTCATGAAAAAAAAGTCATAGTATAGTATGTCGAAAATTTTATGAAAAAGAGTCATAGTATAGTATGTCGAAAATGTTATGAAAAAAAGTCATAGTATAGTATTCGAAAATTTTATGAAAAAAAAGTCATAGTATAGTATGTCGAAAGTTTTATGAAAAAAAAGTCATAGTATAGTATGTCGAAAATTTTATGAAAAAAAAGTCATAGTATAGTATGTCGAAAATTTTATGAAAAAAAAGTCATAGTATAGTATGTCGAAAATTTCATGAAAAAAAAGTCATAGTATAGTATGTCGAAAATTTTATTAAAAAAAGTCATAGTATAGTATGTCGAAAATGTTATGAAAAAAAAGTCATAGTATAGTATGTCGAAAATTTTATGAAAAAAAGTCATAGTATAGTATGTCGAAAATTTTATGAAAAAAAAGTCATAGTATAGTATGTCGAAAATGTTATGAAAAAAAAGTCATAGTATAGTATGTCGAAAATTTTATTAAAAAAAGTCATAGTATAGTATGTCGAAAATTTTATGAAAAAAAGTCATAGTATAGTATGTCGAAAATTTTATGAAAAAAAGTCATAGTATAGTATGTCGAAAATTTTATGAAAAAAAGTCATAGTATAGAATGTCGAAAATTTTATGAAAAAAAGTCATAGTATAGTATGACGAAAATTTTATGAAAAAAAAGTCATAGTATAGTATGTCAAAAATGTTCATGAAAAAAGGTCATAGTATAGTATGTCGGAAAATTTATTATAAAAAGTCAAAGTATAGTATGTCGAAAATTTTATGAAAAAAAGTCATAGTATAGTATGTCGAAAATTTTATGAAAAAAAAGTCATAGTATAGTATGTCAAAATTTCATGAAAAAAAAGTCATAGTATAGTATGTCGAAAATTTCATGAAAAAAAGTCATAGTATAGTATGTCGAAAATGTTATGAAAAAAAGTCATAGTATAGTATATCGAAAATTTTATGAAAAAAATGACATAGTATAGAATGTCGAAAATTTTATTAAAAAAGTCATAGTATAGTATGTCGAAAAGTTTATGAAAAAAAAGTCATACTACAGTATGTCGAAAAGATTATGAAAGAAAAGTCATAGTATAGCTTGTCAAAAATGTTATGAAAAAAAAAGTCATAGTATAGTATGTCCAAAATTTAATGAAAAAAAAGTCATAGTATAGTATGTCGAAAATTTTATGAAAAAGAGTCATAGTATAGTATGTCGAAAATGTTATGAAAAAAAGTCATAGGATAGTGTATCGAAAATTTTATGAAAAAAAAAACATAGTATAGTATGTCGAATGTTTTGATGAAAAAAAAGTCATAGTATAGCATCTCGAAACTTTTATGAAAAAAAAAGTCATAGTATAGTGTGTTGAAAATTTTCTGGAAAAAAAGTCATAGTATAGTATGACGAAAATTTTATTAAAAAGAAGTAATAGTGTAGTATTTCGAAAATTTTATTTAAAAAAGTCATTGTATAGTATGTTGAAAAATGTTATGGAAAAAAAGTCATAGTATAGTATGACGAAAATTTCATGAAAAAGAAGTCATAGTATAGTATGTCGAAAATTCTCATTAAAAAAAAGTCATAGTATAGTATGTCGAAAATGTTATGTCAAAAAAGTCATAGTATAGTATGTCGAAAATTTTATTAAAAAAAGTCATGGTATAATATGTCGAAAATTTTATGAAAAAAAAGTCATAGTATAGTATGTCAAAAATTTTAATGAAAACAAGTCATAGTATAGTATGTCGAAAATTATATGAAAAAAAAGTCATAGTATAGTATGTCGAAAATGTTATGAAAAAAAGGTCGTAGTATAGTGTATCGAAAATTTTATGAAAAAAAACACATAGTATAGAATGTCGAAAAGTTTATGAAAAAAGTCATAGTATAGTATGTCGACAAGTTTATGAAAAAAAAAGTCATAGTATAGCATGTCGAAACTTTTATGAAAAAAAGTCATAGTATAGTATGTCGAAAATTTTATGGAAAAGAAAGTTATAGTATAGTGTGTTAAAAATTTTATGAAAAAAAAGTCATAGTATAGTATGTCGAAAATTTAATGAAAAAAAAGTCATAGTTCAGTATGTCGAAAATGTTATGAAAAAAAGTCATAGGTATAGGTAGTCGAAAATTTTATGAAAAAAAGTCATAGTATAGTATGTCGAAAATTTTATGAAAAAAAGTCATAGTATAGTATGTCGAAAATTTTCATGAAAAAAAGTCATAGTATAGTATGTCGAAAATTTTATGAAAAAAAGTCATAGTATAGTATGTCGAAAATTTTATGAAAAAAAGTCATAGTATAGTATGTCGAAAATGTTATGAAAAAAAGTCATAGTATAGTATGTCGAAAATGTAATGAAAAAAAGTCATAGTATAGTACGTCAAAAAGTTTATTAAAAAAAAAGTCATAGTATAGTGTATCGAAAATGTTATGAAAAAAAAGTCATAGTATAGAATGTCTCAAATTTTATTAAAAAAAAAGTCATAGTACAGTATGTCGAAAAGGTTATGAAAGAAAAGTCATAGTATAGTATGTCGAAAATGATATGAAAAAAAAGTCATAGTATAGTATGTCGAAAATGTTATGAAAAAAAAGTCATAGTATAGTGTATCGAAAATTTTATGAAAAAAATGACATAGTATAGAATGTCGAAAATTTTATATAAAAAAGTCATAGTATAGTATGTCGAAAAGTTTATGAAAAAAAAGTCATACTACAGTATGTCGAAAAGATTATGAAAAGAAAAGTCATAGTATAGCTTGTCAAAAAGTTATGAAAAAAAAGTCATAGTATAGTATGTCCAAAATTTCATGAAAAAAAAGTCATAGTATAGTATGTCGAAAATTTTATGAAAAAGAGTCATAGAATAGTATGTCGAAAATGTTATGAAAAAAAGTCATAGGATAGTGTATCGAAAATGTTATGAAAAAAAAACATAGTATAGTATGTCGAAAGTTTGATGAAAAAAAAGTCATAGTATAGCATGTCGAAAATGTTATGTAGAAAAAGTCATACTATAGTATGTCGAAAATTTTATTAAAAAAAAGTCATAGTATAGTATGTCGAAAATTTTATGAAAAAAAAGTCATAGTATAGTATGTCGAAAATTTTCATGAAAATAAAAGTCATAGTATAGTATGTCGAAAATTTTATTAAAAAAAAGTCATAGTATAGTATGTCGAAAATTTTATGAAAAAAAAGTCATAGTATAGTATGTCGAAAATGTTCATAAAAAAAAGACATAGTATAGTATGTCAAAAATTTTATTAAAAAAAAGTCATAGTATAGTATGTCGAAAAATTTATGAAAAAAAAGTCATAGTATAGTATGTCGAAAATTTCATGAAAAAAAAGTCATAGTATAGTATGTCGAAAATTTTATGAAAAAAAAGTCATAGTATAGTGTGTCGAAAATTTTATGAAAAAAGTCATACTATAGTATGTCGAAAATTTTATGAAAAAAAGTCATAGTATAGTATGTCGAAAATTTTATGAAAAAAAAGTCATAGTATAGTATGTCGAAATTTTTATGAAAAAAAAGTCATAGTATAGTATGTCGAAAAGTTTATGAAAAAAAAGACAGTATAGTATGTCGAAAAGTTTATGAAAAAAAAGTCATAGTATAGTATGTCGAAAATTTTATGAAAACAAGTCATACTATAGTATGTCGAAAATTTTATGAAAAAAGTCTTTGTATAGTATGTCGAAAATTTTATTAAGAAAAAGTCATAGTATAGTATGTCGAAAATTTATGAAAAAAAGTCATAGTATAGTATGTCGAAAATTTTATGAAAAAAAGTCATAGTATAGTATGTCGAAAATTTTATGAAAAAAAGTCATAGTATAGTATGTCGAAAATTTTATGAAAAAAAGTCATAGTATAGTATGTCGAAAATTTTATGAAAAAAAAGTCATAGTATAGTATGTCGAAAATTTTATGAAAAAAAAGTCATAGTATAGTATGTCGAAAATTTTATGAAAAAAAGTCATAGTATAGTATGTCGAAAATTTCTATGAAAAAGTCATAGTATAGTATGTCGAAAATTTTATGAAAAAAAGTCATAGTATAGTATGTCGAAATTTTATGAAAAAAAGTCATAGTATAGTATGTCGAAAATTTTAAGAAAAAAAGTCATAGTATAGTATGTCGAAAATTTTATGAAAAAAAGTCATAGTATAGTATGTCGAAATTTAATGAAAAAAGTCATAGTATATTATGTCGAAAATTTTATGAAAAAAAAGTCATAGTATAGTAT
The DNA here is from genome assembly GCA_916701645.2 of Sebastolobus alascanus. Taxonomy (NCBI): domain Eukaryota; kingdom Metazoa; phylum Chordata; class Actinopteri; order Perciformes; family Sebastidae; genus Sebastolobus; species Sebastolobus alascanus. The sequence goes on from CAKAOJ020000022.1 coordinate 441,059, forward strand.
GTCGAAAATTTTACGAAAAAAAAAGTCATAGTATAGTATGTCGAAAATTTTCTTGAAGAAATCATAGTATAGTATGTCGAAAGTTTTGATGAAAAAAAAAGTCATAGTATAGTATTCGAAACTTTATGAAAAAAGAGTCATAGTATAGTATGTCGAAAATTTTATGAAAAAAAAGTCATAGTATAGTATGTCGAAAATTTTATGAAAAAAAAGTCATAGTGTAGTATGTCAAAAATTTTCATGAAAAAAGTCATAGTAATGTATGTCGAAAAGTTTATGAAAAAAAAGTCATAGTATAGCATCTCGAAACTTTTATGAAAAAAAAAGTCATAGTATAGTGTGTTGAAAATTTTAAGAAAAAATACTCGGTGTAGTATGTCGAAAATTTTCTTAAAAAAATTCATAGTATAGTATATCGAAGGTTTTGATAAAAAAAAAGTCATAGTATAGTATGTCGAAAAGTTTATGAAAAAAAAGTTATAGGATAGTATGTCGAAAATTTTCATGAAAATAAAAGTCATAGTATAGTATATCGAAAATTATATGAAAAAAAAGTCATAGTATAGTATGTCGAAAAGGTTATGAAAGAAAAGTCATTCTATAACATGTTGAAAAATTTTATGAAAAAAGTCATAGTGTAGTATGTCCAAAAATGTTATGAAAAAAAGTCATAGTACAGTAGGTTGAAAATGTTATGAAAAAAAGTCATAGTATAGTATGTCGAAAATTTTATGAAAAAGAGTCATAGTATAGTATGTCGAAAAGTTTATGAAAAAAAAGTCATAGTATAGCATCTCGAAACTTTTATGAAAAAAAAAGTCATAGTATAGTATGTCGAAAATTTTATGAAAAAGAGTCATAGTATAGTATGTCGAAAATGTTATGAAAAAAAGTCATAGGATAGTGTATCGAAAATTTTAAGAAAAAAAAATCATAGGATAGTATGTCGAAAGTTTTGATGAAAAAAAAAGTCATAGTATAGTATGTCGAAACTTTAATGAAAAAAGTCATAGTATAGTATGTCGAAAAGTTTATGAAAAAAAGTCATAGTATAGCATCTCGAAACTTTTATGAAAAAAAAAGTCATAGTATAGTGTGTTGAAAATTTTATGAAAAAAAAACTCGGTGTAGTATGTCGAAAATTTTCATGAAAAAAGTCACAGTATAGTATGTCGAAAATTTTATGAAAAAGAAGTCATAGTGTAGTATGTCGAAGGTTTTGATGAAAAAAAAGTCATAGTATAGTATGTCGAAAAGATTATGAAAGAAAAGTCATAGTATAGCATGTCGAAAAGTTTATGAAAAAAAAGTCATAGTATAGAATGTCGAAAATTTTATGAAAAAGAGTCGTAGTATAGTGTGTCGAAAATTTTATGAAAAAAAATTCGGTGTAGTATGTCGAAAATTTTCATGAAAAAAGTCATAGTATAGTATGTCAAATTTTATGGAAAAAAAGTCATAGTATAGTATGATGAAAATTTTATGAAAAAGAAGTCATAGTATAGCATGTCGAAAATGTTATGTCAAAAAAGTCATAGTATAGTATGTCGAAAATTTTATTAAAAAAAGTCATAGTATACTATGTCGAAAATTTTATGAAAAAAAAGTCATAGTATAGTATGTCGAAAATTTTATGAAAAAAAAGTCATAGTATAGTATGTCGAAAATTTTCATGAAAACAAGTCATAGTATAGTATGTCGAAAATTATATGAAAAAAAAGTCATAGTATAGTATGTCGAAACTTTTATGAAAAAAAAAGTCATAGTATAGTATGTCGAAAATTTTATGAAAAAGAGTCATAGTATAGTATGTCGAAAATGTTATGAAAAAAAGTCATAGGATAGTGTATCGAAAATTTTAAGAAAAAAAAATCATAGGATAGTATGTCGAAAGTTTTGATGAAAAAAAAAGTCATAGTATAGTATGTCGAAACTTTAATGAAAAAAGTCATAGTATAGTATGTCGAAAAGTTTATGAAAAAAAGTCATAGTATAGCATCTCGAAACTTTTATGAAAAAAAAAGTCATAGTATAGTGTGTTGAAAATTTTATGAAAAAAAAACTCGGTGTAGTATGTCGAAAATTTTCATGAAAAAAGTCACAGTATAGTATGTCGAAAATTTTATGAAAAAGAAGTCATAGTGTAGTATGTTGAAGGTTTTGATGAAAAAAAAGTCATAGTATAGTATGTCGAAAAGATTATGAAAGAAAAGTCATAGTATAGCATGTCGAAAAGTTTATGAAAAAAAAGTCATAGTATAGAATGTCGAAAATTTTATGAAAAAGAGTCGTAGTATAGTGTGTCGAAAATTTTATGAAAAAAAATTCGGTGTAGTATGTCGAAAATTTTCATGAAAAAAGTCATAGTATAGTATGTCAAATTTTATGGAAAAAAAGTCATAGTATAGTATGATGAAAATTTTATGAAAAAGAAGTCATAGTATAGCATGTCGAAAATGTTATGTCAAAAAAGTCATAGTATAGTATGTCGAAAATTTTATTAAAAAAAGTCATAGTATACTATGTCGAAAATTTTATGAAAAAAAAGTCATAGTATAGTATGTCGAAAATTTTATGAAAAAAAAGTCATAGTATAGTATGTCGAAAATTTTCATGAAAACAAGTCATAGTATAGTATGTCGAAAATTATATGAAAGAAAAGTCATAGTATAGTATGTCGAAAATGTTATGAAAAAAAGGTCGTAGTATAGTGTATCGAAAATTTTATGAAAAAAAAGACATAGTATAGAATGTCGAAAAGTTTATGAAAAAAGTCATAGTATAGCATGTCGAAACTTTTATGAAAAAAAGTCATAGTATAGTATGTCGAAAATTACCATAAAGTAAGTCATTCTATAACATGTCGAAACATTTTATGTAAAAAAAATTAATAGTATAGTATGTTGAAAAATTTTATTGAAAAAGTCATACTGTATTATGTCGAAAATGTTATGAAAAAAAGTTATAGTATAGTATGTCGAAAATTATATGAGAAAAAAGACATAGTATAGTAGTTCGAAAAGTTTATGAAAAAAAGTCATAGTATAGTGTATCGAAAATTTTATGAAAAAAAAAAGTCATAGTATAGTGTGTTGAAAATTTTATGAAAAAAGACTCGGTGTAGTATGTCAAAAATTTTCATGAAAAAAGTCATAGTATAGTATGTCGAAAAGTTTATGAAAAAAAAGTCATAGTATAGCATCTCGAAACTTTTATGAAAAAAAAAGTCATAGTATAGTGTGTTGAAAATTTTAAGAAAAAAAACTCGGTGTAGTATGTCGAAAATTTTCTTAAAAAAATTCATAGTATAGTATATCGAAGGTTTTGATAAAAAAAAAAGTCATAGTATAGTATGTCGAAAAGTTTATGAAAAAAAAGTTATAGGATAGTATGTCGAAAATTTTCATGAAAATAAAAGTCATAGTATAGTATATCGAAAATTATATGAAAAAAAAGTCATAGTATAGTATGTCGAAAAGGTTATGAAAGAAAAGTCATTCTATAACATGTTGAAAAATTTTATGAAAAAAGTCATAGTGTAGTATGTCCAAAAATGTTATGAAAAAAAGTCATAGTACAGTAGGTTGAAAATGTTATGAAAAAAAGTCATAGTATAGTATGTCGAAAATTTTATGAAAAAGAGTCATAGTATAGTATGTCGAAAAGTTTATTAAAAAAAAGTCATAGTATAGCATCTCGAAACTTTTATGAAAAAAAAAGTCATAGTATAGTATGTCGAAAATTTTATGAAAAAGAGTCATAGTATAGTATGATGAAAATTTTATGAAAAAGAAGTCATAGTATAGCATGTCGAAAATGTTATGTCAAAAAAGTCATAGTATAGTATGTCGAAAATTTTCATGAAAACAAGTCATAGTATAGTATGTCGAAAATTATATGAAAAAAAAGTCATAGTATAGTATGTCGAAAATGTTATGAAAAAAAGGTCGTAGTATAGTGTATCGAAAATTTTATGAAAAAAAAGACATAGTATAGAATGTCGAAAAGTTTATGAAAAAAGTCATAGTATAGCATGTCGAAACTTTTATGAAAAAAAGTCATAGTATAGTATGTCGAAAATTACCATAAAGTAAGTCATTCTATAACATGTCGAAACATTTTATGTAAAAAAAATTAATAGTATAGTATGTTGAAAAATTTTATTGAAAAAGTCATACTGTAGTATGTCGAAAATGTTATAAAAAAAGTCATAGGATAGTGTATCAAAAATTTTAAGAAAAAAAAATCAGTATAGTATGTCGAAAGTTTTGATGAAAAAAAAAGTCATAGTATAGTATGTCGAAACTTTAATGAAAAAAGTCATAGTATAGTATGTCGAAAAGTTTATGAAAAAAAGTCATAGTATAGCATCTCGAAACTTTTATGAAAAAAAAAGTCATAGTATAGTGTGTTGAAAATTTTATGAAAAAAAAACTCGGTGTAGTATGTCGAAAATTTTCATGAAAAAAGTCACAGTATAGTATGTCGAAAATTTCATGAAAAAGAAGTCATAGTGTAGTATGTCGAAAAGATTATGAAAGAAAAGTCATAGTATAGCATGTCGAAAAGTTTATGAAAAAAAAGTCATAGTATAGAATGTCGAAAATTTTATGAAAAAGAGTCGTAGTATAGTGTGTCGAAAATTTTATGAAAAAAAAAACATAGTATAGTATGTCGAAAGTTTTGATGAAAAAAAAAGTCATAGTATAGCATCTCGAAACTTTTATGAAAAAAAAAGTCATAGTATAGTGTGTTGAAAATTTTCTGGAAAAAAAGTCATAGTATAGTATGACGAAAATTTTATGAAAAAGAAGTCATAGTATAGTATGCTGATGAATTTCATGAAAAAAGTCATAGTATAGTATGTTGAAAAATGTCATGAAAAAAAGTCAGAGTATAGTATGTCGAAATATTATGAAAAAAAGTCATAGTATAGTGTATTGAAAATTTTATGAAAAAAATGACATAGTATAGAATGTCTAAAATTTTATGAAAAAAGTCATAGTATAGTATGTCGAAAAGTTTATGAAAAAAAAGTCATAGTACAGTATGTCGAAAAGATTATGAAAGAAAAGTCATAGTATAGCATGTCGAAAATTTTATGAAAAAGAGTCATAGTATAGTATGTCGAAAATGTTATGAAAAAAAGTCATATGATAGTGTATCGAAAATTTTATGAAAAAAAAATCATAGTATAATATGTCGAAAGTTTTGATGAAAAAAAAGTCATAGTATAGCATCTCGAAACTTTTATGAAAAAAAAAATCATAGTATAGTGTGTTGAAAATTTTCTGGAAAAAAAGTCATAGTATAGTATGTCGAAAAGTTTATGAAAAAAAAGTTATAGTATAGAGTGTCGAAAATTTTCATGAAAATAAAAGTCATAGTATAGTATGTCGAAAATTTTATGAAAAAAATGTCATAGTATAGTATGTCGAAACTTTTGTGAAAAAAAAAGTCATAGTATAGTGTGTTGAAAATTTTATGAAAAAAAAACTCGGTGTAGTATGTCGAAAATTTTCATGAAAAAAGTCACAGTATAGTATGTCGAAAATTTTATGAAAAAGAAGTCATAGTGTAGTATTTCGAAGGTTTTGATGAAAAAAAAGTCATTTAATTACCATAAAGAAAAATTTTATGAAAAAAGTCATAGTGTAGTATGTCGAAAAATTTTAAGAAAAAAAGTCATAGTATAGTAGGTCGAAAATGTTATGAAAAAAAGTCATAGTATAGTCAGTCGAAAATGTTCATGAAAAAAAAATCATAGTATAGAATGTCGAAAATTTTCTTGAAGAAATCATATTATAGTAATTCGAAAGTTTTGATGAAATAAAAAGTCATAGTATAGTATGTCGAAACTTTTATGAAAAAAAGTCATAGTATGTCGAAAAGTTTATGAAAAAAAAGTCATAGTATAGCATCTCGAAACTTTTATGAAAAAGAAGTCATAGTATAGCATCTCGAAACTTTTATGAAAAAAAAAGTCATTGTATAGTGTGTTGAAAATTTTATGAAAAAAGACTCGGTGTAGTATGTCGAAAATTTTATGAAAAAACACTCTGTGTAGTATGTCGAAAATTTTCACGAAAAAAGTCATAGTATAGTATGTCGAAAATTTTATGGAAAAAAAGTCATAGTATAGTATGACGAAAATTTTACGAAAAAGAAGTCATAGTATAGTATGTCGAAAATTTTACGGAAAAAAAGTCATAGTATAGTATGTCGAAAAATGTTACGAAAAAGAAGTCATAGTATAGTATGTCGAAAGTTTTGATAAAAAAAAAGTCATAGTATAGCATCTCGAAACTTTTATGAAAAAAAAAGTCATAGTATAGTGTGTTGAAAATTTTCTGGAAAAAAAATCATAGTATAGTATGACGAAAATTTTATGAAAAAGAAGTCATAGTATAGCATGTCGAAAATGTTAAGTCAAAAAAGTCATAGTATAGTATGTCGAAAATTTTCTTGAAGAAATCATAGTATAGTATGTCGAAAAGTTTATGAAAAAAAAGTCATAGTATAGCATCTCGAAACTTTTATGAAAAATAAAGTTTTAGTAAAGTGTGTTGAAAATTTTATGAAAAAAAACTCGGTGTAGTATGTCGAAAATTTTCATGAAAAAAGTCATAGTATAGTATGTCAAAAATTTTATGGAAAAAAAGTCATAATATAGTATGACGAAAATTTTATGAAAAAAAGTCATAGTATAGTATGTCGAAAATTACCATAAAGTAAGTCATTCTATAACATGTCGAAACATTTTATGTAAAAAAAATTAATAGTATAGTATGTTGAAAAATTTTATTGAAAAAGTCATACTGTAGTATGTCGAAAATGTTATAAAAAAAGTCATAGGATAGTGTATCAAAAATTTTAAGAAAAAAAAATCAGTATAGTATGTCGAAAGTTTTGATGAAAAAAAAAGTCATAGTATAGTATGTCGAAACTTTAATGAAAAAAGTCATAGTATAGTATGTCGAAAAGTTTATGAAAAAAAGTCATAGTATAGCATCTCGAAACTTTTATGAAAAAAAAAGTCATAGTATAGTGTGTTGAAAATTTTATGAAAAAAAAACTCGGTGTAGTATGTCGAAAATTTTCATGAAAAAAGTCACAGTATAGTATGTCGAAAATTTCATGAAAAAGAAGTCATAGTGTAGTATGTCGAAAAGATTATGAAAGAAAAGTCATAGTATAGAATGTCGAAAATTTTATGAAAAAGAGTCGTAGTATAGTGTGTCGAAAATTTTATGAAAAAAAAAACATAGTATAGTATGTCGAAAGTTTTGATGAAAAAAAAAGTCATAGTATAGCATCTCGAAACTTTTATGAAAAAAAAAGTCATAGTATAGTGTGTTGAAAATTTTCTGGAAAAAAAGTCATAGTATAGTATGACTAAAATTTTATGAAAAAGAAGTCATAGTATAGTATGCTGATGAATTTCATGAAAAAAGTCATAGTATAGTATGTTGAAAAATGTCATGAAAAAAAGTCAGAGTATAGTATGTCGAAATATTATGAAAAAAAGTCATAGTATAGTGTATTGAAAATTTTATGAAAAAAATGACATAGTATAGAATGTCTAAAATTTTATGAAAAAAGTCATAGTATAGTATGTCGAAAAGTTTATGAAAAAAAAGTCATAGTACAGTATGTCGAAAAGATTATGAAAGAAAAGTCATAGTATAGCATGTCGAAAATTTTATGAAAAAGAGTCATAGTATAGTATGTCGAAAATGTTATGAAAAAAAGTCATATGATAGTGTATCGAAAATTTTATGAAAAAAAAATCATAGTATAATATGTCGAAAGTTTTGATGAAAAAAAAGTCATAGTATAGCATCTCGAAACTTTTATGAAAAAAAAAATCATAGTATAGTGTGTTGAAAATTTTCTGGAAAAAAAGTCATAGTATAGTATGTCGAAAAGTTTATGAAAAAAAAGTTATAGTATAGAGTGTCGAAAATTTTCATGAAAATAAAAGTCATAGTATAGTATATCGAAAATTATATGAAAAAAATGTCATAGTATAGTATGTCGAAACTTTTGTGAAAAAAAAAGTCATAGTATAGTGTGTTGAAAATTTTATGAAAAAAAAACTCGGTGTAGTATGTCGAAAATTTTCATGAAAAAAGTCACAGTATAGTATGTCGAAAATTTTATGAAAAAGAAGTCATAGTGTAGTATTTCGAAGGTTTTGATGAAAAAAAAGTCATTTAATTACCATAAAGAAAAATTTTATGAAAAAAGTCATAGTGTAGTATGTCGAAAAATTTTAAGAAAAAAAGTCATAGTATAGTAGGTCGAAAATGTTATGAAAAAAAGTCATAGTATAGTCAGTCGAAAATGTTCATGAAAAAAAAATCATAGTATAGAATGTCGAAAATTTTCTTGAAGAAATCATATTATAGTAATTCGAAAGTTTTGATGAAATAAAAAGTCATAGTATAGTATGTCGAAACTTTTATGAAAAAAAGTCATAGTATGTCGAAAAGTTTATGAAAAAAAAGTCATAGTATAGCATCTCGAAACTTTTATGAAAAAGAAGTCATAGTATAGCATCTCGAAACTTTTATGAAAAAAAAAGTCATTGTATAGTGTGTTGAAAATTTTATGAAAAAAGACTCGGTGTAGTATGTCGAAAATTTTATGAAAAAACACTCTGTGTAGTATGTCGAAAATTTTCACGAAAAAAGTCATAGTATAGTATGTCGAAAATTTTATGGAAAAAAAGTCATAGTATAGTATGACGAAAATTTTACGAAAAAGAAGTCATAGTATAGTATGTCGAAAATTTTACGGAAAAAAAGTCATAGTATAGTATGTCGAAAAATGTTACGAAAAAGAAGTCATAGTATAGTATGTCGAAAGTTTTGATAAAAAAAAAGTCATAGTATAGCATCTCGAAACTTTTATGAAAAAAAAAGTCATAGTATAGTGTGTTGAAAATTTTCTGGAAAAAAAATCATAGTATAGTATGACGAAAATTTTATGAAAAAGAAGTCATAGTATAGCATGTCGAAAATGTTAAGTCAAAAAAGTCATAGTATAGTATGTCGAAAATTTTCTTGAAGAAATCATAGTATAGTATGTCGAAAAGTTTATGAAAAAAAAGTCATAGTATAGCATCTCGAAACTTTTATGAAAAATAAAGTTTTAGTAAAGTGTGTTGAAAATTTTATGAAAAAAAACTCGGTGTAGTATGTCGAAAATTTTCATGAAAAAAGTCATAGTATAGTATGTCAAAAATTTTATGGAAAAAAAGTCATAATATAGTATGACGAAAATTTTATGAAAAAGAAGTCATAGTATAGCATCTCGAAACTTTTATGAAAAAAAAAGTCATTGTATAGTGTGTTGAAAATTTTATGAAAAAAGACTCGGTGTAGTATGTCGAAAATTTTATGAAAAAACACTCTGTGTAGTATGTCGAAAATTTTCACGAAAAAAGTCATAGTATAGTATGTCGAAAATTTTATGGAAAAAAAGTCATAGTATAGTATGACGAAAATTTTACGAAAAAGAAGTCATAGTATAGTATGTCGAAAATTTTACGGAAAAAAAGTCATAGTATAGTATGTCGAAAAATGTTACGAAAAAGAAGTCATAGTATAGTATGTCGAAAGTTTTGATAAAAAAAAAGTCATAGTATAGCATCTCGAAACTTTTATGAAAAAAAAAGTCATAGTATAGTGTGTTGAAAATTTTCTGGAAAAAAAATCATAGTATAGTATGACGAAAATTTTATGAAAAAGAAGTCATAGTATAGCATGTCGAAAATGTTAAGTCAAAAAAGTCATAGTATAGTATGTCGAAAATTTTCTTGAAGAAATCATAGTATAGTATGTCGAAAAGTTTATGAAACAAAAGTCATAGTATAGCATCTCGAAACTTTTATGAAAAATAAAGTTTTAGTAAAGTGTGTTGAAAATTTTATGAAAAAAAACTCGGTGTAGTATGTCGAAAATTTTCATGAAAAAAGTCATAGTATAGTATGTCAAAAATTTTATGGAAAAAAAGTCATAATATAGTATGACGAAAATTTTATGAAAAAGAAGTCATAGTATAGCATGTCGAAAATGTTATGTCAAAAAAGGTCATAGTATAGTATGTCGAAAATTTTCATGAAAAAAGTCATAGTATAGTATGTCGAAAATTTTATGGAAAAAAAGTCATAGTATAGTAGTTCGAAAAGTTTATGAAAAAAAGTCATAGTAGAGTGTAACGAAAATTTTATGAAAAAAGTCATAGTATAGTGTATCGAAAATTTTATGAAAAAAAAGTCATAATATAGTGTATCGAAAATGTTACGAAAAAAAAATCATAGTATAATATGTCGAAAATTTTCTTGAAGAAATCATAGTATAGTATGTCGAAAGTTTTGATGAAAAAAAAAGTCATAGTATAATATGTCGAAAATTTTCATGAAAAAAGTCATAGTATAGTATGTCGAAAGTTTTTTGGAAAAAAAGTCATTGTATGGTATGAAGAAAATTTTAAGAAAAAGAAGTCATAGTATAGTATGTCGAAAATTTGCATAAAAAAAAAGTCATAGTATAGTATGTCGAAGGTTTTGATGAAAAAAAAAAGTCATAGTATAGTATGTCGAAAATTATATGAAAAAAAAATCATAGTATAGTACGTCGAAAATGTTATGAAAAAAAATTCATAGTATAGTGCATCGAAAATTTTATGAAAAAAAAGACATAGTATAGAATATCGAAAAGTTTATGAAAAAATTAATATTATAGTATGTCGAAAATTTTCATGAAAATAAAAGTCATAGTATAGTATGTCGAAAATTATATGAAAAAAAAATCATAGTATAGTATGACGAAAATTTTCTTGAAGAAATCTTAGTATAGTATGTTGAAAGTTTTGAGGAAAAAAAAGTCATAGTATAGTATGTCGAAACTTTTATGAAAAAAAAAGTCATAGTATAGTGTTGAAAATTTTATTAAAAAAAACTCGGTGTAGTATGTCGAAAATTTTCATGAAAAAAGTCATAGTATAGTATGTCAAAAATTTATGGAAAAAAAGTCATAATATAGTAGTTCGAAAAGTTTATGAAAAAAAGTCATAGTGGAGTGTATCTAAAATTTTATGAAAAAAGTCATAGTATAGTGTATCGAAAATTTTATGAAAAAAAAGTCATTGTATAGTATGACGAAAATTTTATGAAAAAGAAGTCATAGTATAGTATGTCGAAAATTTTCTTAAAAAAAAAGTCATAGTATAGTATGTCGAAGGTTTTGATGAAAAAAAAAGTCATAGTATAGTACGTCGAAAATGTTATGAAATAAAATTCATAGTATAGTGTATCGAAAATTTTATGAAAAAAAAGTCATAGTATAGAATATCGAAAATTTTATGAAAAAAGTAATAATATAGTATGTCGAAAAGTTTATGAAAAAAAAGTCACAGTAAAGTATGTTGAAAATGTTATGAAAAAAAACTCAGTATAGTATGTCGAAAATTTTATGAAAAAAAGTCATAGTATAGTCTGTCGAAAAGTTTATAAAAAAAAGTCATAGTATAGCATCTCGAAACTTTTATGAAAAAAAAGTCATAGTATAGTATGTCGAAAATTTTCATGAAAAAAGTCATAGTTTAGTATGTCAAAAATTTTATGGAAAAAAAGTCATAATATAGTATGACGAAAATTTTATGAAAAAGAAGTCATAGTATAGCATGTCGAAAATGTTATGTCAAAAAAGTCATAGTATAGTATGTCGAAAATTTTCTGTCAAAAAAGTCATAGTATAGTATGTCGAAATTTTAAGAAAAAAAGGTCATAGTATAGTATGTCGAAAATGTTATGAAACAAAAGTCATAGTATAGTGTATCGAAAATTTTATGAAAAAAAAGTCATAGTACAGTATGTCGAAAAGGTTATGAAAGAAAAGTAATAGTATAGCATGTCGAAACTTTTATGAAAAAAAGGTCATAGTATAGCATGTCGAAAATGTAATGAAAAAAAAAGTCATAGTATAGTATGTCCAAAATTTCATGAAAAAAAAGTCATAGTATAGTAGGTCGAAAATGTTATGAAAAAAAGTCATAGTATAGTATGTCGAAAATGTTATAAAAAAAAGTCATAGTATAGTATGTCGAAACTTTTATTAAAAAAAGTCATAGTATAGTATGTCGAAAATTTGATGTAAAAAAAGTCATAGTATAGTATGTCGAAAATGTTCATGAAAAAAAAATCATAGTATAGTATGTCGAAAATTTTCTTGAAGAAATCATAGTATAGTATGTCGAAAGTTTTGATGAAATAAAAAGTCATAGTATAGTATGTCGAAACTTTTATGAAAAAAAGTCATAGTATAGTATGTCGAAAATGTTATGAAAAAAAGTTATAGTATAGTATGTCGAAAATTATATGAGAAAAAAGACATAGTATAGTAGTTCGAAAAGTTTATGAACAAAGTCATAGTATAGCGTATCAAAATTTTATGAAAAAAAAAAGTCATAGTATAGTGTGTTGAAAATTTTATGAAAAAAGACTCGGTGTAGTATGTCGAAAATTTTCACGAAAAAAGTCATAGTATAGTATGTCGAAAATGTTATGAAAAAAAAGTCATAGTATAGTATGTCGAAAATGTTATGAAAAAAAAGTCATAGTATAGTATGACGAAAATTTTCATGAAAAAAAAATCATAGTATAGTATGTCGAAAATTTTCTTGAAGAAATCATAGTATAGTATGTCGAAAGTTTTGATGAAATAAAAAGTCATAGTATAGTATGTCGAAACTTTTATGAAAAAAAGTCATAGTATAGTATGTCGAAAAATTTTATAAAAAAAAGTCATAGTATAGTATGTCGAAACTTTTATTAAAAAAAGTCATAGTATAGTATGTCGAAAATTTGATGTAAAAAAAGTCATAGTATAGTATGTCGAAAATGTTCATGAAAAAAAAATCATAGTATAGTATGTCGAAAATTTTCTTGAAGAAATCATAGTATAGTATGTCGAAAGTTTTGATGAAATAAAAAGTCATAGTATAGTATGTCGAAACTTTTATGAAAAAAAGTCATAGTATAGTATGTCGAAAAATTTATGAAAAAAAAGTCATAGTATAGCATCTCGAAACTTTTATGAAAAAAAAAGTCGTAGTCTAGTATGTCGAAAATTTTCATGAAAAAAGTCATGTATGTCGAAAATTTTATGAAAAAAAAGTCATAGTATAGTATGTCGAAAATTTTCTTGAAGAAATCATAGTATAATATGTCGAAAGTTTTGATGAAATAAAGAGTCATATTATAGTATGTCGAAACTTTTATGAAAAAAAGTCATAGTATAGTATGTCGAAAAGTTTATGAAAAAAAAGTCATAGTATAGCATCTCGAAACTTTTATGAAAAAAAGTTATAGTATAGTGTGTTGAAAATTTTATGAAAAAAAACTCGGTGTAGTATGTCGAAAATTTTCATGAAAAAAGTCATAGTATAGTATGTCAAAAATTTTATGGAAAAAAGTTATAGTATAGTGTGTTGAAAATTTTATGAAAAAAAACTCGGTGTAGTATGTCGAAAATTTTCATGAAAAAAGTCATAGTATAGTATGTCAAAAATTTTATGGAAAAAAAGTCATAGTATAGTATGACGGTAATTTTATGAAAAAGAAGTCATAGTATAGCATGTTGAAAATGTTATGTCGAAAAAGTCATAGTATAGTATGTCGAAAATTTTATTAAAAAAAGTCATAGTATAGTATGTCGAAAATTTTATGAAAAAAAGGTCATAGTATAGTATGTCGAAAATTTTCATGAAAAAAGTCATAGTATAGTATGTCGAAAATTTTATGGAAAAAAAGTCATAGTATAGTAGTTCGAAAAGTTTATGAAAAAAAGTCATAGTAGAGTGTAACGAAAATTTTATGAAAAAAGTCATAGTATAGTGTTTCGAAAATTTTATGAAAAAAAAGTCATAGCATAGTGTATCGAAAATGTTACGAAAAAAAAATCATAGTATAATATGTCGAAAATTTTCTTGAAGAAATCATAGTATAGTATGTCGAAAGTTTTGATGAAAAAAAAAGTCATAGTATAATATGTCGAAAATTTTCATGAAAAAAGTCATAGTATAGTATGTCGAAAGTTTTTTGGAAAAAAAGTCATTGTATGGTATGAAGAAAATTTTAAGAAAAAGAAGTCATAGTATAGTATGTCGAAAATTTGCATAAAAAAAAAGTCATAGTATAGTATGTCGAAGGTTTTGATGAAAAAAAAAAGTCATAGTATAGTATGTCGAAAATTATATGAAAAAAAATCATAGTATAGTACGTCGAAAATGTTATGAAAAAAAATTCATAGTATAGTGCATCGAAAATTTTATGAAAAAAAAGACATAGTATAGAATATCGAAAAGTTTATGAAAAAATTAATATTATAGTATGTCGAAAATTTTCATGAAAATAAAAGTCATAGTATAGTATGTCGAAAATTATATGAAAAAAAAATCATAGTATAGTATGACGAAAATTTTCTTGAAGAAATCATAGTATAGTATGTTGAAAGTTTTGAGGAAAAAAAAGTCATAGTATAGTATGTCGAAACTTTTATGAAAAAAAAAGTCATACTATAGTAGTTCGAAAGTTTATGAAAAAAAAGTCATAATATAGCATCTCGAAACTTTTATGAAAAAAAAAGTCATAGTATAGTGTTGAAAATTTTATTAAAAAAAACTCGGTGTAGTATGTCGAAAATTTTCATGAAAAAAGTCATAGTATAGTATGTCAAAAATGTATGGAAAAAAAGTCATAATATAGTAGTTCGAAAAGTTTATGAAAAAAAGTCATAGTAGAGTGTATCTAAAATTTTATGAAAAAAGTCATAGTATAGTGTATCGAAAATTTTATGAAAAAAAAGTCATTGTATAGTATGACGAAAATTTTATGAAAAAGAAGTCATAGTATAGTATGTCGAAAATTTTCTTAAAAAAAAAGTCATAGTATAGTATGTCGAAGGTTTTGATGAAAAAAAAAGTCATAGTATAGTACGTCGAAAATGTTATGAAATAAAATTCATAGTATAGTGTATCGAAAATTTTATGAAAAAAAAGTCATAGTATAGAATATCGAAAATTTTATGAAAAAAGTAATAATATAGTATTTCTAAAAGTTTATGAAAAAAAAGTCACAGTAAAGTATGTTGAAAATGTTATGAAAAAAAACTCAGTATAGTATGTCGAAAATTTTATGAAAAAAAGTCATAGTATAGTCTGTCGAAAAGTTTATAAAAAAAAGTCATAGTATAGCATCTCGAAACTTTTATGAAAAAAAAAGTCATAGTATAGTATGTCGAAAATTTTCATGAAAAAAGTCATGTATGTCGAAAATTTTATGAAAAAAAAGTCATAGTATACTATGTCGAAAATTTTCTTGAAGAAATCATAGTATAATATGTCGAAAGTTTTGATGAAATAAAGAGTCATATTATAGTATGTCGAAACTTTTATGAAAAAAAGTCATAGTATAGTATGTCGAAAAGTTTATGAAAAAAAAGTCATAGTATAGCATCTCGAAACTTTTATGAAAAAAAGTTATAGTATAGTGTGTTGAAAATTTTATGAAAAAAAACTCGGTGTAGTATGTCGAAAATTTTCATGAAAAAAGTCATAGTATAGTATGTCAAAAATTTTATGGAAAAAAAGTCATAGTATAGTATGACGGTAATTTTATGAAAAAGAAGTCATAGTATAGTATGTCGAAAATTTTCATTAAAAAGTCATAGTATAGTATGTCGAAAATGTTATGAAAAAAAAGTCATAGTATAGTATGTCGAAACTTTTATTAAAAAAGTCATAGTATAGTATGTCGAAAATTTTATGTAAAAAAAGACATAGTATAGTATGTCGAAAATGTTCATGAAAAAAAAATCATAGTATAGTATGTCGAAAATTTTCTTGAAGAAATCATAGTATAGTATGTCGAAAGTTTTGATGAAATAAAAAGTCATAGTATAGTATGTCGAAACTTTTATGAAAAAAAGTCATAGTATAGTATGTCGAAAAGTTTATGAAAAAAAAAGTCATAGTATAGCATCTCGAAACTTTTATGAAAAAAAAAGTCATAGTATAGTATGTCGAAAATTTTCATGAAAAAAGTCATGTATGTCGAAAATTTTATGAAAAAAAAGTCATAGTATAGTATGTCGAAAATTTTCTTGAAGAAATCATAGTATAGTATGTCGAAAAGTTTATGAAAAAAAAGTCATAGTATAGCATCTCGAAACTTTTATGAAAAAAAAAGTTATAGTTAAGTGTGTTGAAAATTTTATGAAAAAAAACTCGGTGTAGTATGTCGAAAATTTTCATGAAAAAAGTCATAGTATAGTATGTCAAAAATTTTATGGAAAAAAAGTCATAATATAGTATGACGAAAATTTTATGAAAAAGAAGTCATAGTATAGCATGTTGAAAATGTTATGTCGAAAAAGTCATAGTATAGTATGTCGAAAATTTTATTAAAAAAAGTCATAGTATAGTATGTCGAAAATTTTATGAAAAAAAGGTCATAGTATAGTATGTCGAAAATTTTCATGAAAAAAGTCATAGTATAGTATGTCGAAAATTTTATGGAAAAAAAGTCATAGTATAGTAGTGCGAAAAGTTTATGAAAAAAAGTCATAGTAGAGTGTAACGAAAATTTTATGAAAAAAATTAGTATAGTGTATCGAAAATTTTATGAAAAAAAAGTCATAGTATAGTGTATCGAAAATGTTACGAAAAAAAAATCATAGTATAATATGTCGAAAATTTTCTTGAAGAAATCATAGTATAGTATGTCGAAAGTTTTGATGAAAAAAAAAGTCATAGTATAATATGTCGAAAATTTTCATGAAAAAAGTCATAGTATAGTATGTCGAAAGTTTTTTGGAAAAAAAGTCATTGTATGGTATGACGAAAATTTTAAGAAAAAGAAGTCATAGTATAGTATGTCGAAAATTTGCATAAAAAAAAAGTCATAGTATAGTATGTCGAAGGTTTTGATGAAAAAAAAAAGTCATAGTATAGTATGTCGAAAATTATATGAAAAAAAAATCATAGTATAGTACGTCGAAAATGTTATGAAAAAAAATTCATAGTATAGTGCATCGAAAATTTTATGAAAAAAAAAAACATAGTATAGAATATCGAAAAGTTTATGAAAAAATTAATATTATAGTATGTCGAAAATTTTCATGAAAATAAAAGTCATAGTATAGTATGTCGAAAATTATATGAAAAAAAAATCATAGTATAGTATGACGAAAATTTTCTTGAAGAAATCATAGTATAGTATGTTGAAAGTTTTGATGAAAAATAAGTCATAGTATAGTATGTCGAAACTTTTATGAAAAAAAGTCATAGTATAGAATGTCGAAACTTTTATGAAAAAAAAAGTCAGTATAGTATGTCGAAAATTTTCATGAAAAAGAAGTCATAGTATAGCATGTCGAAAATGTTATGTCAAAAAAGTCATAGTATAGTATGTCGAAAATTTTATTAAAAAAAGTCATAGTATAGTATGTCGAAATTTTAAGAAAAAAAGGTCATAGTATAGTATGTCGAAAATTTTCATGAAAAAAGTCATAGTAGAGTGTATCGAAAATTTTATGAAAAAAGTCATAGTATAGTGTATCGAAAATTTTATGAAAAAAAAGTCATGGTATAGTGTATCGAAAATTTTACGAAAAAAAAATCATAGTATAATATGTCGAAAATTTTCTTGAAGAAATCATAGTATAGTATGTCGAAAGTTTTGATGAAAAAAAAAGTCATAGTATAGCATCTCGAAACTTTTATGAAAAAAAAAGTCATAGTATAGTTTGTCGAAAATTTTCATGAAAAAAGTCAGTATAGTATGTCGAAAATTTTTTGGAAAAAAAGTCATTGTATAGTATGACGAAAATTTCTTGAAAAAAAAGTCATTGTATAGTATGTCGAAAATTATATGAAAAAAAAGTCATAGTATAGTAGTTCGAAAAGTTTATGAAAAAAAGTCATAGTATAGTGTATCGAAAAATTTTATGAAAAAAAAATCATACTATAGTATGACGAAAATTTTCTTGAAGAAATCATAGTATAGTATGTTGAAAAGTTGATGAAAAAAAAGTCATAGTATAGCATCTCGAAACTTTTATGAAAAAAAAAGTCATAGTATAGTGTGTTGAAAATTTTATGAAAAAAAACTCGGTGTAGTATGTCGAAAATTTTCATGAAAAAAGTCATAGTATAGTATGTCAAAAATTTTATGGAAAAAAAGTCATAATATAGTATGACGAAAATTTTATGAAAAAGAAGTCATAGTATAGCATGTCGAAAATGTTATGTCAAAAAAGGTCATAGTATAGTATGTCGAAAATTTTCATGAAAAAAGTCATAGTATAGTATGTCGAAAATTTTATGGAAAAAAAGTCATAGTATAGTAGTTCGAAAAGTTTATGAAAAAAAGTCATAGTAAAGTGTATCGAAAATGTTATGAAAAAAGTCATAGTATAGTGTATCGAAAATTTTATGAAAAAAAAGTCATGGTATAGTGTATCGAAAATTTTACGAAAAAAAAATCATAGTGTAATATGTCGAAAATTTTCTTGAAGAAATCATAGTATAGTATGTCGAAAGTTTTATGAAAAAAAAGTCATAGTATAGCATCTCGAAACTTTTATGAAAAAAAAAGTCATAGTATAGTATGTCGAAAATTTTCATGAAAAAAGTCATAGTATAGTATGTCGAAATTTTTTGGGAAAAAAAGTCATTGTATAGTATGACGAAAATTTTATGAAAAAGAAGTCATAGTATAGTATGTGGAAAATTTTCTTAAAAAAAAAGTCATAGTATAGTATGTCGAAGGTTTTGATGAAAAAAAAAGTCATAGTATAGTATGTCGAAAATGTTATGAAAAAAAATTCATAGTATAGTGTATCGAAAATTTTATGAAAAAAAAGACAGTATAGAATATCGAAAATTTTATGAAAAAAGTAATAATATAGTACGTCAAATTTTATGAAAAAGAAGTCATAGTATAGTGTATCGAAAATTTTATGAAAAAAAAGTCATAGTATAGTATGTCGAAAAGTTTATGAAAAAAAGTCATAGTATAGTATGTTGAAAATTATATGAAAAAAAAGTCATAGTATAGTAGTTCGAAAAGTTTATGAAAAAAAGTCATAGTATAGTGTATCGAAAAATTTCATGAAAAAAAAATCATAGTATAGTATGACGAAAATTTTCTTGAAGAAATCATAGTATAGTATGTTGAAAGTTTTGATGAAAAAAAAGTCATAGTATAGTATGTCGAAACTTTTATGAAAAAAAGTCATAGTATAGTATGTCGAAAAGTTTATGAAAAAAAAGTCATAGTATAGCATCTCGAAACTTTTATGAAAAAAAAAAGTCATAGTATAGTGTGTTGAAAATTTTATGAAAAAAAACTCGGTGTAGTATGTCGAAAATTTACATGAAAAAAGTCATAATATAGTATGTCAAAAATTTTAAGGGAAAAAAGTCATAGTATAGAATGTCGAAAAATTTTTGAAAAAGAAGTCATAGTATAGTATGTCGAAAAATATATGAAAAAAAAGTCATAGTATAGTATGTCGAAAATTTTTGAAAAAAAGTCAAAGTATAGTATGTCAAATTTTATGAAAAAAAAGTCATAGTATAGTATGTCGAAAATTATATGAAAAAAAGTAATTGTATAGTATATCGCAAATTTAAAAAAAAAAGACAGTATAGTATGTCGAAAATTTTCATGAAAATAAAAAGTCATAGTATAGTATGTCGAAAATTATATGAAAAAAAAGTCATAGTATAGTGTATCGAAAATTTTATAAAAAAAAATGTCATAGTATAGTATGTCGAAAATTTTCATGAAGAAATCATAGTATAGTATGTCAAAAGTTCTGATGAAAAAAAAGTCATAGCATAGTATCTCGAAATTTTAATAAAGTCATCGTATAGTATGTTGAAAATTTTCATGAAAAAAAGTCATACTATATTATGTCGAAAAGTTTATGAAAAAAAAGTCATAGTATGGAATGGCGAAAATTTTATGATAAAAAAGTCATAGAATAGTATGTCGAAAATGTTATGAAAAAAAGTCATAGTATTGTATGTCGAACATTTTCTTGAAGAAATCAGTGTAATATGTCGAAACGTTTATGAAAAAAAAAGTCATAGTATAGTATGTTGAAAATTTTATGAAAAAAAACTCAGTATAGTGTGTCGAAAAGTTTATGAAAAAAAGTCATAGTATAGCATGTCGTAACTCTTATGAAAAAAAGTCATAGTATAGTATGTCCAAAATTTCTTGAAAAAAAAGTCATAGTATAGTGTATCGAAACTTTTATGAAAAAAAGACATAGTATAGTATGTCGAAAAGTTTATGAAAAAAAGTCATAGTATAGCATGTCGAAACTTTTATGAAAATGTCATAGTATAGTATGTCGAAAATTTTCATGAAAATAAAAATCATTGTATAGTATGTCGAAAATTATATGAAAAAAATCATAGTAAAGTAGGTCGACAAATTTATGAAAAAAAATCATAGGATAGTGTATCGAAAATTTTATGAAAAAGTCATCGTATTGTATGTAGAAAATTTTCATGAAAAAAAGTCATAGTATAGTATGTCGAAAATTTGATGAGAAAAAGTCATAGTAAAGTATGTCAAAAATTTTCATGAAAAAGTCATAACATAGTATGTCAAAAATGTTCATGAAAGAAAAGTCATGGTATAGTATGTTGAAAATATTTATGAAAAAAAGTCATAGTATAGTATGTCGAAAATGTTATGAAAAAAAAGTCAGTATAGTATGTCAAAAATTTTCATGAAAAAAGTCATTATATATTATGTCAAATATTTTATGAAAAAAAGTCGTAGTATAGTATGTCGAAAAAGTCATAGTATAGTATGTCGAAAATTTTCATTAAAAAAAGTCATAGTATAGTATGTCGAAAATTTTACGAAAAAAGTCACAGTATAGTATGTCGAAAATTTTCATGAAAAAAAAGTCATAGTATATTATGTTGGAAAATTTGCCAAAAAAAAGTCATGCCATAGTATGTCGAAAAATTTTGCAAAAAAAAGTCATAGTATACAGTATACTATGACTTTTTTTGGGCAAAATGTTTCGACATACTAAACTATGACTTTTCTTGGCCAAATCTTTCGACATACTATACAATGACTTTTTCGACATACTATACTATGTTTTTTGAAAAAATTTTCGACATACTATGACTTTTTTTTTTTTAAAAATGTTTTCGACATAGTATACAATGACTTTTTTGGGCAAAATTTATCGAGATACTATAATATGCCTTTTTTTTACACAATTTTTCGACATACTATACTATGACTTTTTTTCTTGAAAATTTTTCGACATATTATACTATGACTTTTCTTGGCAAAATTTTTCGACATACTATACTTTGACTTTTTTTGGCAACATTCTACGTCATACTATACTATGACTTTTTTGACATACTATACTATGACTTTTTTTTCAAAATGTTTCGACATACTATACAATGACTTTTTTGTGGCAAATGTTTCGACATACTAAACAATGCCTTTTTTTTTTTTTGCACAATTTTTCGACATACTATACTATGACTTTTTTTCATGAAAATTTTCGACATACTACACTATGACTTTTTTTTGCAAATTTTTCAACATACTATACTAGACTTATTTTTTGGGAAAATTTTTTCGACATACTACACTGACTTTTTTTTGGCAAAATTTTTCGACATACTATACTATGACTTTTCTTGGCAAAATTTTTCGACATACTGTACTATGACTTTTTTGACATACTATACTATGACTTTTTTTTAACTAAATTTTTCGACCTACTATACTATCACTTTTGTTTAGCAAAACTTTTCGAAATACTATACTATGACTTTTTTTTACAAAAAAAATTTCGACATATATACTATGACTTTTCTTGGCAAAATTTTTCGATATGCTTTACTATGATTTTTTTACGAAAATGTTTTCGACCAACTATACATGGCTTTTTTTGGCAAAATTTTTCGACATTCTATACTATGACATTTTTTGGCAACATTTTTCGACCTACTATACTATGTGTTTTTTTGGCAAAATTTTTCGACATACAATACCATGATTTTTTTTTTGGCAACACTTTTCGAAATACTATACTATGACTCTTTTTTGCAAATTTTTCAACATACTATACTATGACTTTTATTTTGGCAAAATTTTACGACATACTATACTGACTTTTTCGACATACTATACTATGACTTTTTTTGCAAATTTTTCAACATACTATACATTGAATTTTTTTGGCAAAATGTTTCGACATACTTTAGTATGTCGAAACATACTAAAAAATGACATACAATACTATGACTTTTTTGGCAAAATTTTTCAAAAAAATTTTCTATGACTTTTTTGACATACTATACTATGACTTTTTTTTAACAAAATTTTTCGACGTACTATACTATGACTTTTCTTAGCAAAATTTTTCGACAAACTATACTATGACTTTTTTTGGAAAGTGTTTTCGACATACTATTCTATGACTTTTTTTGGCAAAATTTTTCGACATACTATCCTATGACATTTTCTTGTAACATTTTTCGACATACTTTACTATGACTTTTTTTGCAAAATTTTTCAGCGTACTATACTATAAAGTCATAGTATAGTATGTCAAAAAAGTGATAGTATAGTATGTCGAAAAAATTTGCCCAAAAAAAGTCCTAGTATAGTACGTCGAAAAATTTTGCAAAAAACAGTCATTGTATAGTATGTTGAAAAATTTTGCCAAAAATAATCATAGTATAGTATGTTGAAAATTTTGCCGTAAAAAGTCATAGTATAGTATGTCGAAATATTTGAAATAAAAAAGTTATAGTATAGTATCTCAAAAAAGTCATAGCATAGTCTGTTGAAATTTTTTTTCAAAAAAGTCATAGTATAATATGTCGAAAATGTTCCCAAAAAAAGTCAGTTTAGTATGCCGAAAAATTTTGCCAAAAAAAGTCATAGAATAGTACGTTGAAAGGTTTTGACAAAAAAGTCATTGTATAATATGTCGAAAATGTTCCCAAAAAAAGTCAGTTTAGTATGCCGAAAAATTTTGACAAAAAAGTCATAGAATAGTACGTTGAAAGGTCTTGACAAAAAAAGTCATAGTATAATGTCGAAAATTTGGCCGAAAAAAAGTCATAGCATAGTATGTCAAAAAATTCAGTATAGTATGTCGAAAAATTTTTCAAAAAAAATTCATAGTAAAGTATGTCGAAAACATTTCCCCAAAAAAAATCATAGTACAGTATGTCGAAAAATTGCCAAGAAAAGTCATAGTATAGTATGTCGAAAAATGTTGCCAAAAAAAAGTCATAGTGTAGTATGTCGAAAAAATTTTCCCAGAAAAAAGTCATCGTATAGTATGTCGAAAAATTTTGCAAAAATATGTCATAGTATAGTATGTCGAAAACATTTTCCAAAAAAGTCATAAATGTCGAAAACTTTTGCAAAAAAAAGTCAAAGTATACTGTGACCTTTTATTTGCAAAATTTTTTGACATACTATACTATGACTGTCGTAAAATTTTGCCAAAAAAAAGTCATTGTATAGTATGTTGAAAAATGTTGCCAAAAAAAGTCAGTTTAGTATGTCAAAAAAGTTTTGCCAAAAAAAAGTCATAGTATAGTATGTCCAAAAATTTTCAAAAAAGTCATAGTATAGTATGTCGAAAAATGTTGCCAAAAAAAAGTCATAGTTTAGTATGCCCAAAAATGTTGCCAAAAAAAAGTCATAGTATAGTATGTCGAAAAGTTTTGCAAAGAAAAAGTCATAGTATAGTATTCAAAACATTTTCCCAAAAAAGTCATAGTATAGTATGTCGAAAAATTGACAAAAAAAAGTCATTGTTTTGTATGTTGAAAAATGTTGCCAAAAAAGTCATAGTTTAGTATGTCAAAAAAGTTTTGCAAAGAAAAGTCATAGTATAGTATGTCGAAAAATTTTGCAAAAATATGTCATAGTATAGTATGTCGAAAACATTTTCCAAAAAAGTCATAAATGTCAAAAACTTTTGCAAAAAAAAGTCAAAGTATACTGTGACCTTTTTTTTGCAAAATTTTTCGACATACTATACTATGACTGTCGTAAAATTTTGCCAAAAAAAAGTCATTGTATAGTATGTTGAAAAATGTTGCCAAAAAAAGTCAGTTTAGTATGTCAAAAAAGTTTTGCCAAAAAAAAGTCATAGTATAGTATGTCGAAAAATTTCCAAAAAGTCATAGCATAGTATGTCGAAAAATGTTGCCAAAAAAAAGTCATAGTTTAGTATGCCCAAAAATGTTGCCAAAAAAAAGTCATAGTATAGTATGTCGAAAAGTTTTGCAAAGAAAAAGTCATAGTATAGTATTCAAAACATTTTCCCAAAAAAGTCATAGTATAGTATGTCGAAAAATTTTGGCAAGAAAAGTCATAGTATAGTACGTCGAAAGATTTTGCCAAAAAAAGGCATAGTATAGTATGTTGAAAAAGCCATAGTATGTCGAAAAAAGATGTATGTCGAAAAAAGTCATAGTATTGTATATTGAAAAAAAGGTCTTTAAAAGTCATAGTATAGTATGTCGAAAGAAGTCACAGGAAAGTTTGTCGAAAAAATCACAGTATAGTATGTTGAAATAAGCCATAGTATGTTATGTCGAAAAATTCCGAAAAAAGTCAAACTATAGTATCCCGAAAAAATCATAGTAATGTATGTCGGAAAAAATCATAAAAGTCATAGTATAGTACCTCGAAAAAAGTCGTTAAAAGTCATAGTACATTATGTCGAAAAGTCAAATTGTAGTATGTTAAAAAAAAGTCTTAAAAAGTCATAGTATTGTATGTCGAAAAGTCAACGTATATTACGTTGAAAAAAGTCTTAGTATTGTTTGTCGAAAAAAGTCATAGTATAGTATGTCGAAAAAGTCATAGTATGTCGAAAAAAGCCACAGTATAGTATGTTGAAAATCGTCGTAAGAAGTCAAGTATAGTATGTCGAAAAAAGTCGTAAAAAGTTCTACTTCAGTTTATCGAAAAAGTCATAGTATGTCGTTAAAAGTCATAGTATAGTATGTCGTTAAAAGTCATAGTATAGTATGTAAAAAAAAAAAAATCAGAAAATGGTTCAAGTATAGCATATCAAAAAAAGTTTTACATAGGTATAGTATGTTGGAAAAAAGTCATAGTATAGTATTGAGGGTTTGAACCAAAGGGGCATAAGTGGCGAGCCAGTTTGGGCAAAGAGGAGTATTATATATCAAATGAAAGCGCTCAGTGAGGTCACAACTGAAATGAAGTCCCATAAGTAATTAAAAGAAAACGGAAAGGCGTAACAATAAAAGCAGGGTTTTGGTCTTCGCCAAAAGGGTGTAAGGTCACTTTCGCCCTTTTTGACTCAACAAAGCATCATTGGTAGAGCATACTAACAACACCTGGGGTTGGGGCCAAAGGCTCGTAAGTGCAAATTTTGATCGAACTTGAATCAGCTGCTGTTGCCATGTACTTAACACAATATTTTATTTTTTTGTGTTATCAGATTGAGCATCACTATAAAAACAATATCGCTCCATTTTAAGTTGAAAAATATTTATTAAACATTTTAAAAATGGCAAAAGAGTGAGATGCGCGTTTTTGGCACAAACATTTTCCCAATAAACTAATGCAGAATATCATCACATGGCAACAGCAGCTGATCCATCCATCCATTATCTGTAACCGCCTATCTTGTTCAGATGCCAGACTACCACAGGGCTAAAGCTTTGTTTATACCCGCACGCGCTATGAGCATGCACAGAGGTGTTGTTCTTTGCTATACGCTCCGAAACGCCAGGGGACGTACAAACAAAATATTCTGTGGATAAGCTAGAAGTCAACGGGTGACACTGGAAAGGTAAGTAGGCTGCCTGGCAACAGTAGTGCATTTGTGTCTCGGTGCTTCCCCACGGGTTGCCACTTTTTCCATGAAACCTTTTTTTTAGCTTTTATAAAACGATCTCTCATATTCTTTCAGAGCCTGCGGCAAAAAACCTCTTCTTTCCCCAGTGTGTTCCCTATTTCTTTCCAAGAATTTAATGACATGTGACTGTCCCTGTGGTCTCTCAATGAACAGTCGTAGAGATGTCTGTACAGGCGAACCTGCTTTGCCAGTCTTTCCTCAAAGGCATCAATGTTGAAATGAAAGGGCACGTGGTTACAAAAATTCAGAGGTGCACGACCAAGCAAACAACTTGCGGAGCCTTCGGGCACAACGCGAAAGCCGCGATGACGTAATTTTCTGGCACGCGCACCTCGCGCCAGCTTCACTACGCCGACCATAATCCAACCAACACATAGAGACAGACAACCATTCACACTCACATTCACACCTACAGGCAATTTAGAGTCGCAGCTGATTCAAGTTTGATCGAAATTTGTTTTGGCTCTCCTGTAAAATCTGATGTAAGGCCCCTTTGGCGCCAAGCCCTCGGTATGTTAAAGTCATAAAAATTAATGGTAGGTCGAAAAAAGTCATAGTATAGTATGTACAAAAGTCATAAAAATGTATAGTATACTATGTTGAAAAATGTTTTAAAAAAGTCAGTATGTGGGGAAAAAAGTAAATGTACTTAGTCACATTCCACCACTGCTAAAGCCATACATATTTAGTAAACTGACAAGTGAAATAAATGTTCTACAAATTGTTCATTTGTCCCTGAAACATAATTAAACATAACAGTAGTATTAAAGTGAAATATGAATAACTAATTGTCTCTTTTGCAGATATTTTCCCAAGAAAGAAGAGTTGGTCAATGCTGGATGTTGCCAGGGGAAAAGTTAAAAAAAGAGTTCTGTCAATCTTTGTTCTAATGTTCCTCTACAGCATGTTATATGAAAATTACCTTACTGGCTTAATTATTTTAAGTTGCAAATAGATTGATCTGTGAACTGTCTGTCTATAGTAGTAGAATATTTTGTTTTGGTGGTTCCTGGTGACGACCTTAATCTAAAGCCAAATCAGCGTTGTGCCCTGAGAGAAATAGGTTGTACTGTGTTAAAATGAATAACAGTGATGAGTCATCATTCCCAAACTTCAGTCTAAACTTCACAAAAGTCCACAAAGAGCCGACATCAAAGTCAAACCAGCCGATTCATTTATCTGCTATCAGATTTTGTTCGAACAAGACCTATAAATCACACGCAGTACAAAGGTGATATAGTTAGGCTACAATGCCTCGTCTTTAATGGAGCGTTAATGATCAGTACACTGAGGTTAGGAACCTCAAAGCCCTAAAGAAGGCTAAGAAGCAGTTATTGCACTTTCTGACACAATATTCTTCATTTCTTTTTACCTTCAACAGACCGTTTTCTGTAAAAAATAGTCATTAATAATAAATCTATATTATGAGGTACAACCAATATACATTGTACAATATGGCTATGTACTGAATTCATGCAAAGTAATTCATGGCTTTTACTTTATGTACATTCTCTTCATTGTAGACGTGCAAAACTACAGTTGTGCATATTGCAATCACTTGTATTAAAGCTTGTTCATTTTCTGACTACATTGTAAAACTGTCACTGTTTTGAGCGTGGAGGTGTCATCACTAAGTCATTAACAATATTTCTGATTATTAAGTACAGGTCAGGCTAACATTAAAGCGGTTTCATTTGCGTGTTTATACAAGGCATCTAGAACGTGTAGTGCATCAACAAAATTAAGGCCATGCTGAAACAAAAAGTCTGTTTGAGCCGATAACTGAATGTAACTAAGGGATGATATTGAGTATTATATTTATGCAGGAATAAAGAAAACAACCTAAATAATTAATCTGTGGAAACTACATGGATATTGTCAATCTCACAGTAGAACTTTTACATTACATAGTTATTTAAGTATGTAATACTTGAGGTAAGAGACCAACTAAACACTACACTGCTTTCATGCGTTGTGCTCATCTTTTCAACAGACTGGAACATGATACATATAGAGTCTGTTTGTATTAACAAGAGAAGTTGTGTGTTCTCCACCGGGGAGGTTCAGAAACAAACATTTCTCCTCACCAGTGAAGAGAATTACTGGAGGCCTGCAGTATAACGGAAAAATATATTTTGCATATCTGGGAATAACACTATCTTTAAAATCATGTATTTTTTTTACTTCTTTCTAGCTGTGCTGGTTTTACTCTTTGTCTTATTGCATAAAAGTGGCACATGAACATTTTCTGCTTCCCTTGTTGATCAACTGCTCTGCTGCAGCACTAAGGCTGTACAACCTCTGCTACAAAAACTGATCCAAGACCTGTTTGTTACCACAGTTTAACTCTGACCTTGAATAATCAAGGTCCTGGGATCCTGTCGGGTCCTCTAGCCCTGGTCAGTGAAGTAGAAACCTAACTTGGCCACAGTCATCTCTCTGCGGAGACGCATCACCTCCCAGAACATCTGCTCCGCTGGATATGGGCAAAGAGACAACAACAACAAAAGAGACATGTCAGCTGCTTGAATTAAACCCTTCTTGGCAAAGCAAAAAGCAAAGTAGACAAAACAGACTCGTACTAAGAAAATGACATAATAAATGTTAGTGTTAACTTACCATCGTGTCTCACCAGGCCCTGCTGGATGTAGCGGATATAAGTAAAAAAATTGCAAACAGCCGTGATCTAGAAAAAGGTGAAATAAGGACGAGGTTACATGTAGCAACACTTAACAACAGTAACGGCAGTGAGTCTAATGAAGGTTACAGAGATTAAGTGATAGTTACCCGTGCTCGGCTGGAAGGAGAGATGTAATAGTAGCTCCCCTTGTCACCGAGTTTAATGCGATGTCGGCAGAGGCGCGACATGCCGCTTAATGCACATTTTCTATAAACAGAAAGATCAGCTGTCAGATAATTAGAGCTACAAGATGTGGATACACTCTGGCCCTGTTCAGACCTGGTATTAACGTGCGTCCTGAGTCATCGGATCACAAGTGGACAGCTCTAAGTACAGGTGTGAACGCACTCGAGACGCATTGAGATCCGATCGCTCAGACCACATTCAGAGGTGGTCTGGGCCACATATGGCCCCATTCTTTTAGCAGTGTGTACGTGAATGCATCCTGGACCACATTAAGGACCGCCTACTCAACTGACGTCTCGCTGGGATCCCCGGCTCTCTGAAGCTCTGTACCCCGCTGTGCCTGGTAAAGGCAGCGGTGCCGGCGGCACGGAGGTCCCTGGGGGGCGCCGGTACAACAACTTTTAATTTTGATGTTAATAAAATGTACCCGAATTCACGAATATGTAGGATATTACTACTGACATTCCTGTAATACGTCTCAACGTCTGCTGTATTAGCCAAGTGTTCACTACGTGTTTATTTGCATATAGAGCGGGGAAGTGAAATCCGATCACAAGTGGTCACTCGGGACGCATGTGGAGACGCATTCTAATGCCAGGTGTGAACAGACGTACTTAAAGCTGTCCACTTGTGATCGGATCACTCAGGACGCATGTTAATGCCAGGTCTGAACAGGGCCTCTGTCACTGTATTATCACAGCAAACATTAGTTGCATCCCATCAGGTATTATTGACAATGAAACTGGACTTCCTTTCAATTAAGACTAAATAAGTGAGAACACATTCCAAGTACAAAAACATTTTAGTAGAGCAACAGCAAAACAATAGTAGTGCACAATCAGAGAAGGTTAGTCACTGGAAGAGGAAAAGATTCATTAATATATATCCAGACACATGCAGAACTCATTAATTTACAGATTTGTTTACAACCTTTCAGATGCCTGGACAGGCAGACTTCATTTCATGCTACAGTAATTTGTGTTAGTGGAAAGCTGAACAGGTTATTGTTCCTGAGAGGACTTACGTCTCTATTGCTGCCCTAAAGCCACTGGAAAAAAAAGATGTTTAAATCAAACAGTGATTAGAAATGTGCCCGTTGATTAAACCCGTACGTGGTAAGACAATGAAAAACCTTCTGCTATGACCATTAATCATCAGGGGAGAATACAAATCCAAAGAAGAGTGGGTTTTCAGTGTTGACTAAGCCATTGTTTAGCAGTGAATGGTGAAAGAGAGGACAGGATCTAACAAATCTACCTACGGGTACAAATAAAGTCACCTGAACCTGAGGAGGATAGAGGATATGTAGATGTGATAACTCACTTTGGGCCGCCACACTCAATAGCTGAGGCTTTAACCAACGGTAACGCTGACAAGGCCACAGGTTCGATAGTCAAAGAGTTGTTTTCCACTGCACTCTGCACCAGCTGCGACAGCTGTGGAGAACAGCAATCAACAATAACATAATCAACATAACTTCAAACTAGGGGTGTCACGATATACCAGTATAACCGTGATATTTAAAAAATGTAATATTGGTATCATGTTGATAATACACATATGATAATGTCGCGTAAATAATCCAGCACCTCTTTAATGTTTACAGACTCTCTACACCTCCCTACACTCGTGTTTTGAGAGTAATTAATTTGCCAAAAAAGAGAAAAACACACAATAAACAAAGTTAAAGATGAATTTGATTATTTTCTTTTTTTCAATTTTTCTATAGATAGCCATAATATCGATATTGTGAATTCTTTTGGCCACGATAAGTACAGTGAAAATCTGATATTGTGACAACCCTAAATATGACTATTAGGCAATATGACCTATATACTTTTTTTTTTGGAACTTACTATACTATGACTTTCTTTATGACGTACTATACTAGGACGTTTTATATGACATTATACTATGAATTTTTTTCTGACATACTATACTATAACTTTTTATGGATATACTATAATATGATTTTTATGACATACTATACTATGACTTTTTATTACTTTTTCTGACATACTATACTATGACTTACAGTACTGTACTATGAATTTTTTTATGACATACAGTACTTTACCATCACTTTTTATGGCTTTTTTATGACATACTAGCAGGCCATGATAATCGTGTAGTGAAAATCTGGTATTGTGACGGCCCTATTTCAAACACTGAAATACAACAATCGTGTTTAAGTAAAGAAGCAGTGAGATTCTGACCTCAGATCTTGTGAAGGAGAGGCAGGGTCCGATGTCTTCTCTGTAGATGCGACTCAAAAAGGCAGAGGAGCGCTCCACACTTGGATTCTCCTTCCACATCAAAAACTCTGCATACAGAACAGAGTCCATCTGCAAAAAGAAAAACAATCCATCATTAAAACTGCCTGTCTGGTGTGTCAACTACAGCCACTCTACTTTTCACCCAAGAGATCCAGTGTATTATTGTCACTTTGTACTCTGGGGCAGGAATAACACGCTCATTGTCCCGATAGGCATAAAAAGAATTACAGAATACAGATCCATCTGCCGGCAGCTAAATATGAAGACTTATGAGGCAGAAAGGGATGCAGTTACCTGTCTGCTGTCAGTGCGCAGCCCCTCCCCCCGCTCCTGCCAGTAACGGTCAAAGATCACACTGACAGACTGGCCAGGAACGAGGCAGAGTATTAGAGAGAGAAGAGCAGGAACAGCAGGCTGAGAGAGGAAGAGACACCAGAAACAGAGAGGAAGAACAAGTCATGGAGAGGTTAGTACTGAGAGAAAAGCAAAAAGCAAAGAGTACTTGAGATACGAGAGCCTGGAAACAGGAATGAAAGGTAGAAACAGAGAAATGCACGAAGGAGAAGAGAGGCAAATGTACAAACTTCATTCAGGAATACCTCTCGGTCCTGATTGGAGACTGAGGAGGGTTCTGGTTTTCCAGGTGAGGAATGAAAGGCACCGCTCGCGCTCTTGTTGCGGACGTGGCCCCCGACATGTTTGTACGCTCCCCTGGGTCCTGACGGCTGCAGCTGTGGATGCAGCTGGCGGTTTGGCGACGAAGGTGTTGATGTCAACACCAGAGTCTTGAGCGCCGTCACCTCCGCTTGCAGAACATCAATCTGGGAGACAGACACAGAAAAAGTATAGAGGCCTAAATTAGATAAGGGCCAAAGGTCTGATGATGGGAGGAAAATCAGATCAAATCGGCTCAATTCAAAAATGGTTTAGCTGCTATGAATGAATTTTAATGGGACAAAGGGTCATGAAACATCACACACCTTTCCCTGAGCCTCCTTCAGTTGTTTCTCTGCTCCTGCTTGTTTGACGTTAGCTTCATTCACCATCTTGTGAGCTTCCTGTTGTGATGAAGAAACATGAAACATGAACACAAGGTCTGTTGTCCATCTACACTGTGGTTTTAAAAAAGCAAGTCTGAAATATATGATTAGAAGTTGTTCTTGATAATTCACTATATAATAAATGACTTTTTGTCAAAACAAGCTGAAAACACAACATCAACAATATCACAACAACAGAAAACAAGCTTTTGTTTACTTTAAATTAATGTATATCTGAGTATATATAGGTAAAATGTATTTGTATATACTGTATGTGAATGTCTTTGTGAACATATCATACATTTTATAATACAGTAATTGTATTTTTGTAATGTGCAAACAAATTAAATAAAAACAAACATGCACTGGTTCCAGGGCCGTTTCAGAAAGCAGGATTAGTGAAAACCTGAGACGAGGGAAACTCTGGGTCAGTTACCATGGCAACTGACTCAGCGAACCCAACCTGCTCGCTGGCAGGTTTTCTTTAACGAACTCTGAGTTTCTCTCCGTCTCCTCCCTCTGACAGAGCCAGACACGCTGTTTTATTTCCTTATTCATTCAGTCCACATAATAGCGCGTATAGAAGCACATTAATTAGCGGAGGTTTACTGTCAGAATCAAAATCCTGGTTGGATATTATGTTCTTACTCAGTCAGGACTATCTAAAGTTACCGTTTTATGTTTCTCTGAACATAATGATCTCTATCACTCATGATGTGATTGGTCGCACTGATGGAACATAATTCTTATAATATTGGAGATTATGTGTTAATATTTCAGAGTGAGCAGGATGGTGGTGCAGCTCCGGAGTTCAAATAGTTTGAAAGTGAGGTTTTTAAATAGTCTGAACGTGTTTTAACAGCATTTCAGTGACTGTTTAAAGTTACTACATTTGCTGAAGTAGCTGAAATGTAGTCACTGAATGCTGTTGAGCCAAGATCTAAACAGATGTCTCAGATTTCAAATCTACTGTATTTTAACCTTTAAATTACCAAACACATTATTTCTGGATCAGATTATGAGTTTACAGTCATGTCTCTATGTCTAATTCACAGTCAGATTCCACCACTTTATCAGCCATTAAGGAAATGCAAGTCTGGGAAACGATGAATTAATGGACAACACTGAATAAAACTTTATCCTGTTATTGAAACTTTACCCCGCTCTGACTTACGCTCTTCTTTTTTTATAGATAAATGTGCACAGTTCGCATATACATGTAAGAAAACACAAGTCTTCCCATTCATTTTGAATGGGGGTAGTATGTTTGGACTTCGGCTGCGGCGGCTGCAGGGGTTGCCGGAAAAAAAACGCAGTGGCCAACGGCGGAAAAGTACAAACAGAATCAACTTTTGGACAAACGCAACCCGACGTCATACTGCGGAGGCCAATCACGTAACCGCCGATTCATAGCTGTACAACCAAGCCATGAGGGAACAAAAGACGTTAATCGTCGCAGTTAATGGGCCATTAAAGTGACTCTCCCACACGAATCGCCACAACGCCTGATCTGGTGTGAATGCAGCCTCACACTCAGATCTTGATAAACCTGCCTTCTGACTCCAAAGTGAGGATTTGGTGCTTTTCTCAATTTTATATCATTGTAAATTGAGGATCTGGGGGGTTTATCTGGGTTTTAGACAATCAGACAAAGCTAGACGTCTGGAAAATCATGATGGACATATTTGACAATTTTCTGACAATGATCATTGCAGCTCTGGGGCCAGAAAACCAATTGAGCTATGAGAGTCTAAAGCTCTCCGTAGAGCTGAGGGGATCTGAAGAGTCTGGTGATAATTCTGGGTTCATCACTAGGTGCGATCCCTTTCACATTACACAGTCATTTGATCTGATTTGATCCATTGATAATATCATAAAATGTTGATATGTGCAGATTTAAACTATTCCAGCTGAAGTGGTTTTGTCTATCTAGTGAACCCGGTTTCCCTACAGTGGAAAAGCTGAAATATTGCAGTGTTAAACTTGCAGTAAATGTTTTCATTACAGTGCAAATTGTGAATTTGAAGACTCGTAATGCATCACAGCATTACGTCACTTCCTCATCATGAAAAATCAGGGTCTAAGTGTAAAAATTAAAGTGTAGTCAGCAAAGAGCAATAGCCCCATTTCCACCGCAGGAACTTTCCCCCGGAACGATAACCTTTTGAGGAACTCGTTGCGTTTTGACCACAGGGACCAGGGTCTAAATTAAGTTCTGGGGACATTTTACAGGGCCTTTTTACCCCCCAAAAAGGCCCTGGTCAGGGGGTAGTACTTTCTGAAAGTTGATTTACTGTGGAGACAGACGCTCTTATTTTCATTTACCTCCCCTGCATTTCATTCATTACATCCAACGTGCTTCAGAAAATACTATGCAGCAGTAAATGTCGTCGCTGAGAGACAAAACCTACGTTTCTTTATTTTTTTTTCCAACGTATTTTTTTAGATGAAACAGGCGAGCACACTGAACTGCAGGCTGCAGACCGTGTTCATCGCTGTGACCACCAGCAGCCCTCGTCACATGTCATGTTGCTTTTTCATACGTCAGCGGACTAATTTGTCTAATCTTCATGGGTCTTTAAACAAAAGTGGGATCTCAGACAAAAATGGGCTGGAGGAACCTTTTAGTTCCTTGAAAAGTAGTTCTTGGGACTAAAAATCCCAGGAACTTTTGGTGGAAACCTGGCTAAAGATTACTGCTTACCTCAAACAGAGCGGCAGTTAGCTCCTCCAGCTCCAGCTCCAGCTGATTCCTGATCTGTGACAGACGCTCACACTCCTTGTCCTTTAGTTTCAGTTCCTGAAATGTGTACAAGAAAGTGTCACAACCCCATTTACCAAGGAAGGACATTTGCATTGTCAACTTTTTCTTCAGGTTACACAATGCTTTGCGTGTCTGTGTGCGTTAGCATGAAGTAGGCTACAACACCTTCTTTGCAGCGTCCAGCTGTTCACTGAGGATCTCCGAGCCCTTTTCTCGGATTTCTTTTTCTCTGAGCTCCAGCGACAAGCTACGAAGGCGGGAGAGGGCGCCATGGTCCCTGCCTGAGGTGGGCCCAGCCTGGCCTCCTCCCTCCCCTCTGGACTTTGGCTCTGGATCCAGATCTACCAACCTTCACACAAGCAGAAATATATTCAGTACATACAGATTTCATGTCAACTCCTTTAACTGGGTTGCTATAAAGACAGTTTATTAGGATATAGGGTTGATGTAATGATGACGACTGATTACAAAACAATTTGCCTGTTATGTTTGCTTTGTGTTCAATCAAATTTGATTTATATAGCACATTCATACTACATGCGCAGACTCAATGTGCTTCAAATAAAAACAAAAAACAGGCAAAGATCACAAATGACAAAAGCATGTAAAATACGAACATATAAGATAAGAATGTATTACATATATAAACATATAAGATAAAAACATATAAGATAAGAAGGTATTACAGTAAAAGGGGAATAAGATAAGAAGGTATTATTATTATTAAAAATGGAATAATAAAAATAATAATACTTATTCTAAAATAAAAGTTTTACCTGTCAACCACACAATAAACACAACTAAGAGCTAAAAGTGTTGTGCTTCATCGTGTGTATGTTTTGATTGTGACTGCCAAGGGGCTGGGGATGTAAATCAGCTTTTAAGATAACACATTATACATTAACATTACATTGCAACATTTATGTTTAATACTGTAAATGTCCCTTACAAATTAAACCATTTCAGTTTTGGAGTTTTTCATTCACAAATGGGTAAACATAAATTGGAGCAGCGCAGAACCACTAAGTTACCATTTTCATGTAGGACTGGATGATATGGGTAAAAAAAAAGATATGATTATCATAAAAAAAACAATACTAATATACATTCGGTTGTTTATAAGGTACAACTGGCTAAAACTAATAACATTAAGGTTATATTGTTCTGTTTTTGAGAGGCTGCAGTTTTGTGTTATGCTTTTAAGTGTTTCTAATATTTTGTCCACCCTATTTATAGCCAATATTTCAACAAAAATTTGACATGTTTAATAAGATATCAGCCAATTCGTAAGCCCAGATAATTCATCGGTCATATGATTTATTGTAGGGCTGAATTAGTTTTAGCATGCTATACCTAATAAACTGGTAACTGAGTGTTATTTATGACATTATATATCAAGGATTAAGATGCAAAATCTGTTAAATACACAATTTAAATGTTTAAAAACATTAGGCTGTTCTGCACACTTTACATTTCATTATAAAGTGTATTTAAATGTGTCACACTTCAAACAAAAGTTGCTTTATCATCAGCTCAGACAGCAGAACTGAGTCTGATAACTTCAAGATATCTTCTCTCACAGATCTAATGATGAATCATTTTCTCACTGTGAGTGAAATCACTTGATTTACAGCCCTCTGAGGAACACGAGTTTAACTCAGACACTCTTCTACTGCATTAACAATTAGTCGTTCACCCACAAAGTTCATGCTCAAAGCTTCATAAACTACCACAAACAAACATCAAGCAGAGCTTTCAACTAGCTGGTCGTTAGCTTAACAGTCACAACTTTTTTACAGTCGGGAGAGGTTTCTCCCCTCAGTATCCGCCCTTACCCTGTCAGTGTGCAGGACAGCAGAGATATAAACCTCCCACCCTGTCTGTGTGTCTGTCAGCTTCTCCCCTCCAGCGTCCTCCAGCTGTTGTTGTTGTTGTTGTTGTTAAAGTAACAAACACTGAACTAATTGAGCTAACGCTAAAGCTGGTTTCAGTTCAAATCTCAGCTGTTTTAAATCAGCGGTGGAATGCGGACGGTGACGTAGACAACCGACAACCAACCGACAGCAGCAGCGTTCTCATGGGAACCAAAAAAAGAACGATTTAAAAGTGTAACGCCGACTTTGTTAACACTTTTCCAGCCGTGTCCGTCATTGTATCTCTTCTCTCATCATCGTGTCCTTATTATTACCAGGCAAGAAAAACCAGTGTCTCTGCCTCTCTCTTTCTCTCTCTCAGGTCACATGACAGCGCATCCACTCCTCCCAACACCCTGACAGACCGACTCTAACCCGGGCCAGTCCGCTGCAGAGACCAGCACGGCACGGCACGGCACGGCACACCGCCACGGACAGTCAAGCTAACATCCATCAGTATACTACCTCATAATGGTTGCTGTTGATCTATAGGTGAATGTATGCGAGTTTATGACTGCATTTATTTGCAGTTTCCTTGCTGGAGAGAGGGAAGTTCGTCCCGATTGGCTGCTGTAGTTATACATGCTGCACCTTAGAGAAGGGTGCTGCGCCTTAGAGAAGGGTGCTGCGCCTTAGAGAAGGGTGCTGCGCCTTAGAGAAGGGTACTACGCCTTAGAGAAGGGTGCTTCACCTTAGAGAAGGGTGCTTCACCTTAGAGAAGGGTGCTACGCCTTAGAGAAGGGTGCTACGCCTTAGAGAAGGGTGCTGCGCCTTAGAGAAGGGTGCTGCGCCTTAGAGAAGGGTGCTGCGCCTTAGAGAAGGGTGCTACGCCTTAGAGAAGGGTGCTACACCTTAGAAAAATGTGATATGTTCAATAAGATATCAGCCAATTCATAAGCCCAGATAATTCATTGGTCATATGATTTATTGCAGGGCTGTTGAGACTGAATTAGTTTGAGCCAGCTATACCTAATAAACTGGTAACTGAATGTTATTTATGATATTATATATCAAGGATTATGATGCAAAATCTGTTAAATACACAATTTAAATGTTTAAAACATTAGTCTGTTCTGTACACTTTACATTTCAATATAAAGTGTATTTAAATGTGTCACACTTCAAACAAAAGTTTGTAGCACTTTTGGGTGCTACACAAAAGTGTGTAGCACCCTTCTGTAAGGGTGTTACACCTTAGAGAAGGGTGCTTCTTTGAGCTGTGAATGTGACTACAAACGGAGGTCACTCTGTCACGGAGTGGGGGGGGGTGTAGGGGCCGGATTGGAATTTTGCATTCATTCCAGGAAAAAACTGGATGAATGGCTGAGTTTGACGGTAAATGCTACGTTATCATTAGTGACAGTTTCCCTCAGTTCACTCTCACTCACCATAAAATATGCATGTTGTGCAACAAACTGGCAACAGCTTGTTGTGAGGTGAATGCATGGCATGGGGGAGGGAGAGTGCGCTATCTAGTGGCTGAATATTATCAATAGCACCTTTAACCTTTAAGGAAGATTTAGGGGGGGTCAAGCCCCAAACATTGTTCAGTAAACATAAAATCGTTTCAAAAGTGGACTGGAGGTCACAGGGCAAAAGTGAGGAGCTGGACCAGTTTTCTTTACTATCTATGCTAGAATACCTGGCCCCAGATTTGCTCCGTTTGTGATAATTTGATTAAACACTTTAATCTAGTAGTATGCAACATATAAGCAGTAGCACAATACTAAAATAATAAAAACAAATTAAAGAGGGACACACTTCAAGATGGGTCGAGATTGAGCAATAAAGCAGGACTAACCTTCAGGCCCTTATCATTTCAGTTGATAAAAGTTTCAATTGAAGCACAAGCCAAATAACACACGCTAAAGCCTAAGATTAGCTTTCAGCTTTGCACAATAGGTGGTCCAGCCTTGCAAATAAATGCTTCATATTGTTTGCATTTGTTTTACCTTTGCAAACTAATTCCACTATAATAGATATTAAAATTAAAAACTGTGATTCAATCATGCAAAATAATCAAAACTAACTATCAGCCTCTATGTTGACCAATAAGGATTGCAGTGCAGAAATGCCAAATAAATGTTGGAGGGGCTTCAGAAACCGTGTCTCCATTACATAGTTTGTTCACCAAAGAGCACTGACAGTTACAATTATTTTACAATTGTAAAATGTTCTGCATGCTACAAACTTTGGACAGAATTCCTTGAAAAAAATAAAAAATAATTTAACAGTAACTTCTTTCCACAAAACATTAGCAGACATATGATCAGATTTTCTTTTACTCTTGAATATCAATATCTGCCTCAAAAATCTGGTATCAGTCAGGCTCAACTAATCACACCAAGGGTTTCAATGCAAACTCCCACCCTGCTGACTGTGGGGTTTAAGATCGACTGTGTAATCGCAATGTCCCTGATTTGAGTTCTTTGCTTTCAGCCAGGGACTTTTGTTGCATATCATCCTTCATCTCTTTCTCTTCCCTCATTTCCGGTCAGCTCTCCACTTTACCCTCTAATAAAAAGGCAAAAAATAAAATCAAAACAAGTCCTAATCTGACCCCGCAGTGGGCCCACAGACTGAAAACATGCCTGAATGAGTGCTCTGTCTATGAATATGCTGCATGGATGCTCTTCACTACATTTGTCTGATAGCTTTAATGCAGAATAAGACTTAACGTGCAATACAAGTCTATAACATAATGCATTGTTGGGGTTAAACTAGTGACAAAATACAGATTTCTGTTTGCTAGTTTACATATGTAGTCATTTGACTTGACTGGCTGCTACCTTAAAGGGATAGTTCAGGTGTTTTGAAGTGGGGTTGTATGAGGTACTTATCCATAGTGAGTGTATTACCTACAGTAGATGACGGTCGGCACGCCACCAGTTTGGAGAAACAGACAGGAGTTACCGCACAGAAGCAAAGCAATGTACTGCTGTGGACGAGGCCGGCAGCAAAACGTTTTTTAGCTTCCTAAAAGAAAGGCCCGCCTAAAAAAATCAATATCAGTTTAAGTGTATGTTATATTTAGAATATTTTCACCACTTTACCTTGCCATCAGACAGCCCTTTCAGATGGGGAACTGAAGCCGTTATATCCAAAGCCACCAGACTCCATTGAAAAAAATTGTAATTTTACTTTGCAGAACATGGGGGTTGCTGGTCTACCGCTGCCTCGATCAGTTAGTTTGTTGGTGCTATTGTGTGACTTTGGTGAATTGAACTAACCAAAGTCACCAATATGGTAGATTGTGAAGCATTTGAATCCTTTATACAGCCATTGTGGTTTAACCTTTAGGGAGTTAATCAGCTGTGAAATGATCCAACAGTGCACGTTGGGAAGCACCTTCAAAATGACCTTTTTAACCAATCATGTTTAGCCCGTACAGATCAAACTCATCTTCTTTGACACTCACCGTCCAACAACACAGCCTTCCTCCTCAGTTTTCCTGCTGCACTTGTGTCTGGCGGCTGGATGTCCCAGGACATCAGGTGGGCCAAAAAACACTGCAGAGGAATATACTGCTATTCCAGATCTCCCTGCTTTGAGGACTTCGTATCCTGGGCTCGAAGACGGTGGAGAAGAGGATATCTGGACGCGGTGAATTCCCTCAAAAGCATCCATGTCTCTCTCAGGCAGTGCAGAGACTCAGCAACTTCTTAAGGTCTCCACTGAAGTTACATTCAGAAAAGAAAGAGTTACATACTGCAATTTAAAAATCACATGAAAACTAAATAAGTTTCACTAAACAAACCTCACAGTCAAGGTCTTGCAGTAGTCAGAAGATGAGTCATGACCTCTACAGTGTTTGAATAACTTACACACGTCTTCCTTCTTTGAATACTGCAGAGCCAGAGGGGCTCTTTTATTTGCAGGTTGTCATGCTAAAGGAATTTGTTTCTTTGCGAGATAGCCAGTGCAAACATTACTTTAACCTTAGTTAAGAAACATGCAAGTATCACACACATGTGTAGTGCGATAGACTTAATCCAGGGAGATTTAAGGACAGAAAGATACACAGAATATACTCACCAAAGTGTTCAAAACTGATCCCCAGCTGCATCAAAAAAAGTATCAAAACTGCTGAAATTGTGTTTTGATAATCTCAAGATTGAACTCTGTCCACACTTCGCCCTGCTTTCGGTC
This sequence comes from Sebastolobus alascanus, assembly GCA_916701645.2. Lineage (NCBI taxonomy): Eukaryota > Metazoa > Chordata > Actinopteri > Perciformes > Sebastidae > Sebastolobus > Sebastolobus alascanus. The sequence goes on from CAKAOJ020000022.1 coordinate 482,055, forward strand.
TCCTGGTTAGACAGGAAGGGTTAATCACTAACAACTTCTGGCCAGTAAGAGCACAGCTGTACACATTTCTTCCAGCAGAGGGGGGAGGACACACAGTCTCACCTGATCAAGAGTTATAACAGAGTAAATACTGGATGATGCTTCAAACAGAAAATAATCAATGTTCCCTCTAGGTGTTTACTGAAATCAAGACATGAGATTCAAACTGGTGTTCAACAAAAGGCAGAGAAATAACTGTGTTAGACTTTGAGTAAAGTGTTTTCATAGGGTCATATTTCCAAAATCTGAACACAACAACTCAGCGCTAATGCCTTTAACCAGCCTATTTGTGGCAGTGTGGGTGCTCTGCTGCCCTCAGATTTGTTCAGATTAACAGGACCTGGCCTCACAATGCAGCTTTGTTGCTGGAACAGATTAAAACATCAAGTGACCGGAGGTGTAGAAGTCCCCTGCTCTCTTTTTCTTTCCTGCTTCCCTTTCTCCAACATCATTCCAACGGACGCTGCCGCCATACATCCGAGTACGATGGCCAGACGTTTTCATATCGTGTGGTGAGTAACAACTTCACAGCCCCGTGTTTGAGACCGTCACATGTATTTGTATTTGCCTCCGACATCTCTTCAGATGTAGTGGTGTATTTCAGATCCATAAAATTAGGAAAAGTACTATTTTAAATGGTTATTTAAGCGTGTAGAAAATGGAAAATCATTTTTTTTTTAGTGAATCCAAACATCTGGATTGTAGAGTTAAGTAGAGAAAATATGTGAAATACCTAATGCTGCTGTTTTACTTTATCATTTTTAGATTTGAGACAAAATTGGCCTTATGAGATCCAGGTTGATCGCTGACGTTGAGCGCAGGCGAAGCACAGTGAACGCCACCACACTGGTGTCCTTCATGTCACGACACAGTCAGCCAGAAAGTTGGCCAGCAAGCAGCAGCAGCAGCAGCAATGACAGTAACGTACTCTCGCAGGGTTGCTGATGCAGGTCTGGGGACCTTCTTTCACCTGCTCCTGCGATGGAAGGGCAGCATCTATAAACTGCTCTACAGAGAGCTCATCATCTTCACCCTTCTCTACTACTTCTTCAGTATTGTTTATAGGTACTCTCATTGTACAACTCCATTAGTAATATTTTATGACCTCCAGCAGGCTGTGGATAGACTGACTGTTTGACCTATACTGGATTCCTCAGACCGATACAAAGTTTTAAAAATCTGTTAAAGATTTATCTCCTGATATTTATTTTTTTTACCTAAACATTTTACTTAAAGGAACAGTGTGTAACATTTTGGGGGATCTATTATCAGAAATGGAATATAATATTCATACCGATGTATTCATTAGTGTATAATCACTTGAAACTAATAATTATTGCGTTTCGTTAGCTTAGAATGAATTGTGACCAAGATTTACACTAAGAGGGACATTCTACAGTTGAGACTTAAATTATCTCAAACATTTCTTTGGGATTTCAGTATTGAAACTTCATGTTACTTATAGGCTGACATATACGCAGATTCCGATATATCTTTGATAATGAATGTCTGATGGCCCAGATCGATTCAACAGTTCCTGTATTAACATTATTTAACAATATTTATTCGCTCAACAAACGCAGTAAGTTTTAGAGCTGAGATCTGGGGATCACTGGAGGTCTTTGAGGGGCTTTCAGGGGATTGATAGTCAAATTTAAATTAATTTTTGCTCGTAGAAGTTTTGCCAACAAAACATATAAAGATAACTGTATAGTATCAGGACACGGTTTAAATATACCAATTGCTGTCATCTACACATATGACTAAGTCAAATTTACTTAAAGCGAATTCTTACTGGTCAAAAGTTCTCAAATGGGGGTCAGTACACAGTTCTGTATTTATTGAGGGAAAAAGGTTGTGAACCCCAGGTTTAAGAGGTACTTCTTAAAGCAGCGTATTTCTGCCACCACGACAAAAGAAACATTTGCTCAGTTTCTCGTTATAACAAGAAAATGTTCTCAATTTAATTTAAGATAATTTTCATGTTCTAACAAGATATTTTTCTAATTAAAATTACTTTGCTTGTTATTACAACATACCAAATTATTCAGTTTTAACAGGACTGGACCTTTTCTCATTGAAACAATATATGGAAGTCATAACAACATACCAACTTATGTTACAATGAGACAAGTTTTCTTATTTTAATGAGATAAGTTGGTATATTATTTTAGCAATAAATGTTTCTTCTTTTAAAGACATTGTAGTTTGTGATATAACAAGATAAAATTAGTTGTTATACAAGAAAAGATTCATGTAAAAACTGATTAATTTGGTATGTTGTAATAACAAGAAAATATAGTAACATGAAATATATCTTCTGTTATAACAAGAAGCGGAGTAAATGTTTTTATTACAGGGCTCACCTCCCTGTTTTTTAGTTGTAATGGACGCAATAGTTTTTTTCTTCCTCAGGTTTGTGTTAAATGATGACCAGAAGAGGCTGTTTGAGAAGCTGTCAATGTACTGTGACCGCTATGCAGAGCTCATCCCTGTGTCGTTTGTGCTGGGTGAGTTGAGGCTGATTGTTTCATGTGCGTTAATCTATATCTCAATCTAAGACCCTGTTCCTGGAAACCATCACAGGAGGTTTGGCATGCCATTCTTTACTTGTTCAGGTTTCTACGTCACCTTGGTCGTGTCCCGTTGGTGGGGCCAGTTTGAGAACGTCCCCTGGCCGGACCGCTTGGCAGCATTAGTTGGCGGTCATGTTCGTGGAGCGGACGAGGCCTCCAGGCTGACCCGACGGACTCTGATGCGATACGCCAACCTCTCTGGTGTGCTCATCTACCGCTCCGTCAGCACGGCCGTCTATAAGAGGTTTCCCACCATGGAGCATGTGGTGCAGGCAGGTACGAAACCACCACTGCTGTTGTTGGTCGGTCCTGCCAGTCTTAGCACATACACACACAACCGCATCCAAATGTGCTGGATCTGTTTGCACTATTTAAAAGTCCTGAAGAAACTGTGTGAAGTGGTCCAGCACTGATTCAGTTTCCATCTGATGTGGTTGAACTAAGTCATTCCTTTCATTTCCATGCTGTGTTTGTGCCCCTCAGGTTTGATGACGTCGGAGGAGCTGAGGCACCTGGAGGACTTGCGCTCTCCTCACAACAAGTTCTGGGTTCCCTGCATGTGGTTCGTCAGCCTGGCTCTGAGGGCTCGGACCGAGGGTCGCATCAACAACGACGTGGCGCTCACAGCCATGCTCACTGTAGGTCTTCACGTGCATCTGTCTGCTGGCCAAAAGATCCCGAACATCTTCGCTTTGTGGCAATTTTAGCTCTGAAACATTTGAAAAAAAAAAAGCTTTTTTTTTTCCTCTGTTCAGGAGTTGAACAGTTTACGGGCAAAGTGTATGAAGCTGTACGGTTACGACTGGATCAGCCTGCCTCTCGTCTATACTCAGGTTTTGTTGATCTCCTGTGCTGTAGCTGAAATATAGTAGCTGCCTTGGTGGTAGAACAAATAGATTGAATAGTTTAGACACTTTTTTTCTCAGCGGTAGTTGTGAAACACACCTGACTCGTGTCTTCTAACTAGGTGGCGACAGTGGCGGTCTACAGCTTCTTCCTGGCTTGTCTGATTGGTCGTCAGTTCTTGGATCCAGCTCAGGGATACCCTGGTCACGATCTGGACTTCTACCTGCCTGTTTTCACCCTGCTGCAGTTTTTCTTCTACGTCGGTTGGCTGAAGGTGAGAATCAAGCCACACTGAAGCCGCACAAGAAATGTTATTCATTTGTCCCTCTGAGCTGTATTGTGGTCTTTCCTGCTCGTGGTCTCAGGTGGCGGAGCAACTCATAAATCCTTTCGGTGAAGACGACGATGACTTTGAAACCAACTGGCTCGTCGATCGCAACTTACAGGTTTGGATTCAAACTGTTTGCGACTTTTGCCATCAGCCGCAGACAGAGGCCGTCTTGTTCTACTTGCTGTGGTTTCTGTTGCCTCCCAGGTGTCCTTGTTGTCTGTGGACGAGATGTACGACAGCCTGCCGCTGGTCGAGAGGGATATGTACTGGAATGAGTCTGAACCTCAGCCTCCCTACACTGCTGCCAGTGCCGAACACCGCAAACCCTCCTTCATGGGCTCAGCCCTGGACATCAGGTTCAGTAATGGTTTTCTTTTCTGGCATTCAATCCTTAAATACTGAAAAATACTCTCCTAACCATCATATAACCACATATTTAATCTAGTGTTCCTAAGGAGGAGATGGAGTTTCAGACCAATCTGGAGCAAATCAAAGAAAATGAGGAAACCAACTACTCCACCCCGCTGCTCGGAGGACTGGGTCGTCTCCTCGGTGTCCAGTCCCCGAACTTTCCTCGCGCCTCCCGCGTCTCTCTGCTGCGCCGCCGCCCTGGAGCTCCACAAGGCCGCTTCCCTCTTTACCTGCACCCAGAGGCGCCGTCGACTCCGAATCAAGGCCGCCAGCCTCTGAACCATGAGCGAGATCCAGACTACGCCTTCTCCACCATGCCCCTGTACGAGAGACCGGGTTTCTACAGCTGCCCGCAAACACCCATCCACTGCGTGCCCCCTGCGGTGCCTCGCCCTCGACCCGCCCGGCGGACGCAGAACGAGTGGGACCGCAGCTGCAGCTCCCTCGCTCATCCGATGGTTGGCTCACAGCAGCTGCCTCCCGACACCCCCAACCACGTCCCCCCGCCGCCGTCCTCCGCTTTCCCCTGGCTGAGTGAGGACGGCGAGGTGCCGAGCACCCCCGCCTTCTCCTTCCCCGACCCTCCACCTGAACTCTGCCCAATATCTAAACTCAGACCAGGACACGGCCTGCTGTCTCGCCGCCCTCCACCTCCCCGCCTCACTCTGGACTCCCTCCCCTCAGCCGACAGCCAGCCCGGACCCCCGAGTGCTCGGGCGGCAGGAAGCGGAGGAGAAAGGGTGTTCTCGTTCACTCCTCCCTCTCGCGCAGCGGCAGCAAATCCCATTAGTCCAAACAGCAGCTCTAGCAGCATTAATGCAACAAGCACCAACGGCGCTGGCACGACGGGAAGTCTCTGCAACGGTACAAGTCACGGTAATTTTGGTAACCATGGGAACTTAGGCACCAACATGAGGGCAAGCAACGGGGGCGCCAACGGCGGGCCGAGCAACAACATGAACACAGTTTCCACGTCAGCGTCATCGCAGCAAGAAACCAATCAGCAACACTCACCCAATGATTCAGGGATCTCATTGGCTGAAGGGGACCTGCTGGGCGTTTTGGTGGCCGGTGGCGGGAACAAGGCGGCAGGAGGGAGGGAGCAGGACTGAGAAAACAAGGTGCGACAGACTGTTTTTGTAAAACATGTGGCATTTAAACTATTTCACACAAACAGGCACTGATCCATGTTACAGCTGAACTGCATTACAGTCATCTGGAGCCCAACACACGATTGAGAAGTATTTGTCGCAAACACTGAGATAATCTCTACTTCCTGTTAAGCTCTTATAGAACAATTAACCTACTTGTAACGCAAAAAGCACCTTATGAGATTTAACCGTCAACATGTGAAGGAAAAACAACTTCCCAGTTTCTTCTGAAACTCAACGACAAGAAGCCAAAATGTTCTATTTATGTATCTATATTCTTAAAGAAACTAGTCTTTTTAGCGTTGTTTCAGTGTACTCTTTATTAAATATTCAGTATCATATGTTATGTTTCCTTTGTTTTTTCAATTAAAAAAAATGTCACTATTTATTTTATTAGACAGGGAAACTGTATGCACACAACTACAAATATGAATAAATCATATTATATAAAGCAACTGTTGAGAGAATCAACCTGTCCCCCCAAAAATTATCAATTTTTATACACATCAGTGCGTTCAGATAACATTAATTTAAAGCAACTAGTCAGCTTACGCAGTCGCCATATGTAGTTGACCCATAAACATGAGGGTTGCATCTCAATGATACGTTTAATAGGAAACGCTCAGCTAAAATATGGAGGGTTAAGTGTGTTGTTCTAATTTAAACCCCAGTAGTTAATTATCAATACTTGTTTTTGTTATTAAATTGTGGATTAATCTATTTACTAATGTGTCTACCAATTAATTTGTCACTTGGTTTGCTCTTTAAAGTTTTATTTCATGAACAAATTAATTCAAAGATGCTTCTCTTTCAAGACACGCAGAACTAGAAGAAGTTCAACGCAGAAAATCAGCAGCAGCGGTCATGGACAGGTACTAAAATGATGACCAGCCTCAATTTCCAGGTTTGAGGACTCTCCCTTTAAATATCCTAAATAACAGAAGCTTTGCAAGAACAATATCGTGTAAAAAAAAAGTATATGAGAATATCACAATGAGGTATCATTAAATTTAAGAGCCTGGAAACAACGATGCAAATGCTAAATCAGGAGACAGATGTGGATCATATGTGAAAGATGTGGAATTCAATATCATAATGCTGTGTTCACACTACGAGGGACATAGCAGCAGACTACAAGTCATTTTCAATGGAAGCTGGTGACATGAAGCTACAAACTGACGCCCAACGGGCTGCGTGACGCGCTACAAATAAAGTTGAATGTCTGAACTTTTTTCAGCTCCAATGACGCGGTGAAGCGTCAACCAGTCATATGTTTTTGTTTCACCTTGTTCTGTTCCATCTGAAAAAAATGCCATTAATTCCAACGGTGACTCAATGTAGCTGGCCACGCTTGGCCATTTTGTTGCATTTGTCGCTCATAGTGTGAACATAGCCTAAGACTCACAGCAAAAGGAAAAGAATATAATATATTTATAGAGATATTACAAACTGAATTAAAAAAAATAAATAAATTATAAAATAATTTAAATATTACATTGGCACAGTCCAGCCTCCACATATTTAAGCTCAAAGCGAAGCAAATATTTCAAAAGATGCATTTAAAAAGTTCAACCAAACTTTGTTTCAGTGTTTTTGATGTTTACAATCAGTAAAATATCAGGAAGTATGAATATAACTGGCATTAATTAAAGGTTATCTCAGTCCTTATTTATATGAAACATCTCTTCAGATCCATTCTAATGCGGTATGTAACTTGAAGTGAGGTCCGCAGTAGTCCAGTTTAGAGTGCCATCTAAGCCTTTTGCAAGTTTTGCAGTTGATTGACAGCTAACAAACATAAATAAAGGGACAGGGCGGCATGCAGCGTTGACCAGGATGATCATGAGTGTCACGGCGTAGTTTAACTGCCCTCGTCAGCCATGGTGTGTTTGTCAAAGAGGTACTCAGCCATGCCACTCTGAGGGGCTCCCATGAGACGCAAGTTGGATATCCAGTCACCGAGCTGTTTGATAGATTTGACCTGTTCATCCAGAAAATGTGTTTCTATGAAGTCACACAACTGTGGGGAAAAAAAGGACAGAATGGTTTATCTTGTTAGACTGTCAGATCCTCCGAATGTTCAAATGATGCGAGTTCTCTAAAGCCGAATGTACATAGCAAAACATTGCTGTGCAAAATGAATATTAAGTTGAATGACACTGAAGTCAGGCATTCTAGCGCCGGCTAGAACGGCAGTATGCGGTGTACATTAGTCTGCTGCTCACATGAGGGTCATTGTGTTCAGTCGCCATTTTCTGCAGGTCCAGCAGGGATTGGTTTACACTTTTCTCCAGCTGCAAGCAACAGTCCAAAGCCTCCAGGCCGCTCCCCCACTCATCTCTATCAGGTTTCTGGATGGACATAAATAATTCAACACTGGTGTTATATTGATTTACAAAAATAACCAACAGATGAATAAGACCTTTATGGAAAATGATTTCCTTTGTGAATCTACATAGAAAACAGGTATAGGTCCCATTATCCCCCCCAAAAAAGGATGCTGTTTACACACTGTAAGTTGAGTAGAAGAAGCATCAGTACATACCCTGATGTCCTGGAGAAAGATCCTGCCTCCCCGCTTGTTCTGCAAACTCATCAGCTTCTCTGCATGCCCATGCTCCTCTTTGGACTGTGCGTGGAAGAACTTTACAAAATTTGGTAGGGATTTGTCATCCCTATCAAAATAGTTTGCCTGAAAACAAAAATAAAGAAGACAAACATTTTTATGTCTCGCACACAAACAGCACTGAGCTGTGAGCATTGGGCAGAAAAGATGCACATTGCATTGCTGGCTTGAAAAGCATTTCTTACCATAGAGAGGTAAACATAAGAGGCGTAGAGCTCCAGGTTTATCTGCCTGTTCATGGCAGCCTCACAGTCCTGGTAGAAGTTCTGTCGGATTTGGGAACTCATTTCTGTATAAATTACAACATTGAATAAATGAGTGAACAAATTCACCATGACACTGTGATCTGCAGGTGAAATGTAAGGGAGTATATCATTGGGATGGACACATTATGAAGGCATAATAATAGACCTACAGGTATAATTGAACTCAGCTGATGCAGTTTGTGTTGCATCATGAACCAGTGCCTGGTCACAAACATTAAAGAGGAAAGTAGCCACCATGATTGACGTTATTGGTGCAGCCTAGCATTCCACTGGGTAGCTAACTACAAGTCACGTTGCCCTGGATACCCTGCGCTACCGTTGCTAGGCACCGTTAGCTAGTGAATCTCCATCAGTTCATCACTAGCTGCAACACGGCTGGTGACACTTTACAAGCTGGCTAGGAGTCTGTGCATCGACCGGTTATGTAAACGTAACGTTACCTGGTTTGTTGATGTCGGACTTTTCGCAAAGGTAACTGGTTAAATTCCCAACGACAGAAGTTAGCAGACTTGCCAACATTAACGTTACCTGCTGCCACAGCAAATACGCACTGACGTCATACCGTGAGGAGGTCGTTCCCCCGATGATATCATACCAGCAGTTTAAAGGGGCGGGGTGGTTACAAAATTAAAGCTGCAGTAGGCAGAATGTTTTTGGCATCATTGCACAAAAATCCCATAATAAACCTTCAGCATATTGTAATTCAAGTGTTCTCAGAGAAAACTAGACTTCTGCTCCTCCTCATGTCTCTGTTTTCAGGCTTTAGAAAATCTAGCCTGTGACGGGAGACTTTGACCAATCACAGGTCATTTCAGAGAGAGAGAGCGTTCCTATTGGCTATGCTCCGGTCGTGTGACCAGAACTTTTTTTTTTTTTTACAGTGTATGCTACTATCACATAAGAATTTTAGGTCTTTGAAACTGCAGCAACATTAAAATCTTACATGGGATTAAACCGGATGTTAAATGACAGGTGATAATGACTTAAAAAGGCAGTTTCCACTTTTACCAAATTTACCATAAATGTTGAGATACAGTTGACAAAACAATCTTACCACAAGGGCCATTTAGTCGCTGCTCTGGAGCTCTCGATCACAGCAGCAGGTCTTCCTCAGCAGATGAAGCGTGCGCAGTTTGTCGTGGATTTGAAGATGTTCAAATTCCCATTTTTCTGAGCTCTTTAAAGCCTTCACGTCCATACTGAAATTACCAATTGATGGCTTTCATTAATCATAAAGTAAAATTAAATATTAAGCCATTTTGTTATGGGCTGCTGGGTGATGTAAGATCATTTTAAAGCAGACACTTTGACATGCCATAGCAGTTCCAGAGATGTGTTGTAGTGCATGCTGCCTCAGGATCATGGTTTTTTGATTCAGCTCGAGCAAGTCAAAATGTCTGCCATAAAAAAAAGTCCATCTGGGACATGATGATGTGGACGTTTATTATCAAGAAGGACCTTTATCAACACAATTTGGTTGAAATTACTTGTTTCATTGAAAGGCCCTGCACACCCATTCTACATCCACACAGGTGATCTTGTTTGGACTGATTAGAGCTCCTCTCAGGACAGGGTGGGTGTGTACACACTGCTAACTAACTCTTAATAGCTTTTGGCACCTGGTGGATGGGAAACATTACACTTTTATCAGTCTTATTAGGGCATGGAGTCCAGTGACCCAAGCAGAGGTCCAATCAGCCACAATAACTGAAAACTATACTATACTGTATAGTATACTATACTAAGTGTGCACAGCCGCAGAAATGTTCAGCTGCATAATCATTTATTTGTCAGGTATTATCAAATCCAATCAAAAGCTGAAACCTACACAATATTTTTTTCCCAACCATTTTAATGCACCTGAATAAATCCCAAACATAAGAATTCTGCTATAATATACACACATTATACAAATGAAAGTTTTTACTGATCACTTGGCAAAAACTTTCAAATGTTCACATCCCAGCTGGGTTATAAACACCCATTTTCAAGTCCAAACGTGAAGCATCGATTTCATTTACCACTTAGATCCATGATATATTTACATAACTAGTAAGAATATGTCCTAAAATGTTGATGACTAAAACCTTAAACACAGAAAGAAACAAGTTACTTTATTGGAAACAGACTTTAAAACAAAGATGAAACTTTATACAGCAATGTGTATCTGTATCAGTGTACAGACGTTACTTGTTTCCGATTGGAGGCGAGTGCCACACAGCAGAGCTTGTGCGTTTAAAATAGCGAGGTTTGCTCTTGTAAAAGATGTTTTCCAGTTTTGGTGGCTCAATTGTTCCGAAGAAAGAGTCTAAATCAGGAGGGTTGAAGTACTGCTTCATAATGATCTGCTGCAGATTGTGACCTGGGAGGGGAAAAATTTAAATGTGTTTTCATTTGAGACGACACAACATGACATCACACTGGGATACTGGGCAAAACCCCAAATAGGTCTAAAACTAACAGGTTAACAGGCATGCAACATCTGACGTCATGCACACGTGGGCAACAATAACCTCACGAGATCAAGGCGACTTTTAAAGCCAGGCGCCGTAGTTGCTTTCCACCGACTGCAAGACCCAGGGCATGATGGGAAACGACTGGTTGTCGCCTGATCAAAAAGCTGATTGGCTCTTAGTTTTAACAACAAACACCACGTGTTGTAGAAAATCCTAACTTTCTGTATAATTGTAATATTCAACGCTAGATTGCAGGATATTAGTCTCACGTTGTGCAATGAAGGTTTAGTCTGTTAAACATATTTGTGTGGTTGAAATTATTAATAATAATAATAAAGGTCATTTATATGGCACTTATTAAAACGAGCAGCAATTACAAAGTGCATTACAAGGCGGACATAATAAAGGATAGAATACCAGATACACGCACATTATATATTTTTTACAAACAAATATAAATAAATCAAAACGTGGTCTGCAAACTAAAAGTAGCCTACAGATCGGATCTAACCATATCTGTGACTTCCTGTTAATTCTTTGAAGGCTGCTGGAAACTGTCCGACTTGACCGCAGCTTTTTGTCTCCACCCCCTGCTGCTGCCGCCTGATCTTGTCCAGTTTCCTGGCGAGGTGCAGTTCATCTCGAACGGGCCTAATACTATGATTGACTGTTGCTAAGCTACGATTGGACAACTGAACGTTCGAGGGAGGGGTTTACCAAACCGTCAATTTCATTACTAAACTGGATTATAAACGACACTACAGCAGGTCAGGTATATCGAGTCAGATCGTCATAGTAAATGACATTTCTGTTAAATCATGCCTACCTTCTGCCCAGGATGGAATAGGTTTCCTTGGAGCAGACTCATCATCTGTAGAGTCGTCGCTGTTTTGGTCCATCCCGTAATCTTCAGCACATTTGGACAGAGGTTTACTGCCGCCCTTCGGAGTGATGGAGTAGGATTGTGGTGATTGCTGCAGCGGAGGATAAAACACAAGCTCTGAGGATTTTCTCTGATGAGAACCTATTTCAATCGTGTTTTAAGACAGAAACTGATTCAATACCTGTGCCAAAAATGCATAATTTAAATTTACCTCAATATCCACCGTCACATTGAGGCCCCCACCTTTTCCTACAGGCGTGCTCATTACAGAGCGCTGCAAAAATTAAGAAGAAAAGTGGTAAATATGCCTTTCACCAGTGCTGACATGTTCTCCCGTGGAGTTTTAGACCTCTGGTATGGAGCCGTTTCTCGATGAGTGGGTTCCCGTTTTGTTTATCTCGTGTAAGAGGACGCACATAAATGCGCGCACACTATAGTCCCACTATTTCACTGATCAACAGGTGGCGGTAACACGGCAAGACATGCTGCAATGTGCCAACAAAGAGCGGGAAGAAGAAGACCACTAGTAAACATGAATGTAAACAATGCTGGATTTAAAATACTTAAAAAGGTGCTTAATTCCAAATTCAGAGCATGTGTATGATTGAGGAATTACCTCCACACGGCTCCCAACATGGCAACAGCTGAGATAGCGGCTAGCAGCAAACGATGCTAACAGCACGAACAATGCAAACAGTGCTGACAGAGCTAACAGTGTTAACCCGGAGGGAACTGGAGGGTGGTAACAGCTTTATGAGCGCCGTACGAGCGTTGTATGAGCGCAGTGTACAGCGGCAGTGATTACCTAGCCAGTGGAGCACACACACTGGGACACCACGCACGCGCGACAAGACCGGCTACGTAAACAAAGCATAGACAAGCTCGGATAATAACACACACACACACACACACACACACACACACACACACACACACACACACACACACACACACACACACACACACACACACACACACACACACACACACACACACACACACACACACACACACACACACACACACACACACACACACACACACACAGAAGGAGAGGGACTTCATTCTCTGCTCAGGTAGACATCACTTCTCTATATCTTTACATAGCAAATAGTAGTTTGCTGCTATATTAATGCTATGAATTTCAAATTTAGCACATTTATTAAACAAAAAAAAAGCTTTGCAAATGTTTTATGAGGATGGAAATGCACTCCACATGTTTGTTAGTCCGCAAAGATGCATACAATGCGTTTTGGTGAGTAATACTGAACGTAAACATAACTTTCTTTACAATACAACTCCACAGGGCACCTTCAACGAACCACGCAGACCTTTTAACAGGTAAATGATTCATGTGTATTCACATGGTCACTGAATAACAAACATTGCCCAATAACCATTAAATTTATGAAAACCAAACTCTAACCCTTACCCTGCCTTACATCGCCAAGTGGGGATCATTTAAAAACAAGGTTCAATCCCAAAATGTCCAAAACTGATTTTCAGAGTGGCTATGTTCAGATTCTTACCTCGATATCCACAGTCACATTCATGCAAGCGGCGGCCTTCATTAGAGAGGAGAAAATAAAGAGAGGCACATTTAGCTCCAAAAAGTACACTGGGGTTATAATTGCTGCAAGTCTTTAAGTCAACGTTTGCGTCGGTCAAACTGTGTAGGTGTACCTAAACTAAAGTATAATGTCTCCCTGCTGGTTTACCTGAGCATCAGCGGCCTTTTTAGCAGCAGCTTCTCTCTCTTTCGCAGCTCTCTCTTCTGCAGCTAATTTCTGCTGCTCCTCCTAGTGGAACAAAAAGCACATTAACAACCAGACAGCTGAGCAGCCGTAAAGGACCGTAAAATCCCAAATTCCTGCGCTCAAGTCCGCTAGTCTTTGGACGAAGTCACCCAAATTGACGTGAAAAAAGCAACATTTGTCAGAAAGCGAGTTGTTTGCATCACTGCAATGTGTTTGAGTGGTTTTTCATTGTTGCTATAAACACATCATGAGCAAATTTCCCTGAAAATGTAAAAGTGAAAGTAATACTCCACCCAAAATCTGAGATTACTAAGCGTCCGTCGCGGAGAGGTCGACTGTGCTTATTTGAGTGTTTTGATACTCACAGCCTCAGATTTTGGGAAAGGTAGGCTTGTAAGGAGACCGGCTTGCTATTGATTCCTGCCAGCACAATGTTACTTATTTCAGTGATTGCTTTGTCCTGATGTGTGTATGCTACATACCGTTTGTTCTAACCATGTAAGTGTTTAAACTTGTGATGTTTCCTATCTGATGTCCATGCACTATAAAAACAATTTCTTTTGGACTGCTAAAAGAATCACTGTTTGACACGTGTTTAAGACATTTTGGTTCCAAAATTCAATTTCTTACCATTTTTCTCTCAAGCTCCTTTTTTTTCTCCTCCAGTTCTCTCCTCTCTTTCTCTCTTGCTGCTTTCTCAAGTTCCCGTTGCAGAGCCAGAGCTTTTTCTTTTTCCACTCGCTCCCTGAAAAACGAATGAAGTCAGTAAAACAAACTTTGGAGTAATTGGAAACCTCTCTCTTATTGTCTTCACCAATGCAGGTTTCAGTTTAATATACCTTTACCATGTTGAAAAGATAATCAGGTTACTTAGTTTATAAAGTAGCTATTATGGTACTATTGTTAGGAGTATTAAAGACAATAGATAACCTTTCAGCAGCAGTTAGTCGCTCCCTCTCCAGCTCTCTCTCTCTCTCCCTCTCCTGCTCCCTCCTCTGCTCCAGCGCTCGGCGAGCTTCAGCCAGCTTACGAGCTCGCTGTTCCTCCTCCTCGGTCTTCTTCTTGGCCAGTAACTCCTGCTGCCGCTTCTCTTCCTCCTGAAGTTTAAAAAAAAAAAAAAAAACACACAACATAAGAAAAGCCTGATTGCAATATGTAATGGCAAAGAAATTCCCTCTATTATCTATTTTATATTGCTGTGAAAACATCTCCTTCAAATAACTGGACTAGATTCAAGTTTCTCGCCAAAAATTACATTTTACAAGATTACATTTGAACAGCTCATGATAGTTATTATTAACCTTCGCCCAATATTCATTTTACTGAATAGAGCCTGAACGCATCATAATGCATGTCAATGCAACCCTGGCAACCAGGGAGAGACCCCATGCTGTCTGCAGACGAGCTGCTCGCTGCGATTACTCTGAGCGGCGTCATGGGAATGAATTACAATAAGAGTTGATTAAGTCAATTCTTCCTAATGCTTTTAAGGTTGTTCCTCCACGGCTTAGTTTGGACTTGCAGGTGTTACAAATTGCAGCTTTATGTCATCTTCACTCATGCTGAAGAACTTCCACACCGACATGCATGTTGTGTGTGTGTGTGTGTGTGTGTGTGTGTGTGTGTGTGTGTGTGTGTGTGTGTGTGTGTGTGTGTGTGTGTGTGTGTGTGTGTACGTGTGTGGGGCTGTGACGTTACGGTCTGTGCCACTGTGTGCAGACATAAAATTATCATGCAGCATGTGTGTAAATGTGATGGCAAAAAAAAAAAAGAATATGAAATATGAAGCTGTCCAGTTTCAATCAGCAGTCAATCAATTGGTGCATCTCTAAAAATAATCTACATTTCGAGGAAATGTGATGTGGCTCATCAGTGAACTGGAGAGTGCTCTGCATGCCTGTATTCAATAGTGACATTTTGCTCTATGCTACACGTAGTCTGTAATCAGCAGCACAATTCTTTGCAGTGGCACAGAATTTATATACGGCACTAAACTAAGCAGAGCTAAAGCAACAGAAATGACGACATAAATGAATAAAAGAGTGTTGTCTCACTGCTTGTTGAATCTTCTTCCTTTTAGCCTCTTCTTCCACCTTCCTCTTCTGCTCCAGGTCCTCTTGACGTTTAACGGCCACCTTCTTCTTGGCCTTCTCCTCTGCCAGACGCTGCACCAAGAGGCACAATACCAAAGATAAACAAATGGGTTCAATCAGTTTCAAGGTGAACAAACAGATTCAGAGTCAGAAAATTTGTTGCATACCTTATCATTTTGAATTTCAATCTTCTTTTTCTTTTCCTCCTCCCTCCTCTGCTCTTCTTTTACTTTGGCGTCAAACACTCTTCGCAGCCTCTCATCCCTCTTCCTAGAACACAACATATAAAAGTTAAATAAAAACAAGAATAAATTACTAAACTGTTCAGTCAGCTTGGGTAAAGAGGTGGAGTGTTTTTAACCTTTTAAGTTCGTCCTGTTTCCTTTTCTTCTCCTCCTCCATTTTCTTCATTCTCTCCTCCTCTTGCTCCTGCTTCTTCTTGAGTGCTTCCAGTTTGTGACGCTCTTTTGTCTGAGAAAAGGGAAAACAAGGATTTAGGAGACTTGCGCCGTTAGTAATCAGCTAATTCTAACACACTGTAATAGGCAGCAAATGTCAAAAGAATCCAAAGTAGCAGGTGGAGTTCATTCGTTTGGAAACAGATCACCGCACCAGTGGAGTTGACGGATGAAGCGAAAATCCACCCTGACAGACTTTGTGTTTATTTCCACGGCCTTAAAGAATTAAATCAAGTTGGTGCTCACACTGCTGGACTGCAGAGAACTTCCTGTCCTGTGATCATTAGTCTCCAAACTACTGTGTGGAAAATTTCAACAGACTAAAGCCGGGTTTCCATCAACAGTTCCTGGGACTTTTCGACCCTGGAACTACTTTTCAAGGAACTAAAAGGTTCCTTCAGCCCAGTGTTGTCTGTGTTTCCACTGTGAGCTAAAGACCTGATCTGATCACAAGAACAAATTACTCGTAAAACACAACCTCAAAAAGGTGACAATGACATTAATTCCAGTGTTATCTCACCCAATAAATCTTAATCCGCTGACGCACAAACACCAGTTTTATGAGCAACCCAAATAGTGACACAGCTTCTGGTTCAGATGGATTTTTACTTCAATTCCTACTTCTGATGAAATTATTTTTTTTGTGAGGTTTAGGTGTTTGATGGATTGTTAGATCAAAAGATCACAAAGAGTGAGAATTAGTGACCCGTGAGTTCAGAGACACCATCAACCAACTAGTGCTGTTTGGGTTATTGTTGACATACAGCGGCCCCTTTCACAAATGGACCCTGCAGGACTCAATTATTGTGATATGGTTTTGGTCATTTACATGCATGTCTTTAGCATAGAGTGTGGTTCTACCCAACATTCAACTTTTCTGAGTGATTTATCCGGGAATGTTGCTGCTTCAGTTCTCTAAATTTAACAGAAATCTTTCAAAATCTTGAGCCAACAAACTGCCAGAGCCTTTATGTCAGCTCAGATACAGACCAATGTCATTTAGATTTAAATTTGAAAGCGTGAAAGGG
This sequence comes from Sebastolobus alascanus, assembly GCA_916701645.2. NCBI lineage: Eukaryota > Metazoa > Chordata > Actinopteri > Perciformes > Sebastidae > Sebastolobus > Sebastolobus alascanus. The sequence goes on from CAKAOJ020000022.1 coordinate 498,976, forward strand.
GCTTATCCAAGGTATGTGGTAAACGAGGACACATTCAAACAAGTTGCACAATGGGATATTAGACACCATAAAATGCCCACAAACAACACACAGTGCATCCATATTACACTTACCACTATGCCATGGCTCAACTGGGGAGGGGAGGAGAAAACACATCGAAATAAGAGGACTACATGATTTGATAGCTAAGGAAAAATGTCAGCCTCAATTTTTCAATATAGCAATTCAATTTGTGACATGTTTTCCTTTCTTATTTGTGCTGTTGCAAGTTCCTACATGTTCTAAACAATACAAAAGTTTCTGGCTTTAGGGATGTACACAACTGAAATTGTAATTCAGCTCCCATGGAGAGTTATGCAGACACTAGGGCTGGACCCGAATATTTGACTATTCGGTTATTCATTCGTTGGGTAGATAATCGATTTTGAATTTTGGTAAAAGGATGTTCGTTGTCGTTTTTTCAACCCCTCAGGATTACAAACATGCATAAAACAATTAACATAACACAGAACAATACACACAACAATGCTGTAGAATAAGAGAATCCTTAAAAATGAATGCGTTTAATAAACCGAAAGACACGCTATGCCGTCCATCTCAGCCGAGAACAGAGAAATGTCTGGCTGAGCCCTTCCCGAGTCAAGTCGGGGAGACGAACCAAGAGCCCTCGTCACCGTTGCGAAACATATGCGAGGCTCGGGCCGAAAGGACCAAGAGGAAGCCTCCACGCGCTGCAGTCGGGCACTGACAGGATCGGCGGTGCATATAATGCGCGGAGACATCAGTCTCAAAATGCCGCCGTAAAGGGGGAGAGGGCCCGCAAACGTGACTTTGAGGTACGTCTACACTCTCACACAGAGGGATGTGGAGGGGAGGCGCTTAGCGCGGACAGCAGCCTCAAAACGGCGTCGTTTACGGGAGAGGGCCCGCAAGACGCTGAGCTTGGACAGAGGTGTGTGTGCGCCGTCCACACGTTGCATAAAGAAAAGCACTCGTGGACTCACCATGACACATTTTTGTGTGGGGGAAGCCTCGGATTGTGTGACAGGGGAATTGTGCTGCTTTGATGAGGAGCCCGCGCTGTTTACTGACCGAGAGGTTAAAGCGATCACGGAGGAGCGCTTTATTTTCAATTCACTGCAATACCACATGTCTGTTGAGATGCCTTGATCGGTATCGGCACCGATCCGGCCACATTTTCATGGATCGTGATGATCCATTCTTTACTGACTTACTCGACTGTTTTGTCCAGCTCAGCCTGCTGGTGTTGCAGTCGGGCTCCACAGTGCGAGCATACCACTGCATGACAATGTCGGTGCTTTGCAAAGAGTTAGGTGTATGGCTTACCTTGTGATCAACCTTCAGAGGAGTGTTGTGTTTAATGAAGGACTTCATTACAGTAGTCCGGCCGAGGGAATTTGGAGTCATCATCAGCATCTGGTTCCTCTGCACAGTCTGGAGGAAAGTTCTCATGTTGGGTCTAATTGCCTGTGTATTTATAACAAGAGAGAAGAAGTTCCAAAAGGTTACCATTCGATCCACTCAGTATTTGTATATATCCCGATATTTTCCATTTATTAACTTTAACGCTCGGTACGACTTTTTTTTCATCTTACACTTTGACTTTTCTTGGGAGGTGATAGTCTCTTTGTGGGACTTTCCTCTACAGTATCTGGTGCTTTGCGTTTGGCACTCAGGCGTGACCTGGACACACAGAAATCAATTTTTTTTTTTAAAGACAATACACAATTTATTTAGCAACAAGTTGATATGTCTGTTAATGTCATTGCACATTTAAACAGTGCAACACACACACACAGCACTCACTTGCGACCCGACTGGGGAGTCTGTTGTTTCTCAGTGACTGAAACACAAAACACAAACATGTATTTAGCACATATAAGTTGCATTTTGGTATAAAAACCTGATACAGGTTTACATTCAACCAGAACTATCAACTAAAATGGCGAGTTCCCATACATGTTCTCTTGTTGGAAGTGCTAACGGTTTGTTCAGTGGTAACCATCGATGGGGGCGCCATTGAGGCAGAGTTAGCAGCCACGGATCGAGTGATGCGTCCAACAGACAGCTGTACGCTCTGGTTAAACTGGATCTACATTTGTTGGATACAAATAATGTAAAACAAAAAGATTAGCTGATCAATAACAAAAGGACAAATTCAATTTCAGTTTGACACTTTAACAGACAAAGACATATATTCATACCGCTGGAGTTTCCTTCAATTCTTCAGCTGCGGCATTATCCTCTGTGTCTGCATTTACAGCGTCCAACATGCTATAGCAGTGAATACATTTATATGGGTAAGAAACACTTCAAAACATAAATTCACGTCCAGTCACGTGTGAATGATTACTTTACCAGTCGCTGTTACAAATAGCTTTAATTCTAGATTCAAACACCAGATTTTTTTTCCCCCATTAAGACGTCAATGTATTCACCCATGCAAAGAAAAATGTTAGTCATTACTCACGCCTCTCTATCCTCTTCCTCTGCAGACTCCATGCAGGAGTCCTCTACAATCACAAAAGATTAAGCCAAATATCATATACAGATTATGACAAAGTGTGGAAAAAAATTCTAATGGCTTGCATTTTATGTAAACTTAACTATAAACCAAATATGGGTCATTTCTCACCATCAACGTTGCTGCTGCACGTGGAGTCGCCCATGCGAGCCACCTTCCTCTTAAGCATGGAACGACGTGAGGCGCGGCGAACAGACTCCTGAGTCATGCTGTGCCGCAGACCGGCCAGCGAGTGACGTAGCTTGAGGGAGCACCGTACAGAGCTCCGCCGCGAGCTGCGCCCAGCACCAGCTATTGCAATCTTAGCAGCTGTACGGCCCGGGGAAGGCGGCAGCTTTTTCGCACACTCAGCAGACAGTCGGTCTGATGAAGAGATGTTGACAACAATCTCGGGCGAGGGTATTGTGGGCGGAGACTTCGAGGTGCTACATACGTACACCGGCTCGTCTTCGGCATTGTTCTCCTTGTTGCTTTTGTCCATCTCTCCCTCCTCTTCCAGCTCCGGCTTCTTGTTCTGCACCTCCTCAGTTTCACAGCTGCCATGTGACTGACTCACATCCTCTGCCACCTCAGCCTTTGTTTGTTTGTTTTTGCGGGTGGTGCGTTTAGGCTGTGTGGTGGTGTTGGCCTCAGAGGTGGAAGCCTCGGGAACGGGCTCTTCTTCAACAATGAAGTTCAGCGATTTGACAGAGGAGCCACGAAGGTTACTGCGTTTTCCCTTTGAAAATCTGGATGGAAAGAGTTACAGAGGCACACACATGTTTAAAATGACATCACATCTAAAATGTGAAAGTTTTACCTTTACAAAAACAGTAATGAAAGTAACAAACCTTCGTCTGGCTGGATTTTCTTCCTGGTGCCCCAAGGATACACGCTTCCTGCGACTATTCTTTTTCTGTGATGGTGTTTTTGGCATTAATTCTGGTTCAGCATTGAAATCTCTGAAATAAGAAGAAACCGCTTCACTTGTAAAACCTTAAAGACAATTCTAGAGAAGAACAGATTTCTGAAGATGGAAGCAAATAACAGACTTAAAATTGTATTTAGTGGGTTTTTACGACATTACTTCAAACCTACCTTGAGAACATGCGGTTGGCCTCTTGTTGGATCTCCTCAAGCCAAACCATGTGGACATTAGTAATGTCATTGGCGAATTCTTTTGCTTTGCAATCAAACATTTGCATGAGGGATCGTACAGATGATTGTACGGAGTTCATGTTGATGGCCTGAGGGAAAGATTGCACTGTTAAACCAGGACAAGCTGGAACTTGAGATGGCAAGTAAAAACGAATTAATTGAAGCATCACCATAGAGGCCATAAGGTTGTTTTTGAATGTGAATTGACACCAAAATATGTTAACTATTGATGCTTTACATAAATAGAGATTTATCTTCCATTATAGCTACAATGTAAATATTTTCATGTCCTGTACTGCCCGATGCTTGTGTACTAGTCTGCATATCTTTTATGTAGTGCTTGCTGTTAAATGTGAGGCATGTTGTGATTGTTTGTCTTTACTCCTTGCTACTCTTTTTCTGTTGTTGTATTACCTGATACTGTTTGTCTGGTACTGTCTGTTGATTGTGTGCCTGTCTGCATTTTCATTTATGTAATGTTTGTTGTCATATGCAATGTTTGTCATGTATGCCAGTGCTGTCTTTTGAACTTTTGAAATTACTTTTTAGCCCCTTCCCTCAAGAGGCCGCCATTGCACATAAGAATTTGTTCTTAATTGACTTGCCTGGTTAAATAAAGGTTAAATAAATTAATACACACAATAAATCATTGTCTGTTTGGTCAATTAGCAAAAAGGGGCACATACACATATAGCTCCCTTTAAAAGTTAACAGTGTTACAAGGTACCTGTCATTTAATATCACTCACACAAACAAGCAACCTTACTAAACAATCAAAATGTTTTTTCAAGTCACAGCCAGTTATGGGTAAAATTCTGCTTAAAAAAAACGATATCATATTTTGACTTTGCAAAGTTGGATTTGATTAAGTAATACTCTTTTCATAATCACAAACAAAATATAAAACACCACATTGACAAGTTATTTCGGCAAATCAGTTGTATCAGTATGTGTATATGTATTTTAATTGTCATGTTTTGTTTTTAAGTTTTTCATTGTCTCTGTAAATGTTAATCTGAGCATGCGCAATGTCTTCTATATTCCTTGGACGGACTGGTACGGGTTGTACTGTGGCTATTTAATAACAATGTGGTCGACAATAACATAACGCTAATCGGTTTTCATGTTATTCAAATTAGCTCTCGTTAGTTATAAAAATCAGCCAGACATAACCTGAACCCGAGCGTTTAATGATGTCAACCAAATTAGCTGACGTTGCCCAGGTAACAGCTTGACTTAGTTACCATGAACCACTCAAATGCGACCAACATAGCATGCCTAATAGTACGCCATAGTAAGCCTAATATGTGGTTTAACTGAGTTGGTGACAACGTAATTATTTATCACTGCTATGCAATGTTTTAAAAGGCTATCGTTACGATGTTAGCCAGCTAACGCCTGTGTTGTCTTTGACGTCTAAATAAACAGCGTTACCTTTGATATCCTCGTCTCTCTGAAAAGGGGAATCCGATGCTCGTTGCTCCGTTAACTTTAAACGCTAAATCAATCGCATACTGGCGTGAAAATAAATGCGCTAAAATGAAGGAGTTCCCACTTTACAGCTCGTGTAAACTCTCAGCAGCCTGAACACGGTAATAACTGTGATCCTTCCGCCACCGGCCCGCTGAAACCGTTTAACTTGTTCAAATCTTCACCAGCCAATCCCGACGCGAGGCTCAGTGACGTTTGAGAGGGGTTTGTTCGATTTGTTGTTTTTGATTATCCGGCAAGGGCGGACCTCGCCGCAAAGCAATGGCACGGGGTGGGAAAACCGTCGACACGTGAAGGCAAATCGAGCGAACCCAACGGAAGTTGAGGGCGGCGCTTAGATTTAAATCAACCAATGGACATTTGGCAGGATTTGCTCCGCGCCGCCCACGGTGCTTAAACACATGTTTGACAGTGGTTTATCTCCTCCTGCTGTGCCAGAAAACACTTAGAAATATATTTTAAGAAATCCTAAGTATAACCACGGTGAGTCAGTTTGAGAAGCACAAACAGTTTTTTATATAACTGAAGATAAATGTGATGACCTCTTTGTTTCCTTTGTCACATCCTCTCCTGCAGACTGTAGGACTGTTGCTGCCTTTGTGACTTCAGATATCCTGTAGCTTTGTTTAGTCACAAAGGCTGTGGTGTATGGAGGACCACTAGAGTCACTGAAATAGTAACAAGGCATTTAATTGATTAATAACTACCGGTAATTATACAACAACAATAGGCATTAATTAAATTGTTTACATTTGTTTACAATGTATTTATTAATCTATGACTAAATGGAATTATTTGACATTTTAATGGGCAATAAAAAAGAATAATAAAAATAATTTACAATTGAAATATTAATCCATCAATAAATAGTTAAAATTAAAAAGGGATTTTACAAAAACACCATAAAACAGTAAATAAGTACATTATTTAAAAATACATTAATGAATTCATAAATAAATAATGTTATTTAAAATTCTATTTGAATGTGATGGTTACAGCCACACAGGGTAACGTCATTCCAGTTCACACTCTCTCACTTCATTAGTTTGCTATCTACACAGGTTCATTTAATTTGAAGCCAACCACACCTGAACATTCTATTATTTGTTATATTAATCATGTGTTTCTCTGTTTTGAGTTACCTTGGCTGTTGGGGAGGTGTCTTCGTGGTGGAGAAAAAGGCGTGGCTGAAGGCCTAGGACTATTAAATCCTGGAGACAGCTTGTTGGGCCAAACCATGTGCTGCCATGGGGGGGATTTTGGTTTAGTTAATTTTGCTTTGTATTTAGTTATAGTTAGTGTACATCTTGGTTACACCTAGTGTGCTATTTGGTTTGGCCAAGCCCCTATATATGTGCCTTCATGTGTCACTCTGTCAGGTCAATTTTGTTTAATCAACACCTTGTTTAGTGGTAATTTAGTGGTAATAAGTATAGTTATGTTGCTTTAACCTCTTCTATAGGCCTAGTTATTAAATTCTTGGTTTATAATGTTTTGTTATTTTTTTGGATAAATGAAAAGCCCAGTTACTTTCAACAACTCCTGTTTCCTCGTTGCCTCACTGCTTGGTTCCTAACATTGAAAATGTAGTTTAAAAAGAGAAATAAATTATTGGATTCACAAATTGAATTAAAAAAACATGTTTTAATCAGGCATTTACTGCTGCAGTGGGTAGAAATGGAGCAAATATGATTAAAAAAAAATATTTTTATAAAACAGTCACTATATCCTGACAGTAGTGCATGAGACAGGTAATCTTAAAAAAATCATGTGCCTCTGTGTCCTCCGGTGTCCTCTGGTGTCCTCCGGTGCTCCTAATGGCATCCGCAAGATTTCACAGACCGGAGGAAAACAACCAATCAGAGCCGAGCTGGAGCCTGCTGTCCAGCTTCCATCTATGAGTAGCAGTAAATCACTCACGAACTCTGATCAAACGGTCAAACTAGGCAGCGCTGATCAAATATGAATCAATATTCTGTTACTGTAATGCCTATTTCTCTCCTCAAATGTTTTCAGAAACATCTTGTAGTGTACTGTTTAGATGTAAAATGAGAAAGTTTGTGACCCGGCAGCCATGTTGAGATCAGTTGAGGAAAGACCAAGCACCGCCCACCAGCCAGAGCACGCTCTCTCTCTGAAATGACCTGTGATTGTCCAAAGTCTTCCGTCACAGGCTAGATTATTTAAATCCTGAAAACAGAGCCATGAGGAGGTGCAGAAGTCTAGTTATCTCTCAGAACACTTGAATAACAATATGCTGAAAGGTTATTATGGAATTATTGCCCAATGATGCCAAAAATATACTGCCTACAGAAGCTTTAAAAGGGCAATTTCTCTTCCCATTTACTAAATGTATTAGCTGTTGAATTTGATTAATAAATACATTTGTAAACAAATTTATTAATGTCTATTTTTATTGTACAATTAATTATTAATCGATTAAATGCTTTATTACTATTACTGTGACTCTTGTGGTCCTCTACAGAGTGGTCCAGCTCACCAAGGTGAAGATGTTTTAACCGTATCGTTTACTACTTATAACAAATCCACAAGAGATAAAAAAACAAAGGGGACAATTAAGCTTTGCACAGAATGTAAGGAGTTTTATTTGAATATATTTAATTTACAACACAATATAATTGGTTAATGGTTTTGTAAAATGGCATATTATAATACTATTATTACAAGAATTTCATACATTTTGTCAATGATTGCTAATGCTCAAGTGAAAGGCAACATACAACATGACAGTATCTTAGATATAAAATAACTTTACTACTACTACTACTACTACTACTATTTTTAATTATGGGTAAATGATTAGTAGGGTCCTGTTCGCTGTTTCAGACAGGCCAACAGGAAGACGTCCAAGCCACTTTACAAACACACCCGGGCTCTCGAGGAAAAGTCACTGGCTTCCCTGAAAATATAGATGTATACAAGTAAATTAATAATCTGTTATCTGCATCAGTGCCATTATGAAATATGAAATCCAGGAGCAAAGTGAGGATTACACAGTACTGAATAAAATCACACAAGACTTGATGTAACATGATAATTCACAGAAAAATGAAAAAAAAAAAAAGTAATTGTCAGTCTTTCCTCTGTGGAATTATATCATGTACCATTTTGGATTGGGGTGGAGTTTGCATTGGAGTGTATTTATTAATGGCTTATTGGCATCCTTTAATCAAATTATTGATAAACTGAATATCTCTGAGTATGAATTTGTTCTGCAAACCAGCAGCTTCATATCCTCCAGTGTGCGACGACTGCCATCAGTCCCCAGATTCACTCATACAGTCTGCTGTATGTCATTGTCTTATTCTTACAAATGGTCTGTCACTCTCTATTACTGACAACCTCTGGAGACCCCAGTTTTCTCAGCCTAATGGTAGTCCTGATAACGGATATCACTGTAATAAAAGCCTGTCTGTCTTTTGCCACTAGTGTCTGAAGTACCATTATTTTGTTCCCTGGATAGGCTTGAAACTTGACTTGGACTTGCAAAAATTGACTTGTGAGCGTCTCCGCTTTTTAGTTCATGAAAGTATACTTTGTATACTTAAAGTTATATTACTTAGCCAATGATTTATGTATTCCAGAAAGAGACTTGTTCCGTTTGCTATTTCACTTGATGATTTGTCATGAGATTAAAAATAATAATAAAATGTGTTGTTCTCGCGTCTCTACAGTGAACGGATAATCCAAAAACTTGATGAATTGAAGTAAATTCATATCAAAACTTTTACAACCTCCCAAACACTTTAATACTGTAGGCTACTCTACCAAATTGTAAGCACAACTATGTATTTTTTTCTGTAGGCCTATAAGGTAAGACTACTTAATTATACTTTTGTTTTGTATACAGTATCTTGATCAAAAGATTAAGTAAGTAGGCCTCTAAGCCAAGTATACTTAGACTTTTAAGTATACTTGCCAGTATGAGCCAAGTATACTTAAGTATACTTTTGTTAAGTATATCTCTGATAAGTACGTAAAACATCAACTGAAAATATACTCTCTTATTTTAAGTTCAAAAGATGTATACTAATAGCACACTTCAATGAACTTAATTTTGATAAGGGTGAGACAGATGGTGCCATTTCTGGAGTTGTAAAAGATTTCATATGTCAAAACTGAATTTTCCTCATCATTGCACTTTCTTACAAAAATATATCATTTTGATATTTAGTGTTTTTCTGTAGTTTGAAAGGCTATGTGTGTTTTTTATTATTAACATACACATTTAAGCATAAATAAGCCTTGTTCTAAAAAATAAAATAAAAAATAAAAAAAAACAGAAATGAGCTGCTATCACTGCATGTCTTTGCTTGTGTGTTACCTGGTGTGAGAGGGATTTTAGTTCCTGATGCCTTCAGGACAACCTGCAGATCACAGGACTTAGTGTTGCCAGCACTGGTTGCCGTTTCCCTCAGTATTATACAAACCTCATCTTTCCTGAGCAGCCAGTCCATCTGACTGCCCAGGTAGTTCACACCACGGACGCAGAGCTCAGAAATGTCACTGGGAAGGATTGGGGAAAAGGCCAGGCATTCCTTCTGAACTCTAGAAAAAAACACAGCATGTCCATCTTTGTATCATCTTTGTGCGTGCTGTGTACATATTGAGGTGTTTTTTCACTAACTGACCTGAAGCCAGTATAACCAAACAGCACAGCTTGCAGGAATCCCCCCATCCCCGTGAGAAAGTTGACTGCACCAGAGCCATCTGATGATTCACTCCATACCTTTGAGGAGAGGTAATTACACATTCACGGGATATCCAGTAAAGAGGCATTTATTAGCATTATGTGTCTGTGTGAGTCAGAAAGACACCTGGAACGGTCCCTGGATGTTTTTGAAGCACTTCTCAAGTAAAAGTTGAGCTTTCTCAGCCTCCCCGAGCTCCAGCCAGCCGATTGCAAACATACCCTTACAATGGAAAGAAAAAACATTGACACAAACATATTTTGATTAATAAAGAAGTAACAACAACAAAAACAACAACAACAGGCTTTTACAATGAATGCAAGGAGGCAGTGTATAACATATAATTATTTGTACCACAATTAACTAATAACTAATACATTAAACTAAATAGTTACTTGGCAGATTATGTTTTTACAAAATTTATGAGCTTTTAAAATACAATGAATTGTTATAGATTAAACCACCAACAGTCTAAATAGATAAAAAATGAGCTCCACCTCCACCAGCTGTAACATTAAGTTTGGTAATAATTAGGGCTGGGCGATATGGACAAAATCTTCGATCATGATATAGTTAATTTCATATCTCGATAATGATATATATCACGATATAGCATGTTTTCTGTTAATTCAATAAATAAATAGTATATATGAATAACCATATGTTAAATCCTATTTTTGTATGATCCTGTATGAATTAAAAACTTGACACATGAAAGGTACTGAGTATTTTCTCATTTTAAGAACAAGTGCAAAATTAACATAATAGTTTTAAGTGAAATTATAGAGAAAAAAAGAAATAAATATAGGTAAGCCTATATCGACATCGAAACAATATAGAAAAATAAATAAATAAATGTATATATCGTTTTGATGATATATATCTTCATATTGACCAGCTCTAGTAATAGTAATCAAATCCTAAATGATGATGAGCCATTCTGCCGCATAACAAGTACTTTAACTTTTGATACTTTAAGTACATTTAGCTGTTAATACTTAATGTACTTTAAAGCTGCTTTAATGTTTTTTTGGTCACACAGGGGGCGCGCAACAATCTGTAAATACAACACTGATATATAAAGTTGATATGGCTAACGTGTTAGCAAACAGTTGCCTTTTTTCACATCAGCATTTACAGAACAACATTAACATTCATATGGAGTCATGATGATAAATATAAGTCCAATATTCTTTTTTTTGGTCGCTACCATCTCCTGAGCAAAAATATCTGTCTCTTCAGCTGCTAATTCCTCCACTATGTTGACCAGCTAGTCGCTAACATTGTAGCAGGTTTATCAGAGCGTCTTAGCTGAAATCAGCTGCTTGCTGCTAAAAATCATGCTGATGAGAGCTGAGTCAACCAAAACAATAAAGTTGTGAGCCATAAATCCAACAAAATTAGCTGAAAAATGCAAGAAAAAAATGCTCTGTTGAGTACTCACTTGATCCATTGTTAGTATGAAATATTGATTACAGCAGCTTTAAGTAAGATTTTGAATGCAAGACTTTTACTTGTATCACAGTGTTTTTACATTGTGTTATTGCTATTTTTACTTTAGTTAAGGATCTGAACATTTCTTTTATTTTATAACTTTTATTTTATAAATCATTAAATCTTTTTTTTTTAAAACCGCATTTGGTAATAAATCTCTAACACAGTCACATAAAACATCTTGTGTCTTACCCATGTCATGGCCGGACCATTAGGGTCTGTTACTGGCTCATACGCTTCAAGGTCGTTTCTCCTGATCTCTGGGGACATTTGCAGTCCAAGAGGATAGCCCAGCATCACTGTGTCTGCCTGCTTCACTGGGTGACCTGTGAGAGGTACAAAAAACATTCTGACATCATGTTATGGACATGATTTTCTTATGCAGATCAGTGTCAAAAATGAACAAAACTTAACCTTTGATATAGCCATCGTACTCAGGATGGTACTGGGATTCTTGGTCAAAAGGTATTTTGAGGTGTTCGGCCACTTCTTGCCATTCCTTTGGTGCAGGATGTTGGAGGAGGTCAGCCAATTCTACAGCGAACTGGAGACTGACAAATGAGAAACTTTTTGCATTATTGGTAATAATGAGTTAAAGCTGAAGTAGGCGAGATTGGCGCAAATATGATTAAAAAAAGTTATTTTTATAAAACGGTCGTGACAGTAGTACATGAAACAGGTAACCTGAAAAAAATCATGTTCCTCCGTGTCCTACTGTGTCCTCCGGTGCTCCTAACGGCATCTGAAAGATTTCACAGACCGGAGGAAAACAACCAGTCAGAGCTGATCTGAGGTCTGCTGTCCAGCTGCCGTTTATGAGAGCCGCCTGTCAATCACTCGCGAACTCCGACCAAACGGTCAAACTAGGCAGCACTGATCAAATATGAATCAATATTCTTTTACTGTAATGCCTATTTCTTGCCTCAGATGTTTTCAGAATCATCTCGTAGTGTACTGTTTAGCTGTAAAATGAGAAAGTTTGTGACGCCGCCGCCATTGTAAAATCTGGTGAAGTAAAGCCAAGTTCCGCTCACATGACCGGAGCACAGCCAATAGGAACGTTCTCTCTCTCTGAAATGACCTGTGATTGGTCAAAGTCTGCCGTCACGGCAGTGGTGGGCCGTCAGGGCCAGCAAGGCCTTCTCTGCTGGCCTAAACACTATCAGAATCACTGAATTCCGTTTTAATATATTTTTTTCCATGAATATGTATTAAATTATTCCCAATAGTCTATTCCCTTCATTTCATGGCTTTTCTCTTGGTTGCGCTGCTTCCAGTAGTGTATGTTTATGTTAGAGCTTTTATCCAATCATATTTCAGCCATCATGTGTTGCCAGGGTAAAGAAATCTGCCATGAGGCCTTCAGAATCAACAGTGCGGGCGCCTGTAGCATAAAATAAATGGCAATGAAACTGTTGCTTTAACCAATCAGATTTCGAGTTGGCGACACTGGGGCCATCTAGCAGGCGTACAATAACGTCAGAATTTTCACGTCCATTGATTGGATGGTCAGAGAGCGTGCTGGTCAGAGGCTAGCAAAACGCATCTGTAGAGACCTGCACAAGCTAAAAAATAGTCGTAATAGTAGATTTAATAGCTGTTTTTTCAACCCACAATGGCTGACGGAGGAGAAGAAATTGATTTGGTCGCAGATATAATTACAATGCCATTTTCAAGACGGACTTTACAAGAAAAGCTGGAAATCGTGAGGAAAACTCGGCCAACCCCGAAGCTAGCAAGCCTATCGCAACCGGGGAAAGGGTTTGTCCGCCACTTTCAGTTCACTAACTACGAGCGGTACCCTTGGCTCACAGCCTCCGAGGAGCACTGCACATTGTATTGCTGGGAATGCCTGTTATTTGCAACCGATCGGCTTGGTGTTTGGAGCCACACTGGGTTTGCGAACTTGAGTTGTCTAACCAAGGCAGCAGGGAGACACCAAAGCACCGTCGGACACTTACAAGCAACGACCCGAGTGGATCTACAGCTCAACGAACAAGTGCGCAGGGAAACGGAGCTCCACAACGAAAAGGTGAAGAAAAACAGGGAAATATTGAAAAGACTGATAGATTGTGTCATATTTTTGGGTATAAAGGAACTTTCATTTAGGGGACACGATGAAAGCGCTGGATCCGCAAACAGAGGCAACTATTTGGAGCTTCTTTCGTTTCTTGCTGAAAACAACACAGACTTGCATTATCACCTGTCCGCTAACAAAGTGTTTTGTGGGACGTCAGGCAAAATACAAAACGACCTGATTAATGCTGTTGCTGAAGTGATGGGAGAAGAGATAAAAAGGGAGATTAATAAAACACCCTTTGTCGCTGTTATGGTGGATGAGATGACAGACGTGAGTAATGCAGCGCAGCTCGCACTGGTCATGCGTTATGTGTTATGTTATGTGCGTTATGTGTCCTGTTATACTGCGTTTCTGCATAATATTGGTGGTTTCTATAGCCGTGGCTTCATAATGATGGTATTAAGAGGTGGATTGATTCAGGTAGGACACCACTGAAGGCCTAGGTGTAAAATACACGGCCCGCTACTGCGTCACGGGCTAGATTTTCTAAAGCCTGAAAACAGAGCCATGATGAGGAGCAGAAGTCTAGTTTTCTCTCAGAACACTTTAATTACAATATGCTGAAAGGTTATTATGGAATTCTTGCCAAATTATGCCAGAAAATTGTTGCCTACTACCACTTTAATATGCAATGCAGGGAAATATTCAGATACTAGTACCTGAATTTGGCCACTGTGTTTGTGTACACAGAGTCGTTGACATTGTAGTAATACTCATCAGGTGGCATGACACCTGAATGGCACAAAAGGGAAATGCTTCATAATATTTTAATAGAAGTATCCATGCAATTATATAATGCATGGTTATCATACAATTATGCTTCCAAGTTACCACAAAATGTTATATCATCTTCTCAGGTATCTAACATGTAGAAATGTAGAAATAGAAAATATAGAAACAAACTGACGCTACAATAGTAATATTAAAAAAATTAAAAGTTAATTGAATACAAAAAGTTCTTAACACTGAGAAACAAGTTCTACTTTATTACAGAAATCGTTTTGTGCAACCCGCTCTCACTCGTGAGTTTTTTTGTAGTAGATGACAGAGGTCAGGTGTCTTTAATTTAGCTTTTATGAAAAGAAATAGTCTGATAATCATATATAGCTAAATAGATTCAGTGTAGTACCTAAGAGGTGATACATCTGGTCGTCAGGGTTCCATGATGCTCTAGAAACCCAGTAATCAGCCACACCGTATATCACCTCCCGGCCCTTGCCCTCTGTGAACATGGACAGATCCTGCAACAAAGAGCTCAGTTAATATCATCACACAGGGCGAGAGACACAATGATGAGTGGGGATCAAAGAATATACCTCAGTGAGGTAGAGATAGTGTTGGAAGGCCAGGGTGACGTCTCCGTTTATGTGAATCTCTTGTTGTCCATAAATGTCCTCTGGACACACCTCCCTCCCTGACACGGCACTCTCCCATGGGAACTTCAGTCCCTGTGAAGATAAAATTTTTCCTCAGACGACTCAGACTCAGTTTCATGGTTATTGTTAAAATGTAGGACAAGAGCACACACAATAAGACTAACAGTATCCGCCCTAAAATATATCCAACACTGCTGTTAGGCCTATTCTACCACCAGTTGGTTTCAGTTGAATATTATGTTGCTGGTTGCTAGTAGCAACGCGGCTGCCACAGTCCCACAGCAGTTTAACAGATACTGTTACAATATCAAATAAAACTGTTCTTGTTAACTATTATCTGCAGATACTCTATTTGTTAAAGCTATTTTGTCACTATTGGTGCCTTCAAATGGGGTCGTGTTTACCGTGTTCACGAGAAGAGTCAATATGAACGCCCCCCCCCCTCATGTCGTATTCACGACCTCGTAAGTGGAAAGTTTCTGAAAGCTCAGAGTTCACGACTTGTGACGTGTTTGTTGACGTTGTGAGAAATGGCGGAGGCCATGGAAGTTATTTTTTTGGTGCATAATAAGTTAATATATTGTAATTTTAGTTGTATAATGTTTTTCTTAATAATTTTATAATATGTCTGAGGAAAATGTTGATATTCCAACAGCCTCATCTTTTTCCTCTGTCATTATGCCTTTGCATTTTCTGCATTATGTTACCAACTTGCTAGCTTGCTAAATTGTTAGCCTCTGTGGCTTCTAGACGCAGACAGCAACGTTTATATTGCCGTTGCTTAGCAGCGGTGTTCTCACGACTTAACCACTTGAATATTTTGTACACGACTTCCCATGTTGTGAAAACAAGTTCACAAGTTTCATTTGAAGGCACCATATTGTCTGTAATGTTAAATTAGTTTTTCTGTGATCAGGTCAGTGCTAATCAAGACAGCCTCTATGCTAGCTGTTTGAGGCTAATGTGTTGCTAATACAACATTCTAGGTAATGTTAAAGGTCCAATATTGTAAAAAGTGAGATTTTCTTTTCTTTTTTATTATTATGTGTGTGTATTATAAGTGCTGTATAAATATAAGTGCTGTATAAATACTGTGAAAGCATCAAAACGATCAATCCATGGAGAAATACACAAGGCCCATATTCAGAAACGCTGCCTTTGAAACAAGCTGTCAGGATTTCTGTACATTTGTGATGTAACAAATCTACAATATTTAGACCATATCACTGTTTTAAATGTAAACATTATAAATGCACTAAAACGGAGCGTTTCAAACAGAGAGTAAATACAGGCATATTCAGGCAACAGTATGAGGAAAATAAAGTTTATTTTAACATTACAGCATGTAAACATGTTCTAGTAGAAACATAAAATACAAGTATGAACCTGAAAATGACTTTTGAGTTGCAGTAAACATGCTTAATGTTGTGAAGTAAACAAAAACACTTGCTTAGGTTCAGGCAATAAAACCATTATGGTTAGGTTTTGGAAAAAATAACACGGTTTGGCTTATAACTACTACGTTTGTACAGTGAAAATGACACTGAACGTTGTGAACAGGGGACATTAACGACCAGCTGATTGTAACGTGATGCATGGGACATGAACAGCGGCCTCCTGGGTGAAAACCTTTTGTTTGTTGGACCCATCCACCTCCCCTCCCGCCTTCCCTGTATGTCTCCTTAACTCTTTAAACTACGTCACCACAGCACTTTGCCTGAGCGTTTAATATTGACATGGATGGGTTTACATTGTAGTTAATAGAAAGCCCGGTGCGTCGCGTACTGGCGCTAAACAGTGCCTTGTGCGTCAGTATTTGACGCCCTAGGAATGAAAACGGGTTGTCATACCTTGAAGCCCTGCTTTTGGGCGTTGTCTTTTGCGCCATCTATAGTCCCCACCCTGTACTCCAGCACGGCTCGGGCTAGCTTGGGATAGAAGAGGGCGATGCCAGGATACATCCAAATGTCCTGTCACAGGAAGGTAGGGTCATTGTGTGATACATCATACAACCCGAGCAAACAACATGCAACAACATAGCGAGCCATCAACTGCCGATGGCCTTACCTGGTCCCAGAAAATGTGGCCCCAGTAGTCCTGACCATCCCCACCATTAGACAGCCCGCCTGGACTGACTCCACCAAAAGAGTTGGAGGTGTTGTGTATGGAGGGGAACGCGCTAAGGAGGTAAAACAAGCAGCCAATCAGAGCCTTGCAGAGGCTCTCTGACCCTGCCACCTCCACCTTGCTCTGCAGCCACAGCTCTTTCCAGGCCTTCATGTGAGACGGACGCAGGTTACCAGTCGCCATCAGATTCAGGCCCTCGTCATAATTGGCCTCAACAGTGTCTAAACTGTTGGCCACAGCCAGGATGAAGCCCCAGCGAGCCTGGCTCTGCTCTGGGGGCAGTGTCAGAGTCGGAGGTATGGGGGTCCAGATGAGGTGCACTGCTGGACAGGAACCTCCTGGGAACTCAGCAGTGGTCACCTTTCCTAGGATGTGACTGAGGGAGAGAGGGATGTAGACGGTGTAAGATATCATATATAGTAAAACAATGTCCATTTTACACCCTTTTGTTAACCTTACCTTCCTCCTTTGTAATCAGGACCAGACTCGAACACAATGTCTTTGCTCTGAGGTGTGAACGAAGTGACCAGCTTCACAGTGACTGGCTCCTCTGAAGTCACCTGACGCACCAAGAGAACCTCCATCACCATCAGGTTGGGGTAGTGTCGGTGTGAATACAGAGACTGTGAGGCCGTTACATGTGCTGAGCTCAGGGTGTGGGTGAAAATGCCTGCATGAGAAGACGAGACAATTAGCGGTGATAATTCTTCTCATCACAGATTCCTGCAACCAGACAGAGACTACCTGTGTGGGTGTCCAGGCTGTAGGTGTGCTGGGCTGGTTCGTCTGTCTCAACCTTCACAGCGAGAGGACAGGGGACATCTGCCCGGTGACAATCTCCACCCTCCCCGTTATACACACCACCCATGTGCATGATACTGTTGTACACCCTCCATCCCAGAAGCCCGTTGGCCACTGGCGGGAGGAAGCGACGGTCACTTGGTAGGGTGTTGGTGGAGAAGATGTAAGGGTCTTCTTCATAGGACATGGCGACGACGAGGTGGTCTTTACTGGAAGTCTGGTTTCCCAAATGCAGTCAGGGTACGTTGTCCCTGCTCTTAAACAATGAACAATTATTTCACTTACTACAAGTTAGCATGGTTTGAAAACATCTATATTTTGACATTCTTTATTTGCAATATTATACTCCCTCAATGAGATCATAATGGTTATGTGCTTTATTTATGCAATATTACTGGACATTGCATGCGTATGAGACATTAGATCATTGCTGTAAACCTTTACTGGAACCACACACAGACTTTTCACAGGTTCCTGCCAGTAGAGGCTATTTGTAGATTGTGTACTTTGGCACTTTTGTGTCACAAGGCGTGTGCCCTTCCAAGACATCATTAATCAGATAGGTGAACAGAAAGTTTAAAAATGAGCCACTCACCCAACAAAACAAAAAAACAGACACAAACTCCTCAGTAATTAAGCATATATGAAATTATTAAAGGGGACCTATTGTGTTTTTTTCCTTTCCTTTAGTGTGTTATATAGTTTTTTGTGCATATAAAAGGTCTACAAAGTTACAAAGCCCAAAGTCCATGTCAAAAAAATTACTCTCCCACATAAACACTGCTCCTGAACTGCCTGAAACCCCTTGCTGGAAGTCCCGCCTTTTATTCCGTAACATGGTGATGTCACCAAGTAACACATTTGCATAAAGGCTAGTTTGGCCCTCAAAAAAGGCAGAAGGCAGAAGTCAGAAGTCAGAAGTCAGAAGTCACCCCCTACTGGCTATTTGAAAAAAAATGAGGCACTTCCGCATTGGCTTCACTTTTCAGACCCAGGAGGTAGGCCACTAGTTAGCGTGGAGCTGGAGCGGAGTCCAAAGAGTTTGGTTCAGTTGACCAATCACAACAGAGTGGGCCAGCTGACCAATCAGAGCAGACTGGGCTTTTCAGGAGGTGGGGGGGCTCAAACAGAGCGTTTCAGACAAGAGGGTGAAAAGAGGTGCTGCAGCACAGCCGGTATGAGAAAAGTAAAGCGTTTTTGAAGATTAAAGCTTGTAAACATGTTTTAGTAGAAATCCAAAATACAAGTATGCACCTGAAAATAAGCACAATATGTCCTCTTTAACTACTTTAAAGGCATTCATTGACAAAAAAAAATAAACATGCAATCTTAGAGATAACGCCTAAAAGTTAGACGGAGTAGTTGCAGTCAACAGCCTGCATAAACATCCAGCATAATTCATTTCAACACACTACTGAAGTGGAATGTTTCACTCTCACGTGAAGAGGAAGGCGCATCTGTTTCTGAGGAATGCTGGGGGAAAAAATGAAGATAAAACCTGTAGAAGTTCCCAAACCGCCTGTTCTTAAAAGTTTAACCTACAAAAAAAACAGCTTATCTGTCATCCTTTTAGAGTTCATGTATGAAAGCAAAGAACTCAAAAGTTGGTAACAAAGTGGGTCCAAGTTTAGTGTCGAGTATCACAAGTGCAGGGGGAAGCCATACAACCCTCTGTGTTGCAAAGAAAACATGGATTCTGGGTCTGCTGGAAAACATGGCATGGATTTAATGTGGAGGATAAATCAGGGTTTGTCTAAATCCAGCTGTGCAAGTTTACACTGGATCAAAATGTTAAACTCTACAGCTGAACATGCTCATTAGATTTCAGGGATATATCAAGTGCACTAATCACACTATGTATGGTGTCAACTCCCAGCTTTAAGAAAAAGGTTTTAACAATATACACTTTCGTTACAGTTGGACAGTCTTGTTACAGGCTGTAATGGCTGCCACCTTATATGTGTATACATATTCACAATTATAAGAACCACTTGGCTGAGACTGTAAAAATACTCTGCAGGTCACAGTGAGAGTGTTTACATTTCCATCCTATCTCTTCCAAGAAGTATCACGTCACTCTTTCCAAACTAAATCATGTCATCTCCACTCTGCTCACCAGTCGCTCTATACTCTAAACTTTTTACCTTTTTGCTGTGAGCTCTTATTTTACCTCTTACCCAACAAATCTACATGATAATTTGGGACAGAGCCTTTGCAATCAGGAGGGCCCAGAGCCTCTGGAACAACCAATCTCTTCTGAAAACATACTTTTATGGAAGAGATTATTCTGAGTTTAATCTAAATTGATTTTACCTGAGTAGTACTTCTGAATGATATTTCTTTTATATTATTTTACTGAAATCTATATTTTGTTCACATATAGCCTATATAATTTTTTTCCATTTGCTCTTATTATTGCTGGTTTTTATTTTGTTCCATTTTGTGAAGCACTTGTAACCTGGTTTTTGAAAAGTGCTCTACAAATAAATATTATTAATGTTCTATTATTATCACTATAATTGGGGTTGCAGGCCTGTCTGTATGGGGGCAATGGGTGGAAGTTATTTAGACAGCCCCACAACCACTACCAACAACAATTTTATATTATTTAACATAGTATACCTAGAGGTTAAGGTGCCGCCCATGAACTGCAACATCCCTACTCCACTTGACTTGTATATAGACGTTTTTATTGTTCATCATTATATATACACCATTTTTTCACTACTTGTGTACATAACATGTCATGTCTATTCCTCACCTTTATTTGTCCAGCTTTGTTGTCCTTTTCCCTAGCTGTTTTCTTTTTTTTTTTATTTCTGTGTTTGTTTAGAGAGATGCATGAAAGCCGGAGTCAAATTCCTTGTATGTATATACTTGGCTAATAAAACTGATTCTGATCCTCTATTTGCGTCCAGCTGGGGTCTTTTGTTGCATGTCACTTATCTCTTTCCCTCATTTCCTGTCATTTGTCTACCGTTGAATATCGAATAAAGGCATACATTTTCCAAGAAATACTTTTTTAAAAATGGGATAAAAGCCAATATAACGGCCTATTGTGAGATGTGTGGCCCTGCTCGGTCCCAGATGGCCCCAGGTCAACCTGCTAGAAGGCCCCTATTGACGGGCCCTCTGACACACACACACACTCCTGCAACCCATTTTGTTCAGAGCGTCAAAAACCAACCATGCTGGAATACTACCTGCCCCAGGTGTGAGTTTGTTTGTGATAATTTGATTATGTGTTAAAGGGGCACTCAGGGTTAGTTTTTTATCACCACAGACATTACTACTGAACCTGTAAAACAGCTGTATGTTCTGGATGAGCTTTCTAAAGTCTGGGAAAATAACCCTGGTAATGTCAGGCTTCAAATTTGAGACAGAAAGCCTGTGATACAAAATGGGAATGTGGAGTTTGAAAGACGAGGGCATTGAAAGGGCAAGGAAGGATTAATTAAAGACTTAGTTGCATTGTGGGAATTGTCTTTGTAAGGCTTGACACATACTAGGGACTAAAAGTCAGGAAATCTCCACCTCTGCAGCTCAGATTCTTTATTAAATCTGAAATAATATAACCACATTTTGACACAGGTCTCGATAACAAAACAGGGCGGCTGTAGCTAAGTGGGTTGAGCGGATCGTCCTTTAAGTTGGCGGTTTGATCCCTGGTTCCTACTGGCAGTCGGCAGTCTGACACTATCACATCATTCAAATCTCACCTCAAAACCCACCTGTTCAAACTGGCATATTCTCTGTAGTGTGTCCATCAGTCCATCACATGTGTCTCCCTAAATGTGTCTCTGTCATGTTTGGCAGAGACATTATTTTATCTTTGTAAGGTGTCCTTGGGTGTCTTGAAAGGCGCCACCAAATAAAATGTATTATTATTATTATTACTGTCGGCATGTCAAAGTCCTTGAGCGAAACACTGAACCCCAGTTCTCTCCAGGCGCTTTACAGCAGCACACTGCTCTAAAGGATGGGTTGCAAAGGTCAAATTTCATGTATGTACCTGTATGTATATGACGAATACAATTTTAAGTTTTAAAAAAACTTAATTTTAAGTCTAAAGATTAGGTAAACATGCAAAAGCCACTTTAGGGCTGATACAAGGTCAGTTTTTGTTTCCAATTAAGGGCCCTGATTACAGAGTTCTCCGAGGCTTTTGTTGACAAAAGCACAATATTTCTTATTTATTGTAAGTGCTTCTGGAAAACTACTACTACAAAATGAAAAAAAAAAAAAAACTGTAATCGACAAGATGTATAAGATGTATTCAGCTCAACTATAGCATTGCATTAGTTGCACCACTTGGTGGAGCCGAGGAGCTGTTTGTGCAGCATCTGGCATCATGCCGGGGGTCAGAGCCACAAACCCTGGGAAAAGCAGTGCTTTGTCCATATAAGGCTGCAATCCATCCGCTTCCCTCTTCCTCCCCAGCTCCCTTCCTCTGTCTTTCTCAGACCTGAGGGATATTTACAGAGAGAGTGCCTTGGCCAGCCTGCCCTGCCTTATTAGGAGCTCAGCTTGTTGTCAGTACTTCTACCCTGCAGGACAGTGGTCCATCTCTCTGCTCCCAGATGAGACATACAGATGGATGACTGCTGTTAACTACACTTTAGGCCAAATGGACGGGAGCTCAAAACACGACGGGACTCTCAGACATCTACTGAGCACCAGCATATGTAACGACACTCATTTCTCTCCCGTCAGTCAAGCCACTCATGATGTACCGTCCAGCTGGGAGCAGCAGTAGATTACTGTACCAGTCCAAACACTGTAAATACATCTGTGTTTCCTTGTTTCCTCTGTTACGCTCACTGTGTTGCAGCTGTTCTGTTCCTCTTTTTTTTTTTCCTCCCCAGTGATGAAGGACATCTGGCTGCCAGAAAACACAACAACTGTAGGCAGGGATGATACAATGAGGGCGAAGCAGCGAAAAAGCAAACAACCAGGTGACCAGAAATCTCAAAAGTGAGACATTTGATGACTAAGAAGCCGGGAATCCAAGTAGGATTCGGCGTTGTGGATGGGAACGATGTTAGGATACGAAGTGATGGAGGTGGATACAAATTCTCGCAGTGTACATAATAACCAGGCCGTCGCTACAAACACACTTTTTTTTTTTATTAGGGTGCAGACATCCATTCAATATATTAGAAAACCAACATGTGAAGAAAGGCTACATGGAATTTTACTTCAAAGGGGGTATTATTCAAGACTAATATTTATACAAATATAATATACATAACCATGACGATTAACGATGAAAAACTATGAAAATAATATCTTTATCAATGGTAATAATCAAAACCATTCATAGCAGAATAGGCGTATGACAGAACAGCAATTTATTTCTTAATTGTGCAATGACCTTTGACCTTCAGCTATGGATGACTTCTCCCTCCACTTGCTAATTGAGAGGGTGCTGCTCTGAAATAACTTTGTCTGTCTGGAGGCAAAGCGTCGCACGTCTTTTATTGCTTTGCAGAGTAAAGTGCCGTGGTCGACTGACCTGGTTCTGCGGTCATTCAATTAAGAGCATGGAGTGTGTCTGTGGTCACAAAAATAAAAATGCATGTGGGGAAGTGCATAGGTGGAGAGGTAGGTGGGTTCAAACACTTGCATGTGGGAAACAAAACAACCCAACGGAGCTTCGTGGACTTCCCCCTGTCGTCAGGACGGTGCTGAATGTAAAGACAGAACCTGAAATGGGTTTCAAAGATGTGTTTTTTTTTTGTTTTGTTTTTTTAAAGAACTTCACCAAAACCTTGACAACACGTTAGATTTGTGAGTGGGGTAAATTTGTGAATGTGTGACGTGAGAGTGTTCACAAAAAAAAATAAATACTAAAGTGGGAGCTTTAAGGCCCAAGCTGCCTTGTGCGCTCGTGGAATGTGCACGGAGGAAGTTATGTGATGCACGCATAGGAATGTGTGTGCACGTCAGTGTTCCCCTGATGCACAGTCGTAGTAGATGTTTTGTGTGTTGCACCAGCCGTGGGCATTCTGGCTGTTGCCGAGTCTCATGTTGCCGCTGTGGGAGCCTCTGACCAGAGCCACAGGCCTTCACGCCAGAGGACTTCCTGTGACTAACGGGCAGTAAGGCACACAAAAGCCACTCCAGCTGTTCACAGAGAGGCATCACGATCCAAGTCAAGCTGTGGTGTTCATGTACGTAGGACATTCTGCTGCTTCTCTCCCCCTCTCTCTCTCTCTCTCTTTGGCACTGGGAGGAATGTGTGGAAGCAGGGATGGATGGATGGATGGATGGATGGATGGATGGATGGATGGATGGATGGATGGATGGATGGATGGAGGATGGAGGGTGGAGGGTGGAGGGTGGAGGGTGGAGGGGGTTCCCTGCTCTTCGTGTCTCTCTCTCGGTCTATTTGGAGAGTTTGCTGATGACACGGATCAGTGCTCCATTTTCATCTTTAAGACGCTGGTTGTCAGCTCTCAGGTCGACCAGAACCTGGTGGTAAAAATTGCGTTCGCATTAAAACAAAATATAAAACCAGATTTATGAATTTATTGCTTGTTTTCACATTACTGGAATATGAGATGTTGCAGACAGTTTGACGATTTATTCATATCAATGCTATAAATGTTTCTAATAAAGCTGTCATCACAACATTTAAAGGAAACAGGACACCTGATTCATGTTAAATACAGTTGAGTGGAAGACAGCGGGGTCATTTTTAAAGTCGGTAGGTTTTTGTAAGCCATGAGGACTGTGGTGCTTTGCTGTTTTAGCTTTAGTGTAATGCAAACAAGTGATGTTTGAATCCTCTGTGGGAAACACTGAAGTGTCAAAAGCCTAAAAGGAGGAGATTAAAAAAAAGACCGGTAGCAGAGAACAAGAAATAACAGCACAGAAATAATTTCTTAAATTAAGCCAAATATTATTTTTTTTGCATCCTAGAATCAGAGCATGTTAAAAAATTTAAATAAACAGTTTGACATTTTGGGAAATACGTTTATTTGCTGTGTTGCTGAGAGTTAGATGAGAAGATTGATACCACTCTCAGACTAGAGCGGTATCAATCTTCTCATCAAACTCTCGGCAAGATATTTAATATGATATGTTACATTTTTCCTTTAAAATAAGGACTTCACCTTTTCATTCTCTAGTACTGGCGACGTCAGACAATTAGAGGTAGTTGTTCA
The DNA here is from genome assembly GCA_916701645.2 of Sebastolobus alascanus. Classification (NCBI taxonomy): domain Eukaryota; kingdom Metazoa; phylum Chordata; class Actinopteri; order Perciformes; family Sebastidae; genus Sebastolobus; species Sebastolobus alascanus. Next base: position 523,908 of record CAKAOJ020000022.1, read on the forward strand.
GTAGGCAAACAGAAACATTCATCAATGTAAAAAACAACCAAATGAATCACATGTAACAGAAAACAATTATCACCCCCAGGTTGAGAGAAGGTGTACTGTATAAAACAACTCTACAGTGTGCCTCCACAACACTGCTGCCTGCACAAGCTAAAGCCAAGCTAATCAAGCAGAAGCATGCAAAGTGTCTGCGGCCGTGATAAGACTCGTCTCCTCACCTTTAGCTCCTCCTCCAGCTCTGCCATTCGCCGCTCCAACATCCTCCGGTCCTGACGCCAGGGAAACGTGACGGAGAGAGTCGGGGGGCAGAGAGGAGGTGACGTAGAGAAGGAAAAGGTGTGTGAAAACAGGTGAGAAAGTGGTTCAAGTGGGGAGAAGGTAGGAGAGAGCGTCAACAGACAGCAGGGGTGGCAGTAGTGAGGCAGTTGAAGCTACTACAACAACAACAACCACAACAACAACACGGATGCATTACCTTTCTCTCCAGGTCCAGCAAGGCTGAGCAGTCAGTGAAGCGCTCCTGTCTCTGTTGGATACAACACATCAATAACATGAACATCATCACCACAACAGTAGGCTTACATGATCAAAAGCCATTATGAATATCAAAGTTACAACCTGAAAACACCTTGATGTGGATGTCTCTTTGCTAATTCAAATTTCCATTAAAGCAAAACAACAACCACTGTGTCTATGAGTGACAGTAACAGGATGATGGTAAAGGGTTAAACATAAGTGTAACATTAGCACGAGTAGTCATAAAGCTACCAACGTCAGCCACACAGCATTATCTATGTTTGCTAACATTAGCTTATTTTAGCCACCACTGGCTACTGGTCATACCAGACCAAGTAAGGACGTAGAGGCAGAACTCCTGAGTGCATACAGTAGATGAAAGCAAGGGTGCATTCATTGTATTGCTAATGCATTCAACTTTTCATCTCTTTTGTAGCATTTCGGGGGATCTATTGGCAGAAATGGGACATAATATTAATAAGTATGTTTTCTTTAATCTCCTGAAAGTAAGAATTATTGTGTTTTCGTTAGCTCAGAATGAGCTTCTTATATCTACATACTCTTCACGGTTACCTTGCACGGCAGCTGGATTCTCACAATGTCACGAGATCCCGCGAGAATCGCAGGATCACATATCACATCAAAAATCCATCGCGTCAGGCTTCAATTCATTCGTTTGTGTCCGGCAAGCCAGTGCGGCGACTGTTCGTTCTAAACAACTCCTGAAGAGGTTAGTTTAGATGCTACAATAACATCAGAACCGGAGAGTTCATCCAATCACCTGTATCAAAGTATTTTTTGAAAGTGCCTGCCCTATTCCAAACAGTTTTCAATGACGGCTTCTCAGATGGTTCTGTGTAACAAACCATCCAGTGGGTCAGGTTATCTTCATGGACAAACAAAACACCGACTCTAGAGAGGGCCATTCGCGTTTTCGCGTCGGCCATCGTAATTCTCCTACGTGCTTGGCACACGGGGGAAGTCTCAGTTGGTTGCAATCTGCAACCTCACTGCTAGATGTCGCCAAATCTTACACACTGCTCCTTTATAAGTTCCACATTCTCACTTTAATGTCACACAATACAGATTAAACCAAGATCCAAATCTTGATCCTAACAAAAACCCACAGAGAAAGAGATGTTTTGTTTGTTTCCGTCTTCAAAAATAGTATTTTGGATAAATAGAACAAGGTTTGAGTAGGCAGCATGACAAGTGATAGCCACCTGAACTGAACACAGAAACTGAAATTCAAAGAAAAGCTTATGAGTCTATAATACTGATAACCGTGATAATTTTTTTCACGATAATCATGATATGAAATTTTCATACCGTTTCATCTCTACTGGCCACAATTACAGAACCTGTCGATTACCAGTTTTACCACTTTAAGATGCTTCCTGTTGTCTTTGCATGGGGAGGATTAAAAGTTTGTGTTTAACTTCTGCATTCACACCAGATCTGGCAGTGCGGCGATGTGGGAGTGTCACTTAAATGGCCCTTTAGTGCGACATCATGTTATGAAATTTAACCCCCCCCCCATTATATTTCACAATTACTGTTTTCCATCAGCGCGTTTTGTAGGATGTTGACATTTCCAACCGAGCTTGAAGGCAGCTTCACAGTAGCTAGACAAGAAAAGACGGAGGGACTGTGCTGGAGCTTGTTGCAGGAAACATGCTACCAAATTCCCCACAGAATTTCTCCAACAAGCATCCATGTTGTCAGCGGTTATACGAACTTCTGAACAGTTGGCGTAAGTGCTTGTGCTTTGTTTTTTTCTGTCATAGTTTTTTTTAACATTCTTGTATCAAAGTTGTTTTTGGCCCCCCTCCCATGGCAGTGAGAGGCAGGGATCTTAACTGTGCTCTCTCACTGACTCGCTGGTTACGTGATTGGCCAGCCCAGCGTGACGTCGGGTGTGTTGCTCCAAAGGTTGATTCTGTTTCTACTTTTCACCGAAGGCCTCTGCTTTTTTTCCACCAACCCCTACTACCCCCATTCAAAATGAAAGGGAGGACTTGCCGGATCCGGTGTGAATGCAGCCTCAGTGTGTGTCTGTGTCGTCACCTGTGTGGCCTTTTCCAGGTCCAACCTGGTCTGACTGATAATCCTCTGGGTGTCCTGCAGCTGAGACTGGAGCTGACTGTTTTCTCTGGAGACCTCCTCGAACATCTGACACACACAAACACACAGAGTAGTAAATCACTGGGACAAACAAGAAAAACTCATTTTCTGACCTCATCAGTACCGTCTGCTGACCTTCTTAAAATCCTTGCTGTCAGAGCCTCCATCCTGGGTGCAGTCGTTAAAAGACCTGAGTAGACGAGCAGAGCAGAGGTCAGAGACGCTGCTATCATTGAGAATGTGCTGACAGAATGAAGACAGAGGGCAAATCTAACAGGTCAAAGGCTGAATTCATACCTGGAGCTCAAGTGTTGGTCTGTCTGTAAACAGAGAACAAGTTATGGCCGGTGTCTTAGGTTACAGTCCACTGAGACCAACATATAAACACACGCACGCACGCACGCACGCACGCACGCACGCACGCACGCACACTCGCACGCACGCACGCACGCACGCACACATAACAACACACAAACACACCTGTGGATCCTGCCCACTGCCTGAGAACTCTTCCTCTCCACTGGGATCATTGTCATCGCTCTGCAGATGACACAGACAAGTCAAGTTACAACATTACTGGTTTTGTTTTTTTTCCATTCCTGCATCAGTTTTCCAGATGAAACAATCAGCGCCGACGCACGCATCACACGCTGTGCGTAGGGCACCAAGTACCGGAGGGGGCACAAACAGCCTGGCCGTAACACTGCCGTTTGCCACTGAGGTGTCGTGGACCTCGCGGTAAAGACAACTCAACTTTGGAGTGATATTTAGCCCCTTTCCCAGTAAGCTAACATGACAAGTTTGACATCAACGGATTCATCGCAATCTCAAGATTCATTTGATACCACCGTCTGTGCACTATCTTCAAAAAGGGAAACCCACAACGGCCTTCAAAAGAAAGTCATGTTAATGCATGTAGATGATCCACCATCATTTTCAGAGGGTTAGGCCAAGTAAACCAAGAACTGAGGAGGAGAATAATTCCAATTTTAAGATCACGGTGATCAATGAGACAGGCAGAGTCTTATTAAAATATAACCTATGGTTCTATTTTTCACTTTTAGATGGTTAAATTATGTTAGAAAAAGGCCTACCAGTAGGCTGCAGTTTCAATTTTGGCCTATTCAAACAAGACAATTTCATTTAAAAGATATATACCAGCTTTTTTTCAATATGTTACTGGTGCATTCTGGTCAGATTTAATAATTTTTTTTTGTCTCTAAACAAGGTCAATATGGTAGCTATACTGTAAGCAGGTAAAGAGGCTATGTCAATCCTGTATGCACAAAAATAACACTGTTTAAGAACCTCCCAGCAGGGTGTGCTTTGCGAGCGCACAACAAAAAAAAAGAAAAAAAGAGGTGGAGGGGCACCAGCTAAAATCTTGCCTAGGGCACCAAATTGGTCAGAGCCGGCACTGGTAAACATGCTTGCGGTGTTTACCTCCCCGGTCCTCTGTGCCTTCCTTCTGGCTCGAGCTTGTCTCCTCTCCCTGCGCTCCCTGGCCCATCTCTCCGTCTCGCTCTCCCCCGTGCTGGCCTCAACATCTGGAACGAAGCCAGACAGCAGTCGTTTAAGAGCACATCAACATTTTTCAACAAACACCCACACTGTCGAGCTCTACGTTTGGTGAAGTGGTGATGCCTACCTCTCCTGTCAGATGTCTGAGGGCGTGGAGTACCGGCGGGCTGCGTGAGGCCCAGCAGGTCGGACTTCTGCAGACTGGCAATACGAGACCTCCAGCTCACTTCCTGTAAACACAGTATCCCCCCGCTATGTGATGTCACAAGGCGTTATATAAGATCAGCCAACACGGGCCTATAACTCTGATATACGGCTCTCACCCCCTCCTCTCCCTTCTTCGCCTTTGCCTCCTTCTCCTTCTCCTTCTCCTTCTCCTTCTCCTTCTCCTTCTCCTTCTCTTCCTCCTCCTTCTTTTCCCTCCCTTTGTTGTCCGTCTTCATCGTCTTCTCCGCCTCCTGCAGATCTGTTAGCGTCACCCCCTTGACGGGAAAAAGAGAGATCACACCGTCCTGACGCACAGTACTTCAGTGAACACGGAGTGAGCATCTGAGCGGATGACGTTCGTACCTGAGTGGAGCGGCGGGACTGCCGTGCGTGTCTGGAGCGAGCCTTCCTCTGCGCCTCTGCCTCCTCGTCCCGCACTGGCGTCAAATATGATCTACAAAAGTCACACACTTTTAGATTCGACGCTGCACCATCAGGCCTACAGTTTACAAACAACAGCCCTTTGCCATCCACATCCACACACACACACAGACAACAGCCTTGACTCACTTGCGCCTCTGCTTGGCCTCCTGTTCGCCCGTGGTCGTGCTCCGAGAGTTGGAGGTGGTGACGGCAGTCTGATCCTTCTTCTCTGTCTGTTCCTGAGGAAGTCTTATGGGGAAAGAGGAAGAGATGACTATCAGATCTTTCACACAAGTGAGGAAAATGAGTATAAAAATGAACTACCTCTGGGCCAAGACACTGTTAAGGCGGCTGAGTCCAGCGGAGCTTGTTCCTGTGTTAGCTGAGGTCACGGTGGGGTCATCCAGTCTCTTTCCATAAGATGAGCTAGAAACGAGACAAAGCCCATTGGAAACACAAAGGCGTCTTTCACAGCCACACACACACACAAACACACAAATTAGTATTCACTGCTGGGGGAACGTAACGAGCTGTGACACAGCAATAACAAAAATCACACACAAACAGGAGAGCAAACAAATACAAGACGGGCAGTGAGCAGCGTGACTGACCTGTGAAGCAAAGAGGGGGTGGAACTAGTGAAATCATTCCCTGATTGACTATGAAGGCGCCGGGTGTAAGAGGAGCTACGACTTAGCCAACTGAGAGAGAGAGAGAGACACGGGGTGACAAGGGGCACATTTGCGGTGACTAAGACAAACAAGATTCTGGTTTCCCGAGCGCAGAAGCATATGAAAGCAGCGGCCCCACCTGTTGGAGTTGTCAGGGCTGCTGTCTGGAATACTGAAGAGTCTCCGCGTTGGGATGGGCGGTACCCGAGCGAGCCTCGGCTCCTGAGAACGAGGGGGGGGGGGGGAGATCGTTTTTTTATATGCGACTGGAAGCTGTAAAAGGAGCCTTTCTTTGGAGTTAGATTTATAAAACAATAACTGGTTTCATGAGCGTGTACATCCTTGAATCATGCGAGTGCCCGTGGTGCGCACCTTGGCGTCGGCCTCAGAGCTGAGGCGGGGGCTGGAGGCGGAGCGGGTCATGCCCAGGACGGTCTCTGGAGGTCTGCTGGGGTCCTGGCTGGCGTCGGACAGTCCAGCTGAGCCCAGAGTCACCGAGCTGCCCGCCTTCTTCAGAGACGTCCTCCAGGAGCCCGGGGCCTCGGGGGCTGGGGGCTTGCCTTGGTCCTGCGTACAGAGCCGGCAGAAGTCATCATCTGTGTTGTTCAGTATTGTTGTCGTGCAACTAAAACACACACACTTGATATTCTCTATATAATATCTTTATGAATGACCTTTTTCACTTGGCTTGCGGCAGTACTCGTTGGCATGGAGGTAGGAAGCAGGCTGGTGGTGTTGCGTTTGTTGTTCAAGTTGTTTATGATCTCTCGGTTTTTCGCTTTCTCTGCAACCGTGCAAAGGTCGGCAATTAATAAATCACTAGTGGAATCGTAAAGTCATAAAACCCCACCTGATAAAACATACAACTTCTCTCTTAAATATTATCAATAATTCACAACACTGACTCCCTTCAAAATACAGACTCCAGCAGCTCCTCCTACCCGACTCGGCGTCGCTCTCCGATTCGCTCTCCTCCTCCGAGCTGGAGCTGCTGGAGGCCTTCCCCTGGCTCTGAGGCTGGCTCTGTCCCGTCTGGCCGCCGTCCTCCTCCTCGTCCTCGGCCGGGCTGCTCTGCAGGGCCGGAGGTGGGTGCTTCTCTCGCTCGTGGAGGCAGATCTTCTCCTTGCTGCTCATACGAGAGATAGAAGTCCTGCAGGGGCGGGGCCAAGGTGGGGTGGAACAACAGGTGGCATGCAGGGAGCTGATCAGTGAGGGCAATCATTCCACGTGCAGCCAATTAGAGCGAGCATGCGCCGATCAACACGTCGGTGGGTGGAACAGTGGGTCACTTCCTGTGATGATGCCATGTGCTGTCTTATCGCTAGATCACCACTCAGCTATATGTAACTTCAACCTACAGCTTTTTACTCAAAGGTAGGGCTGGTAGTGCTGTTCAAATACAGTTTTTTGTTATATTTGTTGAAATTCTCATTCCATCCTGACAGCAATCAATAAATCAAATGCTCTGACAAAAAAAAGAAAAAAATCCAGTATCTGTGGCTGTTACAGGACTGTAATAAGCCCGTCCAATCATTTCATTTGGCCTGAATGTAATTGGACGGGCTACTTGCCCGTCTAACTGCGTGCACCCTGCCTGTGCACTCATTGCGCATCACCGGAGTCTTCCACAAGCTGCTAGCTTGACAGATGTGAGTACTAACAACAGCCATGTTCGTTGTTTACGTTCATTATGAAACGTTTACGTTCATTATGATAATTGTCGTGGGAGTGGCTTTGGAGGGAGGCCTGAGGCAACGGACTGTCGGTGTAGCCGACTTGGCGTCTTTCTCGCTAGATTTAGGGACTTTTGGAGCTAGTGCTGGTAGCTACTTACTCCTTGGAACAGAGTTAGCAACACTGGGCTTGTTTTTAAGTTGGATAATTTTTTTAAATCTAGTATTTCTCAGCATCACCAACCCTACCTTTAATCACATATTTTCTATAATCTTTCCTCAATATGTGATAATTCACACTTTACAACATCCACACAAATGTGTGTCCCAACCACATACTGTATATTGCAACATAATATATGCTTTTATTAATTACATACTGTACCATTTTGGCTTTCAGTATGCCAGAAATTCACTTATATCGAGCTTAGAGTTCGAAACTACTGCCGTAATAAAATGAGGAAACTTGAAAAGAAATGAATTGATAATTTTTTTTGGGCCTTTCTTTTAGGTGTCTAAAATGTGTTTTACTGCCGTTGCTTTGGTTCCTCGCTGGCTGCTTCTCCAAACTGGGGGCGTGCTGACCGTCATCTACTCTGGGTAATACACTGACCTTGGATAAGTACCTCATACAACCCCACTTCAAAACAACCAAACTATCCCTTTAATGATAGTGAGCAATGTGTATGTGTATATGTATCTTTTTTTTGTCAGTTATTTGATTTGCTAGATTAGCCAAGAACAGATTACTGTCTTGTAATTTTAACCTTAAACAGCTTTGCAATGGATTTTCCAGACAATTCACTGCATGATAGATTATATATTCCGTGATAGAGGATTTTATCCATATTGCAAACCCCACAGCGCTGGTTATAAATGCTCCTTCAAAAGACATTCGTTTATCATTTGATTTTTTTTTCTTAAAGGGTAACTTTGGTATTTTTCAAACTGGACCCTGTTTTAACCATGTTTTTGTGTCTAACTGACTAATGGGGACAACAATTTCTGAAATTGGTCCAGTTTTGAGGGAGAGCGCTGTAGACGGCAGCTATTGGGTCCAGCTGGCACCGTCATTAACGTCGACTAAAAGTGCTTGTTTTTGCCATGACCGGCTCCAATTGTTATTATAAGCGTCTGACATTATGGAAAGTCTCTCTCAAGGAAAAGTCTCGTTGTGAAATCTGGCCAGGTGACGTGTTGCCGGAAGACAACGGTGGGATAGAGGAATACATCCATGGTGGAAACGTTGAGTGCCAGTCGGGCAGAGTTTGTTGTGTTGGAGTACAGGAAGTGCAGCTTAGTGTTATCTAAAAGATTTTCAAGGTCACGGCTGAATATTTAGATGATTTTGACAATGTGGACGAGGTCTTTGAATTCGATTTATTTGAGTCAGAGTATACAGATATTCAGATTTCACAACGAGACTTTGCCACGATAACAAACAGATGAAGGTTAACTAAGAAAAAGGTTTTATTTCTCTGTCGGGTCCTCTCCATAACGTTGTCAGACACTTATAATAACAATCTGAGCCTGTAAGTGGTGGTTCTTTCGTTTTTAATCGCTATTCTTTGTGTTGGCAGAGATGCTTAAACCAGAGTTGATTACTCTTTCCTCTCTCTGTTGCAGTGTAGGACAAAAGTATCCTTTAAAACCACGCTGAATTTGAGGTATTTTTAGAGTTATAATATACTGACAACAGTAACATTTTAGTATTCAGTATGAAACTGGGACACAGAATGTCGCTTGCCTGCTACATCTATCCAGTGTAACGTCAGTGGATAGAGGCAACAAGGTTCAAAGGAATGCTGGGACTGTTAACACCATACCTGCATGCAAACTACTGGTACTGGGATTACTGGGATTCAGCTGAGGAACAGCGTAGCGTGTGCCCACATACACACACACAAACACATGCCCACACACCGACATCACTGGCACTGACCTGCGTGTGCGGACCGGTACCATGGAGATTGGCGGGCTGGTCTCAATAACAGGAGTCTGTTTCTCCTTCTCGCTGCGTAACTGAAGAGGAATATAAACACACATAAACACGGAGAACATTCGCCGCTGTAACACTATCAATCATATCAGGTTTATCTAACCGAGTGAGATAGTTGTGTGGTGGAGCCTCTGCGGAAGGCACACTTACAGCGTTCTGCTTCTTCTGCAGCTCCTCCAGAGTGTCCGCGAGGTTCTCGTGTGCAACATCTAGAGGTGTTTGGCCCTACAAGGACATTCACGGAGCATCATCAGTCACGGCACTAATAAAGCCTTCAGCTCCGGCTTATGCGGAGAGGAAAGGTCGTTCGCCTCGTGCTTACCACGTTGTTGACGGCACCCATGTCGCACATGTTGTCAGCAAGCAGGGAGCACACCTCCTCCTGCCCCCAGTGAGCTCCCGCATGCAGGGGCGTCCACCCGTCGATGTCCCTGCTGTCCACGTCCACGTCCACCCCGCACTGTAACAGCACCCTGAAGAGAGGAGGAAAAGAGAAACAGAGAGGGTAACGAGGAGAGGCTGTGAATAAAAGCTGTTTGACTTGGTGCGATACCAAATTAAGACAAAAAGCTAACAAGCTGTCATTGCTTCTCGTGCGCGTAGCGTAGACTGATCTGATTCTCACTTCAGGACTTCGATGTAGCCTTTGGCGGCGGCGACGTGCAGAGCGGTTGCCTTGGTGTTTGGGTGAGGTGTGAGGGTGCCACCTCCTGCCTGCACCGCCATGGCGTCCTGGAGCATGACCCTCTCCTCCTCCTTTCTGGCCATGTCCACGTCAATTGCTGCGATGCGCACATGAAAGAGTGGCGATTGAAAACGCAGACACACACACAAATCAGATTTTAGACCTTTGAAAACTGAAAAATGTAAAGTTAATCATAACACATACTGTAAGCTGCAGACAAAAGCCACAATATTTAATTTCATATTCATTCATCAGCCGTGATCTCAGCTGCACGATGGATCTCGGCGAAGTGTGTATTTGACAGCGTTAAAGATAAAAGCCTGGAGCCTCAGTACACGTCAGTACTATGAAGGTCGCAGAACGTTTGGTACACAGTGACTCTGTCCTCATTTCTTTGCCTATTTTTGTCTTTGAGCGAGACATTGTGCTTTAAACATGACCGCTTGTTAAAACAGGACAAAAATGCAAAGCAGGTTTTTTTTATGACTTTTTTTCGCTCCAAGTAGCCCGAGCTCTGTACGAGTTCCTAATTTATTCTGCTCATAGAGAAATTCACTGATGCCAAAGCTATTGCGAACAACTCATTCAAACCACATGGAATATACAGTAAAGTACCTAAAAGCACCTCATCAGCTATACTGTGCTCACATTGTTTCAAACATCAGCAGCATTCAATCTGCCATTTGCAAATTAGGATCCGATACTTCATGCAAAGACATGCTGTAAAAGAAAGCCCGTACCCATCAGGGAAACTACTAACTTTGCAGAAAGTTCTCAGTTAATTTGGCATAATTACTTCACATACTGAAACTTTTGGTTCTAAATGGAAAAGGCTTAAAATACCGGCAACAATACAACATATTATTGTGATATATTTCTGAAAGAAATGGCATGTTGTCACTGAAAGGAGTACAAATGTTGGTTGGAAATGTCAGAATAGAGCAAAATAAATGTTGTTCTATAAACAACTGATAAGAAGCCCCGAAAAAAAAAAAAAAAAGGCAGTAAAAGATTATCAGACTTTAAAGGGATAGTTTGGGTGTTTTGAAGTGGGGTAGTATGAGGTACTTATCCATAGTCAGTATATAACCTACAGTAGATCACAGAATATTTTTGCCAGTTTAAATTTGAAATAAACATTTACCTTTTATCTTCTATCAGTTGAGAAAAAAATATAGCAACTAATGATTATTTTCATTTTTTCATTTGAACAAGTTACTCGCGTGTAGAAAACGTCAGTCCTAGAGCCCAAGGTGGCGTGTTGAAGCTAGCTCGTTTTGGTCAACAAACAGTCCAAAAACTTAAAGATTTCAATTTACAGTGATAGAAAACAGAAAAAACAGCAAAGTTTGCCAAAAGCTTTTGTTTGAAAAATGACTTAATTAACCAATTAATTCTGATGATAAACATGACACATATTGTACTTGAGGTTATCATAAAGATCACATGCTCAGCCATGTTTAAGCAGGACAGACGAGATGCAGCATCTGCCTTGTCGGATTGGAGGTGTTCATGTCGATTCCTCACCTTGTTTTTTGATTTCACCTTTAAGCAGTCTCTCCATGACGTCTTCCGTGGCCACGTCCAGAGGAAGCTCTCCTTCACTGTTCACCGCCCCGACGTGAGCGCCGTGCTCTATCAGGTATCTTCAAAAACAAAGAATACAGTCAGCATGTAGCATACAGAGTTTAGAATGAAAGAGTTAAACTTGAATATGATGATACATGTTATATTTCTTAGATGTATAAACACTGACATCAGCATTGTTTATATAATGTCCTGCAATATTATACATATTATTCACGACCATAGCATTTTAACAGTGACTCAACTTCGCTGTAGGCCTAATACTTTGGGATATTTACAGTGCCCTGCAAAAGTATTCATCCCCTCTTGGTGTTTTTCCTATTTTGTTGCATTAAAACCTGGAATTTAAAAGGATTTTTTATTGGGATTATATATAACGGACCTACACAAAACAGTAAAAATTGGTGAAGTGAAAAATTAAAAAATAAAACACTGAAAAGTGGCGCGTGCATATGTGTTCACTCCCTTTGCTATGAAGCCCCTAAATAAGATCTGGTGCTACCAATTACCTGAGCAAGCAGCACCATGTAGGAGCTCTCAAAGCAGGTCAGGAACGCTCTGGACAAGTACAGCTCAGGGTTGAGTTATAAAACATATCCAAAACTTATGAAACACCATTAAATCCATTATTACAAAATGGAAAAATATGGCACCACAAAAGAAAGACAAAAGACCCGTTTCCAATGCAGGAACTTTCCACCGGAACAAGGAACCTATTGAGGATCTCATTGCGTTTCGACCGCAGGGAAAACAAGAATAACAAATAAAATGGACTGTAAACATTCTCTTAACACCACCAAAGTCCTTCTGAATTCTCCTTCACATCTTTCCTTGACCTCATGACGTTTTCCATCAAGGTCAAGGAAAAGTGGTTAGGAAGAGACATTAGGACGTCATTTTTTTTTACTTTTAGACCACAGCCGGGGGCCTTTCAAAACAGGTGTATATATATATATATATATATAAACGGAAATCATGTGACCGATCATGTGACACTTAGCTTGCACACAGATGGACTTTATTTGACTAAATATGTGACTTCTGAAGGTAATTGGTGGCAACAGATCCTATTTAGCGGCTCCATATCAAAGGGGTTGAATACATATGCACGCACCTCTTTTCAGTGTTTTATTTAATAGAATTTTTTTATTTTTCATTTCACTTTTGTCTATTTTGTGCAGGTCCATTATATAAAATCCAAATAAAAATCCATTTAAATTCCAGGGGTGAATATGTTTGCAAGTCACTGTAAGTTAAATGGCAGTGATAGTGATGGTCAACACTCACTTAGTGATCTGGATGAAGCCGCAGGAGGCTGCAGCGTGCAGAGGCGTCCAGCCCTCGTTGTCCCCTCTGTTGACATCACTCCCGCTCTCCACCAGAAACTGCACCATCTCAGCATTTTCATCAATGCAGGCCTGCCAGAGGACACACAACCACATGATGGATAGCTATACAAGTGTTTACTGTTAGTAGTTTATTATAAGAATCCCCGCACATAAAAAAAAAAACAGAACCCAGACAGCACTAGTTAGTCAGACTCTAGTTTCAGTACAGTAGAGAAGATCTTAGACCCACTTCAATTGGGTTTGTTGTAAAAGTCAAAACTGCAGACTTCCAAAATCTATTAAATGTATCTAAGACAACCGGGGCTAAAACAATGACTACTGTGTCTACTTGTAATGACTTTCTGCTAAGTGGGCTGCTAAAAGCCCTCAAGTACTTTCCAAAACAGTCATTTTGTGGCGTGAGTGAAACAGCGAATCTATTTAACTGCTTTTCCTAAAGCGAAGTCAAGCTGAGATCCCAAGTTCTGAAATGAATCCCATGAGGACCTCATGGTTTTAGGTTATGATATGTTGTTTTAATTTCAGCTCATATTTATGAGAAAAAACCTCAGAGGGTAGGATCTGCGTATGCTCCTTTTTCAAGTGAACAGTTTTTTTTATACTGCAAAAGAGCTCTGGTTATTAAATCATTCTTTAAAAACTTGCCAGTGGGGTAAGATTATTTCAGCCTTTTTTAAATACAAACATATTTCAAGAATTTCCTAGAAATAAGACAGATTGAGGCAGATGTCTGCACCAGTATCAAAGTAAGTTGATTTGTACTAGAAAATCATTGCATTAACCTTCCAACAGTGGTAGTTTTTCACTTTTTTAAAAAGACAACTTTTAGTTTTATTCTTTAATTATTGACAAAAATGACTTGAGAAAGAGACTTTTTGACTTTTCTAAAACGATAAAGATAAGCCTAAAGTGAAAGAATGTTGAGCCTCCAGTCCTAATTAGAAATAGGCTACCGCAAAATATTTCTGATTACTGCAGAAAATAATGTGAATGCCCATAACAATTCCCCAGAGCCCAAAGCAATGCAGTCATATTGCTTGTTTTATCTGAAAACAGTCAAAAACCCAAAGATATTTAATAGAAATGATATAAAAGCAGCCAGACGCAGCAAATCCTCATATTTGTCAAGCTGGAAACAGAGAATATTAGGCACTTTTGCTTGATAAATTACTTTAACAATAAGGCTAATCTATTGTAAAAAGAGTTGATTATATTATTATTTTTGTTGGCTAACTAACTGATTAATCATTCCTGCACTGAGCACACAGGGAGTTTCTCTACGTATTTTTAGGAGCCAATTATAGATAAAAAAAAGACTGGGAGTCTACAGCCATGTTAGCACTGTTAACAGTGGTGCTTTGAGCTAAATGCTAACATGTTCCCAGTAAGTTTTAGCTTAGCATGCTAACATTTACTAATTAGCACTAAACACAAAGTAAAGCTGAGGCAGATGGGAATTTCATCTAGGTACTTGATGAAAAGTTAAGAGATCACCAGAGTTATTTCAAATTTCGTGACAATCCGTCCAACAGTTGTTGGGACATTTCACTCAAAACCACAAATGTCGACCTCATGGTGGCGTTAGAGGAAACATCAGGGGATCTCCAAAGTCAGTAACATTTATCCTCTTGGAACCATAAATGTCAAACAAACAAAATTGCAATCCGCCAAATGGTTGTTGAGATATTTCAGTCTGGACCAAAGTGGTGCACTGACCAACCGACAGACAGACCGACCCGAGAGTCCATCTCTGGAGTCATGCTGTTAACATGGCTAAAAGTACTTAAGAAGATTTTTCAGTGTAAACCAGCAGGTAGATCTAAAACAGACAGAAATCAGCCTCAATTTAATGTTAATAACAAAAATATAAGTGATGCAGGCACATAACTTACTATTATCTTTTATTAGAGATGTTCCAATACCATTTTTTCCTTCCTGATATCGATTCCGATATCTGAACTTACGGTATCGGCCGATCATACCGAGTACCGATTCGATACCAGCATTATAAAAAAAAACATATAGTTATTAGAATTAGATTATTCACTGTGCAATACTGCCAAATGGCTGACATTTTCCTCGCTCTGTCTACCGTTACCCTCTCCACCAGCACTGCACTGTTGTTGTTTGCTATCGTCACGTGACAAACTAAAACTACCTGCCATCGGTTCTTCTTCGCTGCTCTAGAACAACGGTCGCCAGTGGCAGCCATGATCCATCCAGGACGACAGCACAGTGAAGGCTACCGTTTTGGAGCGGCGAAGAAGAACTGATTTCTGGTTAAACGAGTTGCTTTTTTTCTGGGTTAATAAATTATGACATCAGATCGGTGCATAGACTGGCGTACTCGCCAATACCTGATACCGATTTTTGGGCAGTATCGGACGCACTTCCGATACTTAACAACTCTATTTTTTATTGGGAAAAAAAAAAATCAATCTTATTTTCTCACTGTTACATTACCTTAACAATGACCGTGTTTCAATGTCAGATTTCTATCCCTAACAGCTGATGAGATGACATCTGCTCAGAACAAGACTGCACAGCATTTCAAGACATTCGTTATCGTCAGTTTAACTCTGCAGGACGTCACGGCAGCAAGTGTCGGTAGTCACACAGAACCGTGTCCATCAGGCCGTCTTAAGCCACCTAAGAGGCTTTGCTTTTGGGCTAAATCAACTAATCACAAAGCTGCTACAAGTCGTTTCCACCCTCCTTCATAATATAAGATAATCAGTCTGGTAGTAGGTTGGAAAAAAAAAAAAACGTGGTCGTTTTAAGAGCCAGTGAGATGAGGCTCGTGGTACAAAGCAGCAGAGCCAGAACCGTGCAAGTCAAAAGCAGCGTTCACTGGCAGCAGAGGGGGGGATCCCTCTGAACAAGTGGGTGCTCCAAGCTGAATGAATGAACAGAGGGCGTTACTAAGAGGGTGCACACACACACACACACAGCCTCCCAGCAGACTCCTTCACTGGGTCATCAAGTGACTCATTGTGGAAATCGCCTTTGACAACAGCAGTTTGTGCTGTTTGAGGAATGTTTTCCATTTCTTCATCCGAAATCCCTAAAGTCTCCTCCAAGGGGAATTGGCAAGGGGAAGGAGAAAGAGAGAGAGAAGAGGAGGGCAAAGGAGAGAGAGAGAGAGAGAGAGAGAGAGAGAGAGAGAGAGAGAGAGAGAGAGAGAGAGAGAGAGAGAGAGAGAGAGAGAGAGAGAGAGAGAGAGAGAGAGAGAGCATAGTGGAGAAGACAGACTTTGGATGGAGAGGATGGAAAGTTTGGAGAGTGTGGGCCTATATTTAATTCTGGTCGCCAGGCAACCGATGAGCAACAGGGTAGAAAGGGATGGAGGGGCAGGAGAGGGACCACACCGGGTCCAACATGTGGATCAACCAAAAAGGGGGGGCACGTTCAGCCAACATCCAGGCAGGAACATGCTCCATCTGCTGAAGCGGTCATGGGAAAGTTACTTCATCAAATACACACAATTGGCTTCAGGGAAAGCATCTCTAAGAAGCATGACGTCACTGCGAGCACACAGCTGAACCACAAATTCAGCTCCAGTGGGCAGGAAAAAATTAAAAACATCTTTTATGTTGACAAGCTTGCTTGGCTATCGAAGTTGGATCCATGTGACTGGGAGTTCACGAGCAATGTGTTTAAGGCATAGCGGTGTCATAAAAGCAGAGGAAATACTGCATCAAGGAGGGCTCGTGTGACAGTGATGTTGTCCAGACTGCTCCTCTGTGTTATGACTGAAGTCAAGGGGAGGGAGGGAGGGACCTTTAAGGCTGAGCTGCATTAAGCTCAGGAGAGTAAGTGCAGCCAATTTGGGACATGCAAAAGCAACACAAAACTGAAGGTTAAAATCCTCTTTAATTCTAACATAGATGCCCTGGTGATAGTGGTAGTCAACAGGCTTCCATTTTGCTTTTGTTTCTGGAGAAAAACACTAAAGACCTGTTGATCAGATGATGAAAATGACCTATTGTAGACCAGTCAGTGTCTAAAAATGATCCCACAGACTCGGAGGTGACCTGGTTTTACTGTCTAGTGCTGTATTATATGATAGAAAAAGAAGCCTATAACTGACTAAATACAACAGTGCGGATGGCCCAGCCTCCCAACAGGCTAATAAACTAACACACAGGCCAGAAATGCTGCTGCTGCTGCTGCTGCTGCTGGGACTTTTAAACACCAACCTAGAGAGGATAAAGTGATGTGTTCAGGTACAGCTCTGTTAAAAAGCAACCGAAATGATCAACTGTGCGGTATTTAACGTTAACTCCACGTTAAGATGAGTTAACGTGAGGATCATTAACGGATAAAACCGCTAGTCGAGCGACAGTTAGCAGCAACTCAACGGTTAAACTCACAAACACGTTAAATCAACCGGAGAGTAACGTTACCCCGGTAACCTACCTGATGAAGCGCAGTCAGTCCGTCTATGTTGGCGTGGTTGATGTCGGCTCCCTGCCGGAGCAGCGCCGCCACCTCCTCCCGGTCCCCGGCGGAGCAGGCGGCCATAAACACGGCTCCCTGGGCGAACCGGACTCTCGCCCGCCGCGTCCCGGAACCGCTCGAAGTCTCCCGGTTCTCCGACCCCGTCCGGTCCGTCTCCGAGCCCAGCCAGCGCTGCAGCTGATCCTGCCGTCGCTGTTTGGCAGCTTCGGACCGGGAATGGTCAGTGGCCGCCATCTTCCCTGGTCTGTCCCGGACAGATATTCAGCTCACGGTAACGAGGAGAAGCGGAGTGGCTGGGGTTTTGGATTGAGCCTGCCCCGGTGCTGCGCCCCCTGGTGGACAAACACCGGTAAACGGAGCCGTGAACTTCACTGCGAACTTCTGACTGAGTGGCAGTGCTGTGCTGCCTTCAGGGCTGCTCGGAAATTTCAGATTGAGTGGGAAGGACAGTGCGTTTTCTTCATAATAGCCTACTGCATTGACATTCTGTTGTCTTTTCTTTACAACAGCCTAAACAAACACAAAATAGATATTGCAAGAGTCATTTGCTCATAGACTATGTTCTGACTTATAATACAGTTAGAAATAATGTTTCTAAAAAATAATAATAACAACAATAAGTCTACACAAATTAAAGTGTAGCCAAATAACCCCAATAAATGATTAGTCATGAAAAAAAAAAAACTTTCCAGTACACTAGTATATTTAATGTTAGCACTGTGCTATTGCAGGACCCAAATTCTAAAATCTCTAAATATCGAGAATTTGGGTCCTGAAATAGCACAGTGCTAAAATTGAATATATATATATACCTATTCAATTTTAGCACTGTGCTATTTCAGGACCCAAATTCTCGATATTTAGAGATTTTAGATTTTTACTCATAATGTAAAGCTTCACTAGGCATATTGTATGCATTGTATTGTATTGTATGTAGGCTACAATATACTTTCAACATATTGTAATTCAAGTGTTCTGAGAGAAAACTAGACTTCTGCACCTCCTCGTGGCTCTGTTTTCAGGCTTTAAATAATCTAGCCCGTGACGTGAGACTTTGGCCAATTACAGGTCATTTCACAGAGAGCGTTACTATTAAGCGTTCCTATTGGCTGAGCTCTGGCTGGTGGGCGATGCTTGGTATTTCCTCTACTGATCTCAACATGGCTGCCGGGTCACAAACTTTCTCATTTTACAGCTAAACAGTACACTAAAAGCTGTTTGTGAAAACATTTGAGGCGAGAAATAGGCATTACAGTAACAGAACATTGATTCATATTTGATCAGTGCTGCCTAGTTTGACCGTTTGATCGGAGTTTGCGAGTGATTGACAGCTGCTCAGAGACGGCAGGCTCCAGCTCGGCTCTGATTGGTTGTTTTCCTCCGGTCTGTGAAATCTTGCAGATGCCGTTAGGAGCACCGGAGGACACAGAGGCACATGATTTTTTCAGATTACCTATCTCATGTACTACTGTCAGGATATAGTGATCGTTTAAAAAAATA
Organism: Sebastolobus alascanus; assembly: GCA_916701645.2. Lineage (NCBI taxonomy): Eukaryota > Metazoa > Chordata > Actinopteri > Perciformes > Sebastidae > Sebastolobus > Sebastolobus alascanus. Next base: position 542,621 of record CAKAOJ020000022.1, read on the forward strand.
ACTTTATTTAATCATATTTACTCCATTTCTACCTACTGCAGCTTTAAATTGTTTTAAAGTGTGTATGCTGTTTTTTCTATTTTGTATTTACATAATGTGATCATGTGCTTTTTTGGTGTGGTGCTGCATAACCTTTGGAGACAAATAAAGTGATTGTTTCTCTATTCTCTGTTGACACCAATTCATTATGAATTTATAGTGTGCCTGGGTGAGAATCAGAATAAAGCAGTTTACTTTGGATAGTCATCACTCACTTTACATAGGTTACAACATTGGTACATTTTAGTCTATAAGATCATCTCTGGCAAATTTCCTACTTACTTAAACCGGAAGTTTGTATTTCTCCAAAACAGTTATAATCTTAGGTCACATTTAAAGTACCTTCTATCAGTACAGAAGCTGGCAAAACAAGCCTGTTCCGCTATGATCCTTGGTCCTGGAATGATCTGAAGGCCAAGCTTAAACTTGAGACCCTTATCTCTTTAAAGGAAGTGGTCACTGCTAGCTGCAGTTGCTTCAATTAAATAACAAACACATGACCAACATGCTGCTCTGTTAATGCACTGTATGATATAATGTATTTTGTCGTACCCATTGTTGCTGCCGTGATTCAATGTTGTTGTCTTGTTTTGTGTTGGATGCTGCTATTTGACCCTGTCTTGGCTAGGTCTCACTTGTAAAAGAGGTTTTAATTTCAATGTGACTTCCTAGTTAAATAAAGGTTATATATACTTTGAACCTCACAAAATTAGTGAGAAATAAAAGAGGGGAATTATAGATATCAGTAAGGCCAACATAACATTCAAATACCCATGTTAAATACAATAAATCACAGATTTCCATGCCCTCCACCTTAAAACTTCAGAGGCAGGCTAAATATAGTATACAGTACAATAATATATGAGGAAACATATATGAGAGTCCATTTTTCCTACATCACTTGAAGGCATACATATCTACGCAACAACAATAATGGACCGTGTCGAAGGTAAAACACACTGTAATCTAAAACTCCAGTTCAACAAATATTTTGTCTATGTAGCTGATCTGTTTGACGCCAGCATTCATTGAGTTTATCAAGGACACACAACCAGCTTTCGCAACAGACCACAGCTGATAAGACGGTGTGTGATGAGTGTTGTTATGATTCGTGACCAGGATGATGACTGCGCTGCTGCTGCTGAGGGGATTCCCGATATGCGCCTCTAGTGTTGACACTACGGTATGAATCCTTTTTGTTATAATGGCAACAAGTCATTCATCTTGATTTATAAAGTTAAGTTAAAGTGGCAGTATGCAACAGTTTTTGGGCATAATTTGGCAAAAATGCCATAATAACCTTTCAGCATATTGTAATTCAAGTGGTCTGAGAGAAAACTAGACTTCTGCTCCTCATCATGGCTCTGTTTTCAGGCTTTAAAAAAATCTAGCCGTGACGGCAGATTTAGACCAATCACAGGTCATTTCAGAGAAAGAGAGAGCGTTCCTATTGGCTGTGCTCCGGTCATGTGACCAGAACTTGGCTTCCTTCAACAGATTTTACAATGGCGGCGCTTCACAAACTTTCTCATTTTACAGCTAAACAGTAACTACAAGATGATTCTGAAAACATTTGAGGTGAGAAATAGTCATTACAGTAACAGAATATTGATTCATATTTGATCAGCGCTGCCTAGTTTGACCATTTGGTCGGACTTCGCGAGTGATTGACAGCCGGCTTTCATAGACGGCAGCTAGACAGCGGACCTTGTTTTCCTCCGGTAAGTGAAATCCTTCAGATGCCGTTAGGAGCACCGGAGGACACAGTAGGACACAGAGGAACATGATTTTTTTCAGGTTACCTGTTTCATGTACTACTGTCACGATATAGCGGCTGTTTTCTAAAAATAACTTTTTTAAATCATATTTGCGCCAATATCGCATACTGCGCCTTTAATAGAATAGGCTATATAATATAACACACATTTTAAGAGAGTGGAAAAGGGGGACACAAATTATGTTATATTGCTGTACTATATTATATATTATGTTATACTAGCCTATATCACTACATCTCACCTATTACTATCTTATGTCCCATACTTTACTATCGGGGAGAGCGGGGTGAGTTGAGCCAGTTTTTATTTGAGGTGTCTTTAAAGTGAGGGAATGACTCTCTACATCTAAAACATCTATCCATGCATTTTCTTCCGCTTATCCGGGGCCGGGTCGCGAGGGGCAGCAGGCTTAGCAGGGAATTCCAGACGTCCCTCTCCCCAGCAACGTTTTCCAGCTCTTCCCGGGGGACCCCGATGCGTTCCCAGGCCAGCGGAGATATATAATCTCTCCAGGGTGTTCTGGGTCTACCCCGGGGCCTCTTACCAGTTGGCCGTGCCCGGAAAACCTCCAAAGGGAGGCGTCCAGGAGGCATCCGGATCAGATGCCCGAACCACCACAGCTGGCCCCGCTTGTATCCGCGATCTCATTCTTTCGGTCACTACCCAAAGCTCATGGCTATGGAGGTGAGGGTTGGAACGTAGATGGACTGGTAAATCGAGAGCTTTGCCTTCCGGCTCAGCTCCCTCTTCACCACAACAGTCTGGTACAACGCCCACATAACTGCAGACGCCGCACCAAACCGCCTGTCCATCTCACGCTCCATTTTACTCTCACTCGTGAGCAAGACCTCCCGAGATACTTGGGGCAGTAACTCACTCCCAATCTGGAGGGCGCAATCCACCGTTTTCCGCTGTGTACATATATTTCAGGATGTGGTGCATCATGGGAATACTCATTTTGGATCTAAAATGAACCGTTTTCAAAGTATGACTTTCCAAAAAAAAATGGTGTCTTGGCTCATCTTGCCCCCAGTAAGGGATAAATTGAGCCATATCACTACACCTAGTCTATCAATCATACCTGTCCATCACTGAAGTGATGTTATCAAAGACCTCCCCCACATTGGGCCTAAAGGCAGTGGCTCTTCAGAGAGAGGTTGCTTCAGGAGTTCGCCATGATAGATGGTGACACACCCTAAAACGTGAACCAATCACATCGCAAAAAAAAGGTTAAAAGCTGAATAGCCTATATGATCATCTTTTTATTTATCCTTTATTGAACCATTGTAGTTTACTTTGAGATTTACAAAGTTAAAACTATAATCTATAAGTAAATGGCTCAACCTCCCCCAGGCCTTTTGGCTCAAATTCCCCCACCCCCGCCATTTTAACAAACTTGTATTATCCAGCAGTTTGGAGCTAACGTCATGCTAACAGTGTAGCCTCGTATTGTAACTCTCTAAAGCACTAACACGCGTGACATTTTCTCAAACTTGTCTGTAATTGTTCAGACACAAGAATCACGACTCCTTGACCAAAAAAAATCACTTTGAATGGCAACCTACATGTGCTTATACCACTGGTCATATAGGCCTCTCTTCCTCACAGGGTCAGTATAATGGATGACTCTTCAAAAATGTGTGGTCACTTGAGCAATTTTGCCTATGGTTGTCTGGAAACAAGGGGTGGCTCAACTTCCCCACAGGCTCAAATCACCCCACTCTCCCCTACTGTCTGTACTATAGGCTACTATATCATATCATGTTAATATGTTATACTGTTTTATTACATTATATACTGTATCTACTACATTTCTACTATAATTCTATATTAATACGGACAAACACTAAGTATCATTACTTACTGCTGACTGTTGCTACTGATCACACCGCTGTCACTTTAACCTTGTAATGTTTGTCTTTAATTACTCTTCTATAGTTTCTAGTTTTACTAGAATTCTTATTTTAGTTTTATATACCTCGCTCTTATTATTTTTTTTTACGTTCTATATTTATCTATATTTGTTTCTGTTATTGTGCTGCAACCAGTTTTCCCCTCTGGACATCAATAAAGGCTTATCTTATCTCATCTTATCTTATACATCTTTCCAAAATCTATTACTATATTCACAAAACCAAAAATAATTGTTAGTGATTTTTAGACTTGTGTCTTTTATCATCACAGTTCCTAACTTTTCTAAGTAGGATTTTATGAATACAATATTATAACATTTAATAAATTTAATAGAAAAATGAACCATGAACTCATTTTATCTTTTTTTTTCAACCTCTTGCCAATTTTCAGACTTCACAGTTCTTATGTTACTCCTTCAGTTACTGTCAAACTATCCTGCTACGTTATTCCTGCGCTTTACACCCACAAGTTAGGAATCACCTATAATTATTTGTTATTTTTCTGGGAACATTTGCGTCTGTAAGTCTCCCAAGAACTCCTGACTCACTGTTTGGTTACTGTTACGGATGTGTACTCTTCTCCGCTCTGTGCGTACTTTTCACCTTGACTCACAGTGTTTTCTGGGTAATGTGAGGATCATTGTTGGTCAAAGCAATGACAAAGCACTCCTGAGCTGCAGTTAATGTTAACAATACCAGTTTATTTAATGATCACACAAATCTTATTCCCTGCAACATTTTGACAATATGTTAATTTCACTTGGCAATTATTTAATTGAAGTTCAAGGTGCAACAGTTATAATTTATTGTAGTACAAAGTACAAGAAAAGTATTCAAACAGGTAGGTTATTACCTAAGAAACTCAGAAAGTGCAATTCAGATTAAAGTGATTCTTTCATTGTGAAAATATAATCATTTTATATTTACAGTTTGCATTCAAATGTCACATTTGTGATTTTTAAGCAGAAATTCAATGGATGTATGCTCTGATGAAGGTCTGACAGACGAAAGCTCAGAATAAAGTGGAATACTGCATAGATCTAAGTGTGCGGATATCTTTTCTACCATTTTTGGACTCATTGATTTTTCCAGCACCTTAGCAAAGATTAAGACAGGTTGAGCGGTTGTCATCCTGCGTAAGCAGAAATTCAATACAATGTAGATTTAAAATGAAATCTAAAAGAGTTGCAACTCACATGTGAGTAAATCAGGATGATAGAAACACGTTTCTATGATTGGAAAAAACAGAGCAGAGCAGTTTTGTATTTTTCATATAAATACTTGTAAAGACATAGACATTCATACAAACCTCGAAACATAAAAACAATACCTTTTTCACAATACTGCATTGACACTTGCATCAATAAATGGAGTAACAAACAGATTGGTGCATCCACTGTTGGTCAGAAATTACTTATATAAGCTCTTAAGGAACACTGTGCTCAACTACTGGTCTGACTACATTCCACTAAAACACTCACCTATACTGTACAACGCTATTTCAAGTGTGCATTTTTGTTTGTACGTCCTGTAATTCAAGTTTGTACATGTCTGAGCACATGTTTAAATGCACTTCTGTAGACCTACAGACACACTGATTATACTGTAGCTAAAGACGTATTTCAGTGTCATGGATCAGTCATCAGTCATGGATAGAGGCGAAGTCCCGCCCCTTCCGGTGGACCACCATGGGACCTTATTTTGGAAAAAATATTAACGGTAGTCAACGGCGAGACAAATCATTTTTTGATCCCGTTTGAATTGCTCCATGAATCACACATATGATGTTCGTCAATATAAAAGATAATTTTGCCTCAATTTCCGCCTCATAAACCCTTTCTCTAAAATATCAGATTACACTATCAACTGGTCTAAATCCACCATTCTCCCACTCAGCCCTAATAGTTGGGATGTGGCAGTTCCAACACCAGTTACCTCTCTGCGCACTGGTAATATCACATACTTAGGAATCAAGGCTGTCAGAGTTAGTCCATCTCAACTTCAACACACTTCTCAAAACAGTAGAGGACAACCTTCAAAGTTGGATGATTCTAACAATATCCCTCATAGGCAGAATCGCATCTATCAAAATGACCATATTACCAATGATAAATGAACTATTTTCAATGATCCCAATCAAGCCCACACCCTACTGGTTCAAATCCCTAGACTCCTATAATTTCAAAATTCTACCGGAAAAACAAGACACCTAGAATCAAACTACCCACTTTACAAAAGCCCAAAGCTCAAGGAGGTCTGGAAGCACCAAACATTCTCCATTACTTCATTGCCCACCAACTCCAATACATTCACAAAATGGACCAATCCCAACCAATCTGACAACTCCTGGGCAGACATAGAGCAAACATTATGTAAAGACATCCATATTTCAGACTTACCCTTCATCAGCCGCTCCATCACACACCATCCGTGTTTCAAAACCCTACCATAGCTACAACTCTGACAGCCTGGTGGAAATTTCACCAAATAACTAACACCACAATCTCACCTAACAAGCACACTCCGATCTGAAACAATCCTGACTTTTTAATCAACAGAAAACCTCATCATGGATCAGTAAAGATATAATTTCCTTTTTTGGTCCAGAAGTACGATAAAAATCATCTATTCAGGCCAAAATCAACAACAACTCAGATCTTCCTCCACCAGCATCAGAATTGTTTAACATCACTTCCAGAAAAAAAACTACTATCTAAAATAAACAAGATAAATTCCTAACAATATCCATCCCTTCAAAAAAAAGGGAACAAGATTTACAGATTATCCCCGGTGCCGACTTCTGGACCAAAATTTGCCAAATATATCTTCTCTATATCCACCAACACAAACATACAACTCATCCAATACAAGATTATTCACAGAGTACACTACACGGTTAAAAAGAATGTTTCAAATGGGTTTCACAGAATCAGAAATTTGTCCGCACTGCACACAAAACACCACAGACACATATATGCTTGCCACATGGGACTGCACACCAATCAAACAATTCTGGCGGGACATCACTGACAACCTCTCTCTCCTTCTGGGCTGCCACATCCTACTCTCCCCTTCGCTCTGTTTACTGGGAGACGTATCCAACATTAACCTCAACAACACATCCAGCAGAATACTCTCCATAGCCCTAACCATCGCCAAGAAAACTATCCTCGTGAATTGGAAATCAAGACACAAAAACAATATTACACTTTGGAAAAATCTATTAATCGAATACATATCAATGGAAAAACTATCTGCCTCCATAAAAAAAAAAAAACGCAGACTTTGACATAATCTGGAATCCATTCACCGACACCCTTAATTCATAATTTCCTCAGCGACTTCACTCATCATGTCTTTTTGCCTGTCAACCATCCACAATAAACATACACCCTGTCACCCACAGGCACGCATGTCTGCCATCACACGTGTGTCATGATTCCTACACATTTTTTATCTGACATACACATGCAGGCATCCTACACATCCACACTCTGCCCCTCATCAGCTCCCCAGCCTCCCTCTATTTATTTTTTTATTTTTATTATGTATATACGGAGTTTACTGTTCTTCTGTTCCCTTTTTTTAGAGACTTTCACTTTTTTTTTAATATTAGATCACTATTTTGTTCATCTATATGGACATTTATTATAATTGCTATTAGTAATTAGTAAGACGAGAGATGTAGTTCACTGAGCAGTTTCACACAAAACTTAATGATACTACGACAAACTGAGACTTTCTTCACATGTAAAATTATGTTTTAAATTGTCAAACATCATATGTGTGATACATGGCGCAATTCAAACGGGATCAAAAAATTATTTGTCTCTTGTCGTTGACTACCGTACATATTTTTTTCGAAATAATGTCCCATGGGGTCCACCGGAAAGGGCCAGACTTCGCCTCTCTATACACAGTAAGTGTAAATATGGTAAATTATTACCATTTCCAACCACTATACAAAGGGGCTGATTAGATTCCAAATGTCTTCCTGGCATCTTAAAAATATTTAAATATCAGGGTGTAAACAGACCTTAAAGTCTGATTTAAATTCTTTAAAAATGTTCCTGGAGCTAGAATAAGAACATCTGAACCTCAGCATCTGCAGCAGAAACCTGCCAGAAGCTCTTAGGAGCTGCTGCTGGTTTCTTCAGAGTCGGCAGCAGGTGGAATATCAACCACGACCATAGTGAGGCCTTCAGGGGACGGGATGGAGGGAGGAATCTTATCTGGTGACATCAGTTCAGTGTTGAAGGAGCCTTGCAGGTCCATGTTGAAACAAAGCACTCCAGACAGCAGCTGCCTCTTGTACTGGTCGAGACGCATGAAGACATCCTGGACTGAAGAACTGCTCCCATTCACCCAGTTGGGAAACAGGCCGGTGGAGCTGATCTGGGATTGAAGGGACTGGTAGTGGTGCAGCTCCAGCTGCCAGGACAACCTAGAGTAACAAGTGGAGCCAGCAGTAACTGTTTGACTTCTTGTTATTAAAGGGTGACTTCAGTATTTCTCAACCTGGACCCTATTTCTCATATCTTTGTGTCTATGCGACTAATGGGGACAAAGATTTTTGAGATTGGTCCAGTATTGAGGGATAATGCAGCAACCGGCAACTCCCTGGAGGAGACCAAAACCAGAGAGAGAATATTGGACTTACATTCATCAGGTGGCCACAAACACGACTCAACAAATTAATGATAATGTTGCTCTGTGTCTGCTGGATGTGTAAATATAACCAACTGTTTGCTCACAAGTTCAACTTATCAACTTGATGATATGTCAATGTTGTGTTCACAACTTGTTTTTGCTGCCCCAAAGTGACCAACCATGTTCACATACTGTAGATAGCAGCTAGATCAATCACGGAGCATATTATAGATATATGGATGTTTAATGTATTCTGGCATGATTAGAGGTCAAAAGTTGCTTTAAAAAGACAAATTAACTGCAGTCTTTGTAAACATATGGCTGAAAATGTAAGTTATATGTCTGTGTAACTGTACTGTCACCTACCTGGCAGATACATGCTGGGAAATGCTTTTGGAGGCCTGGCGAAGAACATGCTGTAGGACTTTTAATATCTGCTCTCGAATCCATCCCACATCCTCTCGCACATCTGGCAGCCACTCCAGAAGTCTACACACGGGACATGTTGGATATGTCAGTCCAGTATTTTAATGTCTTAATGGCCAACAGTGTTACTGTTACAGGAGAGCCAGTTCCACTAATCAAGACAAACTTTCTAAAAATTCTACTCAAAATAGTGCAATGACTTTTGCTGTACACAACTACACATATAAAACCCACGTAGTCATACAGAAGTAGTAGTACTGTACTGTACTGTAGTACTATTCACATCAAATAAGGAGGGAATAGGACCAGATGTAATTAAGTCCAACGATACCTGAGAGTTAAGGACATAGCGGACTCCAGAGGGAGAGTGTAGGGGAGCATCATGACTGAGGCCATCCTGACAGGAAGCAGGTTGCTTAGCGACTGCGTCAGGCTCCTCCTCTCCATGCAGGCCTCAACTAGAGCTGCAGAGGGAGGCAAAGAGGACCACAACGCTTACCACAAACTATTCACAGAATTAACCTGCTTTATGCAGCACTATTCATGAGCCAAACAGGAGAGATACAGTATGTTAAAACGTGTATATCAAATTAAAAATGTCAGCACAGTGAGCACAACAGTCTTTCATGTAAGCAAATGCAGTATTTCTCGCACTGATATACTGAAGTTGTGCTCTAGTCCAATCCATGTTTGAAAAGAGAAATACTATCCAATGGAAAGTGGGTCAAAAACATTACCCATAATATGCGAGACAGTACTGTTCCAGTACCAACTAATTTGTATACATTACCTCATAGGACCATACTTTACATTAACTGACCATTTCATAGTGTTCTGAATGTTTTATATATTTATCTGATTCCTACCATCCAGGCAGCCACTGGTTCTGTAACATTACCTTTGCATTTGTAATACGGCACCAACTCTTCAAATCAATCTGTCCTTTCAATTGTATTTCTTTCTTTCTTTCATTTACTCAAACAAGTTGTAAGTGTGTTACTTTTTACATGGAAATGAATGGAAACTAATTCCTGCCTACAAAGTAGAAGAAATACCTTTCACAACTCTAAACCACTACAGCATGCTGTGGATGTAGTCACTGATGGTGTCAGTGGTGGTATAAAGTACAAGTAATTCATAGCATTGCTGTCCTTGTACCATTTATCTCCAAATTTGAATGAATAACCATTGTTTCAAAGAAGGAATTGGTTAAAAGATGATTGACGATTGATGATTGATGATTGATGACTTAATTAACTCCAAATGGAAGGATCGTGTAAATGTAATATATGGAATGGAGAAAATAACCATGAGAATTGGAAATTAAGTTCATATCTTTGAAGTAAGTTGGGAAAAATGGGTGAGGTACAACATTTCTAATGATGCCTCGGTTAGATATGACAACTAAGATGATTGCATGTGCGTACTATGCCACCCGGTTGTTGTCTGGTGTTTGTAATGCATCCTCTGTCAACGATATCCTATTAATTGATATTAATGTAATCAGTTATTTTATTTTATTATATTTTTCTCTCTTATTTATTTATGTATTTATTTTTATTATTATTTAACATTATGTTTCAACATTTTATTTTATTTGTTTCGTTGATTATTATTTTATTTTATCTTATTTTTTTATATCATTCTGTTTAACCATATGCTCTGTAATTATATTAATTCTTAAAATGCCAATTAAAAAAAAAAAAAACAATAACCATTGTTAATAGGTTGAAGAAATTTTCCTATTTCCAAAGATAATAGTATATACCCATAAAAACCCAGTGGTTTATCTGAAAAATGCATTTTCACGAAGCTAAAGCAGGGCTGTTTTTCTCAGCCCATGAAAAGCTGAGTAGGCTAGACATGAAGCCACAACTATATACATTTGTTCTCCTATAATCTGTTACCTTTGTGCAGGGTGGGTGGAAGGTGTTCGATGATATGCTCCTCTATTGAGGAACTGTAATCAACCATCTCTGCTCCCACATGTGGCTTTTCCTCCACTTCCTCACTTTTATTGTCCTCCTTCTCGTCATCATTATATTCCTCATTTTCTTCGCCGCAAGCCAGCAGGGGCCGGTCTCTGTGAGGCCCGTTGAAATTAAGCAATCCTGCAAACAGAAGCAAAATGTATGTATGAAATTATTCTTTTTTCTCATCTGTGATCGATGGTGAGGTAATTAGTTAGCTGCTAGTTAGATTGACTACAAAAACTTAATTACTCCTCAATCCAATTTCAACATACACAATTAGTTTGAATGACAAATACTGCATGGAGAAATGTGAAATCACAGACCTTAAATTAGTCATTTTTACTACAATAAATACTCTAAATGTGAGTGTGATATTTTGATGCAACTAACGTAGTTAAGAGTGATAAAAGAGAGTAAATATGACCTCTAGAATTTATCATCTGGACAGATTTTTACTGGAGTTGTGTTTGCAGTAAATATGTGTTTGGTAATTTTGTCTGAAACTATGTTGTTAGTTGCTGAACATCACGGCACTAAGAAGCTAAGTGTTTTAGCATCTTCCCTCCACTTACATGAAGCGGTTAGCATTAGCTTTGCTACACTGTTAGCAGTGCACTGTTTTCCCATGGGGGAGACGATTGGTGAGATAAGCATATCGATCATCTTTCTCCTAAATATGATAGATTTATTATGTAATTAATGTCCTTGCTAAGCTACGCCTAACTGCAACCCAGTAACAGGGAAGGGAGAGAGACGTATTCTTAAGAGTTACATAGCTATGTCAAATGCTATGTTCTTATACTTTTTAGGTGTTTACTATATGCACATTAGATCCCACATAACATACTGAAGAGCTAATTATGGATTTGCCTTTCCAGGGGCTTTAAATTATTCAACTAGTTTATAATAATCAAAACATTCTGTAATACCATGTTGATTGTGTGCTTACAAATTGCCAAAGACATAAACAAGCAAAGACAGTCTATTGATTTGGTGACGTGTGGTCACAGGAAGCAACTCGTTCTGATAGCATATCAGGACGATACTGTGTCAAAAAAATCAATCAGGCTTGTTGTTACTGACCCGATTATTTTAAACAGAGCATAACATGATGAAGAGAAAGAACTGTTTCTTACCATTCCTCTTTAAAAAGTGCAGCGCGTCTTTATATCCCTGCTTACACATGGTCTTCATAACCTGCACTCCAAAACAAACACATACAAGTCCACTGAGTTCACTCCTGTTCAATGAATCTGTAGGTGTGTGTTTGTATGTATGTGTGTGTGTGTGTATCAAGAAGGTTGTAATCAGGTGACCTACCATTGGGTCTGGAGGGAAAAGTGCCTTGGAGACTCTGTAGAGGTTGGTGAGAGTGAACTGGATGCTGGTGTTGGTGAACCGCAGCTCATGTATGTTGGTGGAGGTGTCTCGAGGGCAGATGTCGCTCTCTCCGGAGAACGGGGACACAGTGATGGTATTTTTCAGCTCAGACTGAGGCAGGTTGTCTGAGATTCCTCCGTCGACATATCGCTGAATGATAAAAGATAAATATTAGCATCAGGACAAACAGAAACAGATCACGGATTGCAGGATCTCTTCAAAAATGTTGATTTTAAATCATATTTAGCCACAGAGAAATCACCACACAGGATGTGATAATAGTGATGTGACATCATATTACAGGTCGACCGATAGCGGATTTTTAAAGGCCGATATAGTAACGATAGTTTAGAGCAGGAAAAATCCGATAGCTGATTAATCGGCCAATATCTTTTTTACTTCTGCAGCAGCTTAGTCGGCTACTATTGCATACGCCGTTTTTAATATATCAGTTTTTTGTCACTCTCAGAGAACAACGTTGCTGGGGAGAGAGACGTCTGGAAATCCCTGGATGGATGGATGGATGGATGGATATTTCCGGGGTAAGGAGGATCCTTAAGTGTGCGATTTCATTTAATTTCATGAATGGATGGTTATGTGACTCGATTATTTGGAAGAGAGAACGCCAAATTGGTACAATAACCAAGTTAAAGTAACAGTGAATGATTTCTTTTCCTCCCTGTCTGCCTGTCTTGTATCTGGGACAAAAAGCTGATAGTGTTGTGTTATATATTCAAGAGATAATTTTCTTTCTCCCCCTCTACCTTGACTTTGTGTACGGAGCCCCCAAATGCAGAACGGTGATGTACATCCCAGTGTGACTGATGCTGGCTGTGTTGCCATCGGCCACTATCAGAGCCCAGTTCCGCAAATAACGATAGTTTGTAAAACTTCCTATTGATGTGTCTACCTCTACTCTATCACATCCTGTGTATTGGGTTAATATTTGTTTTTACTGAAGCTGGTGAACTTTTAAACTTCGAGGTGGGAGGGATGATGTGTGTGTCAACAGACCAGAGTGACATAACTTTTCTGAATTTGAGCTACTGAGAGTTGGAGAGGACAAAACAACATTAAAGCCTGAGCCAACATCTGGCTCTGCCACTCTCACATTTTGGCCCTGCACACAGGCACATGTAAGCTCTTAAAACCCGTCACAAAGGCCACAGAGGGAGGGTGGGAGCGCTGCTATTGCTCAATGATATTTCCTAGAAGACCTTTGCTCTAGAAACATGTCCGGCAAAAAGTTCTGCTTTCCGATTTAGTTGTGAGATCTCTGATAAACACTAACTCCTGAGTGAGTCTGTAATCATTGTTTCCACACACAAAACAAACATATTCTTGAGGAAGGGAGGCCTCTGACGGGGGGCAGTTATAGATGAAGAAAGTGCCGAATGTAACAACAACAAAACACAATGAGAGGAAATACAGTACATGCAGCCTGGTAGACTGGTTTTTACACATCTCCAAAGGCAATACCTAACGCGCAGTTCTTCTAAAAATCAATGAAAGTAATTAAGTTAATTTCTTTTCATCAGACCAAATATAGGATATCGACAAACAGTGTGCACACATGTTGAATAATATTGAATCTACTCACCACTCCTTGCAGTGTGGGAGGAATGAGGCCACAATAAACTGGGATGTAGGCACTGCAGACACATGCCTGGTTAACAAATGAGATAATAAAGAATAAGAGTTGTTGGAGGTGGAATTAAAGCTGGGTGATGTAGTGATATATTGGTATTACTGTGTAAAACTATACTAGTTAGAGGGCTGGGCAATATGAAAATCTTCTATCCCAATATAGGTAATTTCATATCTCGATAACGATATATATCACGATATAACATGTTTTCTGTTAAGTCAAAAATAAATAGTCTATATGAAATAACCACATGGTAAAGCCTATTTCTGAAAATGCCTATGTGCTCGACAAATGGAAAGTACTGAGTATTTTCTCATTTAATTAAGAATTTTAGTGCAAAATGAACAAGTGAAATTATAGACAAAAAAATAAATAAATATTTCCTGCTATTCACCGTTTGTTAATCGCATTGGACGGAGTGGTAATGTAAAGTGTGATGTAAAAACAAAACCACAATCTTCAAATGATATTCCCTCAAAATATTTCACTACAGCTTTTCTGAGAAATTTTTCAAGTTTGGATGTGCATGTTGTTATCAATTTAGACGAAGTGATTGTGTATCACGACATCTCGATATATAATTTCATCACGATATGATTCCACTGAAAGACGTTAAATTATCATATTGAACTATTGCCCAGCCCTAACTAGTTATCACAATGTCATGATGTCACGATTAATCGATTCAACTATTAAATTAATTGGCAACTATTTTGATAATCGATTAATCCGTTTGAGTCATTTTCTAAGAAAAAAAGTCAAAATTCTATGATTTCAGCTTCTTAGGTGTAAATGTGAATATTTTCTGGTTTCTTTACTCCTCTACGACAGTAAACTGAATATCTTTAAGTTGTGGACAAAACAAGACATTTGAAGACGTCATCTTGGGCTTTGGGAAACACTGATTGACATTTTCACCATTTTATAGACCAAACTGCTAAAAGATTAATCGAGAAAATAATCAAGAGATAAATTGACAATGACAACAATCGTTAGTTGCGGCCCTAGATTAATCTGCAGATTATTTTTTCAATTAATGGATTAATTAATTTGTCTGTAAAATTAGTGAAAGGTGTAATAATTTTCCAGAGCCCAAGGTGACGTCTTCAAATGTTTTCAATGATATAGACGAGAAAAACAGCAAATCCTCACATTTGAGAAGCTGAAACCAGAGAGTGTTTGTCTCTTGACTTAATTGATCAATCGATTAATCGTTTCAGCTCTAAAATCAACAGTCATATCAACATCACTTATGATCATTTCTCAGAATGTGCCTCTGTGTAAATGGCTTCTGAAACCACACATGGGCATTCCCAAATAATGTCACTATTAAATCAGCTGTATCCTAACATCTGGTTTCATTAATATCAGCCAACAAAATATTGAGAGAAATAAACTCAGACTCGATGCCCACCTGCACCAGCTCCTCCTTGTCGTTGAAGTGCGACACCAGGACGTTTTCTCCATCTGTCACTCGGGTCAGAGAGATTCCCAACCGCCCGTTGGCGAAATGGTGGCTGTCAGCTGGCAGAGTGCGGCGCAGCATGAAACGCACAATCTTCACCAGGTTAAAGGAAGGATGCATGGGTCCGAGGAATCGCTTCCTCGCCTCTTTGGCAACATCGATGATATTTGCACCAGTCTCTCCTGTCAAGACATTAAGACATTGTTACTGAAAATGATTAGATAAAGATAAGAGGAGGTTTGGGGATGAATAAAGTTCTTCATGCAACTGTACTTTGTCTCCATTATAAAATCAGGAATTGTAGCTTCAATCGAGTATATTTTTGATTAAATATTGTGCTCAACTTTATTTGGAAAAGCAAGAATTACAGAATAGCCTACAGTTATTCTGTTACAGAACAATCAGGAGGATTTTCTGTTTCCCTTTAAGAAAAAGATAGTTATTATCACATTGAAGAGCACCGCTGACCTGTAAAGGGCTTAGTTCGTGTGGCATATTCATTTTGACTGGTTATGATCAGGATGCCATATTGGGTCCTTTGACAGTGGTTTATGTAACCAACAGTGGTGGAAAGTAAATTTTGAGGTACTTTACTTGAGTATTTTCCATTTTATGCTACTTTATTATTTTTCTCTGCTACAAATCAGAAGGAAATGTTATTCTTTTACTACACTACTTTTATCTGACAGTTACAGTTACTTTGCAGATGAACATATAAAACATGTTACACTGTTAAACTACTGTTGAGTAGTTTAACAGTGTAACATGTTTTATATGTTCATCTGCAAAGTAACTGCAACTGTCAGATAAAAGTAGTGTAGTAAAAGAATAACATTTCTTCATGCAACTTTTCTTCATCGGCTACATTATATATAGCCTATATAATGTAGTTAAAAGGGATCCACCTCATCAAGCTACAACATTAAAATGCTGCTTATATGTTATTGCAACACAAGTAAGCCAATGCTATAGTATCTGCAGCAGATAACATTATACCACTGTAATAGGGGCAATTTTGCATAATAATAGAGTAACGTTACAACCAATACTTGACGATTTGGTGGTAATGCTGAGTATGTTTACAGTGTACTTAACATAGCCTATCTTCAAAAAAAGCTTCCTTTACTTCAGCAGTTTACAGCATAAGCATTTTAAACTTAATACTTGCGTTTAGCATCCTAGTTGCCTTTTTTTTTTTAACAGCATCCTTTCCACCTCCTGGACATGTTTAAACACCCAAAAGAAACTTACCCAGACAGACTCCAGTGACCAGAGCAGTGGCAGTGAGAGCACCAGCTGATGCTCCATAGATGTGTCTGGCGTTTTGCACCAGAAAAGGAGCGTGTTCCTGCAGACAGCTGGCCACACCGATGTGGTAGATACCGAGGAAGCCGCAACCTGCAAACGAGATGTTCCACGGCGAGTCTAGAGGAAACATACCGTCCGCAGCTGTGTTTGGGCTGTAAGGTCGCTTAGACAAAGTTCACACTGAGATATTAAAGGCTACAAATAACTAAAAGCTGACCGGCGTTCATATGTTATCAATGGCACCTCTCTACATGCTGTCCCTTTAAGTCAATGGACTTTGTCTGCTAACTGTTTTTATATTATTATTTGACAATACACGAACTCCCTTATGCTGCAGCTAAACTCTGTTGTGATTAAAAAACATCCCCTGAGCTAGTTAAATAGCTGGCAAAAGTTACGTGGTGACCTCATGGGTGAGCCTTGGGGAGTTGTTGTTATTTCACGCACTTGGGAGGAGGGCTCGGAGTAAACCGGTTCGTCCAATCACAATCGACACCGCAAAGCAGAGGGACCAATCAACATTTAGGTGTGGATTAGGAGGAGGGCTTTGAGTAAACCGGCTTGTGCAATCACAATCGACAACGCACAGCAAAGTGACCAATCACGATTTAGACTGTTGATGAAATGATCAATCACAATCCACACCGCTGTAACACGGTGAGGTCAATGAGCGGGCACCCAGTTCTCTGACAGCTGTCAAATGTTTGTCCCCAGTTGGAACAACAGGCGTTTTGTCCTTTCTAAATTTATCTAGTGTTTATATGTTTTGTCTGTTCATATCAACTATGCTATATTGGGACTTTCTTTTAGTTGTTATCAGTTGGAAGAATGTGTATTGATTTCCGACTGTGCAATATGAACCTATTGTTTACAATCGATTAAAGCAAACCTGCGAGATTGCGCACTAATGGTTCTTGTTTATTTGTGATAATGGTAATTTTACACAATAACAAACACTTCCAAGGTTTTTCAAGAGAGGGCCTGAACATCATCTTAGTTTTGAAAAAACGTGTCCTAATAATATGGATGTACACATTTGGTTTGTTTTGCAACGTCCTCCTTAGAAAATAGTACAAGGTCGTAGAGTTTCACAATAAATAGTAATGAAATCACAGATCTCTTGCATTTGAAGTGAACTGTTTTTCACACTTCGTTGAAAAAACTATTCGCAGAATTAGGATGCAAATAGTTCATTTTGATGGGCACTGTTTCAAGTTCTGTTTAGGACATAATTCCTTAGAGAACATGTCCAATTGTGAAACCACCATCATCTAGGGTTCATTGTGTTAAAAAAGTAGCCTATATTCCTACTCTATCATGTGTGGGGTGCCAACTGTCCCAGGGCCCCAAAAGTCTCCGGTTCCTGGGGTAGGTTGGGTGTGTCGTTGGGGTCAAAAGGGGCATAACAGCATTTTATCCCCTTGGTCAACCAAACAGGTTAATCCGTCCATTCTGGAAATAATGCAGTTCAGATTGAAACAGTCTGCTGCATCAATAATAACAACAAAAACCATCAAGGTTACATAATCTATTAAAAATAATAAAACATTTTGATCATTTTTTAAATGCTGATGACAATTTATGACGGCTGTACGAGCCTGTACTGGGAGGTTGAGGAGAATTTTGTTATTGTACCAAAATTAGCTCTTTGAACCACTGTCTCCCTTTGGCACAGTGTATCTGAATTAAAAAAGAATATTTTACAAAAGTAAATGGTTTACACAACAGAGATGAACTTTTGACACAATTTCTTTGCCAATATGCGGTGCAGTTTGTAGGCTTCTTAAGGGTTATGAGATAAAGACGAGATGTGTCACCCTTTTAAGGTAGAATGATATAATTTGCAAAGTAGGTCTTCCATAGATAATAGCTGGTCCTCTCTCTAGGATCCATGGTGGAAAGAGGGTTGTGTTGCTCTGGCTCTATCTATTTGGCGTGGCGAGGAGGTCGTGTTGCTCTGTCTCTATCTATTTGGCATGGGGAGGAGGTTTTGTTGCTCTGGCTCATCTATTTGGCGTGGCGTGGAAGTCGTCTTGCTCTGGCTCATCTATTTGGCGGGGTGAGGAGGTCGTGTTGCTCTGGCTCTATCTATTTGGCGTGGCGAGGAGGTTGTGTTGCTCTGGCTCTATCTATTCGGCATGGCGAGGAGGTTGTGTTGCTCTGGCTCTATCTGTTTGGCAACGCCAGGAAGCTGCTTGACATCCTCCTGGATCCACCTTCTCACATATGTTCACATTATATGTATTATTTTTTGTCATATGGATTGTCTATGTTTTTTTTTCATTATGTTGTTACTCTGTACACATGACATCTGTTGCATGTCTGTCCATCCTGGAAGGGGGATCCCTTCTCTGTTGCTCTTCCTGAGGTTTCTTCCATTTTTTCTTTTTTCCCTGTTAAAAGGGTTTTTGGGGGGAGTTTTTCCTTATCAGATGAGAGGGTCGCACTTTACAGGACAGAGGGTGTCCTATCCTGTACAGATTGTAAAGCCCCCTGAGGCACATTTGTGATTTGTGATTTTGGGCTATACAAATAAAATTGACTTGACTTGAGATTTTATCTTACTTCAGTCTAAATTCAAATGATGTATTATAAGACTAAAATAAAAAAAAAAAATGAATTTCCTCATTCTATCTTTGAATGATTAATTAATTATTGAATGTTCAAAAGGAATTGCAAAAATAAAAAAAATAAAAATACTTTTGTATACATTTTTTGTTGTCTACCTATCATACTAAAAAAATGAGACATTTCTGTGTTTGTGTGACGAATTATCTGTTATAAAATTCAACATTTAACTAATGATAAATAGACCCATGCTTTAGCGACGAAAGCATAACAAGCACTATTACTAGTACTGCTCTTTACAAAGCTGTTAACATTTTTAATTTAGTATAATTAAGATAAGATAAGATAAGATAAGATGAACCTTTATTAATCCCCTTGGGGAAATTCAGGTGTCAAAGCAGCAAGGCAAAAGACAGGTACAAGTGTACAAGAATTATAAAAACAATAAACAATAAAATAGAAGTACAGAATATACAGAATATACATGGTGAGTAGATATGGTATTTATCGTCCGTCAATAAAAAATGTACTGTACAATAAATAGATCTATATGTACAGTTTTGGTTTAAAGTGCACCAGTGGATAAAAAGAGGTGGTTGTTGTTGATAGTGCAATTAGTGCAGATAGACCAGATAGCCCAGATAGTGTGTGTTTGGGGTTTAAAGTCCTCGCAGTTCTCGTGTGGGGGTCAGCCTTGGTTGTGGAGCCTGATGGCTACCAGACAGAAGGACTGACCCAGGCGCTTTGTGTTGTGCCGAGGGGGGATCAGTCTGTGACTGAAGGTGCTCCTCATCATGGCTAGCTCTTCATAGAGGGGGTGGGAGGGGTTCTCCAGGATGGCGTCCAGCTTCCTCCTCATCCTCCCCTCTGCCACTACCTCCAGATTGTCCAGTTCGGAGCCAACCACGGAGCTAGCCTTCCTCACCAGCCTGTTCAGTTTGTTTGTGTCCCTTGTGGTGGTATTTCCCCCCCAACACGCCACAGCAAAAAAGAGGACGCTGGCTACCACAGACTGTTAGAACATCTGCAGCAGCCTGTTGCAGACATTAAAGGACCTGAGCCTCCTCAGGAAGAACAGTTTGCATAAATCATATTTTCTTTAATAGATACAATTTTATATTTCTTCAGTCTAAATTCATATGATGAAATTCATATGATGAATTTAGACTAAAACTAAAATAAAAAATAATGAATTTCCTCATTATATCTTTAAATGATGAATCAATTATTGAATGTTCATAAGGAATTGCAAAAATTATTTAAGAAAAGACTTTTAAATTCATTTTCTGTTGTCTGTCTATCATACCAAAAAAAAAAAAATTAAAAGACATTTTTTTGTGTTTGTGTGATGAATTATCTGTTATAAAATTCAACATTTAACTAATGATAAATAGACCAATGCTTTAGCAGTTAAAAAAATAACAAGCGCTATTACCAACTAAGCTGTAAACGTTTGATTTTAATATAATTGTTTACAGCGTGAGCCATGTGCAAATAATGTATGTATTGATCATGTTCACAAGACACTACAGTACCTTAATACAGCAGCAGAGCAGACTGAACGGCGCCGCCCGCTGGACGAGCCGGTACTGACAGCGAGTGCTTCACGTTGACACATCTGTCCCGCCCTCAGTTGAAACTTTGGCGGCGCCAGCATCAAGGCGCTCGGTTTTAGACACAGCAACAACCGGAGAGGCGGGGCTCCTTACTGTTTAGACCAGGGGTCAGCAACCTGCTGCTCTGGAGCCACATGAGGCTCTTTAGCTCCTCTCCAGTGGCTCCCTGTGGATTTTTAAAAATGGAAATGAATAACTGTTTTGTGTTTACATTTTCATCTTATTTATCATTGTTGTAGGCCTATGGTACGACGGTACGACTGAGTAGTAGGGCCACATTGAGGAAAAAATAAAAAATAAAGTCATAATATTATGAGAATAAAGTCAGAGGTTTAAGAGAAAAAAGTCGTAGTATTACCAGAATAAAGTCATAATATTATAAAGTAGTAATTTACGTGTAATTTTCTTTTTTTCTCGTAAAGTTAGGACTTTATTCTCGTAATATTACGACTTTTTTCTCGTAAAGTTACTACTTTATTCTCGTAATATTACGACTTTCACTTGTAAAGTTATGACTTTATTCTGGAAATCTCAGATGTTTTTTCCCTCAATTTATATACTATATACTTAGACTATAAACTGTGTTACCTTCATCACAATGATCAAATGTTTTGCGGCTCCAGACAGATTTTTATTTTTTATTTGCCTAAAATGGCTCTTTTGATAGTAAAGGTTGCTGACCCCTGGTTTAGAACGATACAGACGGTTAGACTCCTCCCGTCTCCCGTCGGTGGACGATGTACATAAAAACGAACGACCTGCTGTGACTCACTGCTCTTTCTTCAAAAACATTGTCGGACTTAAGGAAGTAAGAAAGCAGAGAGGGGACCGAGAGACAAACAGGTTAACACAGAGACTCATGTTACACATTATTTAGTAAATGACACAACATTAGCTACTAAGTAGCTTTAGAAACGGAACATAAAGGTCACTAAAGTAGCCACAGAGGGCGTCGGATATGTACTTTTTAGCTAATATTCAGGTAAATAGTGGCGAGCTAATAGCTAACATCACTGTCACTGTTACACCACTAGGCAAACATGTCTAGTAAAATATTCCTCTTCGTTTTTCATGACAGTTATTTAGCTCTATCTGACTTTAAAGGACGTATGTAATAGTGTCATGAGTAATGTTACAGACACATAATGCTAATAATGAAACCTCGGACCAGTACTGGACTAGTAGGAAACTGTTAGCCAATGGAGAGAAGCAGCGAGGAAGGAGCAGCTACTGATGAAGAGGATGGAGACCAGGCAGCCGGTTGGATTGTGAAGCCAGGCAGGTCAGAGGATGAAGAAGTACCAGACCCATCAACGGCCATTTCGGCTCTGAGGCTGTGCAGACAACTGGATGTGTACCAGGATCAGGAGAAATCAGAGAGGGAGACTGGACCGACCGTATCCAGTGGTGTGATGTCTGAGAGTCGAGCTGAGCCAGAGAGGGATGCTCCCTCCGTGTCTCCCCTCAGCCTCACGGACACCTGTGGTCCCTCTATATCAAGCCTCTCCTCCTCCTCCTCCTCTTACTTCTCCACCCATCATCACGCCAATTCTCCCTCATCTTCCTCTTCCTCTGTCTTGTCTCTGACTCCACCCTTGCCTCCCTCTGTGGAGCTCCCAGCTTTGTTGACAGATACGAGGCTGACCCTGGATGTGTACCCGGGAGGAGCAGCTGCACTGCCTCTGCTTTGGGGGTCCGTCCCAGGGCAGCTGAGGGGCCTCCGGTACCTGAGACTGGGCTCTGAGGATATGCCGGGCCTGGATGGTGCACTGGGCGTCCTACCCCGTCTGACAGCGCTGCGTTCACTGGCTGTTCGGGGTACTTTTGTCATTCGTTTCATGTGGTGTCAGTTGTTTGTTAGCATAGATGGTTAAATGGCTTTTTCATTGTTTTCTTACATACAAAAGTAGATACAGTAAATACTGTGTTAATGCATTATAACATGGGTGTCATTCTCTTGTATTTTTCCTTCCTTTTGCTCCAATCTTTCTGCTTCTAATTGGTCTTTTCTTTCTAATTCAAGGACACTGTTTTCATGACTCGCAAGGTGACCCGCTGCCTGGCCTCCTCACCACTTTGCCCACATCTGTTTCCTCCCTTTCTCATCTGGTGCACCTGGATCTCTCCTTCAACCAGCTCTCCTCTCTGCCCTCTTGCCTCCTCAGCTTGCCTGTGCTATCCTCTTTGCTCCTCTGTCACAACCACCTCTCAGCTTTGCCTGCCGACATAGGCCAGCTGTCCTCCCTCACCTACCTCTCCCTCCTGGGGAACGAGCTGGTCTCTCTTCCCCCGAGTCTGGGTCAGCTGAAAGCCCTACAGACACTGGATGTTTCGTATAACCTCCTTCAGCAGCTACCTGATGAAATTGGTTCTCTGGAGGAGCTTGTTAAGCTGGAATTGTCCCACAACAAGCTGAAGCAGCTACCAGAGAGCATGGGTAAGGGTATATGGGTAAGGGTGTTGAAGAAAGAGCATTACTTCTCATTTTATTTGATGTAAGTTGAATTCAAGAATGCAGCACAAAAAAAGGTGTAAACGTTGTCTTCTTTGTTGCCCAGGCTCCCTCCTCGACCTCAGGGAGCTTGTCATCTACAGCAATGACCTCCGCCTGATCCCACATTGTCTGAACAAACTGCCTCTGCTGAAAATAGACGTGCGTGACAATCCTTTGGGACGACCCCCGACCCCTCCTCCTCTCCCTCCTACACCTGGTGAGCAGAGAAAAAAAAGGGCTTCAAATCGATTTGAGCTTAAATCCTTTTGACTGTGTCGTGCTTAGATACAGCGTTTACATTTCCTGTTAGCATATTCACTCTGTTGCATCATTCTTACCAGATCAAGCAGAAACGAAGATTCAAGAGTTGCACCTCGGATTTAACGAGCGCAGGTACAGTGTCACTCTCAGCATGGAAATATATTTCTCAATCTGCAGTACTATTGTCAATTAAGGCGTTTCTGACTAGTTTAAGATTGAAGGTGTCATGCTCATTTTGCTCCTTAGTTTCTGTGTTTCGTCTGCTGGGTGTCATGTGTTTCTCCCAGGGGGGGCTGAGCTGCTGTTCCCCCCGGGGTGCCTGGAGACAACCACAAGATTGAAGTGGGCCGAGAAACGGCCAGAAAGGAAGTGGGTGTGGCTGGAGGAGCACGACATCTTGCTGAGTCGTCCACTGGAACTTCGTCCTCATGGAATTACATTTCTGAAGGTACTAAACTCAAAGGGATCGCTTGGGTGTTTTGAAGTAGGATTTTATGAGGTACTTATCCTAAATCAGTGTATTAACTACAGTAGATGACGGCCAGACAGGGGTACCAGCACAGGAGCAAATCAATGTACTGCTGTGGACGGGGCCGGCAGCAAAACATATTTTAGCCACCTAAAAGAAAGGCTCACCTAAAAAAATCAATATTAGTTAAAGTGTACGCTATATTTAGAATATTTTCACAACTTTATCTTGCCGTCAGACAGCCCTTTCCGACTGGGAACTGAACTTAAAGTGAAACTTACTATGCTCTCTTCAAAGCAGCCAGACTCCGTTGACAAAAACAAGATAGGTACGTTTCACTTTCAGTTCAGTTCCCCGTCGGAAAATATTCTACATTCACTTAAAGATGGGGTCTGCGATTTATCCAGTATACACTTTTTGTTATATTGGTTGAAATAGTCTTTACACCCCGACAGCAATCCGTTTCTTATGAGCACTGAAAAAAGACCGGAAAAGATCCGTCATCTGTAGCTGCTGTAATCCTGTAAAAACGTCTACCAGTCAGTAAAAATGGTCCCGGTTGTAAGGAACCAATCAGATGCCTCCCTGCCTCCCTGCTCGTACTCTAGCCTCAGCGTGCACCAGCGTGAACTCAAAGCGCGTGTCCGCCGCACGTTCACTGGAGAGTGGAAGAGAAAACTCAGCTCTTAAAACACCGGACAACGAGAACGAACTCGTACCACTATTACCATATTATCGAAAAATACAACTTTGATTTAGTTGTTTATGTTCTGTTAGTTTACTTTATAAGATACTGCAGATTTAAACTATTTATTCTAACAGCTCAAAGTGAAGTCAGACAAACAGGATTATCAACGAGGGGAGACGGCGGATAGAAAACATTGCCGAACAAAATGTACGTTACTCAAACTGCTTTTTCAGTTACAGAAACAAACGAGTGGACTGATCTCCCTCCAGATATTAGAGTAATGTTAAAAAGGGTCGTGTTGTCTCAGCAGGTATCTCTCTCTGTCCCTCCCCTCTCTGCTGCTCTGTGGCAGGCTCTCCAGCGAGTGCCCCCCCCCTCCCCTCTCCGTCAACCAGGAAATAAAACCCCTCGTCTACGGACCGGTCTCTTGAGAGAGCTCCAGCTCATAGCGGGGTCTGTGTGAGTGAATGCCTGGGTGGAGAGGTGGCGATCCCGGCAGGAGCTAGCTGGCTGTGCCGGCAGTTTGTGGAGCTTCTAAACTCCGACAACAGTGGAGAAAATGTTTGATTCGCCATCTAACATCGTAAAACTGTCAATATTCTAAATCTACACCGTTGATTTCTCGCCTCAACATTTTTCAGAAGTGAATTTAGTGATGAAATAGCTACGAAAAATGTGAAGTAGTTACGATGCGGCGGTGCTCGTGCATGTGTGTGGGGGGCGTTGCCTTATAAGGAGTTTCGAGGGGAGGGGGGGGCTTAGACGGAGCTCCTGAGGCGATGCGACTTTCAAATTATGCTAGTTTTCCAAGATCGCAGACCCCAGCTTTAAACTGATATTGATATTTTTTCGGTAAGCTCTCTTTTAATTGCCTAAATTATGTTTTGCTGCCGGCCCGTCCACAGCAGCACATTGCTTTGCTTCCGTGCTGGTAACACCTGTCTGGTTCTCCAAACTGGGGGCGTGCCAACCGTAATCTACTGTAGGTAATACACTGACTATGGATAAGTACCTCACACAACCCCACTTCAATACACTCCAACTATCCCTTTAATTTGCCTCTGTACCACATCTGTTATAGGGGCACTCCGCCGAATTTCCACATGAACATCTGTTTACTCGTCATTTTCGGTATTACTCTGTAAAAACAGTTGCATAATGTTTTCTTTGGAGGAGCTTTGACAAGCCTGAAAAATAACCCTAACATAACATAGTGATGTCTTCACTGTTATCTCATTTGGGCTTAGAGATAAATCTATAACAGAAAGTCTGTATTACTTAAGGATGGTGTGGAGATTAAGAGACAAGGGCAATTGCCAGGCAGTGAGGATCTAATGGAAAAGTTGCATTATGGGAAATGTAGGATCCGGTGTTTGTGGAGCTTGACCCAATTGGGAGTAAAAGTCAGGATAGCAGCTCCACCTCTGCTACACAGACTTTGATTGTTTATTTTTAAATCTGTGTTTCAGAAGTCCCTCAATCTGATGGAAGTGCAGCACTAAATTGCTGGACTACTTCTTCAAATTAATTAGTAATGTGAAGACTTCAGTGAAAATATACTGAATCGTTTGTGTTTTGATCCTCATTCTCGTTCCATCCATCTTGTCACTTTGTTCTTTCCTGCACTTGCACATACTTCAACTTTGAATCCTGACAGCCCGTAGAGGTGTGTGTGCCGTATCATCGGACAAAAAGGAGGGAGGTGGTGGTGCAGAGGTTTGACGGACAGTCATGGAGCACTCTGTCCACTGTTCTGAGGAGAGGAAGCGAGAGCCACAGCAGCCGCCCTGGTGGACGTCCAGCCAGGGTAACGTATAAAACCTCCCACTGCAAAAGAATTTTATTACAGTTGAGCTTTTTTTTTCTTGGGAGTACAAATTGTAACATGAGTGTTGTTGTACCTGTAGCTGGCCTGCTGCTCAGTGAGCCAGTTCTCCTGGTTTATGGCAGTGTCCCGTCCAGTGAAGGACAGCTGCTCTGTTACACCAGCCGGAGCCCTGCTGGTATCCAGCGCTGACCCTGGAGTTAAGCTCCACTTCCCTCCAGACTCCACCATGCAGACCCGCACTATAACCTTACAGGTAACACTACATTATATGGAGGTCTATGTCAGTTTGTCATTGCGGTTTGCAGGGCTTTAGTTGGTCTCTCTCTCTGTAGGTGCTGCAGGTTTCTGTGTCAGAGGTTCAGGCACTGTGTGGTGATCCTCAGGCAAGAGTTAGCCCTCTCCTCTGCCTCTCCCAGACACCCAGCATGCATTTCCTGCAGCCTATCAAAGTTCAGGTCCCTCTGCCATCTGGAGTCACAGGTACAACATGCCCTCATTATCATAGCATGTTTATAACATAGCAAGTATTAACTTGTATGGTGCTTCTGTAGGACACACAGTCGATGCGTCCTGTTTGCATCTGCTACACGGAGACCCCACTGCCCAAACGTGGACCGACATAACATCACAAGTGTCTCTCTACGTCACCCATTTGTACGCCGTTTTCTACATCACACATTTCTCCTGGTAAGTTTTTAGAACGTGTTCTCTTCATGCAGTGGTTCCCAACCTGCGGTCCAAACATCACAGGGGACGCACGAGGATTTGTCTGCTCTGAGGTTGTCAAAAATTGATTTGCTCATGTATAACAAAAATCAAAATAACACATTTACTGGATAGTTTATACAAAAGTCCGTTTATAAAACTATTTGAAAAGATATTATTTTTTGCTACTTAGCAAAATCTAACAAAATATTCTGCTGCAATCCATATTTGTTGGTGTTTAGACTTTCAAAAACAAAATTTTCACTCTGTTTGCTCTCCCGCTTTCCGCACACAAAGGAAGGGCCGCGCCTGTATTAACGGGGCGGTCTAGCAGCAATCTAACACCATAAACTACATTTATTTAACCACAATAACAACAAATCTATTTTGGCACTAACACTATTATAGTAAATTAATTAAGTCGTTACCAAAAAAAAGATCGTATTACGCATCTGCATTCGCTTGGCGAGTCCGTCAAGATGTCGTCACTTTATGTTGACAAAACTGTCGATTTCTATTCATTAAAGAAAGTTGATTTAATTAAAAAGACTAATTTAATACACTGAATAATATATTGATATTATTATAATCAAACTGATGATTTTGTTGTTCAGCCTTTCTTAGATACAAGTAGGGGGGGGCTCCAAGGAAATTAGGTTGGGAACCACTGTCATAATGTATGTTTGATTTATATATTTGCATTTTATTAACACAGCTTTGTGTGCGCCAACACAGGTACTGGCTGTGGTACACCACTCATAGCTGTGTTAGCGGGGTGGTCAGGAAGGTCTATCAAAGGCTAAAACAGTTTAAAGTCCAGTTCTTCGTCCTCCAGAGGAAGACTGATCCTTCACAAGTTATGCTGCAGTGTTTACCTGCTAACAAGGTTTGTAATTCTCCTCTCTGTGCTTTAACTGTGTAGTTTAATAGATCAAATTACACCAAGGACAGTCTGTATAACAGCCCTCTTCTCTCAGTGTGTGAGAGTCAAACCGACAACTAAACATTTATGCATAAAAGTTAAGCAGCGATTGTGGTGCTTCCTGCCCAGGTGGACGGCAGAGTGCAGTCTTTGTCAGAGCAATACGACGGGCCTCAGCCTTCAGACCTGTGTGACCTGCTGGAAGGAGAGCAGTTCTTCGCCGGCTTTGAGAGGGGCTTAGATATCAGCACAGGTCTGAAGTCCTCTATTTTAAATAAACTGGGCTTATGATGTGCTGTTGTGGAATGATTGTCCTGGAGCAGCTATTTGTATAAAATCCTGAGATTATATTTTCCTTTTTTTTTCTCCAGAGAGACCCGACTGTGTGGCGGGAAGACTTCGTTTTGTGTTTTACTCCAGCCTGAAGAATCTGAAGGAAGTGTACATCTGTCCAGCTCAGGGTCAGACGGGGCCAGTGAGGGGACAAGTAAGACAGACACCATATTCATCAGACAAGGATGTTCAGTGACTGGAAATAATCACTTCTGCTGTGTTTCCATTTTGCAGACATACAGTTTAGTCACAGTCACTTTGTGAATCTTACATTTCCACATTACATGGCGGTACAACTGGTGCAAGGACTGCATGATCTCATCTACATTATGTTATAACAAACAATAAGTAACAGATTGTACTTATCACTCCTCTACATACCATACATTACAGTCTACACTAAAGCCCCGTTCGGACAGGATAAACATTACAGAGTGACTCACTTCCCGAGGATACCGTTATCTCGATTGTGAATAAACGTCCATAAATCGAGTTCACATCACATTTTTAAGTTTTCTTCAGTATCAAAGTAATCCAGTGATAGTTGTCTCCACATGTGTGGGTACATTGCAAACAGGAACAGCTAATAGCTAATTCGGCAATATTTAATGGTGC
Organism: Sebastolobus alascanus; assembly: GCA_916701645.2. Lineage (NCBI taxonomy): Eukaryota > Metazoa > Chordata > Actinopteri > Perciformes > Sebastidae > Sebastolobus > Sebastolobus alascanus. Next base: position 571,700 of record CAKAOJ020000022.1, read on the forward strand.
CAATTTGCCGAAATGTAAACAAATATAGGCCAAAAACTTAAACGGTGCTCAAAAGAGAATATACTAACTGTAGCTATGACAACAGCCCATTTGATGGGTTTACAGGATTTTTCTGCCATCATAGTGGTACTGTACCAAAATAGGCCTGCCTCTATATGTTGTGTATGTCTCAACATGTTTTCATATGTCAGATTATCAAACGCATTTAGAGCTGCAACAATTAATCGATTAGTTGTCAACTACTAAATTAATCGCCAACTATTTTGATAATCGATTAATTGTTTTGAGTAATTTTTTAAGAAAAAATTCAAAATTCTCTGATTCCAGCTTCTAAAATGTGAATATTTTCTGGTTTCTTTACTCCTCTGTGACAGTAAACTGAATATCTTTGCGTTGTGGACAAAACAAGACATTTAAGGACGTCATCTTGGGCTTTAGGAAACACTAATCAACATTTTTCATAATTTTATGACATTTTAAAGACCAAAGAACTAATCGATTAATGAAGAAAATTATCAACAGATTAATCGACAATGAAAATAATCGTTAGTTGCAGCCCTAAACACATTTTTGACTTACTCCATTTTCACACAAAAGTCAAAGCAGTCAGACCTGATTTAAAAAGAAAAAAGAGGAAGAAAAGGACAGCAGCTCTTCCCGTGGAAAAAAACCCTCAGAGATCCACTTTAAAATACGAGGACGTTTCTCTGTACAGGATATAAATTACAGGAGGACCAGCGAGTCTGCAGAAAAACAGTAGGTAATTACAGCTGTAATTATTACTGTAATTACTAAAATCAGCCCACCTCCCCCAGAGGAATAAATCCAGTCTGAATGGGGCTTTAAGTGTCCAGACAGTAGAAACCCCTGCACACTAATACGACCAAACCAATCCTCTATTAAATTCTACTTTTGTGAAACTGTCAGAGCCAAATTGATTGTGTAATGGGTTATGTTTGTATTGGTTTGTATTATACTGTATAGTAAGGTGTTTCTCATATTTATGTTCATATACTATGAAAAAGAGTTAAATACACCTTTCAGCATAATACAGATTGAATATCAGACTGAAAAGTACAACCTCAAAATGTACAAAAGAATTTAGTCAAAACACAAACAACTAAAGTATTTGTCTCTCATGAAACCAGGCTGAACATTTTATGTAAGGTAATAACTATTTGGGAGTATTTATTGTATTACATTATATGGATGTTTCTACCTTTGTGGTCACAGTTCACCACAGTTGCCCGGCTTAGAGCCAGTTAGAAATATTAAAAGTTATTTTGTCCCATGAATCGGTTTGTATGTATTGTTTGGACAACACCTTGACAATATGGTTTGTACCTCTGTTACAGGTGTCTTTTTATAGAGGAGAGATTCCCAGCAATCTGCCAGAGGAAGTGGCGAGAAAGAGGAAAGGACCTGACAACCAGTGGCTCGCAACTTTACCACTAAGACTTCCTGTCAGTTGAAGTGACAGTTTTTTTTTTTTTCTTTATTTCATATGATAACATAGATATTTTTAGCATTTCTGGATAGTATATGAATTAGTATGAAGCTGCCGTGCATTTTGTCTTAAAATATTGGATGATATCCTTGTGTATAGTGGTTAGAAATAGAAATAATAAACATGTACAGTGTACCTTCCATACACATTATTATTTAGCATCTAAACTAGATGCTTATATCTAACTAAATACTACTAAATAATGTTAGCTGCTACCTACATGTAATGTCACAACCCGAGGGTAACACTGCACATATTATCTTTTCTCTGTTTTTGTCATAGGCTCTAAACTCAGAAAATAATTTCATCATGGAGGAGCTCCAGTATCCTCCTCTGAACCTGGGTGACCCTGAGAGCGGCTATCTGACGGAGGCCAACCTGCTGTCCATCTCTCTTCAGATAGGACAGGACTGGCGTGTCATTGGCATCAATCTTGGCTTAAGCTACCAGGAGTTGGACCGCATCCAGTACAAGTACAGGTAGGAATGACGGACTGCGTCATGATCAGCCAAAATTCCTTAATTGAACTCAACAATATTGGTAAATCACAGGTTGTGATATTTTCTACTACAACCTGTCATATACTTACTTCTATGATTTTAACATCTTAATTCAGTGCAGTTGTGTTTATTTTAAGGCCGAGACTCAAACACCAAACTGCTAGAATGTAACAGTACAAATTCAATATTTGGTTTCTTAGGAAACTTTGATATCTTGACTAGAAAATAAAATAAAGTGGGTGTTTGAACAATTCTTGTCGATGCAACACGAACATTAAAGGTACAGTGTGTAGGATTTGGTGACATCTAGAGGTGTGGTTACGGATTACAACCAACTGAGTACCCCTCCACTCAATCCTCCCTCTCCAACGCTGCGGTAACGTGAGCCGCCGAAAAAAAAAAGTGGGCATGTCTGTAAAGGGGAGACTCGTGGGTACCCATAGAACCCATTTTCATTCACATATCTTGAGGTCAGAGGTCAAGGGACCCCTTTGGAAATGGGCATGACAGTTTTTCCCCACCAAAATTTAGCGCAAGTTTGGAGCGTTATTTATCCTCCTTCCCGACAAACTAGTATTACATGGTTGGTACCAAGGAATTCCTCAGGTTTTCTAGTTTCATATGATGCCAGTATCTTCACTCTAGCGTTAAAACCTGCTTTGAACCCGCTACAACCTAAAAATAGCAGGTTGCGTCAAAGAAATTAGTGGCGTTAAAATTAATTTGTGTTAATGCGTTATTATCGCATATAAATATATATAAAATAGAATTCCAACATTATGTCAACCTGACCTGTTTAATCTAGTTTTTTTTATAGATCCTGAAAGAGAGATTTAAAGCGTCTCTACATGAGTGAATGACGTAACCAGTGCGTGCACACACGCGTGTTAGCACAGCCAAAGCCTCTAAGGGAACAAGATGGGATTGGAGAGAACCGCAGAAGGAGAGGAATGGTGGAGAATTTTGATTTTTTTAATCTGCACTGTCAGCCATCACTAAGCCATCTGGGACACTGCAGGAGATTACACACACACTGATGCTCATCTGTCAATCCCCCCCCCCACCCCTGAGTGACGCATCCTGGAGGCGGAAGAAAAGGGCGTTATGTAAAATCATGCATGCATGTTGTGTAGATGGCTTGAGGTTTGAGGTTTTTATATAGGAACTCATTCACATGTTATTTTAATGATTTGTGTTTTTGATGGAAATTGTCAGATAAATGTTTTCCTTTGGAAACAGGTGATGCATAGATAAAACCTTATAGTTCATACATGGTTTATCTTCCAACTGCGTGGAGATTCTAATGCCATACATGAATAGGCTGTTGGTACATTTCATATAGTATATGCAAAGAATGTATATTGCCAAGAAGTGAAAGTGTATTATTCGTTCCATTGCAACATCAGCGCCCAGCAGCAAAGCTACGCTTCCGCCATTTTGGACTGAAAGCAACTACCGGGCGCCAGTAAAACGTCCGCTTAAAAAGTGCCGTACAAAAGTAAAACAAAATGATTTCTATTCTGTTGTCATATTCTACCAAAATGGCCTGTGTTGAACAATAAAATATTATAAATATAATAAGCGTTTTCAGTCCAAAATGGCGGCAGTAGCTGTTGTAAAAAAATCACATAAGTTTCGTATCTTTGCTTTTATACTCTTTGGTATATGTATGTTTATCAAGGTAAAGTATCTAGAAAATGATTTTATCCTACAGTGGAATTTAAACATACAATATTGCTTGTGGTCATAACTGGTATAAAATATAGAATATAATCTTGCGGTGACGTGAGAACTGCTAATATATATATATATATATATATTTATATATATATTTATTATAAATATTTATCATAAATATTTATTTATATTATATATATATATATATATATTATATTATATTATATATATATATATATATATATATTTATATATATTTATTATATATATATTTAGTTATCTTTCAAACCTTTGGTAGGTCACTGTAGCCGATGTTAAACTTCTTGCGTGTGCTCTGCTCTCCTAACCAGGGACAACCTGGGAGCCTTGGTGCTGGACATGCTGTTCCACTGGGCCCGGGGACAGAGGAACGCAGGACCAGGAGCGGCGTCGAGGCTGGCGGCCGCCTTGATCGAGAGCGGCAGGAGAGACCTGTCGGATGAGATCGAGGACATTGTCAGTATAGGAAGGATAAAGTACTCGGAGTCGCTGAGGAGAGTGGGCCTGGAAGCTGAGAGCTCCTCCCTCGGTGAATCACAGCAGTAGATGAAGCCACGGTGGGAGCAGATGGCTGACTTTACACTTGAGTAACCCGTTTGTTTACAATGTGCCCCGTCATCTCATCCTGCTGTCTAAACAACTGTCCTGGAGTACAAAAATCTATCGTAACACAATCATGATAGCCACTTAACAGGTGGTGGTGCTTTTCCACAAGGCCTACAGGAGTCAGGTGAAATGGATGGACTCATAAAGACAATAGCCTGAGGCTTGTGTTTTCACACTTTTTAAAAACTGCCTCAGTATTCAACACTGCGGAAGCCCATTTCTGCCAGAAACAGATAAAAGTGATACAAGATGAAAAAAAATACTCATTGTAATTCAAAATTAATTTTGCCTTAAAGGGGCTCTATGTAAGAATCAACAGTGACACCTGTTAAGTCAACAACAGTCAGCGTCCTGTTGCTTGCACTACGTAGACGCAAGCGAGCATCGCTCAAAACAGCGAGGCGACACACACGAGACTGAACGTGATTGACAGCTAAAACCACAATATCACTGTATATATCACATGTTTGGCAGTACGTTAGCTTACCTGTTCAATAGGAATTTTGCCAGCTCGGGTCCGTTTTGATACCCAAAACCAAATGAAGGTCCCTCCATGAATCGAAGGCCCGGCTGATGTTGATCCTAGTTTCCCCCCGATGTCGGTCACATTCCTGTTTTTCAAGACGGGCTTCACTAGATATAACTTTGTTTTTATTTGTGGAGTTTGTGTTGGACTCTGAGTTGTGGTGGGGGCTGGTCGTTTGTTGGCGTTATCGGACTCCATTTCTAAACAAACGTCAGCTATCGCTGCGCACTGTCAGGCCTGTAGCGGAGTTGAAGAGAGTAAAGGCACTCGCGAGTGTGCATGATATCACATCTGTTGGATTTTCCCGGAAAAAACGTTCCGCATTCTTCACATTAAAAGCAGGCTCACGGCTGATAGAGGAAACCCAGAAAGTCACGAAAGGTCTAATTTTTTTGGGCTACAACCTGTTCACACATTGGCAATAAAAAACGTTTAATACGTTTAAAAACTTACATACAGTCCCTTTAATATCTAATAGCTTTTACTTTGTGTATCATAATTTTGACTTACTACCTCATATTTGTGAATTACAGCAATATCATAATTGATTCCTCATCATCATTTTGACTTATGGTGCCTTCAAATGAAACTCGTGAGCTGTTTACAACATGGGAAGTCGTGTACACAATATGCTTGCCGTTCAAGTGGTTAAGTCGTGAGAACACCACTGCTAAGCAACGGCAATATTAACGTTACTGTCGGCGTCTCGAAGCCACAGAGGCTAACAATTTAGCAAGCTAGCAAGTCGGTAACGTAATGCAATAAATGCAAAGGCGTAATGACATTGGAAAAAGATGAGGCTGTTGGGAATATCAACATTTTCTCAGACATATTACAAAATTACAAAGAAAAACAATATACGACTAAAATTACAATATATTAACTTATTATGCACCGAAAAATTGGCCTCCGCCAATTCTGACAATGTCAACAAACACGTCACAACTTGTGAACTCGGAGCTTTCAGAAACTTTCCACTTACGAGGTCGTGAATACCACAAGAGGGGGGGCGTTCATATGGACTCTATGGACCCCATTTGAAGACACCAATAGACCATGAGTATTTTTAATCACTTTCATGTTTAATTTTTTATTATTTCTTGGCAGAAATTTGGCAGTCACTATTAGCTGTTCTGGACAGAGTTAAGAGGCAGAGCAAACACTGGGAGCTATTGGACCATGGAGGCCTGGACTACTTACTGAAAGTGCAACAGGAGGCCATTTTTATGGCTGATTAATTTTCTTCCTTGTGTGCCTTTGGTCACCTAGAAACCAGCTTAGTTGCAGCACACATCAGTGTCATATCAGGACATTGGTTTTTTTTAAATGTATGTGGGCGTTTCTGCAACTACGGTCACTTTTGTCTGCCAAATAAAAACAAAAAATCAACCTCTATGAATTTTAATTTTAACCATCAGAGTATGTAATACATATAAACAGGTGCACAAAATTACGCGTAGGCTAGTGGTTAAGATTTTAATCTGTAACATGTTTATTTTCCATCACTTGTTGCTATACTAAATTTCCTTACCGCAACATTACAATAATTTTCATTTTATATATTTTGCTTTTTTAATTTCTATACTATTTTTTTTAGACATTTACACAAAAAATATAAAAAAAAGGTTGTGTTTTATGACAGATATTGCAATTCCAATGTCTTTACCGCAACACCTAAAGCTGTTGCAGAAATTACATTTTTGCTAATATTGCAGATAAATGGCAGCTAGCAAGGCCTGCTATGTTAGCTTTGACTCTTAGCATCTAATATACATGAATTCAGCAGTAATATTAAGTTATTTTTATATGTAGTTCAAAATACACAAATACTAAGCTGTAAGACACACGATAAATATTTCAGAAGAAAAGGTGATCTTCACCTTATTTTCCTTGATCTTGAGGGTCACCCATGTGGGTGGCCCAACCTGTCATCATGTGCTCACTTGCTAACTTCTGTTTCCATAGAAACTAGATTTGTTTGGCTTTGAATAAAACTTTTACTATGGTATTTTATTTGTTCAGTGTCGCAGTAAGGACTCAGAAGTGTGAGACAGGTGCATTTAGACAAAACAAATAATACAAATAATTTGTAAATCAAAAAATAATTTTAATATGGTGTAATGTAATATGTATATGAAACAATTCCATTTTAAATAATGTCATATTATAATTGAAGTAGCTCCTTTTACGTATCTCAACATTGAAACCACAGTTGTGGGACATGATGAAAAGTGTTTGGACCCATAAAATGCTTCTTAAATTGTATTAAATCACATTATTTAGTAATTATTTGTATGTCGAGATGGGTAATAACACTGTATATATATATATATATATATATATATATATATATATATATATATATATATATATATATATATATATATATATATATATATATATATATATATATATATGTATGTATCAAGCACTGCACTGCAAAATTTGAACATAAATCCAAAATGTCAATACTACGACTTAAAAAATGCCTGTAGCTGCAGAAACACCTTTGTATGAATTTCCACTATTTTCAGCTCTAGTAAAGCTGTTATGTAAAGAAATGTGTCAGCTGTTTTTTTTCAAACTTCCTGCTGACAGTCCAGTAGTGAAACATTACACTTTCATAGCTGCATGCTGCACATCATCCCCAATATTTCAGCTGGAGCAATATTTTCTATTTTAGTGTTCAAGGTCGTGGGGGTTGAGATGAATCGTCATGATGACGCTGTCCTCCATCATCCCACCCTCTACACCTTTACTGCAAATAAAAAAATCATGTCTGTACTTCTACTATATACCACTAGAGGACCCACTATTTAAATCCCTTTTTTTTTTTTCATCGGACTCCTACTCTGCTCCTACTCCATCGCCAGCTCCCCCCTCCTCCTCCCTGCTCTCTCTCCCTCCTCCTCTGCCTCCCTCCGCTGGACTCCAGTGCTAGTAACACCGGTAGGTAGGTTAGCTATTGTCGGTCTGTCAGCCCAAAGATACAGAGAGTAAAAGGGTTTGATTTCACACTGCAACCACAACACCGGGAGAAATAACGGAAGCGGCTCTATGTGGTATGTAAGCTAGATAGATAACGGGATGCTGTAAAAAAAAGTCTTGTGTTGTGAATCGAAAATGTATCTTGAATTGAAGCCGCTTACCTGAGAATAACGTGAAGGCGACATATCAACGTAGCGTTCAATGTCCTATTTAAAAAAAAAAACGAGATGAAAAGCTAGCACTTAGTGTGATTGAGTCGCCGCTTCGTTGTAAGAGGCAGCGAATAATTTCCGTTATGTGGTAAACCGAGCATATTTTCTGCCGTTACATATGTTGGGTTTGAATATTAACGCCTTCTAGAATGTAAGCTCTAACGGTTATGAAAGTGAACGTTCTGAATGTGAACGTTCTGAATAACGGTTAATGTGACGTTCAAACGCCCTCGTCATATTTTACCCTTAAACCCGACGAGCCGTTGGTGACAGGTGTAACGGTTTTGTATTATTATCATTATCAGTTTGTATGGAAGTGTTAGCTTGCTTTGGTGTTTTGGTTGTCACCACACAGCAACCGCACCGGTTACCGAATTTCTTGCCGGCTTCCGCTCCGTAGTGAAGGTGTAATTATCATGTGTTTGTTGGTATTGGAGGGTAAACCCACTTTAACTGTACCCACCTCCTTTTTTCATTGGTAGAGAAACGTAAAGCTACTCACCTCTTGACAGGCAGACTCTAGCTAAACATTAACATACTGTTACTTCTACTCACAGAATGAAAGGAAGGTAAGGTAATTAAATCATTAGTATTGCTGAATATCTTGCCTGCTCTAGGCTGTATCTATTTTCCCCACTGCTGAGGCCTTGAACGCCTCACAGAAAGAAATATTTAACTGCTGAGCAAGAAGTAATGCATGCTTTTTAAAAGAAGTTTTTTACAGTGTATTGTGTTATAGGTTATGATGAGGCCAAGCAGTGTAAGGTAATAAAGCTGCAGCCTAGAAATAATTGATGAGGCGAGCCATTCTTGGGTGTAGGGTGACATCCTGTGTTTTCCAATGGAACTGTTGTACCTGTAATGCTGAAAACATTGCTTTACTCTCATTAAACCTGCAGAAGGCAGAATAGTTTTGGCATCATTGGTCAAAATATTCCATAATAACCTTTCAGCATATTGTAATTCAAGTGTTCTGAGAGATAACTAGACTTCTGCACCTCCTCATGGCTCTGTTTGCAGGCTTTAAAAAATCTAGCCCGTGACGGGAGACTTTGGCCAATCACAGGTCATTTCAGAGAAAGAGAGCGTTCCTATTGGTTGTGCCAAGCACCGCCTGGTGGGCGGTGCTTGGTATTTCCTCAACAGATCTCAACATGGCTGCCGGGTCACAAACGTTCTCATTTTACAGCTAAACAGTACACTACAAGATGTTTCTGAAAACATTTGAGGCGAGAAATAGGCATTACAGTAACAGAATATTGATTCATATTTGATCAGCGCTGCTTAGTTTGACCCTTTGATCGGAGTTTGCGGGTGACTGACAGCTGCTCAGGGACGTCAGGCTCCAGCTCGGCTCTGATTGGTTTTCCTCCAGTCTATGAAATCTTGCAGATGCCATTAGAAGCACCGGAGGACACTGAAGCACATGATTTTTATCAGATTACCTGTCTCATGCACTACTGGCAGGATATAATGACCGTTTTACAAAAATACCTTTTTTTTTATCATATTTGCTCCATTTCGACCCACTGCTGCTTTAAGTAGACAACAACATCATGTTAAACATCCATTTAATCTGCATGCAGGACTACACCCGTAAAGCATTTCCTAAACATCCCAGTGGCAAGGACTACTAAATGTCACTGGTTTATGTGCACTGAATGGAAATGGCGTGTAGCCGTGCTGTGGGAAGATGCTGTGTGAACGTTGCAGCCCTTCAGGCCATTCAAGGCCTTACTGTAGTCTGCCAGCTGTAATCAGATGCTTCAATGCTGCATTTAGCTTTCTCTCAAAGGAAAGTCCACTCACAGTGGTATCATTATTTTCCTATCAAGTTTGGGGGAAAGCTGAGAGGGCGGCAAAACCGTGGAGAGACAAGAGACGAGCCCCAGGTGACTTTAGAAACTGGGCCACCAGAGATACCTGTGGGACTAAACACTGCACCACCTCTGTGCACTGAAGGGGCATTTGTGCTGCTTGTTAAATCCAGCTTGTTATTTCTGATCTACAGCAGGTAAAAACAACAATGCATAACTGTGCAGGTTTAATGGCTGTAATGTGTAGAGCACCTCAATGCATCGCTGTGCCCATATCACTCCCCTGGTTGTAACTGGAGATTGCTGCGAGAGAGCTTTCCTAAATAGGAATTAGGTTTATAATCCCGAGGCTGCGGGGAAGAGGGAATAGTAATCAGATTTATGTGAATTTCATCCCTTGTTTCTGCAGTGCTCTAGATGTCCAAAAATAGACTGCATCTCATAAACCTTTATTTAAATAAAGCACGGTAAGAGCACGGCAGCAGCTGCCAGGTTTGTCGTGAGGAACAGTAGGCATACAGCTGTCGGTGCAGAGAACTATTTAAATCCCAAATCTCTCCTATAGATTGATGCAACAAATATACACAAGGACATATCAAACTGCATGTAAGCCATATAATACTAGCGTATATTAATAGTAGCTTTGCCGTAGAGTAATAATAGACAAATTCATGTATCTTGTATAGAAAATAATGTGTCCAGAAGGGAGATTTGTGTTGCTGCAGCAGCTCAGAGAAGTACTTGACATGTGATAGAGGATTGCAGGAACACACAGTGCGTTAATCAAACCAGTACATGCGAGACAGATGGACTGGTATAACTACCGCCTGCTCTAAGATAATGAGGAAGGATACGTGTGATTTTCCTTTCTTTTGCTGTCTTTTTTCGAGCAGCCACAGTCACGTGAGCGAAATGCTGACTACCACAGTGCTTTGTCATTGTAGGCACTGACTTCCTGCTGTCATTCAGCAAACTGATTGTCATTTAGTCAGCAGGACCTTTACTCTGTTTGGCACTGGAGGGCAGAGAGGTAACCAAGGAGCTGTGATGGATAAGGTACATTTTGTCTCTGGTCGATTTGAATGAGTGGAATATAATTTGCATTGAGTTTTGCATAGGAAATTAACTGGTGTGGATTTGCCTCCAGATTTTCAGTATCTGCAGGGTTATATTTATCTTTTTGTGAGTCTTTGTGATTGAGCAGATTAATTGAAGCAGCTAGCTACATGTATGCTTTGCACTGAACTTAAGTACAATTTGAGTTGTACTTTACTTGAGTATTTCCATTCTATGATACTTTTATTTCTACTGCACTACATTTCAGATGGAAATGTTGTATTTTCTTTTTTTACTTCACTACATTTATTTGACACTTTAAGATCCCAGTTACTTTTTACATTCAAAAACATTATATAGTATATTATGCAGTACTATACTGCTAATCTATCCATTGGTAAGCAAACTAAACTCTAAAATTGTCTCCACATTGAAGAACTATAACATTAAATGATCTTGCATGTATTTGTTAATTATAAAAACAATAATATAATATTCTATAATACTATAACACTGTGACAGGAGTCCTTCTGCATAATTAGTACTTTCACTTTTGATTCCTTAAGTACATTTTGCTGATAATTAAAAGAAGTGGAAAAAGGTTTCATAAAATGTTACGCAGTTTGTTACCAGCTATCATCCCAGTATAAGTCTTAAATCGTAATTGTCCAAAAATGCACAGTAAGCGCTTGATCTTGTTGAGTTGTATTGAAACTAATTCCAGAAACATTTAAGAGCCTGTGTTATACATTTTTTATTCATCGTATTCTTATACATAATACCTTATTTAGACGATAATCAGCTGACATATCAGGTGAGTCAGCATCCTTTAAAAATCAAGTATCCTATTTATGATCATTGTCCTTGCTTTTGATTGAAGCATTACTCTATTACATCATTGCACGTCATATAACATTTGGTGTCATTCATAAATTATATGTAAATCTGTATGCTGACACCCTCTGCCCCACCTTTGTGGTATTATATGAACTGGATCATTACATACACTACCTATGAGCATTTAAATTTATATAAGCATTGGTCCATGAACTTGTAATTACATATTTTAAAGGTTTAAGTAAAAGGTTTTTAGGAATTTATTATAATTTATTTATTTATAATATCCTAACGTCTAGCAAAAGAAGATTGCTTGCTGCTTTACTGACACGGTTCAACATAAATGTTCAGTACCCTCGTCAGTAAAACGGCGCTTATTGCTTCATTGTGTTCGAGTTGAACTGATGAACAAGGGTCAAAAACTCAACTGTTATCTCAGTAGGTGCTCCATTAACTCTTTAATCAAGTGTGTCCGATGTCTGTCTGAGTTAAGTTGTTAAGTTCAAGGTTCTGCGTGGCGAGCAAGTTTCACAATCACCTTGTCTATTGTTTACTCATCAGTGCTTATCTGCTCTGGAGGTGAAAACTCTAAAATATGACCTCTGTGTGAATGTGTGTTTAAAAGGGAGATGTTTCCAGTCACTTGTGGTTGGCTAGTTGGATAAAGAAGTTTAATTTTTTTGTCTTCAAGTAACTCTCCTCTTTAACAGTGTAGTGAACCGTGGGCTACCTCCGGGACTGAGAAGTGAAGCCAATGTTGAAGTGCCTTAAACCTGCATTCTTTCTAATAGCCAGCAGGGGGCGACTCCTCTGGTTGCTAAAAGAAGTCTGATTATATAGAAGTCTATGAGAAAATGACCCTTCTTCTCACTTGATTTATTACCTCAGTAAACATTGTAAACATGAATTTATGGTCCCATTTAGAGCCAAATAGACCATAAAGCCGGGTATGCTTTAGGGCGTGGCTACCTTGTGATTGACAGGTCGCTGCTACGGCGTTGTCTGGTCTGGAATTATCCATGTTTTCATCTTACAACTTTAACCCTTTCACAGTGTGTTTTCAGTTCATGAAAGTTAATTATAACCTTTTTGAAAACGTCTTATTCGGCGTTCGGTTGTACTTAGCTCCGACCTCTCGTGTCACTTCTGGTTGCAAAAAAAACCAAGATGGCGATGGCCAAAATGCCGAACTAGAGGCTTCAAAGCGGCAGTCCTAAAACCAATGGGTGACGTCACGGTGACTACGTCCATTCACAGTCTATGGTAGTGAATTGAAAAATGACCTTGCAACCCTTTGCAGCCTCTAAAGTGGTGTAGTGATTTGGGTCTGGAGAGAAGAAATACAAGTTCCACTGCAGTTTCCTAACAGTTTCCAGTACAGTTTCCTTTGTTGTGTCTTTCTCCTGCTGTGAGAATAAAAGGAATTCCTTGGAGATTTTGTTGATGAGCACTGTGTGCTGCTAGTTGTTTCCATACAGACTCCAATTGTCATGACAAGACAATACAGCCAGGCTATGACTGCGGGTCAAATAAATGTCCTGGCGCAGACACAGTGGTGTGGTGTGGTGTAGAAGAAACCGAAGTGGATGAGTAAAGCCGCGAGCGTGATGGGGAAGGAGGGAGATGTCGGGTTTGATGGGTGACTCATGTAAGACTGCGGCGCTCTTTACCATACATTATCTCCTCAGTCCTATTACTAACAGAGCATAGTCTTCCGTAAATTATTGTTTGAAGAGAATCAGTGTGCTGACTGTGGAGTTGAGTTCAAGAGGAAGTCAGTGACTGGAAATGGGGAAACAAAAGTAGCGTGCTCAAAGTGAAAATGTGTGTGTAATCACAGCTGGATGAGAAACGGTGAGGAAGGCTGTGAAGTCGGCTCCAGGGAGCAGAGAGGAGAAACCATGCCAAGAGAGACCAGAGAGGCGGCTCTCTGACCTGCTCTGAAACCCCGTCTCCTCCCTCCTCCCTCCTCCCTCTCTGGAGCAGCCAGCGGTGGCCTCAAGTCCCCATCCAAACTAAACACACCAGACCACAGCTGCATTCACGCCCAGAAACTTAAACATCCTGCCGTGCAATCTCTCTGAAACAGAATCTTGGGAATTAGTGATATTATTTGTCGTACGCAGCGCAGATGCACTTCACAAAGAAAACCCACAAGTCAGCAAAGGTCTGAGACGGAAAAGCTGTGTTTGTGAGTCGTGACTCGTGACTGAGGGAAATGATGGGGGGAGGGCCGGTGAGGAGGAGGAGGAGGAGGAGGAGGAGGAGGAGGAGGAGGAGGAGGAGGAGGCAGGTTGCACACGTAGAAGCAGGTTGTGATTGGTGGATGAAGGGGGTGGAGAGAATGGAAAGGGGAAGTGGGAAGCATCTTTTCACACTGAGGGCATTCTGTACCAAAAATATTGAGCATCTCCTCGGCCACATCGGACATATTTCATCTGTTTGCTCAGAAATTACTGTTCCAGCACACAGAGGACAGAACTCCCCTGTACATGGCGTACCCTATACAGTATGACTCCAGGTCTCACAATCAGAGAGCTCATGCATAAACACGAGTGTTCAAGGACACGCATGACGCACAGATGTTCCAGTGATGATAGATTTGTTTAAACAGATCAGATAGTGGTACCTCTAGAGCGATCGCTAAAGATCTATATTAAGGAGCTGTCAATGTTGCCTAATTATGGAACTATGGAAATGTATCTTGTGCTATATAACTAATATATATATATATATATATATATATATATATATATACACCTCGTCGACACCCCACACTAGCACTTCCATCTCACGTCTCACTTCTTAAAACAAACGGGACACTTACAGTATGATTAGGGCTGTCAATCGATTCAAATATTTAATCGCGATTAATCGCATGATTGGCAATAGTTAATCGCAATTAATCACAAATTAACAAGAAAAGCAATTTAATCACACTACCTTGGGCTTTAGTAAATTGTGATGTACAGTTTTCTGACCTTTTATAGACTAAACAATTAATTCATAATGAAAGCAATCATTAGTTGCAGCTCTAACCAACTGATATTGATTTTTTTGCAGTATATTTAGGTGGTGTAACAGCGTATTTCTAATAGCAAGTATATGTTGTAATGTTTGTGAAGGCAACATTGCTTCATTATAACTTTTGAAATGTACTGATCCTCTATTTTTTGGCAACGGTTTTGTTAACAGCCACTTTATGAGAGTGTTTAATGTGACCTGTCCTGTTTCTTTACAGATATCCCCTAACTTGAACTAACAACAACTGCAACCGAGGCGAGCGGACGAAGCACAATCTGACCACATAATCCCCCATAATCGGACAGCAACACACAACTGTAACAAACCGACCACCGAGTGACTAGCTGACAGACAGATTGACACTTTGACCAGCCGGGGCTTCAGATAAATGGCTGACAAGCAGATCAGGTGAGGTGGAATGTGGAACGACTACAAATACAGCAGCACTGTGGCCTCGTTTTCATGTCATTGACCCGTTCATATTTCATAATCTTGTCTCTCGTCCAGTTTGCCTGCCAAATTGATCAATGGGGGGATCGCTGGCCTAATTGGAGTGACCTGTGTGTTTCCCATTGACCTGGCCAAGACTCGCTTGCAAAACCAGCAAAATGGATCTCGCCTTTACACCAGCATGTATGAAATTTCTGTATTTGACTTTTGCATATGAACATATAAACATATAAAGTGCTACAGGTCCTAAAACCCTAGAAATGAGTTAACATTTTAGTACTTCCGCTTCCCTCGTCTTTAAGTCAATGGGTTTTTAGTAAGAAGCCTGAAATAAGGTCTGTGGTCAACACAAGCTTAAGAGATTTTAATGTTTTGTTCTACGATATAAAATAAATCAGCAAATATCTCATTCGTGAATTTTGAAGCTTTTACGTGTCTTAAAAAAGGCAGTTGCTAAATGAGACTATTAAACGTCTTCACGCCGTCTTTACAGCCTCGTTGTGTATACTCACACTCATGCGATCGTGGTGTAGTTTGTTTGTAGCCTAACGTTAGCTTTTTACTTCTGACGATTGCATTTACTCTTCAAAAATCATAAAAGTGGTGTTCATTTGTGAAGATTATCTTACGTAACAAAACGTGTAAGTATCATAAACGTGTGTTTGCCACAGAGCTTATTGTCTGCAATAATTCAAAACCCAATGGAAAAATCCCATTGGCTTTTTGTCGAGGGAACCAGGGCGATGCTAACTTCCTGGTTGGCCTAAAAAATACGTCATCCCTGCAGCACGCTATAGTCAGGATTCAGGACTAATCAGCAGTATCATCCAGCTTGTCATCAGATTTATAGGTAACTAACACGCCACAACTGTTGTGTTTCAGGTCAGATTGCCTTATCAAGACCATCCGGTCAGAGGGGTATTTTGGGATGTACCGAGGTAAGTTTTTATTATTATTATTAGATCCTAGTGATTCATGTGTGAGCTCACTGAAGTGTAAACAACGGGAGCATCAAAGCTGTTAGGTAGCATACGGTTGTGATTACTTTCAGCTTCACAGTGAGGCTTCAGACATCAAATACAGGGATCATCTGTGTCTCACTGCTGCGGGCAATTATCTCTCATTCTCTCTCTCTCCTTTCTCTGTTTTTCTCTCTTTCTTGCTCTCTGTCCTTTTTTTTATCCTCCAAGGAGCGGCGGTGAACTTAACACTAGTCACGCCAGAGAAAGCCATCAAATTGGCTGCCAACGACTTCTTCAGGCATCACCTCTCCAAGGATGGGTGAGGAGGCATGAACGTGCCGACAGGCTGACTGACACACACCCACTCCCCTCGTTCAACACTGTGATTAACTGGCGTGTTTACTAACATGTAAACTGACACATTAGCTGTCTGCATTCTCACCAAGGCTCTAGTTAATCCTCCACCGCTCTGTCGTCTCCGACGGCACTGAGTATTTCGCAGTTGTGCGTTAGCTGTCTGGTTTAAAAATACGGTATTACTCGCGTGCGTGTGTCAGCAGAAGCCCTGAAAATTAGCACATGATGGTATCACACATCCTCAAACATTAGCAACCATCATCTGGTGTTGCTAAAGTCAATCACCCACCCATTGTCCCTCCCCCTCCATGATAAAGCTGAAGGTTTCTGGTACATCTATCTCCATCGCTATGGTGACAAACATGCGAGCTGATGAATGATTGACTTGTCTGGCCCAGCCGCTTCACCTTGTGAATTATTAATCTGTCCTTGTGCCTGACATGTTGATATAGAAGACGAAGATTATCATCACCAGCGCAGGTGGTGACGACTGCAGAAATAAAGTTGTCTGGCTCTCACACTCAACTTCTTGCATTAATCTGAGCTTCATGTCGTCTTTTTTTTTTTCCCCCTTCAGAAAACTCACTCTGCCCAAAGAGATGCTGGCTGGGTGCGGGGCAGGTACATGCCAGGTGAGTGAGGGAGGTGCCGCTTTAATTGCATCCTCCTGTTCTCCATCTGGAAGTGCCGCCTTTAGCGCTGCCAAAGTCAGCTCACACTCACACACACATACACACCACTGGGCCTCAGCCATCGCCTCATTTATCACCTGCCTGCAGCTAGAATTCGCCACGAGCACGTTCGGATGAGAGGAGTCAGTTGCACAAACACGCTCACGGTTTGTCTCTGTAGGTTGTCCCTGTTATCTGTGATCTAAATGTAACCTGCAACGTCCCATTTTCATGAATGATTTCTAACTACTGAAATGTTGTCCTCTCAGCAGACTGGCAGCCTAGCTTTGAGTGATCAGATAAGACGCTGTGAGAGCGCTTGACCGTGTGCACTGAGTGAGTGAGTCAGAGGGAAATGCCTCTTGTCAATGAGGACAAAGGCTTCAAGCCCCGAGGAACGTGATTAGATTAAGTGTAGCAGACCTTGGATTAAGATTGCGGCTGAGAACATGGCCATCTCACCCTTAATCCAGTTAACTAGTTACTACTGCGTGGATTACAGAGGAAAACAAGAGTTGACACGTAGCTAATGCCAGTAGCTTTACACCGGACACATGTTTGGCCTGACAGACTAATCGTCCCTTGTCCACAGTGTGCATATGTTGTACCTGACCCCTTTATTTTGTTTTGTTGCAGGTTATTGTCACAACTCCTATGGAGATGCTGAAAATCCAGCTCCAAGATGCTGGACGAATTGGTGAGAGGAAATTAAATCCAGATGGCTGTTTTAGCATGAAGAATGAAGTGTAGGGGAGAAATAGTGGCCTCATGTGGTCATGTCAGAGATTACAACAGCTTTTTATTCTGGTTTCTTCTTACTGTTATGAATTCAAAATGTCTGCCCACATAACTGTTCTTAGCATTGCTTGTTTCTAGAGGCTTTATATGAAGCTTATTAATGTTGTGTTCCTTCCTTACAGCGGCTCAGAGGAAGCTGATGCCAGAGACGGTGGCGCCAGGTACTGTTGAGGCCAGTTCCCAGACAGCCATGCAGCTCACCAGACAATTATTGAGGGAAAAGGGCATCGCCGGGCTGTATAAGGGCCTCGGTGCCACGTTGCTCAGGTAAAACACATCTGGCAATTAGTTTTAATTAGTTTACTGCAATGAACTTCACATGACTTACTGCCTTATATCTCTATCTCTATCTTTTTTTGTAGGGATGTTCCTTTCTCCGTCATCTACTTCCCCCTCTTTGCCAACCTGAACAACCTGGGCAAAAGAGGCGCAGACGGGCCCGCTCCTTTCTACGTGTCGTTTATATCAGGCTGCCTCGCGGGGAGCACGGCGGCTGTTGCTGTCAACCCTGTCGACGGTGAGCAGCGGGGACTGTGAACGTTGTTACAGCGATGCGTGCACCGCTAGCTGATGTCGTATAGTCACATGAGCTCTGTGTGTGTGTTGCAGTGATAAAGACTAGACTGCAGTCGCTGAACCGAGGGAGCACCGAAGACACGTACAGCGGAGTGACTGACTGTATCAGGTGACCTCATTATATCTTTACTGCTGCAGCATGTGTGATGCTGCGTGGATAGTCAAGTCAAAATGGATTTAAATTGCATTATCACACAAGTGTCAAAAAACGATGAAAACAAAAGCAGAAACAACAAACAACACAGCTGATAGATTATTTAGAAACTCGGGATGTCAATCGATTCAAATATTTAATCTAATATCGAACATTTAATCGCATGATTGTCCATAGTTAATCACAATTAATTGCAAATTAATTGCACATTTTTTATCTGTTCAAAATGTACCTTAAAGGGAGATTTGTCAAGTATTTAATACTCTTATCAACATAGGAGTGGGCAAATATGCTGCTTTATCCAAATTTATGTATATATTTATTATTGGAAATCAATTAACAACACAAAACAATGACAAATATTGTCCAGAAACCCTCACAGGTACTGCATTTACCATAAAAATATGCTCAAATCATAACATGGCAAACTCAACAGGCAACAACAGCTGTCAGTGTGTCAGTGTGCTGACTTGACTATGACTTGACTATGACTATGATTATCATAAAGTGGGCATTTCTGTAAAGGGGAGACTCGTGGATACCTATAGAACCCATTTTCATTCACATATCTTGAGGTCAGAGGTCAAGGGACCCTTTGAAAATTACCATGCCAGTTTTTCCTCTCCAAAATTTAGCGTAAGTTTGGAGCGTTATTTAGCCTCCTTCTCAACAGGGCAGTATGACATGGTTGATACCAATGGATTCCTTAGGTTTTCTAGTTTCATTGGATGCCAGCATCTTCTCCCGCTACAACCTAAAAATTGCAAGTTGCGTTAATGCGTTAAAGAAATGAATGGCGTTAAAACTAATTTGCGATAATGCGTTATTATCGCGTTAACTTTGACAGCCCTGTAAGAAACACAAATTAAAATAGAGATAAACCAACACCATACGTCTACATAACTAGTGCTAGCTGTATGTTTCACTTTTAATATAATATTAATCTCTTATTCGTTCTCTAGGAAAATCATGCGTAACGAGGGTCCATCGGCCTTCCTGAAGGGAGCCTACTGTCGAGCCTTGGTCATCGCACCTCTGTTTGGCATCGCCCAGGTGATCTACTTCCTGGGCGTGGCTGAATATCTCCTCAGCTTCTTGCCTAAAAAAGACAACTAAGAAGCACATCCTTTCTGCCTTTCCCTCCCACAAGGCATCAAGGCGCCAGCCGCGTGAGGATTTTCCATCTCATTCTGAAAGAAATTTTTCGATGGGTCAAAGCGTGACCGATCAGTACATGTCGTTTTTGAATTTGTTGTGTTGAATGTCGAAATAGTTTAGGAGGGAGCCTTTGTTTGCCAAGCTGCCTGTGGTGGCACACAAATAATCCAGAAGGCATGCTGAGCTAGCTCTCTGGAAATGAAGCCACAAATATCAGTTGAAGTTTTAAAGGAATATCGCTTTATAAGTACAGCATTTTACTGCATTTTATGAATATGATTGTGGAATTTTCAGAGTAGATGTACTGCCCTCCGTTGCTGCAGCTCTGCACGCCCTATACTACCTAATTTTACATGCACAGCATTAGTCTCTGAATGACAGAGACTAATGCTTGTCATCTATTGACAATTATACACCATAACTAACTAAATTAAATGCACATACTTTACTTAGAAAGATATTTGAGAACATTAGAAGAATAGACTATTTAATGAAATGCCATTCAAAGAATTCCTCCAGACCTTATGTCTTAAAAGATAGTATACTTAGAATTAAAAATATAGAGTATGCCTCTGTGTGGGAATGTGATGATCTATGATCTGTCCTCAGACGCCACATCCCTTCCTGTAAGAGGCTGTAATGAACTCAGCCATTCCGCTCCGAGCAGCAGACTTTGATTGCCTTGGCTTTTTTAAGTACATCAGGTTCCATCTGATATTTAGAGCTACCACAATGGTTCGACTGTTTTGCCTCCGTGAAAAAAGATATCTCCTGTTTCGTAGTCGCTCCCTAGACTGAAGGGACAGCATTTGGGCATTACGCGCTACCAAACTACACACGCGCATTGTTTAAAACCGCCTCTGTGCTTCTTTCTGTCGGTCGAAAAACTGTCGAGCATGTTGTAGTTGTGGCCACACCCCAATCAGTGATGTTCCAGCGGGGGGGTTTTGCCTTCCAGGGATGATGGGAAACACATGCTGTGACATCGTCAGTGATTGGATTGTGGCCAAAAGTGCTGCACGCTTCAAAAAACATGTCAGTTCACAAAGAGCGGTTTTCTGCCCTGTGTGATTCATTGTGGGTTCAGATAAAAGCTCTGAACACTAAATGGATTGCAATTTGAACAGAATGCCAGATTATTAGTAGATTTTTAGTAATTATGCTGAGGCCTCATGAGTGCAGTCATCCATTGTGGAGCCAGTAAGACCTTACAGTAGCTGGGCTGCGGTCGAAAAGTCTTTTTTGCTTAGGAAGGTTCCTAACGGAGTGAAATGACCCGGAAGTATCTCAGTAGCAGCCACGATGAGAGCTGTTTGAATTCTCTAAACGCTGAGGAAAAGGTGCTTCAATGCTTCCTTTCTTATCTCCTTTAGCATAGGATACACTGGACCATCCTTTACCAAAGGAAAGGAGATAATGCCGCCCCACAATTCCTTGCGGCCTCAACTTTTAAAGCGACGCACCATTCTGCCGTTCATGAAAAAAAACAATACGCTTATCTGGGCATATTATTTTCATAGTCACATACTAATTGGGATTCATGTTGATAAATATGAGCGGGCAGTGACAAACATTTCGTTTCATTTTATTTCTATTTATTTATTTTGAACAAGTAACAATTAAGTAAAAAACAAAACAAGAATAATAAATACAATGAAGAGTAACAATATAGCAAACAAATAATCAAAATAAAAAAATATTATGTCCGAAAAGGAGTAGGAAGAATTGTCTTTTCCTAAGTCTTTCTGAATTCTCCGTCACATCTTTCCTTGACCTCATGACGTTTTCCATCGAGGTCGAGGAAAAGTGGTTAGGAAAAGACATTAGGATGTGACTTGACTTTTCGACCGCAGCCCTGGAGTAGTTCAAACCCCTTAGATCTAGACATAATCATTACTGTTTACAGATGAGTTCAGTTAAATTCTTTGTCCGAACTTGAATCCAGTGGCAGGACCCAAAGAGCTGATGACAAACCTTTCTTTATCAGAAAATTAAACCAATGTGTTTTCAGCGTTCTATGATTTTTACCAAACATCTCGGCCTGTTTGCTTTAGAGGTTTTGTTTGCTTTAAGCTGCGAGGGAAAGCGGCCCCCGTCGTATCTCGTTGATGCATCACAACACTGAAGCCCTGCCATTGGTTTATCTCGCCGGAGATCAAGGTGACTTTGATGGGTATCATCCAATCACATTCCTTCCTCGCTCCCACTGTTCAAGCAGCTCGTCACTTGTACCGTTGCACTGTAGATGCAACTTTTCAATGTATTATCATTTGTGGGAGTGAGGTCTATTTATCGATATTCCTTTCTATATAGGCGGTATAGCACTATATATTTGTATGTGTTGTTTTTTCTGTGTCAAAGTGTCCACCTTAACTATATTGTACAGATGATATGAACTTTATGTTTTAGGATTTATCGTTTGTTTTGTACATGATGGCTTATTTGCACACCTACCTCTCTAGCTCCCCCCCCCCAATCCATATTATGGTGATTTTATGTTATGAAGGTGTGGACATATCAAATGAAGGAACATGTTTTAATGCAACAAACATTATTTGAACCTAAATGCAGCATATCGATGAGGGTTTTTTTTACTGTATGCAAAGGGGAACACTAGAGTAGATCTAGGATGGTTTTTTTTGGGAGGTGCCATTTCTCCTGAGCTATTGGTTAAGTTGGGTCAGTCCTGTTTCCTACAGTTTTATCAACTAGGACCAAACGGAGCATCGTGTAATGATGGTAGAAATGTAGTTTTAAGTGAAGGACCTGTGGCACGACACTAAACAGTTCTGAAATTGAAATACAGCCTGGACAAGGCCAATGGGGACCTGCTGACATCAGACTGTAAATCAAACATCTGTGAATGGTGCTTCGCTCATGAGGTAGCTGCAATATGACATTGATGGCACCGACGACCAAGGCCGTGGCGACCGAATCACATGCTCGCTAGCAAATCTCAGCGTTAATCAATGTCTTAACCGAAAGCCATAGGTCAGGGAGGGACAACAGAACTAAAGAAATTACTGTCGTAGTTTTTCAACATTCCGATCGCCAGTTCATCTCATGTATGCTGTTATTGTATTAATGCCTATTTTTTGTGTTGTTGAGATTATTGTTATGATTTTCGAACCTCCCCGGCCCTCCCTTGTTGTTTTCCGATTTTTTTTTAATCCGTTTCTTTGGTTGAATCTTGAAAATGTCGTGCAAGTCATTTTGTTTTACTCAGCTGTGAATTTTCACTGACCTTGTGCATTTGGTTAAATACGTGCGTGTGTGCGTGTGTGTGTGTGTCTGACTGTGTAGTGCTGTAGTCGATGTGTAGTTGTTAGTGTGACACTGCGGTATTTTTCTCTTTGATTGTCAGACCCATGCTCTCTCTCCCTCTTTCCTTCTCTCTTTCACACTCCTCTGCCATGTACTCTGCCCAGCACCCACAGCCGGGGCTGCAGGTACACGCGGAGGAGCTCTAAAACACCAAATGTATGACTTATAGAGTGTATACAATCAAAGAAAGCACAAAGGATTATTAGGCACAAGAGACCCACGTGGCCCACTTTTAATATACTCAGACAAAGTCCTTGGAAAGCTGCTTTTGCAGACATGGATCAAAGTCTGGTTTATTTCAGTGGAAAGATGTCGATTGAGATTAACTTTTTAGTCTTGTAAGAGAGTTTATCTATGTCTGTTAAACTTGATCCATAGGGCTGAGACGACAGGTCATTGCAAGAGACCCGTGTGATGGTGTCCACTACGTCACCCATCAGCAGTTATCCACAAAATGTATATCGCCTACATATTCTAAATGAATCAGATATAAGAATGTATCCTAGATATTATGAGATGTATTATAAATATAGTGAAGAGTTTATTGATCTAAAGATTTGTGCTTTACACATTCACTGAAAACATTCACGAGCCAGCTCACTGATATGCAATACGTAGGAGCCACACACACACTACAAGAGACACAAACACAATGTGTGATGCAAGCGGGGACCTTGGAGGCCGTCTGGGCCTCTGTTGTCTTCCTCCAAGAGGAATTGTGCATTGTAGCACTTTAAAACAAGGACCCTCACCCCCACTGTCCATCTACAAACTCTCTCTGTGGCAAAGAGATGAATATGTGTGGTGAATGACACCGTTGTTCTAGACATTGTTGACATTGCAATTGAAAAAAAAAATATTATGTTCCCTGTCACAATTTGCTGTTCAATAAACTGACTGTCCTGAAATCGCCTGATGCTGTCGGTTACTCTTTTTTTTTTTTTTTTACACTCATTGCCAGTGGTGGATTAAGGTGGTCTTTGTATGTGCCCCCCCACCCTTACTCATTATGTTTTAATGTTACCAAAAAAAAGTAGTTTAGTGCCATGTGTAAAAGTTTGCTAGGAATATTACACATACACACTAGGGGAGCACTGACACACACACACAAACACAAACCCACACACATTGAGACAGCCTTTAATCTAAGCCTTGAAATTTCTTATCAATTTAGGGATTTAGTTTAGTAGATCTTGGTCACGGTGTTCTTTCAGCCGTTGTGCTTTTCATTTTAGTGCTCCGTGATCATATTTTTCTTTCTGACATTTTGCCACTATTCTGTCCAGCAGGGACGTATTATATGAAAACCAAATTGACCTTATGAACCTGGTCACATCATGGGGCCAGGTTCATAAGGTCAGCTGATTGAATCTACTCAGCTGCTTCATTTTTTTAATGTTTCTTATGGGCCAATAGGTGTAAAAAAAAGTTCTCTCTCTGAAGTACATTTTAATAATTAAAAAATAATCCGGCCAATCTGGGACCCTTGCAAACATGGGGCCCCTAGGCTGCAGCTCAGGCCAGCCTGTGCATTAATCCACCCCAGCTCATCTCTGTATCTGCTTTCAAGGTCCAGCAGTCGTCTGACAGAATACAAAAGAACAGACGCTGCGTTTTCGTCTGTCACACTGCTGTGAAAACCAAACAGCAGTGCGAAGTTTTTGAAGAGTGTGAGGATGACGTTGTGTGGCTCCCGGGGGGCCACGAGAGCAGCTGAGCGGGTTGTGTGGTGATGATTTGCTGCCTCGCTGAGCCACCAGGTGTCAGTGTGGGGTCGCAGGAGAGCTGTTAGTCCTGCTGTGGTGGGAGTGTGAGCAGTGCTGTGTAGTACAGGTGTATGCTAAGCTTGGGTGGTGTGGCAGTAAATCACGCGCACCGATCTCACTCTATCTCGTTCGCAGTCATGCTATAGTTCCTATCTCTTGCAGCTGTTATATGAGCACAGATGTTCCTCCGTGATCTGTTTGGTTTCACCTGATAAACAAAGTGCATGTTTATAAATTGCACGATAAGAATATGGAAATGTGCTTTCTTGTTGATTTTTCACCGGAATGTTTGAGGTTTTTTATAAATCCCACATTATTCCTGTACGTTTCAGCAGAACTGATGTTATGACAGGGGGTTATTCATTGCTAATCCCCTTCTGTTTGCTACGTATTCAACATTACTGTTTATGGCATTAGTTTCCTGAATGCTATTTTGCAGCATAATTAAATCTTAGCGCCTTCATATAACCCTGCACACACACACACACACACACACACACACACACACACACACACACACACACACACATACACACACACACACACACACACACACACTGCTGTCTCTCCATATGTCTGGGTCTTTGTATCCAGGTCTTATTTCAGCCAGAGTCAGATTTCATATTGGATTTTGTGCCTCTTTGAGAGACTCCTTTCATCAGACTATCTACTCCAGTGTTTACACTCACCAGAGATTAGCCAAAGGCTCAGTTTACCACAACGACGAGACTTTGAAATATAGAAATGAGCACCAGCCACTGTTCTTGTGCTCCTTCGGATCCCTTTCATGTGTCATGACTTGAGCCTCCGCCGTGAACTATTATTAGTTGCTTTCTAGCAAAGAGGAGGAGAGAAGGTGGAGGAAAAGGTATGATGGAGGGAAGGAGGGAAACCAAGAAGTGGAGACAGTAAAAGGCCGTCGATAGAAGGAGCAGAGAGCCGGAGGAAGGGAGGGGATGGTGTTGATGTGTATATAGGTCACTAAATCAATGGGAATCAGGTTTTTGAAGGGGAGAGAAGGGGGTATTTATAGAAACCAGTGGAGACAGATGCATCAGTGACAGGCACAATGATGCTGGGAGCTCAGGAGGGGGAAAATCTGGGAATAGACTGTGGTCAAATTAGTCTGCAGAGAATTCTCCTAACAAACGGCAAAAGATTCTCAGTAGTGAACAAATAGCACGGAGCGCAGCGCAAAACAAAACACAATCAAATGGAAATCACTGCAGAAAGCTTTGAGCAAATGACCTTCCCAGCTCTATTGACAAAACGCAGTTAGTTGTGGCATTATTGCTCACAGCATTTGCATCTACATTACGGCTCAGCTCATATCCTTTTGAATTGTAATCTGTGATATCAGAGGAGCCACATGATTGAATGGAATATTAGCTTTTGTATTTTGCAGGCTTGTAAGGAGAAACCTGAATATTTATTACTCAGAGAGCCACTGAAAGGCTGAGAAGTACTATAAAAACATTACAGACCGCACTGTTAAGATTTCAGGTCAGAGGTCATTGGTTGATGAGCATGCACTGTAATGATTTTAATATCATAGATTAATTACACAAGTTATATTTAAACCAGGCAAAGCGGTGACGCTGGCCTTTTGCTGTAGTTTTAATAACTGTCATGGTTTATCCAATTTATTTCATAATGTCCCATGTCTACGTCCGCCAGCTTCATGTAACAAGAAGTCCCATCACAAATTGGAAATGTGCTCTGAGAACAAGACGGAAGAGTAATTGAAGAAATTGTTTTAAATTGCCTCCAGACTGGATGTTTCTAGGACTAAGTCAAGGTCACGGACAAATTGTTCCTTCACCACTTATACAGTGCTGCCGTACGTGTGATGTAAGACAGCCTGAATACTGAGCGTTAAAATAAATCTACATCCCATTTCTGCACCGTATATTTGCATAGCGGCCACATCAGCTTGCATCCAAAACTAGCAGAGGATGCACAAAGTTACTCCTCTTAAAGAGCTCTTAATCTCTGTCCTGTGTCTATCAGTGTGGTCAATGAACTCATGCAGGACGGTGTCGTGAATACAGGAGCATCTGACCACCATTTGAGGATGAGGATATGGATATATGCAGCTGGTGGAGCATGATGGAAGTGACAGGGCCAGATGGGTTTGTCTGTTCCTCTCCTTATATCACTGACACAGGATGGTGTTGCTTTAATGACTAATTTGTCATTGTGGTTTAAGAGATATAATAGAGGAAAGTTACTCAATACATATACTCAACTTCTGAGGTTTTTGCATTTCCATTTTTGCCTCTTTTTAATATTGCATGTTTTACTGATTACTGATTACTCTGTGGATTTTTTTTTTCATTGATTAGTTTACACATTGTCACGCAAAAGTCAGTCATAACTTCTCAGAACCCGAGGTGACATCTTCAAATGTATTGTTTTACCTGACAAACAGGTTCATTTTATAATTAAATAAATCAGAGAAAAACAACAAATCCTCACATTGGAGAAACTGAACTAGTTAACTTTAGGCATTCTTGCCTTGTAAATGACTAATCAATTATCACAATAGCTGGCAATTAATTACAATTACAGTTTACAAAGCAGCGAAAATTAGCTCTACACTGACCAGGTACAGCATTAAAGAGGACTTATTATGCTTATTTTCAGGTGCATACTTGTATTTTGGGTTTCTACTAGAACATGTTTACATGCTTTAATGTTCAAAAAACACTTTGACCTCAAGATATGTGAATGAAAATGGGTTCTATGGGTACCCACGAGTCTCCCCTTTGCAGACATGCCCACTTTATGATAATCACATGCAGTTTGGGGCAAGTCATAGCCAAGTCAGCACACTGACACACTGACAGCTGTTGTTGCCTGTTGGCCTTGAGTTTGCCATGTTATGATTTGAGCATATTTTTATGCTAAATGCAGTACCTGTGAGGGTTTCTGGACAATATTTGTCATTGCTTTATGTTGTTAATTGATTTCCAATAATAAATATATACATACATTTGCATAAAGCAAGCATATTTGCCCACTCCCATGTTGATAAGAGTATTAAATACTTGACAAATCTCCCTATAAGATACATTTCGAACAAATAAAAAATGTGCAATTAATTTGTGATTAATCGTAATTAAACCTGCAGTAGGCAGAATATTTTTGGCATCATTGGTCAAAAATTCTATAATAACCTTTCAGCATATTGTAATTCAAGTGCTCTGAGAGAAAACTAGACGTCTGCACCTCCTCATGGCTCTGTTTTCAGGCTTTAAAAAAAATCTAGCCTGTGACAGGAGACTTTGGCCAATCACAGGTCATTTCAGAGAGAGAGCGTTCCTATTGGCTGTGCTCCGGCTGGTGGGCGGTGCTTGGTATTTCCTCAACTGATCTCAACATGGCTGCCGGGTCACAAACTTTCTCATTTTACAGCTAAACAGTACACTACAAGATGTTTCTGAAAACATTTGAGGAGAGAAATAGTCACTACAGTAACAGAATATTGATTCATATTTGATCAGCGCTGCCTAGTTTGACCGTTTGATCGGAGTTCGTGAGTGATTGACAGCTCGGCTCTGATTGGTGTTTTTTTCCTCCGGTCTGTGAAATCTTGCAGATGCCTTTAGGAGCACCGGAGGACACAGAGGAACATGATGTGATTACTTGCGATTAAATATTTGAACGATTGACAGCCCTAATAATAATAATATAACATTCTGCATGATGATTTATGTTTTACCTAGGTATCATTTTCAAAGCAGGACTTTTGCTTGTAATTGAGTACTTTGGGGTACTTTTGCTTCATTAAAAAGATCCGGATACTTCTTCCACCGCTAATGAGATTCCCAATTAAGCCATGCAACTCGGGGTGCAAGCCTTGTCTAAATCCCCTGGGTGGGCTCTAACTGCGCTCCTCATTACACGCACAGCAATATATTATCATTTTTAAAATGACATATGGATGCACAAACAGAATCAAGAATCATACGTGGCAGCAGAGCAAGCAGCTGCAAAAAAAAAGTCACTTTTTTTATATTGTCCTCTGAAACCACAGTGAACCGGTGGTTATTAGAGAGAGAGAGAGAGAGAGAGAGAGAGAGAGAGAGAGAGAGGGAGGGAGATAGTGAGAGTCTCAAACTGGTGAGCCCACCTATCCGCTAGGAGGAGAGGAGAGGCTGTTGAGGAGCAACAAAACAATAAACAGCTACTACTACAAACCACATCGGCGGAGTTCACGACACACGCCGGAGGAGTACCAACACATAACTGAGACAACGCCGTCGCTTTTTAGCCTCGGAGTGAATTAACAGCCATGTATCTGAACAGGGAAGAGGACAATAGCAAAGGTAAGATTCCTGTCAAGAATGTGTGCCACTCTGTGCGAGGAGCATCCTGCTGACAGTTTCAAGGTGTTTTCATTTCTGTTTCTCTCTGAGGTGACATGAAGAGGTGGGGATGTATACTGTCACACTACGTTTTAAAAAAAACCTTTGACATGCAAGGACCGGTGGTGTTAGTGAAAAGTGTGGGCTGTCATTATGTAATATCAGTGCAGTTAATTGCCTCCTTGGAGGAGGATGTTTATCATTAGCCCCCAAATCCTGCATTTATCCCAATGCACCGATTAATTGTGAACCTGTTGTAGCCACTTTATCATTTGGCATCATTTTGCCGGTGTGCATTGCAATGTTTTGGACATTTACTTAAGGGGCAACATAACACAAGGTCAAAGCCTTTTTAGCTACAAACCCAAGTGTATATAGGTTATTTATGGTGCTCCACAGCTTCCAAAAAATAACGAAATGCAGCTTAACGGGGAGATAACCATGCAGCAGCAGCAGCGAGAGAGAGAGAGAGAGGGGTAAGGAGGGTACAAAGGAGGCATATTTGAGTAATCTCTCCCACGTGTTTTTGAGGCGTGATTTCTTCTCTCATCGGGTGCCCAGAAACACACTCGACTCGTGTTCCCTGCTGTTACCATGAAGCACAAATAACTCTCTAGGGGCTAAGAGGTAATGCTAATTACCACCTAAATCTTCAGGTTATACGAGAATAACACCTGCTGCTACCGAGGACCGGGGAGGAGGAGGAGGAGGAGGAGGAAGGGGAGAAGGGGGGTGTAAAAGAGCAAAAGGCAGAGTGGGAGGAGCCGTTTTTGTTCATTTCCCTGTGATGTGAGTGAGATAATGTGATCTCACCACCACACACGGACAACAACATGATACTGTACGGGGATGTGTGCGAGCAGCAGCAGCAGCAGCATCCGTGGGTAGGAAGAGGAGGGTGGCTGGAGATGAGAACACGTGTTGACAGAAATACAAATGTAGCAAAAAGAAGCTGCAATCATTACTTCCTGTAAAGGATAAAGTATAGCCCCAACTTAGTCCAGAAAAGTTGTTTAAATGGATCCTATTCAGTGAGAAAACTCAGTAAGGTTACTTTAAACTGACCTCCGCAGAAGTCCTAATACGAAAATTAAAGTGGCAGTAGGCAACAATTTTTTGGCATAATTTGGCAAAAATTCCATAATA
Organism: Sebastolobus alascanus; assembly: GCA_916701645.2. Lineage (NCBI taxonomy): Eukaryota > Metazoa > Chordata > Actinopteri > Perciformes > Sebastidae > Sebastolobus > Sebastolobus alascanus. The sequence continues at coordinate 602,221 of CAKAOJ020000022.1, forward strand.
ACATTTCATCATATTGTAATTCAAGTGGTCTGAGAGAAAACTAGACTTCTGCTCCTCCTCATGGCTCTGTTTTCAGGCTTTAGAAAAAATCTAGCCCGTGACGGCAGATTTTGACCAATCACAGGTCATTTCAGAGAGAGAGAGCGTTCCTATTGGCTGTGCTCCGGTCATGTGACCAGAACTTGGCTTCCTTCAACAGATTTTACAATGGCGGCCGGGTCACAAACTTTCTCATTTTACAGCTAAACAGTACACTACAAGATGATTCTGAAAACATTTGAGGCAAGAAATAGTCATTACAGTAACAGAATATTGATTCATATTTGATCAGCGCTGCCTAGTTTGACCGTTTGGTCGGACTTCGCGAGTGATTGACAGCCGGCTCTCATAGACGGCAGCTGGCAGCGGACCTTGTTTTCCTCCGGTAAGCGAAATCCTTCAGATGCCGTTTGGAGCACCGGAGGACACAGTGGGACACAGAGGAACATGATTTTTTTCAGGTTACCTGTTTCATGTACTACTGTCACGATATAGCGGCCGTTTTCTAAAAATAACTTTTTTAAATCATATTTGCGCCAATATCGCATACTGCAGCTTTAAGTGAATAGTTAGCCTTCCTCCTAGCTAACATTAGGCTAATTAGCTCTACTGTGGCTACAGATGACGTGACCTCGTTGGTCGCCTTAGTAACCGTTATTATAACGGTTGCAAGTTGTCGCTAGCAGCCTAGCCTAGCTAATTCATTTGCTACGCTACTGGTGCCTTCAAATGAAACTCGTGAGCTTGTTTTTACAACATGGGAAGTCTTGAACACGATATGCTTGGCGTTAAAGTGGTTAAATCATGAAGAACACCGCGGTAATATTAACGTTACTGTCGGCCTCTAGAAGCCATAGAGGCTAACACTTTAGCAAGCTAGCAAGTGGGTAACATAATGCAGAAAATGCAAATGCATAATGACAGAGGGAAAAGATGAGGCTGTTGGGAATATCAACATTTTCCTCACATATAAAATTACGAAGAAAAACAATATACGACTATAAGTACAATATATTAACTTATTATTATCCGAAAAATGAACTTCCATGGCCTCCGCCATTTCTGACAATGTCAACAAACATGTCACAAGTTGTGAACTAGGAGCTTTCAAAAACTTTCTACTTACGAGGTCGAGAATACCACAAGAGGGGGGCATGTTATGGACTCTTGTCGTAAACACGACCCCATTTGAAGGCACCACGCTACTCACATTTCAGTCAGGATGTTATAGATGCCAACTGAAACTCTATTTTTTTAAAATCATACTGACACTCATTTAAACAAATTGACGTTACATAATTTTCCGTGCAAGTATTAATTAGCATTAGCTAGCCGTGTTCCAGTTGATGCTAGCTTGGAGGTTACCTGGAAGTGTTGACAAGATGAAGTGTTGACAGGATGTTGCCGAGTCCATTCACAGCTGAGGGAGGTGAGTTCACATCAGAATTACCAGATGATTGTTTGCCATGAAGTTTGGTACAGACATTCATGTTCCTTCGACAATGACGTGTAAATATTTGTTGGATGTCGTAGTTAATATGGTTGAACAGGTTGACATTTTGGGCCTCATCATTTTTATGAGCCTCTGACTTTTCATTTAGCGCCATCATCAGGGTAAAATTTCAACTTCAATACACTAAACTAATGATATTACCATCAGCCTTAGCTTATGTTTACTGCTAAGTAACAAATGCAAGCATGCTAACACACTAAACTAGTGATATTACCATCTGCTTTAACTCCTTTATATTTACTGCTGAGTAGCACATGCTAGCATGCTAACACATTAAACTAAGATGGTAAACAGTACTTGCTAAACATAAGCATGCTAGCATTGTCATTGTGCGCATGTTAGCATGCCGACATTAGCATTTAGCTCAAAGCACCATTGTGTCTAAGTACAGCCTCACAGAGCTGCTAGCATGGCTAGCTTTCTTCTTGTTGAAGGTCAAAGAGGGATGCAAAGGGAAATGTTTGGAGTATATGAGACTGTATAGTGTATGGGACTTCACGGTGCAGGAGGTCATGTTTGTTGGTAGCAGGTGTTAGGTGAGGTAGGAGAATCAGGAGTGATCATTAGTGTGAGGTGCTGAAGTAATTAAAGGCAAGATGTTGTAGAGTGAATGTATCTGAAACCTGTTGTTAGACTTGATGGTTATTCGGCAGGCTAAGACAAAAGGCTCTTTCCAGGGATTAATGGACAGCAAGTCTTGTAGTAAAGTTATGAGTAGGTTGACTACTAATGTGTTGGGGCTCCTCTTTTAAATAAGGAGCTCAATACTTCATTGGCACGTGCCTTATATTGATTTATGTGGGTGGGTGTTCCTTTCCGGCGGGTGTTTCCCTCACCGCACTGCTGTGGCCTTTAAATTCACACCGCGTCTCAAGGTGGAGTGGCAGGGAGATGGAGAAAGGTCTACCAGGGATATATCGATTATGGCCTCAGAGGCTTAAAGGGGGGTGAGGACAAACCGGTTGATCATATGTGAGCCTAACAATCACACAAACCGCTGGCTACTGCCAAATAAACATCTGAAATAAGACAGGATGTGGGCTCCGATTAATACTGAACTTTAAAAAAAAGTAAATTATAGAAAGGGGTGAATGCTGGGGATGAGTGGCACCCTACTATCGTCTCTTCAGTCTGACGGTTAAATGTCTCGTTATTTATAGCCACTGGAAAACGTTCAACAACTATTTAGACTACTTACTGATGTTGAAAATGCAGCAGTGTGGGCTCCTGCAGGGTTTGATTGTAGGCCATTAACAGATGGGGATGTTCGAACCATCCAGCTCACAACCAGCCAATTTTCTTTTGTTGAAAATAATACTTATAAAAAAATATTCTTTAATGGGGTGGTCAGTTTAACAATACATTTAGGTTATGTGTCAGCAGTTGAATTTGATTTGAAACTTTAGCAAAGCTAAAATTAACAAACAAATTCTTGTGTGTGATGGGTGTGGCAGTCATCACTTTACTCTTGCCTTTAGCAAAAAGAGGAATTTACTGTTTGAAACTCTTTAGGGAATAGACAGTATAAACAGTATGTCAGAGTACAGAAACAATAAAGTTATAGAACCAGTGACTATTCAAACACAACAATTAAACGCCCATGCAACAGTAAACAGCTAAGTCTAAGATGTTGGATGTTAAAAGAGTTTAGGTTTAGTATACATCTTTGTTGGCTGGAAGTAATGATTATTTTCATTATCAATTAATCTGCCAACAATATTCTCCATCAATTCATTGATAGTTTATTCTCTAAAATGCTAAAAATAGTAAAACATTTAAATTGGTTGAGCCCAATGTGATATCTTTAAATTTCTTTTTTTGTCCGACCAAGCGTCCAAAACCCAAAGATATTCAGTCTACTGTCATATTGGACAATGAAAAGCAGCAAATTGGCACATTAAAGAAGCACCCAATTTGACTGTTATCAGGCCATTAGATAGGCGTTATCAGTCGCTATAAGCACCATAGATGTTGGTCATTAGGGGCCTGCTACACCTACTACGTTGTAAAAGTGAAAGTGAAACTTAAAGCAACATGTTCTAACATGTAAAACTGAATGAAACGTCACATTTTGAACACAAACAGAAACGTTTCTTTAGATTTAGGCAACAAAACTACAACTTCTTTAGGTTTAGGCAACAAAACTACACTTGGTTAAGTTTAGGGAAAAACATCATGTTTTGGGTTAAAATAACTACGAACAAAAACACAACTTGTTGGTTTCACACGGGATGCAAACTCCGGTCTCCTGGGTGAAAGTTGTGTGTTTTGTGTCTCATCCATCCTTCCCAACCCTGAGTTTCATGCTGTCTATACTAGATAGATAGATAGATAGATAGATAGATAGATAGATAGATAGATAGATAGATAGATAGATAGATAGATAGATAGATAGATAGATAGATAGATAGATAGATAGATAGATAGATAGATAGATAGATAGGTAGATAGATAGATAGATAGATAGATAGATAGTTAGATAGATAGATAGATAGATAGATAGATACTTTATTGATCCCGAAGGAAATTTACTACAGCGCCTGGCTTCCGCTTCGGTCATAATCACTACGGCCAATAGAGGTCGCTGTTGTCTTCTTTTATACCTTCTTTTGGTGATCTACCATGTGAATTGATGATAAAACCTACTAGTGGGTGTAGTAGGCCCCTATTGACCCACATCTATGGGGCTTATAGTGACTGATAACGGCTATCTAATAGCCTGACAACAGTCTGACCGGCTGAAAGAAACTAGAACCAGCAAAAATTTTGCATTTTTGCTTGAAAAGTGTCTGAAACGATTAATCAGCTATCAAAATAGTTGCTGATTCATTTTCTGTTGATCAATAAATTGTATCATCTCTACATGTTTGTATCTAGATTACAATCTTAAGTCACTTTTTAAAGAATGATTTCCTGACTGATAAATACCAACTCTATCTTAATTAATGATAATTATGCTCACTGACCACATTTTTCTTTTCTCAGCGAATTGATTATTGGGTTTGTATGAGGTTTTACACATGATAGTGTGCGTTTCTCTTTTTTAAACCATCACCAGCAAGTGTGAAAAATCTGTCAGGCAGGCGGCATCATCACCCCATGCACAAGTAGAAGACCGTTCCTACTTGTGAGATGTCTGCGCTACACACATTCACTTCTATTCCCACTTCAGCAGGAATTTAAGCCAGAAACTGAAGCACAACTGAAACACAGTGCAGTTTTCAGCTTGTCAAACAGCAGGGGACCAATAAATGAAGAGCTTTCCAGCTCCATCTATTGATGACTGTTTTGATGAACTGACTGTAGTAGATTTGTTGGGGAAGGAGCTGATGCTTTTATTGATCGATTCCACTGAGCGATAATGGTTCACGTACAGGTTAGGTTTGGGTAGACGTGTTCTGAGGGGGAACCTGTGGTTGACTGACTTCATGTATTATGCATGTAATCACCCTGATCTGTATAACTGACAACAAGAGATGGATCAGTAATTGAGCTTTATGGCCTCTCATAGTGTGGCAATGTCTCTTCTGGACATTTTTCCCTTTTGTCTTACTGCAAAGTCGAGTTCAGTCTGCTGCAGAATAGCATATGTCCAAAAATAATGAAGGAAACAGTGTAGAGCTTCACTTGTTTGCTTTGCAGCATGACTATTATCCTTCTGCGTGTTGACATTTTGTTATCTCCATCTTTTTTGTGGTGTCAAGTCTGGAGACAGAGTTTGTGGATCAGGGACAAATCGCCCTAAATTTATTTGAGGTGTGGTCCTGTACTCGGACTGTCTGGCATCTCACACTATCTACCACTTGAATATGAAATATAGTAAAACGTCAGGTTCACTATTGATTAAGGTTGATGCTGGCCTTGCATTTGGGCTGGAGTCTAAAAACCCTCCGGCCAGAGGTAACCAATCTAACTGACGCGAGTTTGGCATGCCGAGCCTGCCCTGCACTGAGAGAGATCCTCAGGTACACCTTGTTTTCTTTGGCATCTTTGCAGATAAATCAGCAACCTTAAAAGGTTTGATATGGTTAAAAGAGGAGGAATACCATGAATGTCAAAAAAAGATAAACTTGCAGAAAGTAAACTATGGAAATTTTCCTCTGTTCTAAGACTGACTGACCTAATTCTGACCTAATTGCTCCTTTTTTAGCCACACTAGTGGCTCTAGAGATGGTAATATCGCTTGGTCCACTGCTTTGGCCCAGACTGAATTATCTCAGCAACTATTGGATGTCTTGCCATGGGATTTTGTGCAACCATTCATGGTCCCCAGAGGATGAATTGTAATAATTTTGGTGAATACTATAATGTTTTAATTAAGCGCCATCATTAGGTCAAAATTAAGTTTGTCCAATAATTTGGTTTATGACCAGATACCTGCAAAACTAATGATATTCACATCGGCCTCAGCTGTACTTTGTGTTTATTGCTAATTAGCAAATGTTAACATGCACCTACTGTCAATGCTAACATGCTAATGTTTAGCAGGTATGATGTTTACCATCTTCACCATTAGCATTGACAGTGGGAGCATGTTAGCATGATGACGAAGCACCGCTGTGTAACCTCACAGAGCTGCTAGCACACATGACTGTAGAGTCTTATTGAAACGAAACAGTCCAACTGGATTTTAGCAAAGATGCTCTATACCAAAGATGACGCATTACAAGCTGGTTTCAACTGGTATACACTTCCTGTCTCCTAAGTGGGCATGGTCATGGCGTGTTCGCCTCCCCCCCCCCATCTTGTTTGGAAGTATTGTGAACGTTGTGTGGATGGATGAAAGCGGATTGGATTATATGTGCATAATGTATTCATATTTTCTTTTGCTAACATTTGATATTTACACAGCTAACAGCCACATTTAGCGTTACAAAAGTTTGTTAGCTGAGTTGTGTTGCTGAGACAGAGAAAGGTCTCAAACAAAGTTAATTTTCTCCTGATTCGTCTGTCTGAAAAATGCCATTTTAGTGTCAGGATGTTCAGAAGATATGTGGCTTGTGAAAAATGGGTCCAATATTTGCTTTGGTGACTATGGGGCGAAAGAATCAGTCATTTATCTGTGTTCACGTTCACTTCTCCCATTGGAGTTAATAGACTCAGGACCTGCCGCTAGTCTCCTAAAGGGCAGTGGAGAAACCCACGTGACACAGATACATGAAACTGGTCCCTCTTCAGTTGTGGGCCTCTGACTTTGTTACTACCTTTCAAACGACAGGCGACAACTCTACTGTACATACAGTATGCTCTTATATACAATTTCGAAGGTGTGGTTAGAGCTTAGCGCTAAATGGAAAGGCCTTCATTAAGCCCTTTGGGCTTTGGCAGGTCTTGGTATACTAGCTTGGTGGTGTATGGCAATTCTTGGTATGCATCAAAGGATTTTAACTGCTAAGGAAATGAAATGTGAAATGGAGGGAGTCTGTGGGGAGCCTTTAACACAGTGTGAAGTATAAGTGTCAGCATTAGACTGCGAGTCCCTAACCTCTTTGTTATTATTGCCCTGTAGAAATTGATGATGTCCCTCTACTTCATGGCTGTTTTACTAATGTGGGATGGGCAATTATTTGGGGAGATTGCTGTGGCAGTCTTGTAACATCCATGCCTCTTAGAGCAAAATGAATTGAAAAAGAGCCGGATGCTGGGAGAAAAGGTATCGCCACGGGCTTAACAGCCACATTCAACAAGTCTAGTATTTCTGTGATCAAACTTAAAAGGAAGATTACTGGAGATATTCATTCACGACGCCCTCTATTTTCTCTCCTAATATTGTTTAAAACATAAAGCCGCCGCGAGCCATTCTGCGGCCCTGTCAGCTCGCTGTGTTGATATCAGATGTGGAGTAGATGAAAATGTCATATTTTACAGCGAAGCCTGAATTAAACGCAGTGGATTCAGCATCAGATTGGTGAGAACAATCGCAGCGGAGACCTTTAGATATGTAAGGTACATAAATTGGCAAAGGACTAATGGCGTAATTGTATAGAGCGCTTAATCAGCCCGTTTGACATTTAACAGATCGCGCCGTCACTTGAGCTTAAGTTTATTTGGCTCTGAATGGATAGTGTAACGGTTAACAGCTCTGATTTATTATACAGATGTTATGTTGTGAACTAAGCCATTGGTAAAATCTCAAGGATCGCTGGAGTCAGAGGAACAGGCTACGATGGAAGGCAATTAGATGCTTTTGTAGTAACACCTGCAATGAAACGCGGATTTGGACCTGCTGTTTCACTGTTCCACTGAGAGAGCTCATCATCCTCCCCGGTGAAACAGGAAGCCGTATCAGCTGATTAGAGCAGAGCCTAATCACACTTTGAATCATCAAGCAATATGCACCGCAAAGAAATAAAATAGCATTTGTAAAGAATAGAAGAAAAACATTTATTTTTAATACCTTGCAGAATGGTTGAAATACCACGCTTAAATAACACAAAGTTAGTCTTATCAAATGTAAATGTGTTATTAGACCTCGCATTAAATTAAAGATGGAAGTCCTGTACAAGAAATAGGACTTGTTGATATAGTTATTCTCTCTATCAGCTGACCGGTTTGCAGAGGAGGGGGAGGTCTTTTACTTCTCCTCTCTCTGCCATGTTCTGTCCCTTTCTCCTCTGTGTCTCTGGGAGGAGGAGGAAGAGGAGGAGGAGGAGGAGGAAAAAGGAAAGCGCCGGTTAACATCAGCCGGTCGTGGGGAGAGTGATGGAAAGCAAGAGGTAGAGAGGCAGGCAAATAGAGTGGAGGCGAGCGTGAAAAGATGGAGAGAGCAAGAGAGACAGAGGGAGAGGGAGAAGCAAAGAACAAGCCCTGGAGTGCTAGCCAGTCAAGGTCACACAGAGGAGAGGAGAGGAGGCCCGGCGTGTACATGTCTATGTGTGTGTGTGTGTGTTAAGGGAAAAACAGCGGGGATGGGAGGCCTACATAGTAAAGAATGAAGGGTCGGTGACGGCGGATTGGTTTAGTCTGGGATTTAATGGGGGGAGGGATGAAGAAAGGAAGCAGAGGAGGGAAAGAGAGAGATGAAAAGAGCTTGTAATATGGCTTCACAACACTCTTCAACTTAATAGTCTCTTCAATCCTCTATTTATGACAGGAGGGCTTAATAAATTTGTAACTTTTAACATGTTTGACTCAGGCAGTAATGTTTATGGTTATCTGGGTGTGTGTGTGCAGTGAACGTTTCCGTGCATGCTGTTGCGTAACCAGCCAGTCCCGTCGGGTTGATCCGTGTTCTCTTCGCAGTCTCTTTCTCTTATTCTCCCTGTTGCTTTTTTTCCCCCTCGCCATGCACTCGATGACCCTCGCCGTCTCACTGCAGCTCCCACTTTCAGTAGGTGCCACGATGCATTCTGTTAAGAGTAGAGCTGTCAATGGATTAAAATACTTAATCGCGATTAATCGCATGATTGTCCGTAGTTAATCGCAATTATCGCACATTTTTCATCTGTTCAAAATGTACCTTGAATGGAGATTTGTCAAGTATTTAATACTCTTATCAACATGGGATTGGGCAAATTTGCTGCTTTATGCAAATGTATGTATATATTTATTATTGGGAATCAATTAAAAACACAAAAAAACGACAAATATTGTCCAGAAACCCTCACAGGTATTGCATTTAGCATAAACAATATGCTCAAATCATAACATGGCAAACTCAAGCCCAACAGGCAACAACAGCTGTCAGTGTGTCAGTGTGCGGACTTGACTATGACTTGCCCCAAACTGCATGTGATTGTCATAAAGTGGTCATGTCTGTAAAGGGGAGACTCGTGGGTACCCATAGAACCCATTTTCATTCACATATCTTGAGGTCAGAGGTCAAGGGACCCCTTTGAAAATGGACATGACAGTTTTTCCTCGCCAAGCATAAGTTTGGAGCGTTATTTAACCTCCTTCGCGACAAGCTAGTATGACATGGTTGGTATCAATGGATTCCTTGGGATTTCAAGTGAGCCCGCTACAACCTAAAAATCACAAGTTGCGTTAATGCGTTCAAGAAATTAGTGGTGTTAAAACAAATTTGCATTTAACTTTGACAGCTCTAGTTAAGTGTTAATGCAATAATAAATCTCTACCTTTCCCGTCCTCTGAAAGCAACGAGACAAGAGGAAGAAGCCGTTAATCCCATCCAGAGAACTTGCACCAGTTTTGATTAGCGATGGAGAAAAGGGGGGACTATTGCATAATGGATAGCCCGGTGCTTGTCATCTTAGGATCAAGTGTTTTGAGAGCGGGATTGTGGTTTGCTGAGAACATCCTTTATTCGGTTATCCTAGCGGGATGCAAGGAGTCACTTGGAAATGTGATCACTGCTGTCTCTTCAAACATATTAGCCCTGTTTGCATCTCACACCCAGGAGAGATTACGTGTGCGAGCAGTTGCCATAGCGTTTTGGAGCACCAAGGTGCTGATGTGAAAGATCTGAGGTGGCTCGGGTGCTCTGTGACATTATCTCTCCGGAGCAATGGTGTGTGGAGTCGTGATAACGTATGATGACTTTGTTTGCGGGTCAAGAGTTCACCCTGTGGTTGGCCCCCTGAGGTCACTCCCAGCTCTTACTGTCATTGTTTCGCATAGTCTTAATGTGTTCATGCTCCATTGATGTTATTTTACTTTTTAGAAAAATATCCTTTATTTCCTCTCCGTCATCCTATTCACCCACCACTAATCCTCACACTAAACCTCTGGTGGTCCCACAATCGCATTCAGCTGAAGACTCCCAGCGAATTCTTGGCAAATTATCCTGTTGACAGACATCATTACCATTTCCAAAGAGTAATTAATCTTTCCACACTTTGATTTTACACAGATGAAGAGTAATAGCTTCGGTAATAATGGGCTCAAAGCATTTTGACAGCTATAGACTGTAATTGTACTCATCTCGAGCAGACCCTGCGGAGCTGACCTGCGGTGTGTGCTACTGTACAAATGACCCTTAACGTCTGTATCATTATATTGGACAGCTGATTGGATAGAGACAGACAGGAAACTAAGGGATACTGAATCAGGGGTATGACGTGCAATAAGGGTCCCCAGCTGGAATCAGACCAGGGGCGTTGCTGGTATATTGTATCTTCATAACCGTCATCCATCCGCAAGGGCGTCCCGACCCTGGCTTTGATTGTAACAAAACTGCCCAAATTCATTAAAGTAATACGCTTAAGGAGCCAGAATCAGAACTGCTTGTTGGATGGTTGCCTAATAATCCTAATAATACAGAAGTTAAAGGACCAGTGTGTAACATTTAGGGGGATCTATTTTCTTTAGTGTATAATTTCATACTTTTGTTACTTTTGGACAGACCGGGGAGCGTGTCAATATATGCTTGTGACATGTATCATGTCCTTTCAAAATAAACTTCCCCTTCCTTGACTAACGACTGACTTGACTCGCGGGACTAACGACTGACGTGTCAAAATAAGTCAGTGTTACTTTTAGTTTCACACGGGACACGAACACCGGTCTCCTGGTTGAAAGGTTTGTGTTGGTTTGACCCATCCACCACCCCTCCTGCCCGCCGGTAGCTGCGAGACGCCGGCTTAGCCGTCACCATGTTGAGAGCAGTGTGGAGGCAATAGAAATGCTCCCAATCTCGAATTTAGCACCTTAAAGAAAGCAAATTAGCTTATATCCCCAAAATTTGAACTATTCCTATAAAGCCAAGTAGTCAGTTAGTTAGTAAGTTTCAATTAAAAATGTTTTAATAGTAAAAAAATATGTGGTAAAGGAAGAAAGGTATACAGGAAAAGTGATCTGACAGTGTTGAGACAGGTGCGTAGGAGAAAAATAGCTCCCGCCAACACTTTATTGTAAAAGTAATTTTTATTTAAAACACCTAAGTGTCAAAAAGGTGTTGGCAGTGTGCAGGAGCCGGTTTTTGTGAAAAGGAAGACAGGTGAAAAACTGAAAAGCAGGTATTTTTTTAACAAAGTCAATGTTTTTTTTTTACAGGAGATGCATCACGCTGTTTGCTCCAGTACAGCATGTTCCACGAGTCTGTGTGTTTGTGCTCCAGCATTAATTTCTGTGTTTGTGTGTGTAGCCGCACTGTCTCTTGGTATTTAGCAAAAATGTGTGTGATTTTTGTGTGAGCCACCCTGTATCTGGCAAGGTAGTCAGACTGACAGATTGGGCTGTGTGAGTGCCATCTCCTCAGCTTGGCTGCCTGAGCGTTTCTCCCTCGTTCCTCCTTCCTCTCTCCTTCCTCCCTCCGTCTCATCTCCCCGTTACCTTGCTTCAGTGGTGACCAGCAGGGCAGGGGATATTTTCCCTTCATTTGCCTTATCTAGCTATAGCTGTATAGGTAGGCCCTCTCCCTGGATTAAGTCCACTCGCTGTTCCATAACTGTAGCTACAATACCTGTTGGATCAGCCGTCGAGGTCCGTCTCCCCTGCGCTCCAGCCGAGGAGGTAGCTTGTGACAGTGTGAGGTTAAAATGCCAGAGATGGCAGCGAGCGCTTGGTGTGTACTTGCATTACTCTCCTCCATTAGAGGCTGTTCTCACTTTGTGGCCGCATCAGGACTAGTTACAGATACTATAGATGAAGAAGAAGAGGGAGGTGTTGTTTTTCAGGGGTTAGGGTCATGAAAAGGGTTCAACAGAGTGATTGTGTGTGTGGGGAGAGTTCACACAAACTGTTTTCACAATCATGCTTTTACTAGAACCGTAGTGACAACGATAGAAAGTTTTTCGGCTATAAGTATGTCTAATTTTGCTCTTTTTTAATATTGGTGAATTGATAACGATAAACATTTCAGTGGATGTTTCACATCTGCTTTAAGCTGGGGACACAGCAACCCAACATCAGAGAGCTAGCGGCGACAAAGGCCGCCTGTTGCGTTGCCTCACGTCGGCTTTGTTTTGCCCAACAAGTTGCACCCGAACACACCGCAAAGACTACAGTCGACGGCCAGTTAGCACGTACGTTCTGTGCCTGCGTGAGATGAAATAACTCTCCACACGAGCAGACGGTTGTTGTCTGTATCTGTCATTCAAGCCGTTATTATCATACGTACATGAAACAAAGCGGCGTTTGCCGACCATTTTCACATCACTCTCACTCACCACTTAGCTTCATTCCAGATGGCCATGTCGTTGTGAAATATCCGTGTATTGTAATGATCAGATGAGATGAAGATGAAAAATGAGAAGAGCCTTCTGTGTTTTTCCACTTGACTTTATTCATTTGCTTGCTTTACTCACTTCCATTTCTCTTCTCGTGCACTGATTTGTTTAAGCTGAACCACTAATCAGAGTGATTTCTCTCACTGACGGCGCCGCCGCCGGTTCAACATGCTGAATCGGCCGAAAAACCCGGGCAGACTAGAGCTCGTACACCGTTCGTAGCTATACAGTACCTACAAAAAGTAATGTCCTGTAAGTCGTATATGTCCCACTAAATCAATTTGTATGTGATCCATTTAACCAGGGTGGATGTTGGTTAATTTTGCCCATCAACCAGGGTGGATGGGCAGGTCAAAAAACACTGACTTTAACAGGAGACCGATGTTCGTACCACGTGTGAACCCAGAAGTCAACATTGAAAACCTAACTGTGGCCCTGTTCAGACATAAGATACAAAATACAGTACGGTACAAAATAAAAGGTTATTGCACAGAGGCCGTTTCAATGCTGCGAGGCCGACAAGCGCTCGCGTCTGTCTGTCTATTCACATGAGGAGCTCAGTGAGACCCCGCGGATCCCAGCAGGACGTCAGTTGAGTTGGCGGTCCTTAATGTGACCCAGGACACATTCACGTACACACTGCTAAAAGAATGTGGCCATATGCGGCCCAGACCACCTCTGGATGTGGTCTGAGCGATCGACTCTCAATGCGTCCTCAATGCATCTCGAGTGCGTTCTCACCTGTACTTAGAGCTGTCCACTTGTGATCCGATCACTCAGGATGCACGTTAATACCAGGTCTGAACTGGGCCTAAGTAGTTCTGTTGCCTAAACCTAACCAAGTTGTTTCCTGTGAAGACGGAGGTTTAATTTGAACAGACTGCATGCATGTAACGAGCGGACATTGACACGTGTTGCCGGACATTCGTAGGATAACGTACGAAAAATGTGGAATAACTTTTCGTAAGATATCATGCGAACTGTTATATGAGGATACGTTGAGGGAGCATGGGGGAGAGGAGGAGGAGCAGGAGGAGGAGCAGGCAGGACAGAGAGTAATGAGCTCAAGCTGGAGGGACAGATGATGTGGGAAAGCCTGACACAGACAAAAGAAATACACAGTCCCACATCTCTAAACCCAAATATGGATTCACGTGACTGATTAGGAAATGGAAAACCTGGGGAGGAGGGGCAGATTAGGGGGCTTGGGCTCATCAACTGAATGTTTAGCGAAAGAAAAGTAATGCTTGCCCCATTCACGGTGTAACTGATTACCTGTCGTGAACACAGAAAGATCAAATTACTGATACCAACAGCTGGGAGACTCTTGTTATTGTTCTCTCTCCTCCCTCTCCATCTCCAAAGAAAATGATCTGGATTACTGTTTTTGCTGCTCCTCTTGATTCCCCAACAGTCTTCTAACTTTTTTTGCGGTCGCAGGCTTATCATACTATGTTTGCCTTGGCAGCGACGTGAATTGGTGCAGCTGGAAGGGCACAATGAATTGGATGCAAGCAATTGTGCATGCACGGGAGTGAGCCGAGAGAGCTCAGCCCCGGACTCAGTAGAGCTGAGACACACCAGATTGGGCTGGCTCGTCCAAGCAGCACATTTCTGATTGGTCTGGGCTACAGAGCTGAAATGTGCCTCTTGTGCCGCTGGTCCACAAATCTGACATGCTATAGAAATATCTCTCGCTCTTTTTCTCTCTCTCACGCTAATGAACGGCGGCGCTTTTCTACATCCACAGATCATTTTTCATGTACACAACATTCATTGATTAATGCCAACCGCCTTGAGACCCCGCTTAGTGATTAGGGCTCTCAGGCTCGGGAGGGGCCACCGGTACCCTTAATGAGTCATAAAAGGCGGAAAATTATACACTCCAATAGTCTTGACATTGGGTGATATTTCAATATTTGGTCACTCTCTCTCGGAGTCTATTTGCCCACAGAGTTGGCACACGCTCAAATGCCCTCAGACACGCATTTGCACAAGTAAACAGAGAAATCTTGACTTTCTAGTCCCGTGGTGTGTTCCATGCGCTCGGGATATTTGGGCACAGGCAGGATCCTGCTGCACAGCCCGAGAAAAGCAAACACGCAGGTCAAACAGAGAGCTCCCAGAATGCACTGTGATTCAGCTCACTCACCACCAAAATAAGCATGCTGATTACATAATCAAAACAAGAAGCCCCGAATGCCAAAACCACTATAAAATAATTGTCATGCTATCATCCAGAGTGCTGACTCTACAGTGCATCCTGCCCGCGGTGAGGCTCCTTCCTGGGTGGTAATGTTTGCAAGCTGCTATATGAGGCTGATTGTGATAAATTATGTTATCGCATATGCGATTATCCACTTGATAATGACAATGTATTGTCTCCCCCCCCCCCCCTCCAGTGACGGTCAGCACACTCTTAACGAGATGATGGAGGTCTTCACTCGTTAATTGAGCTATCATAGAGAGGGATAATGCATGCATGGGACGTCATAGTATCTGCCTCTCACACCATCTTTCCCTGGGGTATATCTGTTCCTCCCTAGTCTCCGAGTCCATTGCCCTCTAAAACACACTGCTTAATTACAGAGCAACAGAGGGAGGAGGTGAGGACAAAGTGGGAGAAACGAGCAAAAGCCAGAAATACGCGTGTGGAAGCTTTAAGCGAGTAGCCAGAGGAGGTAAAATGGGCGCACAAGAGCAGCTGTGAGAAACTGATGCCGGATAGGGCGAATGTTCATAATTAGGATTGTTTCAGAAGGAGCGTTCCTTAAAAATTACAGTTAATATTTGATGATGGCTGCACTCTGAGATCCCCCGCTGAACAGGCTCTGACTCTGAGGCAAACACACAATGACTGCACATCAGACATGGCTGAGGATTGACAGGCATGCGGCTCCCAGCTTCTTCCAACAGTCTCCCTCCTTCTTAAAGCGCCTGACAAACCTCATTAAGGACCGTTTCACGCAGGCTCTATTGACATGAGACATACAGAGAAATGGTCATGTATAAAACATGAGTCGCCCAAGGTTATATAGCAGAGCCTATACGTGGATCCATGTGCTGTATAAGCCTTTACCTCTACTGTAAACACATTGGCACATGTGATGTACAGTACGTGTGGTATTTACCGTCGGTCCCTCGTGTTGTGTCACATGTTGGTGTAAAAAAATGACGGGCCTTACTTTAATAATAGGACTGGGATGATACACCTATCTCCCGATTCAATACTATCACGATACTTGGGTGCCAATTTGAGATGTATTACGGTTTTTAAGTATTGCGATTCAATATTACGATTTATTGCGATTTTTGTTAACTTTTTTAACACTAGAACATGGGAAAAAGTTGAATCATATACTTCTAGGGACTCTAAATTAATACAGTAAAAAGGTTTGATTTTCAGCATGTATGTAGTCAGAGATGTCCTGAAGTTAAATATATCAGTCATTGTCAGGCATTATATATTACATTTTTTTCCAGCAACCCAAAAATCAAATAAAAAAGACATTTCCCTCACAAATTAGTGGTATTTTCTTTTTAATTTATAAGGGGCATTTAATGTTTTATACTTCTGGTGAATATAATTTAATCAATCTTATTTCCATATATGTATTTTGTGTATACAGTTCCCTTTGTTAACACCTTATTTTGAAAACCGAACGTAGTCACACGACTTCCGCTAACTTCGCTATGTCCGTCGCTAGCTCTCTCATCAGCTCCGTTCTCTTTATACTACAAACTGCGGTTTGTTTTGGTTGACGGATACGGAACAGATATGACGTCACGTTACTCAGACTACAACAATAAAAGCAGTAACTTCCTTCTACCTCTGCATAGACTCAAATGAAGCAAATATATCGATTCTGGCATTAAAAAAAAATTGCTCCTATTTAATAACAGTGTGAATATTATCATTCAGTGCAGACAGATTTTGCACTCACCTCTGTCAGCCCAACTCCCAGAGCCACGCTCACACCCTCTCCTCTGAAATATTAATATAATGTAACAGGCTATTTGTATTAAATATTTTATTCCGTGTCATATTTGCATCTCATAAACGGCCGGTCAGTATTATTTTAGATTACCTTTGAAATTTAAACACTTGCAGGGCTGGGGTAGAATGAGAATGGAGGAGCAGCGTTAGGTTGGGAGAGCAGGGGGAGTGTGGAGTGGGCGAGCTGGGAATCGCTTCGGGAAGTTCACTGAAAATCCTTCCTGTGTCCTTTTGGCTGCTCCATTTTCTTCTTCTTCTTCTCCTAAACACAGCGCTCTCAGCTCCATCTCCCTCTGTTTATTGCCCACTGTTTGCAGCAGCACTTTATGTAATGTGCTCCAGACAGATTTGACAGGCTGGATTTGGACCATAAAATACCTCCTCTTAGAGTACTATCTAGGAAGAGATCACAAGCCCAGGTACGTGTAGTCTGGGGGGTTTTACAAGTGGAAAGAGGGGCGAAGCCATGTTGGATTTCATAATCCATAAATGAAGTTTAATTCTAAATACATGGCTTTTATTTAAATTAGATTCTAGTGGAGCAACAATTCCTTGAAAGTGCATTATCTTTGTAGTGGACAGAACACAAAACCAAACATAAGCAATCGTTTCATGCTCTGGTTTTCTGAATAACCTCTTACAAGCTTTAATGTGTTTTGAGTGGTTATATTGGAGCGTATGACCATCTTTGTAGTGCTGACCCGAGGTTATTATTGCGTGCAGTGATGGGGAAGGAAAATCCATGGCATGCAGCCATTGTCGTGCTGTTTCATTGGTCTGAGGCAATAAAACGTTGGACGTTAGGTTGCTATGTTATGCACTTGATGCTACACCTGTCGGATGCAATCTGATTTGGGAATGGAGACCTGCATGTCTGATTAGGCCACTTGTTGAACCGCCTGCATAGTTTTCATTTCATTTCACAAGACAGGAAACCTCTCAGCTCTTGAGGAGCTGCAGCATTTATTTCGGCACAAACTGCAACTTCCACTGTACATTCACTAGATATTCTCAAAGCTAAACTAACTCTGTCTTCTGCTCCACTTGCTCACTTGTTTCTCACAACATCACACACATTTGCTGCCGCTCTCCCACGTACACACACACTCTACACACTTGCTCCCCTATTCTCCAAATGACCTGCGCTACTCTTACAACAACTGAAGAAGAAGAACTACAGTGGCCAACGTGAAAACACGAATGGCCCTCTCTAGAGCCAGTTGTTGTAAGAGTAGCGTAGGTCATTTGGATCAGAGGTGGGAAGTGAGTGGTGAAGCAAGAGAGGGAGAGCGGCGGCGACGGGAGCGAGTAACGTAACCGACTCCGGCCCAAGCAGGAAAAGTTAACAGTGTTTGATTTGTCCGCTCTGGGCTTGGTGGTGCAACATGGCGGACTCCGCGGAGAGGACCCGCTCCCAATGTAGATATAAACGGCTCATTCTAAGGAAACAAAAACACAGCGATTCTTATTTTCAGGTGATTATACACTGAAGAAAACATACTTAATGATATTATATTCCATTTCTGCCAATAGATCGCCCTAAATGTTACACACTGGTCCTTTAAGTATTTGCCAGCAACAGTTGCATGGTCTTTGTTTCACTACATGCGATAGTCTTCAGTGCGCAAACAGACATGCAATCACATGCTAAAAATCCCAGATTCCTGCAGGCATTCCTCCTGGTAAAAGCGAGTCGACTTTGGTGAGAATTTCTGGTCCGATCTCAGGGCTGTGTGCATGAACGACCCTCCTTTCTGAGGCTCTGTTTGCATTCGGAGCCAAAATGCTTCTTATCTGATCACCAGTGAGCAGCTCTAAACGCAGGTGTAATTGCATCCACACAGCTTTGAGGCTCTCTCGGGATTGAATCGCTCAAACAGCGTTCAGAGGGGGGCCAGTGATGCATGTGAGTGCATATTCAATGTAACGTGAAAGCAAGGGCCGTGGGGTCATCTTCAACTTTGTACAACAGCACGACAAGTTGTTTGTTTGTGGCAGAGAGCATGGGCAGTGTTTTGAAGTGAATTCATGAGGGGAGGTACCAAACAGTGTTTTGTTTCTTTTGTCTCTTTGGCTGAGCACAAATGTATTTTTCTGTTCAGCAGCGGTTGCAGTTTCCCACAGACAAAATCAAATGTGAGCCAGGAAGGAGTGTAGTCACTTTAAGACACGTTCTGATGCCAAGTGTGATTTGCAGCTCAAGCTAGACGCATTCTGGATACAGTTGGTATGGACGGGGCATGAAACACATGTGGAAGGGCTGTTCTCTGACAGGATTATGGGCCACCAGCCACAACAATAAGGCCACGTAGGATTTGTCAGAATCATGGCCAGCTGGAAAAGGTAGAAATAATACAGTATGTAATATAAAACACTCTTTGTTCTTATCAAATAACCCACCTGCACCGGCACAGTTTGCGTTGGTTCGGGGGGGCTCACTGAACCCCCTAGAAATGCATCTACAGTATATTTTTTATAATAACACAGAACTAATAATTTATTGTTATGATGAATAATATCGACCTTGTTGTGTCTTCTTATTGACAGAATAAGAAACCAACAACATAAGAAGATAGATTTGTGGTCCTTTTATTTACTTAGCCTAATAACATCGGACACTCTCTGTCCACACACCGTTAAATATGCACTTTCTGTTACGCCATGTAAACAAACCACGTACCTACTGTATCAGCTGCGCGGTCAAGATCAGACTAGACGTAACCACTTAAAAGATGGTTGAGTAGTGCTTGCTATCATCCGACGTTTGTGTTTTTTAAACAGAAAACAGGTTTTATACTGCGATATTTACTGAAAAGGACATACAATATAGCCAACAGTAGCCTAAGTAAACGTTCAGGCGTTCTCCTGGTGATCTCCCTCCAGCCTGCTGCCACCTTATTTAGGTGTTTGTAGTAAAAATGAGGAGGTATCGTACATTTAAACTTCCTCGTCCGTGGCGGCGCTTTCAAAGCGAGCGACAGGAATAAATATAAACAGCGTCCGACAAAACTTCAGCTCAAAACGGCTTCGCTACAAACATCCCAAATACATTAGACCTCTCTGCGATGTATACATAACATTCCCTCTAGATTTCTTTTTTTTTTGTGAACCCCCAACCTTAAAGTTCAAACTGCCCACTTGGCAATCATTACTGTCAACAACGAAGTGCAAATAGATTCACAGTTGTTTTAGGGGGGAAATTAGTGATACATGTGATGCGTAAGCCTTGTCCTTTCCTTTCTGGCTTTGCAGTGGAAAGCAGGCTAATGAAAACTCTGAACATCTGTAGGCCTGCGTGCCCGTGCTCGCTCACTGTCTTCCCCCAGCCAGGCTACACGGTCACAGCCGGCCATGCGCGTGGTCTCTCTCCCTCTCCCCAACCTCCAGTCTGCCGGCCCCCAACTAGCACAGCCTGGAGGTAGGGCATGCTGGCAGTCCTAACGTGCTCTGGACTTATCCTATTTTGGGTGCTTTTTGAGCAAAGGTTTGCACAATCTCTCCGGCCCAGATGCAGAAAAAAGAGTGACACTTCAGACCCCTCCCCCTACGCATTATTACATCATCCATTTATGACCACTCAACCATACATCACGCAGGAATGCTGTGGAAGTGGAACTCGTCATTTCACCGGTCGCTGGAGACGAGGGGGTCGAGGGTCCAAAAAGGGAAATCATTCTACTGTATGCGCCGTTCTCCCTCCTGTTCTTCTCTGCCCCCCCCCCGTTCTCCCTCGTCTGAGGTCCAGTTCTCCACGGCCTTCAGCCCACACAGGAATCCTCCAGAGCAGCCCGGTGAATCAGCCTGCATCCACAGGCTAAGCACGGCACACGTTCTGACAATTACACAAATAGGCCTGGACACATACCCACACACCCACACACACACACACACACACACACACACACACACACTCAACGCTGAACCTTACATTTCATCTGTGCATCAATTAGCGTTTTGAAATGGTATAGTGCTAGCCACTTGACACGTAGCCATTAGATAACCGTCAGGGATTTGTGTGAAACCGTTCCATTAACGTGTGAATAGACGCTGATTTTCAAATAGAAGTGGTGTGTTTAGTCACTAAATGTCCACAAAGCACTTATGAGCTTCATCCAATATTTATTGTACTTTTCTGACTTAATTGCATTGTTTTGTTATGTTACCATGCCTGTGATAATGTTTAATAATGTAACATATTTTTAACTGCGTGTCTACAGCCACGTTGGCACAGAAGTGCTTTGAGCTAAATGCTAACGTCAGGATGCTAACATACCCACACTGACAATGCTAACATCCTGATTTGTAGCATGCATGCTCACCTACAGTTTATTGTTTTAGCATGCTTAAATTTTCTAAATAGTACAAAATACAGCTGAGGCTGATGGAAATGTCACTATTTTTGCAGGTGTTTGGTCATAAACCAAAGTATTGAACAAAGTAAAATTTTGATGGCGCAAGATGAAAAGCGAGTGTAAAAAAAAGTCAAAGTACACATCAAATACATTTTCCCAAAGATGGTCTCTGTCATTTTAGGTAGTTTTTATCACGCTGATGTATGTTCAAGTGTTAATTTTCTTTTATAAAAAGATTATTTTTTTGAGCTTTTATGCCTTTAATGGTAGTGACAGAGACAGTAGTGAAAGGGGGAGAGAGAGAGAGGGGAAGACATGCAGCAAAGGGCCACGGGTCAGATTCAAACCCCGGGCCGCTGCAATAAGGACTCAGTCTTGGTACATGGGACGCCTGCTCTACCATCATTTACCATGCTATTCTTACCCTAACCCTAACCAGTCTCACTCCTCATGCCTAAACCTAACCAATCCAACCAACGAAGGCAGCAAGTACTAGCCAATCAGAGGCAGAGTAGGGTGGGTCATGCCTTCACTATAGCAGCATTTGTAATTTAGCATCCGAGATATTTTGGCTTCAGTTTTTTTTTCCACTTCAGAGGAAGTGGAGATGTGTCGTCCATCTTTATATACAGACTATGGTAAGAACCTAAGCGAGGGTCTAACTGACTGACCATACTGCTAGGATGGCCAAAGATGTCCTCTGAACTTTCTTCACCAGACTGAACCAATCCTAACCAAACGGAACTGAACTGAACAGAGCTGAAGCTCCTTTTTTTTTTTGTTGAAATAACAAGGAACAAAATGATCTGGGAAAACCCTCTGTTCAATATAACCAAATCTTCTCCACCGATCTAACAGGAACCACTGTTTGTTCCTGGACAGCATTGTATTCTCAAGAGCCCCTCAATCGGCTTAAAGGTCAGGTTGCATGCAAATCGCACAATCACCCTGTTTTTCCTTTTAGTAATTTAACAGACCTCATAGAGACGGGGCTGAGAGCTGCTTCAACAGCATCCGTTATTCTTCGCCGACTCCATCTGGCCCATTACACATGACGAGAGTTATAGCTCTCTTGAAGAGAGTTAATAAATCAGTCACGGATCAGGGTAGTTCTGCCTCTTTGTTTTTCATTCCAATCACAATAAATAATGCTCGTAATGCCAGTTAGATTGTTTGTGACAACTTACTGTTTTTCACGTGCCCAGGTCAGGCGTCGCCTAGTGAACGCAGCACTCTGAGCTCTCAGGGCACCAAGCACATTTAGAAAAGTGATGGAAAACAACACTCCAACACGCTTTCCACAATTAATCATATATTTGTAGTAGAAATACTGTGCTCCTCATTATTACCCTGCCAAAGAGACACTCAACGTGATTTCCAGTAATAACTTAAATCTCTTCTCTTTCTCACTCTCCAGCCTGAACTCACACTCCCTCTATTATTACCCCCCTCGGCTGCGCCTGCAATAGTTAGCCAAATGACATCCTTGTCGTGATGTAAGGGTGATAATGTCAAGTAGGTGTGAGAGCTGTGTGTGTGTGTGTATCACTCTGCCTAATGGCAGCAGCCAAGCCTGCCATTTATTCTCTGCTGGCCTGCGAGCCAGATGGAAAACATCACCGTGTTGGTGGACGTAACAAACAGTGACATCCTGCTCGCTACTGCAGGTATAGAGAGCCGCAGGAATGAGTCCTGAATCCTGCAATGAGTTAGCATTTTAGCTCAAAGTCAATGGCTTTTTAGTAGGGCTGCCAATCGATTGAAATATTTAATCGTGATTAATTGCATGATTGTCCATAGTTAATCGCGCTTAATTGCAAATTAATCACACATTTTTTAATCTGTTCAAAAAGTACCTTAAAGGGAGATTTGTCAAGTATTTAATACTCTTATCAACATGGGAGTGGGCAAATATGCTGCTTTATGCAAATGTACAGTATGTATATCTGTATTATTGGAAATCAATTAACAACACAAAACAATGACACATATTGTCCAGACCCCTACTGCATTTAGCATAAAAAATATGCTCAAATCATAAGATGGCAAACTGAAGCCCAACAGGCAACAACAGCTGTCAGTGTGTCAGTGTGCTGACTTGACTATGACTTGCCCCAAACTGCATGTGATTATCATAAAGTGGGCATGTCTGTAAAGGGGAGACTCGTGGGTACCCATAGCACCCATTTTCATTCACATATCTTGAGGTCAGAGGTCAAGGGACCCCTTTGAAAATGACCATGTCAGGTTTTCCTCGCCAAAATTTAGCTTAAGTTTGGACCGTTATTTAACCTTCTTTGCAACAAGGTAGTATGACATGGTTGGTACCAATGGATTCCTTAGGGGTTTTTTTTTTGAGCCCGCTACAACCTCCGAAAGATCGATTGTGTTAATGCATTAAAGATATAGTGGCGTTAAAACAAATTTGCGTTAATGCGTTATCATCTCGTTAACTTTGACAGCCCTAGTTTTTAGTTAGATGCCTGAAATAAGGTCTGTGGTCAACACAAGCTTAAGAGATTTTTAACATTTTGTTCTACAATATAAAATCCATCAATAAATACCCCACTCGTGAATTTTGAAGCTTTTACGTGTCTTAAAAAAGGCAGTTGCTTAATGAGACTACTAAACATCATCACACCGACTCATCCGCCTTTAGCTAAGTGGTGGTGATGTGAAATCATGCGACCTTGGTGTAGTTTGTTTATAGCCTAACGTTAGCTTTTTACTTCTGGTGATTACATTCACGCTTCAAAAATCATGAAAGTGGTGTTCATTTGCAAAGATTGTCTTACGGAACAAAATGTAGTATCGTAAATGTTTGTTTGCCACAGAGTTTATTTTCTGCAATAATCCCAAAACTCAATGGAAAAATCCCACTGATTTTTTTTGTCAAGGAAATCAGAGCGATTCTAACTTCCTGGTTGGCCTACAAAAATACGTCATCCGTGCACCACTCTTACTATGGCCACTCCTGAACTCCAGGGTGATATTGACTGCACCAACAGCAGCTCATACTGTATCTCCACAACAGCTACTGTTAATATGCTCCTGAGTAAGAATTAAGACGAGCTATTACAGCACGGAGCAAGGCCAAAATGTCCTCAGGTGCTGTGTAATTGACTTAACGTGGAAGGAAAATTACAGGCTGCTCCCAGCAGAAGTGAACGCCACGAGGACCGGTAGTTGTGGAAAACTATATTTCCCATGAGCCCCTTCACTGTATCCTGCTGCGAGCAAGCAGCTGCATGGCACCGTCAATATGTCTGTCTGCTGGGTACTACCCAGCTGTAAATTGTTGACAGTTATACAAGCAAACACATCAATGGGCAGTCAAGCAACAGACAGCAGCTCTGAAGGCCCGTCCAAGATGACCCATGAAGAGCAAACTCTGTTTATACCCAGCTGCCCGTCTGCAAAAAGTAAAACTTCCTTCTGAGGAACATGACGCATAAAGTAAAATGTATTATTAATTATTAAATGTGTTTTTTGGAAGAAACCCACTTATGAGTCAGAGGAAGCAGATACATTAAAAGCTACAGTAGATGTTATGGGATGTATTTCATTACTTTAATTTGTCCTTCCATTGACATTGGCTGATGCTAATGAGAGTTATTTTCTGTGGTGTCTGTCCAGCTGGAGTCTAAAAGCAGAGGGGTATTTAAATCTCCTCCTGACACTGAGCCAATGTAGTGTCTTCCCTGGGAGCCTCGGCTCAGTCCACAGCACCGAAGAGGACAGGATGGCTTCGACCAAAGCGGAGCTTTACCGTTAATGCACAGCGGCTGACGGGAAAGGTCACCTGGGGGGGGAAAACGGGGGTCGCTGGAGAGACGGGATTGTCTTTTCCATCTGATGAGAGCAGGAGCCACTGAACAAATACAATGCATCCCGAAGAGGAGTTACTGTGTTCTCCCTCTGCACTCACAGTGTAGATTGCAGTTGTTACAGTACATTACAGTGCAGCCTGTTGCACGTACAATGACAACACCAGACTCATTACTTCTTCCAAAGAAACCTTTCGGCATCCCTCACTTAGCTGTCGCGCCCTTGTACATCCTCCCCTCGTCGGCACTCCTGACACCAGTTGTGAGGAGGTTGCGGTCGAGGCGAGTGATCAGTCATCACACCAGCCGAGGGTACAAGTTAGTCAGTGTGAGGTTTGGACTCCAGGGAAGTGAGTGCCACTTGCAGAAAGACAAAGAAATGTAGGCGGATGTTAGAGGTGGGGGAAAAAAAATCAATTCACCTATGTATCGCAATTTTTTGAGATTTTGAAATAGTTTTTTTTTAATGCCAGAATCGAAATATTTGCTTCATTTGTGTCTATGCAGAGGTAGAAGGAAGTTACCGCTTTTATTGTTGTAACCTGAGTAACATGACGTCATATCCGTACTGTATCCGTCAACCAAAACAAACAGCAGCTGGTCGCAGTGAGCCGAAACGAAAAAGGGTCGGAGGGTCTGCGTGGATACGACCTGCACCCTCACATTTTAAATCCAAAGTGGTAAATACTACACATACAGTAAAGTATGGAAACACTTTGGGTATCACACATTACCAGGAAAAGCAGAGCTAGACATCACGGCTAAAGCTGCATGCTAACTCTGTCATGGACAGGAAACGTTATCGTATTGTGGTAACGTGCGGTCAAGCCAGTCGTCACTCTCATCTCCGTGGTCAAATCGGCAGACGCCACAACTGCAGATCACCCATATACCGACATTTATGTTAAATGCATTCAAAAAGCCCCGATGGAGCTGACCATAAAGAGAACGGAGCTGACGGGAGAGCTAGCGACGGACTTGGCAAAGTTAGTGGAAGTATACATGTGTGACTACATCCAGTTTTCAAAATAGGTGTTAACAAATGGAACTGTATATACAAAATACATATATGGAAATAAGATTGATTGATATATATTCACCAGAAGTACAAAACATTAAATGGGAAATGTCTTTTTTCTTTGATTTATGGGTTGCTGGAAAAAATTTAATAAATAATGCCTGACAATGACTGATATATTTGACTTCAGGACAGCTCTGACTACATACATGCTGCAAATCAAACATTTTAAGGTATTAATTTACATATCTTTCTAAGTAAAAGTCCCTAGAAGTGTATGATTCAACTTTTTTCCCATGGTCTAGTGTTAGAAAAGTTAACAAAAATCGCAATAAATCGTAATATCGAATCGCAATACTTAAAAACCGCAATACATCTCGAATCGGCACCCAAGCATTGTGATAGTATGGAATCTGGAGAAAGGTGAATCGCCCCAGCCCTATAGGGGACGAACAGATGCAGAGACGGACACGCACGGATAGCATCAGGTCACATGATGTCTGTCTTTTAGTGGCTTTTTTATGGAGTCTTACGACTTTGGCTGGGTTCGTGGCCAAGTCAATACTCTCACCTCCAGCTAGAGGTGAGGCGAGGGTTTGCCATGTCCTGGGGTTTTACCACCTGCCTGGTCTGTCCAGACAGGTAATAAATTGCTTTTTACAAGCAGCCTTTAATTGAATGAAGCAGGCAAAGGTAGAGACCTCCAGTTAGTCATGAATCCAAATTAATTCATGTGTGACAAACGGAGTCCGTATGGCTTTTTCACATGAACTTTGCTCGGTAGATGTGCGTCTGTTTGGGTCGTGAATAATCATGTAAAAGTCTTAAGCTAAGCCCATTGTGTAGTTGCGTGGTGTTTGATGAGATTTTATAAAACCATAGCGGAGATGTGGGGACTAGGCTGCTTCACTGTCATTTAGCTGTCATTCAATTAAAGTTGCACTTGTCCCGCCAATACTTTAATTACACCCTCAATAATTGTTTTCCCATTCTTGATGGAGGGAGAACATTTAGGCTGATATTTTTATGTGAAGAGGGGCACTGTAGATTGGACATGGATACAAAAAGTATCCACACACACACATACTGGACATTAACACACATACCATGAATGCATGCGACTCTGCCCTGCATCTTTAGTCAAAAACAATTGACTTTGACTTGGATTCGATTTTATAATGCCACCCACATAATACATCTGGAGCATCCGAGACCTCTTTGTCTTAGTTGATGTCACCAGCAGTGAGCTGATGATGTGGGCAGGAGGCGACTGTAGGCCTGTATGAATATGCACAAGCTTCACAAATTGCTCCTCAATAGCATTACAGTTCCTCTTCCCTCACTCCCACTCTGCTTTTTCCTGCGCTGTTCTCTCTCCACTTTCTGGGTTCCTTCACATCCCTAAAGCGCGTGTGTTCCCACTCATGTCACCGTGCTTAAGCTGTGTCAAGTGTAAGAGTATGTGTGTATTAGTGTTTGCAGTTTTGAGTACATGCTATTGTACCCTTCTTTTTTAGACAGTAACTAAAACACAACTTTCAATGCAGATGGTAGAGGCGATACAGCAATGAATTAGAAGTTACTGTAGCACGGAGGAGAAGAAGAAGGCGATGGAAAGTGAACATTGAGGGGGTGTAGGAAGTCAGAGGAGCCAGGGAAAATGTTTGGCACAACTCACAAGATTATTATCATTTTAGGCCTCGATGAATATATCCATCCAGTAGCTATTGCCGCTCATTCTTGAGGGTCACAGGGAGGATGGAAGTGGGACTTTTGCAGGCCTTACTAATTGGCCTCTCGCCAGTTGCCAAACGGTTAAATGCAAAAACAGAACAAACAAAAAAAAAACCTGCAAGAGTTAAAGTGTAAGGAATGGATTAAACGGTGTGTTTATCTGCTCTAATGTAAGCCGTAAACATTAGCATGTCTGCCAAACTGACTGCCAACAGTGGTAACCGGATGTTACTGTCAAGGCCAAGGAGCATATCATTAACTGACTGCAGTAGTTATATTATTTTTTGGGGTTACGTGAAAAAAAAAAAATTCACAACAAGCACATCTAGTGTGTAGTAATTTTCCTCACTGTGTGGAAGCCGGTCCTGGTTGCTATCACATTTTAGGCTAACGTTAACAACTCTACTGGGAAGTTTACTCTCCAGCAACTCCAGACACTTTTATCTGAGTTACCTTTGCCAAGCTGATTTGTCTACCTCTGTGTTAAATCAAGGACCCATTGTTTCAAAAATGACTAAGAATTTCAGGCGATAAAACTCTAAACAGAAAGCTCGACAGGCAGAGCAACAGTAACTCAGGGTGTTTTCACACTTCATGATGATGCGTTCAGGCTCTATTCAGTCAAAATTATTATTGGGCGAAGTTAAATTCTAACGTTATCATGAGGTGTTCAACTGTAATCTTTAAAATGTAGTTTTTGGCGAGAAACTTCAATAAAAACAGTTGTTTGAAGGAGATGTTTTCACAGCAGTATAAAAAAGATAAGAGAGACTGATTGTGTCATTGCATTGGGACTCTCAAAAATCTCCCTTTAATGTACATTTTGAGCAGAAAAAAAAGGGCAATTAATTTGCAATTAATCACAATTAACTATGGACAATCATGCAATTAATCGATTTGCATCCATAGTGTGAACAGAAAGAGGACTGATGCCTCATCAGAGCTGAAGTGGATCAGAAAAAGAAATCAGTCCTCTTTCAAATGAACGGACAATGTGAACGCAAAAAGAACTGAGTCCCTTTTCTGTTGGTCCACTTTAAGAGGGCTGAGTTTGGATCGTTTAAAAAGGACTTTATGTGAAAACACCCTAAGGGAGGCAGGGCTTAGTGAATGATCAATTGGAGTTATAATGAATGTACTGAAAAGGAGGGAATGGAGGAGACACCAGGGAAGAAGTGTCGTAAAAACAATTCAGTGAGGAGCTGTTTTATTGTGAACCCTAACCTTGCTCATCACAACAAATAAAATAGGCTATATATAGGCAATTGAATGCCACTGAACCTGGAATAATGTTAGTCATGGTTGACTTAGTTTACAGCTCCTGGGCTCATTACTGAGATGGACACTAGTCTACCTCCAGAGTATCCACAGCCACCATGTGGACTTAAGTCAATAAAGTCAAGGGCGTCAGTGGGACTGGTGAGTAACAGGATGTTTTTAACTGGGCGAGGAAGCCTTACCATCTTAAAGCTCTGGGGCCACTAAACAGGAGAAGCTCATTCAGCTTGATCAGGTTTCTGGAATATATAACAGCTATTTGTCCCAGTGTGACACTCAGGACAGGAGGTGAAAGTGGGAAGAGTACTTAGAAAAGAGCAGAGAGGTGAAGCCAAGAGGTACTTTGAGAGGTACAATCAATGATCATATTTCTGAATATTTTCTTCAGATCCGGCACAATCAAAGTCACCTAAATATGCAATTAGCTGGTAAACTGCGCTGACAAATGTGCACCACTAAAATCAAATCAGAGCAGGCAGATGAGTTAGCCTCTTTTAAAATTGTGTTTCTAGTGATATATGACTCTAATCCATTGTTAATGTGTGTTTGACGCGAGGCGGGGGGCACTTACAAATTGGAAAACAAGTGTGCCTGTGAGGTGTCCTTGGTAAATGTGTTGAGTCCGTCTTGTGGTTTAACATATGAAAGTCATCCATTTCAATCAATGACCAGTTAATTCAGTCTTTCTAAAGGCAGAGCTGGAGGAGAACATTATGGCAGAGACACTGATAGATTATGTGATAGATCAAGACCATGCATACTGTAAAGTCCTCACATCTGGAAAATAGATGTAACCAAAATGTTATCACTCATTCAATAATTGAATTAAAATTAGATTAATTTACCTCCCGCTGAGATCTTAACAGTAACGAAAATTAGTTCCAAATCAGTGTGTTGATTTCCAGAATCTAGGGCTTCACAATTTTTTTACATAAAATATACAACATATTAATATCACGCACTTCTTAACAGGCTGCAGTTTCTTATGAATGGGAGAGGCTCTAAGAAAAGAATAATCTGAAGAATAATAGGTGCCCAAACTGGTGATGTAAAGAAGTATGCAAGTCATCAAACAGAGCTGATTCTCTATATGCCTCTTTAAATTCAAGATGAAATGAAAAATGCCTTTTTAACTCCTTTTAGATCACCTCCCTGGTCATATTGTGCACCTATTTAACAATGTATGCAAAAAAAACGTAAGCTAGTGCCAACCAATTTTAACCAATAATATCATGACATCCAGCAATCAATCTGCAACTTTTAGCAACAAGCGAGGTGTGTGTGCTGCAGCCAGACTCAGGGCTGGCTTAAGACATAGGCCATATAGGCGGTCGCCCAGGGCGCCACCTTCTGGGGGGCACTGGTCGCCCTCTAAAAAGAAAATTAGAAGAATAAAAATAATAATAATACAATTTTCTTTCTTCATTTTCTGCATTCAGGTAACACATGAACAAATAAATAGAGAAAGAAAGAAAGAAACTTTACACTTCCAAATCCGAATTTCGCGTAGGGCACCAAAAGAGCCGGCCCTGGCCAGACTACTGTATATAAAGATGGAAGACATCACATCTCTCCAAAAACAAAGCCAAAACATCTCGATCGCCCCCTGGTGGCTGGCTGCAGTAAAGGTTATATTAGTGGATGGGACATGGGCCAAACTAAAAAGTCAAAGTACACGTCAAATACATTTTTCCCAAAGATGGTTTCTGTCATTTTAGGTAGTTGATGTATGTATGTTCAAGTGGTAAATCGTCCCGCGATGACTTCGATACCGCAGCTCCACCGCCCGATCACTACTGCATAGACTCTGGCTCCAAATGAAGTCAAAATCTTAAGATGGCAGCTCCCGTATCCGGGATATTTTGGCTTCACTTCTGTACAGTGGGAAGAAGTGGAGATGCGTCGTCCATCCTTGCATACAGTCTACGGCTGTAGCGCCGTATCGTGCTACACTCTAAGCCTGTCCACTTTTTAGCGGTCCAATCAAATGCGAAGGATTTGATTTAAATCCCTCTTGTAACTGTGCACCAACTTCTTCACTGGGACTTTACATGTGCTGAAAAGAAAAATATTCAGTAATCACACATTCATTATTTTCATGTTACTTTGACAGTATTATACAGCCCGACTTACTACACAGAAGTTAAGCTATTCAGCTATTCAATCTCACTGTGAGCAGGCCGCTTGTTGTTTTTCACAGACACTTTGAGTATTTACCATTAGCATACACTTGATAAGAAAACAGAGTATTTCGAAAATGTTTTATTTATGTGGGTATTATATTTGTTGACACTTAAATAATTACATAAAATGGTCTACGCCAAAGGATATCTATGCCATATTAAGGACTCATAAATATACATTATGAAATGTAGTGTTTGCCTAAGTCCCATAAGAATATTAGTGCGCTGGACAAAAATAGCATCTTTTGTATTAAAATGACTTTTCATGCAGTATACATCTGTTATATGGCAGAGTCAGAGAAATACCACACTTGATTCTGTTCCCTTGTAACTATATTAAAACATTATCACAGCTTCAGTTCACTTACACCCCGAGTGTCCAGAGCTTGTTGGCTTTTATGGGTGCTTCACCCATTCAGTGTCGGAGGTGCTAATAAGATGATGGTGCCATTATAGGTGACACCAGGCATGTGTCACATGACGTCTTGCTGGTCCGACTCCAGCCCCGGCTTGTCACTGGGCTGAGATGGATCTCATCCCTCATCTGAGAGCAGACAGAACGTGGGTGGCAGTCCTCTTACTCTTGCTGTGAAACAGCCTCTGTGACAGCACAGCAGTGCTGCAGCTGAGCCACAGGGAGCATACAGGGACAGAGGACAGGCAGAGCTCCCTGTAGCCTACAGGGGATGCAAGAGACACTCACTCTCACCACAGGTGCTCTCTCCACATGTCAAAATTTCACCGGTTACTCTACACATCCCTGTGATTTTGCAGCGCGTGGGGCGCTAGTGTCCATTGTGGACCGGGAGTTCTGAGTGGCTAAAGGACCATACCAGAGTTGTGTCCGTCATTTCCCCACGTGCTGCAAATTGCTGCAAATTGCATAAACTCAACATTACTACCATCAATTTCCCCAAAGCGTGCCAGAGCTTTTTAGATAAATGGATGTTCCCTATACCTTCCAGATCAATTTGCTTTTGACCTTTGCCGCCAACTTGCCTGAGATAGCTAATCCATCACACAGAACATTAAGTTGCCTGTTGTTTCTTTAAATTATCGTGACACGGTAATGTAACATTAAGGGGTGGTGGCAAGCACTGACATCCAAGACGTATAGGGAGAGTTCCCTGCCAAAATCAAACTCAGGAAGTTGGGAATACAAACAATAAACAAACCTGAATGTGTTGTCAAGGATCATGACAATTTGTAGCTTCTTGCATTTAAATGTAGAATAGTTTAGAAGATATTTGACATTTTCAGAGACCTGCAATGTATTTTGGGGGGTTGTGACTAAATCAAAAACAAATACCAAATGGTACATTTGTTCAAATAGCTGTGGGAAGGTTTCAAAATGATGTCTGCATGGAGGAGACAACCGTCAATCATCTGTCATACATCCTACTTGAAATGACGTTCAGTCTCAAGCAAATGCCTACTGAGCCTCGCCCGACCGGCTGGCTTTGCAACAACAGTAAAAGGGCTAAAACATGCCAAAACAACAGCTCATCCTTTGAGCATGCCACCGCACTGGTATAGCAACCACCCCAGAGCTCACTGTGTGAAATGTCACCACATCAGTTTATTTGACAATGATATTATTTACCACTGCGATTATTAATTTTATCCACATCTCCCTCCTTGAATCAATTTTACGCTCTTCCCCCCCGCAAATTATTTTGTGCGACTGAGCCAGGGAGTAATATTTAGGTTGAACGGCTTCAAATGTATGTGCTGTTTACAACCACTCAGTCTTTTGTCTGGAGAAATAACTCAAAACAATAAGCAATAAGCTGCAGCGTATTGAGCCAGAAGGTAGATGGGAGCAATTTGAAACACTCAGTATCACAATATAACTGAAAGTAAGTAACATTCTGCTGTTGCACACACAGATTGTGCCTCAGAGGGGGACAGACTGTAAAGACATCTGAGTGACATCTGAGGATTACCCCCAACAGCAGCTCAGTGGCTCTAAAGAGGGCAGAACCCGGGCTCCAGTACAAGGAAAGGGGGCACTTTGAAGTGGCGATGAGGCTGTGAGCTTTGCACCCGGAGCTTCTGAGGCACTGCCCTCTCCACCTCAGTCAGAGCATAAAGATGCGGTGTGGCAGCTTTGCTGACTGGACACTGCTCCAGTTCCGCCTGTCCAATTAGCAATTTCTCCTACCCCTGAGGACTGGTCCCTTTCTGCTTGGCTTAGCTCACTGCATGTGGGCCAGATCACCTACATGCACAGTCCCACTCTGCAACGCTTGTTGTACTCAATGCTGCTATGCACTAAGAGCACTCCATACTAAAGACACTGAGCTTTTCTGCAAGTTCTGTCTCTGCGTTTTTACCCTTAACCCTCTGAGACCCACATAGACCCGTTTTTGTCTTTTTAAGGGGGGTACAGGGGGTTCGTTAGGGGGAGATAGCAGGTCAACAGTAGATGTCACGTAGAAGTGGTATACATCATCTGAAAGCTGGGAACCTGAAGATTAATTTGAGCTCAGCACTGTGTCAAGTCGTTCTAGTCATAAATCAGAAATAAACATGAATGAATGAATTAAAATAAAAAGTGAAAGTGAATAAGGGTTTAGAACATTATGATATAAGTATATGATGACCATCCCCATGTTCATTTATGTCTCAAGAGTTGTTGCAGCAGTTTTTGGATTGATACCATTTGTTACACAGATTTTGTGCTAAATTTAACCATTTTTACCATTCGAGAATTGATAAAAATGACCAATAATCCCTCCAAAATACCACATTAAGACACCAAGATCTCGAGGAACACCATAGAAAAAGTCATGCTGTCATTTGGTATCAAAAACTTTTGACATTTGGAGATTTCTGCAAGAATTGCATTTGTCGGCGATAAGATGGCGAGCACTTCTGTTGTGTAAACTGCTGAAAACCCCCCTTATTGTCAATCTACTTGGAAAGCCATCCATACTCTGAATGCCCTAGGTCTGTAGTTTGTGGTTGTAAAGTTTCATGAGGCTGTGATTATCCTAGAGGTCACCACAGGTCATTTTATACAGTGAGGTCAAATTTCAAAAAATGGTGTCATTACAATGAAACGGTTACTATTGGGACTAACATCATCACAAATGAATACAATTGGGCTCTTTGGATCCACAAGAGTCTCAGCTTTACAGTGATATCCAATTTATGTAACTATGGGTACCCATAGAACCCATTTTCATTCACATATCTTGAGGTCAGAGGTCAAGGGACCCCTTTGAAAACGGCCATGCCAGTTTTTTCCTTGACAAAATTAAGCCCATCTATGGAGCATTATTTAGCCTCCTTGCCAACAAGCTAGCATGTCAATGTTGGTACCAATGGCTTCCTTAGGTTTTTCTAGTTTCATATCATATCTGTTCACTCTAGCACTATAACTCAACCTGCCACACCCTCTGAAAGACAGTAAAGTCGGTGAGGATCGCGGGTCTCAGAGGGTTAAATGTCCATATTTAACCTCGGCACGACTTGGTCTTTGTTGTCCTCTTCACTGAGCTCATTTACACCATCGTTGTCACTCCTCACCCCAGTGCGTAGTGACATTTATTTCCTCTTTTATGTGCATGAAAAAGAGATAGCCACTGAAATCTAAAACAAATAAACCACTTTCAAGTTCAAGAGTGCTCTGACTTCTAAAGGCTCCTGATCAAAGGGTTCAATGGCTTGTTCAGCGCACTTGTCAGTTTTACTGAGTCGTGCCGTTTCAGATGTGACTCATCGCCCTCCATTGGAAGTATTTTTCTTTCCTTACCTAGTTAAATATAGTGACGATTACTCTATTAGCGGTTTAACATCAAGTGTAGTTGTCTCTTTATTCCAGTTTCAGCATCCAAACACTGTTTTATCTTTCACCTTACTAATGCGTCACCTGTTTGAGTATTTCAAGCTGAAAGTTTTGTTTTGTTCAAGGGGAAGGATAAATTGAATTTCCTGAGTGCTGTGATAGCTGTGTGTAGCGCAGCCTTCTCTTACTCTAATGATGCCTCTTTTTCTCCAAAGCCATAGTGCAGAGGATTTGCATATCTCCCTAATACCTCAACGCAGTGTATTTCCTTCCTTTCACTCCCGGCGCTGCCTGCGCACGGTGCTTCTCTGTAGCTTCTTAAAAGGAAGTTATATTCCATGAAGTGGGAATCCAGCTGTCCATTGACTGAGTGCGGTAACGTTGCCTCTGTGGAGGCTGCATTTTTATTTGGAGGCTTTTTACTCCCTCATCTCTCACGACTGACACTGATCATAAAGCACACCACCCTTCACCCCACCCCCCGACCTTCAGAAAGAGCGCAGGACGCGGGCTCCTACATCAGCTGCCGGCTTTCACAGATCCAACTGACTCTCTCTGAGCCCTTCAGAAATCAGAGCATCCATCACTGAGCCACTTAGCACTGATGCTACCATGGATGCCCTTAGCTGGAGACCAGTCCATCGCTACCCTTGCTGATGTCGTGGTATCTAATGGACTCAACTTTATGGACCTCTCTATGAATATACAGTAACAGAGTATATAGCCTGAGTCTATTTCTGAACATCTATGAACAGTGATATTCATCATTGAGGAGCTGGCTGTGTTTCACTGACCCTCTCATGCTCAGGAGGGCATGGACGTGTCTTTGTACCATTAGTAGTCTCTTTAATTGTATAGATAAATAATGTTGGGGTCACTTGTAACGACTATTACGCTGATTATACTTCAATATCAAATCAGTCAAGTTGCATCAAGTGTTTTCCAGTCTGGAGGAGTTGCTGTTGTCAGGAGATAAACTCAAATAGTATGTGATGTTTAAGATGTACCACTGTCGCCTCTCAGCAAGAGGGTTCCGGTTTCGAATCCAGCTTGTGGTCCTTCTGTTTTGAGTTTGCATGTTCTCCCTGTTAGCGTGGGGTTTCTTCTGGTTCTCTGGCTTCCTCCAACAGTCCAAAGATCATCCCCCCCCCCCCCTACCTGCAAGGAAGCGCATCTTTAAGTGTTATAAAATTGCTGGCTAAGCTTAAAGGGACATGAATGTATTTCTGAGTGGACTACCAGTAACACATATACATACCATAGACTGTATATAAGAAGTGGACGTAGTCACCGTGAAGTCACCCATTGGTTGGACTGCCGTTTTGAAGCCTCGAGTTCTGCATTTTGTCCGTAGCTATATTGGTTTTTGCAACCAGAAGTGACACAGGAGGGTGGAGCTAAGTACAACCAAACACTAAATAAGACATTTTTAGGCAACCAAAAAGGTTATAATTAACTTTCATGAACTGAAAACACACTGTGAAAGGGTTAAAGTCGTAAGACGAAAACACGGACAACTCCCAGACCGGACAACGCCGTGGTAGCGGCCTGTCAATCACAAGGTAGCCACGCCCTAAAGCATACCCTGCTTTATGGTCTATTTGACTCTAAGTGGGACCATAATTTACTAAATGAACATCATGTTGTATTGAAGAAGACTCGAAAGTAGCAATTGAGACCATAAACTCATGTTTACAATGTTTACTGAGGTAATAAATCAAGAGAGAAGTAGGGTCATTTTCTCATAGACTTTTATACAATCAGACTTCTTATTGCAACCAGAGGAGTCGCCCCCTGCTGGCTATTAGAAAGAACTTCAGCATTGGCTTCACTTCTCAGACCAGGAGGATGCCCACTGATACATACAAGAGAAGTATAATCACTCTGAGTAGATGTTGTAGGGAATTAAACATAATACAGTATATGAAGTGTGGAAGCGTTGCTGCCGTGTTAACACTGAAAACAATGGAGGCAGCAAGGGCAACTGCTTGCTGTCTGAAACCACCTTAAGAGGAATAGCATGAACCGGCCATTGGCAGGTGAAAAGAAGCAGTTGGTATTGATATTGTCAGCCATTTCCATTTTCGCATGGATGATTATAAATATGATTCTTTTGTTTCTGTTTTGACTGTTGTGACTGAAATCAGGGTAGTCAACATAAGACCAGTGGAGTGGATTAACAAGACGATTTATCTTGGTTTCACTGAAGACTCGCTGCACAGCTGAAGTTAGCCACTCACCTCCATCTTTCCCTGCAAATTATACAGTCTCTGCATCCACAACCCTAGATTTTCCACAGTAGCAACAGTAGAAGTCTAATCATCATCTACCTCATTAGATTTGCTGTCTTCGGTCTGAGCTGTTCTTTATGAACTCTGTTTTCTCACTGCAAGTGGCCTCAGGTGTCGCGTCGACATCAAATCAGTACTGAAGACTGTGGAGTAGAGGGCTGGTCCCATTCTTATTTTCCATATAAAACAAGTTTACCCACCACTGTTCCTCCTTTTTATAGCCCGTCTGTTCCCAGAGGACTTGGCGAGGTGGAGAATAAAGCAAAGATCCGATGGAGGAGTGAGATGAAAAGGCCAGTTGTGACAAGCAGAGGAAGGGAAAGAGACAGCAATTGGGGAGAAGACAAACCCGGTTATTGAAAGGAAAGCTTGGGTGTTTGTCAGTGTTTGTCACTCAGCGGTGTGTGAAAATGCATCCTGACACCCGTTTATCGCTGTATATTTAGGAATCTGAATTGTTCGAAGGAAATCATGAATTTGAATACATTAGCATCCTCCCCGCTGCGCAAATATCAAAGCTCAATGAGGCTTTATATCCCTGTCCCCTAAAGTGAAGGCCATTGAATTGTTTAAACGCGTGCAATCTGAAACGCAATGCGCTCACGAGTTTAGATCCATTTTATTGTAACAGTATCATAACCGGCGTGTAAACAGACGCAGGCGCACAGGTGTGAACTGTCTCACACACACACTCAGCAATAGATGATGCTTTTTTATGACTCTCTTCAAGAGCCACTTCTCTCGCTGGGCATCCACTGATACCCATTAATCATGAGCTCTCTTGTATTGTCAGCCTCCCCTCCCCTCCCCTCCTCTCCTTTCTCCTCTCCTCTCCCTCCCCCCCTCCCTTCACTTTCAGCCTGTCAGTTAACAAGCTGTGACACCATGACAGTGATGTGTGTGCAACTGAGTGATGCCTGGCTGCAGCCCTTATTGGAAAGGTATTGAAATGCTCCGGCATGAAGGGGGCGGTGATGAGATTGTATTTCTCAGCTCCTTATGACAGAATGTAAAAACGGCAGCTCTGCCGGCTATTCAATTAGACGCGGAGGGAGAGCTTTGTTTTGGGTCGCCCCCTTTGACAATGTGGTTTATTGTGGCATACAATCACCTCTGTAGCACAAAATCCCATGTTTTTTTATTTCACACGTAATGAAGAAAACGTAACTATGTATGTAAATAAAAGCATCACTAATTTTTTTCTGCCTCGTGCGTTTGTGTGTTTACAGGCTCGGTGTCCCTCAGTGTGTTCCTGGTCTCCCTCGCAGTGACAGTGTGTGCTGTTTGGCTGGTGGCTCTTTGTGGCGTCTGTGGTTGGTGTCAACGCAAGCTGGTGAGTTTACACACACACACAAACTTCATTAACAGATATAGTGTAGTCACATTTGTTGCCATCTTAACATGCTTTGTCTGCTGTGATTGTACTTGAAAAAGACACTTTGGTGCACTGGAGAAACGACAATGTGTGCAAATATTAGAAAACTCTGTACAAATATTGTGCAGTCTTGTTGAACTGGGAATTTTCTGTTAAACAGCAGTTATTAATGAAGACATATTACCAGTGGTAGCAGAAGTATTTATATCTTTTACTTGTGTACAAATACAAATACAGTGTGAAAATACTCCATTACAAGTAAAAGTCCTACATTCAAAATCCTACTCAAGTAAAAGTACATAAGTATAAGCAGCAAAAATGTACTTAAAGTATCATAAATCAGGGACGGCTTAAGGCATAGGCCATATAGGCAGTTGCCTAGGGCGCCACCTTTATTAAAAAAAATAATAATTAAAAAAATAAATGCCGGTGGGCGCCCTTCCTAATTTTCTGCATTGAGGTAACAAATGAACAAACTAGGCTGCACGATTATGGCCAAAATAATAATCACGATTATTGTGATCAATATTGAGATCCCGATTATTTATCCCGATTATTCATACATTTTACAGACAATATATCTTTATTGCAATTTCACATTTTCACTTTCACTTCCATGTTGTGCTACATTCCAACCATCAGAAATTCAAAATGTTATGCTTTTACTTTGTTATTGTCATCTATAGTGGTTATTTGCATAAAAAACACATTCAAACGATTAGGAAAGAAAATTATTGTATTTTTATTTAAATATTTGCTTTGATTAAAAAAAATCTTGGCATTAGTAGTTCTAATTATATATTATTCGCTGTTTAGGAAGTTAAACAGGTCATATTACTCTCTCTAATATCTATTTTATATTGCTGTGAAAACATCTCCTTCAAACAACTGGATTTATTCAAGTTTCTCGCCAAAAACTACATTTTTCAAGATTACATTTGAACACATCATGATAACATTATAATTTACCATTGCCCATCATGTGGCTGCTGCAAATGTGTGTGACCGGCAAAAAAACGTATATGAGACATATACATATGAGACTGCTGAAAACCGGTCGGCTGCTGATTGACGGTTCATCTCTAGCTGTTAGTTTAGGAAGCGCTTGATTTATGCAACAGTGTTTTCT
The DNA here is from genome assembly GCA_916701645.2 of Sebastolobus alascanus. Taxonomy (NCBI): domain Eukaryota; kingdom Metazoa; phylum Chordata; class Actinopteri; order Perciformes; family Sebastidae; genus Sebastolobus; species Sebastolobus alascanus. The sequence goes on from CAKAOJ020000022.1 coordinate 641,879, forward strand.
GTGAGCAGAGCATTTTAAACGTCAATACCGCAGTCAATCATGTTCATTTAATTGTGGGAAGCCAAAATCGTGATCACGATTGATATTTGATTAATTGTGCAGCCCTAGAACAAACAAATAAAGTTTGTAAACTTTTCACCCCTGTAACTCTCTTTCTCACAGTTTTTCATCTGCCCGGCGGCACTTATTTGTAATAAAAGTGTAAATTGTAGTGAAACTGATTAAACACTTTTAAGACAATATAAGCCAATAATTTCAGTTAAAATTGTTTATTTATATTATAATAAATACAGTCGTTTATGAAAATAAAAATCTTAATTTTTGTTTTAAAACCATTGTGATGTCTGTGTTGCATTTTACATGGCTAAGGTTAGGGTTCTGGGGGGTTGAACCCTCCCTAACCCTAGACCAGCACTGCAGGTCCAGTGGGTAACTAATTAATATAATTCTGGATTAATGCATGATTCACGTATTATGTCTGCTATTTATATAGCTTAAGGTCATTGGCTGAATCTGATGCTTTTTTTTTTTTTTTAATTTTCATCACAAATAAACAATCAAAAGAAAATAACATCTACAGACAGACTCACAAACAGACCAACCCCAAGTAAAATTAAATAAGAAAGCACACGCGCAATGTCAAGTGGGAGAACAGCAATGCGCATGCGCACAGCCGTTGGCAATGACATGCGGATTTAGCGTTAGCGATTTTAACGAAGGTCGTAACTGCGGTCGCCATAAACGACGTGGATTATCTTCTACAGCACAAATATGAAAGTCTGCCCTTTGAAGAGAAACTTGAGATTAAACACCTCCTCGCCCACCAGCCAAGGGAAATTATTATAAACTAAGAAGTACCCAAGAACAGGCTTTCAGGATCTCAAGCATCTTTCTGAGAGGATTATCAAACATGAAAGCAGCAGGACAACACGGTTAAGTCGTAGTTATCCAAACGGACAGCGCATACAAACAGGGTTTAACAGCAAGCTGAGGAGAACATGTGCTCAGTCCGATCAGCACCTGTGTTAAACTGTGTGTCATTTTCTGCTCTTGCATCTGTGCTGTAGTTGTTGCCCTACCAGTTTGTTCCACCTAAAAAGGGCCCCGTTGGCATGTATGTCATTATATATTATATTATTAGATTGTCAAATACTGATGCTTATAGTTTTCCTGTTGTAGCTGGTCGAGGTGGAGTTAGTTTTAACTACTTTTATTTACAGTCCAAGTCCCCCACAAGGGTCACAAGATAAATCTGGATAGTCCTGAGGTGATTAATGAGGGAGGAAAGAAAAACAAAGTTCTGCTACACACACTTTTTCATTCATTCTTTGAACTGACGTTTTTCTTTTTGTGAAATATTGGATAATTCGACCTCTTTGGGCCTCAAACTGTTACTTAAATAAAACCATGTGAGAAGTTTAAAAGGGGAATCTTTTGCTAACAATTCATAAACATGTGAAACATGACAATGGGCCCCAGGTAGACACTGAATTTTTGTAAGGGGTTGCAAAAGGTGGGAACCACTGTTTTCATCTGTAATAATGTAGGTTTATGTATAATTTATCATATGTTGTTATTCTATAAAATCTTAATCTGAATTGTAACTAGTAACTATATCTGGTTAATAAATGTAGGGTGGAGTAAAAAAAACCAACATCAAATGGAAATACACATGTGCAGTGGTGGAATGTAAATAAGCACATTTACTCCAGTACTGTACTTGAGTCTTTCCATTTTATGCTTCATTATACTTCTACGCCACTACGTTTATTTGGCAAGGTTAGTTACAAGTTACTTTGCAGATTCAGATTATTAATTCAAAACATAAATCAACTAATAAATTATGATGTATTATTATAGATTAAGCAACCCGGCAGTATATGAAGTGTATGCCCATATTTACTAGCTGCAACATTAGTGATGCTTCCTCATTAATCCATCACTAAATGGTGAAATGATATTTTCTGAGCTAGGACATTGTGTATAATGAGTACTTTTTACTTTTTGTACTTTAAGTATATTTTGATGCTAACGCTGTGCTTTTACTTAAGTACAGTAAGATTTTGAATGCAGGACTTTACATGTAACAGAGTATTTTTACAAAATAGAACTTATCTACTGTACTTATTTGCTTTTCACAACTCTGTTTTACTGTAAACAATGGCCACAGTTGCCTCTTTGTCCACGTGACCACAACAGTGCAGAGCAGACTCAAACTAATTAATCTCTCAGACAGACACAGCTCCAGCATCAGTAAACTGTGCTGATACAGCATCAGTACCGGTCCACTCACTGAGGAGAAACAACACAGATCAGGGAGACTGACCTCTAATAGAGGGCATGTCATTGTGATTATGTGGTATGAAATGTGATTGATTAAAGGGAGGCAACCAGTCATTAGGCAGACAGAGCTGTACGGCTCAGTGCCACTTAACTTGACTGATTTCTTTTAGATTTTTGCATGCCTTTAGAGTTAATTGATTTCTGATTCATCCTGTGCTTGTACAACCAGGGAACACAGGTCACCTATTTCAAGTTTAATGTTGGCCTGGGCTTGTTTCAGCTCACCGTTACACTGCTGTGAAACTTATTGGTCCGCAGATGGCAGGATTTGGCATTGCAGCAGGCTCCGCGCACCACATGCCTCTCTACATTATGTCATTTGCATTGCTTGAATCCCCAGAAGGTGACTGTACCTAGATTACTCGTCGATGCTGTTATACAGTATGTACCGGGGAGGAAATGGTCTGTGCAGTGGTACAGCTCAGTCTTTGTATTGCCTGCTTCGCTGGAACATTGTGGTATATTTGAAATTCCTCTGTAGTAAATGGAGCAGTGGTTCCAGCTGTGGGTTAGGTAACTTGGAAAGTGCCCTAGGTCCTTTCCTAGCACTGCTGTAAATGGATCTTATTTCTGTCCTGTGACTGTGTTGCGCAGCAGCCACAGAGCAGGGGCCGGTGTTGCCAGATCTCGCAAGATACAAGCAACCAGGTCTATAAGCCCTAAAGAAGCAACTCTTCCCCCCCCCAAAAAAAACCTAAAACAAGCGACCTTACCCACCTACCACAATATGAGAGAGAGAGACGGCCACTTGATCACTTCATATATATGTATGAATATATTTTGGATTTCATGCATTTCATTTCTTTTTGGCATTGCATTGCATTTTTTAGGTAAGGTAAGCCTCATTGAAGAGAACGATGCTGCGTTTCTTTGAAGTTTTTCAGTGTGACCATGTTGAACCAGATCGGCATGATGCACTCGTATATCACACTTACAAACACGGCAAACTGCCTTTGAATCGTCCCCCACTTCAGGGCGAATCCAATCTTTAAGTCCACTCTCTTTTTCCCGGTCTTTGTTGTACTTTTTGCAATATTTCGCCCACGTAGTACCTGGCATTGTTAGCTAAACTCCATCCTCACTAAACTCCTCACAACAACGACAACAACAACACTGTGAGTGGCGGCGGTGGCGGTGGTGGTCAGTGACTGTTAGTCATCTGTGTGTGTGTGTGTGTGTGTGTGTGTGTGTGTGTGTGTGGGAAGGGGAGGGGCGGAGGGATCGTGGTGGTGTAAGGATCCTGCAACAGGACAAACTAGACAGGTATAGAGGAGAGAGACAGGAGCAAGTCCAAATAAGCAATAGGGCTTGTACGATACACCGATCTCCCGATTCGATACTATCCCGATACTTGGGTGCCGATTCAAGATGTATTGCGAAAATACAAAATTAATCCAGTAAAAATTTTTGATTTTCAGCATGTATGTAGTCAGAGATGTCCTGAAGTCAAATATATCAGTCATTGTCAGGGATTATTCATTTATTTTTTTCCAGCAAACCCAAAATCAAAGAATAAAGACATTTCCCTCGATACAAAGGTGGATCGATTTTTTTTTTCCCACCCCTAATAAGCAGCTATACTTCAGAAACAGGCCCAAAAAAACACAACCCGCGACTACCAATACTTGTAAGCGACTTTACAGGAAAGCAAGCCCAAAGTCGCTTATAATAAGCGGACTTGGCAACTCTGGCAAGGGCGGCCTGGGTTAGGGTGTCGATCTGTTGACCTTATGACCCCGTGAAGGCCACTGTCAACCACATCCTCACAGACAAGACGATGTGCTACTATCTCAGTGGAGATGCTGTTCGTGCATGTCTAATTTTTCTGTCTTATCAGTGCATCTTACCCTGGTTACTTCAGGGTGTGTGTTTAATAAGTGTGTGGTGGAGTGGGGGGGGGGGGGTAAAACAGAGTGGCATTAAGATGCTTATTAAACCCTTTGTAGTCTTCAGCTCAGACCACTTACTTTGGGAAAAATGTCAGCCGCCCACTGGTGTGTGAAACCACATTAAACACAGCTGCTTAATGTACAGTACAAGTGTGACTGAGATAAACGGTAAACGATAAACGTGTTATCGATGATGCCCTACACTTTGACAAACCATAAATACAAGTAATCTTGTTGAAAATCATTTTCTGACATTAACAGCTTCATCCTCAAGGTGTGATGTTTTCTATATGTGACTAACAACCATGACGGCGCGGCAGCTATACAATCTGTTCGTGTTACAGAAACTGTCTCCACTCCCTCACTTCCCTTGATCTCTTTATCTGTTATTTTCCACAGTAGCACCATATTCCCTGAACGCATGATTAGAATGTATATACAGTGTAATTTGCATAAACACGGTTACTTTCAAGAGATATCCCTTATTATAGATGCATACTGTATCTAGTATCATTTAAATTCATTTTCTATGCATATAAATGTTCTCATTAGGTAAGTGCTCGGCGGTTAATGCTCCTTTTACACAAAGCTACCACAAGCCAGGCCCACGTCTAAAACTTTCATTTATGATGTTTCCGAGTGTACTCTTTGACAGTGTCAGCTTTCATAAGAACAAATGTTTGCCTCAAGCTTCACGTGTCAGTTGCGAGTGGGCCCATGCCAGTTTTGGTTATGATTCATAGGTTAATAGACAAGACATTTTGGGTGAGTGTTGCTTTCGGTGATTTAGCTCTGGCAACCAGTGTGATGGGTTTTTATTTTAAAAGTCCTCATGTGCAGTCATCCTGAAGCCCGCCTCCTGCTTGGCTTTCTGTTATCCAAGCCCCCTGGAAAAAAACTGTGCATTGAATGCTGTCGTCCCCTTCTGCTGCCTGCTTATTGCTGTTTATAGATGCATCAGCATGACATTTTTAGAATATGCGCTGAGCCAATATCATTTTTGATAAGCGACTTCACATTTTTTTACTCAGGTTTCACAAAGTATTCTTTTGTATTGATTGATTTTTGTTTGTTTTCATGTCTGTCTTTATTCGGGTTTTTGAAATTAGAGACAAAGGTGGCGACAAAAACAACAAAACAAAACGGTCACATGTTTAGTAAGCTGCTGCGCTGTGGAGCCGATGATCGTCAGCGGGGGCTCATGTCGGAGGTGTTGGGTGGGATTTTCGGATATCAGAGGTGGTGCAGCTAACATCTGTTTGAGCAGCAGTGGCTGTTTGGCATTCAGAAACCCTCTGCTTGCTCCTGTGAGCCCCGTGCCGTTTGATCCGTGACATAGTTGTGAGCAGAGTTGAGATCGGACCTGACCACGTTCACAGCCTGATTCAATCCCTGCTGGGCTTGTATCAGCAATCCTCAGTATTTTAGGTGCATTAGGTGGAAGTTAGGAGTTCGCAGTTAGGAGGGTGAAGATGTCAAAGTGTATAATTAGAGAATTTCGAAGGAGAATTGTCACAACCGTTGGAAATATTATAATAAGGGCACATTATGTGCATCTTTGACTAGGGCTGCACAATTAATCGAATATTAATCGCGATCACGATTTTGACTTCCCACAACTAAATGAACATTATCGACTACGATATTATTGTTTAAAAATGTGTGCTCCCCTCTTAGAAAACTCTGCAGCACATCAAATAAAGCGCTTCCTAAACTAACAGCCAACAACCAGGGGGCTATCAAGTTTTGGCTTTTTGGGGCGCTGTCATGCCACTGCGCACGCACCCTACAACGTCAGCCTGTGAAAAACTTCCCTGAATATTACAGCTGCTGTCCAGGGTAGAAGAACAACAGAGAGCAGATGAAAATGTACTGACTGAATTCAGGTGAAGAAGTAACTTATTTTAAGTCTTATTTTGATGCAAAGATTTGTACAGTAGCAGGAATGTAGCACGACATGGAAATAAAAGCAGTGCCCTGTTGATTTAAATGCGAAAGTGCAATACAAATATTCTGTCCTAAAATCAATGACTAATCGTGGTAAATAATCCTGATCTCAGTATTAATCAAAATAATGGTGATTTTCATTTTGGCCATAATCGTGCAGCCCTACCTTTGACCTGTCGCATTTAAGGGACAGATAGTGTTTTGCTAGTGTCCCTGGTGATGCGTAAACCGGATGTCTCTGCGATTCCGTGCTTCTCGATGTCAGCAAATACTACACAAGAACACAGGTATTAAAAAAAGATTGCTTTGACAGATGCTGAAAACGAATGATCGCCTGATGATTTAGCAGCGGACGCTCATTTTAATAGTGCACTCCCCTCTAATTATGGTGTGATGTGGGTAATATTGAGCGAGCATGTAGACTCTTGCTGCCTGCTAATTCACAGCAAACAAACACAGCTGGGTGTTGGAAGGCAGTGCACTGCCAACTGAGCCAGAGAGAGTGGTAGTTTCACTCCTCTCATGTCTGGATTCTTCAAGAAAACCCTCAGCATCACCCTGGGCAGTCCAACGCCGAGTCTCTTCTCACTCATCTGCAGTCCAGTAGCAAAAAAAATAATCTGGGCCCATATGGAGCCTCAGCGGGCCCACTTCTCCTTTTCAATATACATCCATTATAACTGAATCAGCGAGTAAAACACAAGAATCTGTAGTGGTTATTAGGGTAATCAGTAATTAGTTCATTAAAGGTAGCGTATTTCAGCCCTCTTTTGTCAACATATTGTAACAACTGTGTGAAGCTTTCACTGTGAGTTTTTTTTACTTTATAGAACATTACTTCCTGTACGTTTTTCATAAGACCTCGTGGTCATAAGAGCAATGTGGAAACAACAATATATTTTTTTGTCCGTGCTCTCTAGAATGACACAGGCCCTGCTCAGACCTGGCATTAACACGTGTCCTGAGTGATCGGATCAAAAGTGGACAGCTTTAAGTACGTCTGTTCACACCTGGCATTAGAATGCATCTCCACATGCGTCTTGAGTGACCACGTGTGATCCGATCTCACTTCCCCGCTCTATATGCAAATAAACACGTAGTAAACACATGGCCAATACAGCAGACGTTGAGACGTAATATTACATTAATGTCAGTAGTAATATCCTACATATTTGTGAATTCGGGTACATTTTATCAACATACAAATATATGGTTATTGTACCGGGGTACAGAGCTCCGGAGAGCTGGGGATGAGAGCGAGAGAGCGGGCGGACGGACGGGTGTCAGCTCAGTGCAAAGCACCAGAACAAAAACACAGACACATCACCGACAGTATGATGATAATAATGCACTTTCTCTAGTCTGATAGTCTGTAGATATTTAGCCTATAAATAAGATATATTTTAATAAAATACAGTCGTACCGACAGAATACAGTAGAGCACAGAGGCCGTTTTCATGCCGCGAGGCAGATAAGCGCTCACGTCTGCCTGTCTATTCACATGAGGAGCTCAGAGATCCGCGGATCCCAGCGAGACATCAGTTGAGTAGGCGGTCCCTAATGTGACCCAGGACACATTCACGTACACACTGCTAAAAGAATGTGGCCATATGTGGTCCAGACCACCTCTGAATGTGGTCTGAAAGATCGGATCTCATTGCGTCTTGAGTGCGCTCACACCTGTACTTAGAGCTGTCCACTTGTGATCCGATGACTCAGGACGCATGTTAATACCAGGTCTGAACTGGGCCTCAGAGGCATTTTCTGATCTGACTCCCCTATCGGCAGGACGACATTGTTTGTCTGTGCCCTCCAAAACCGTTGCAAATTAATGTTGAAAAATGAATTGGTTTTATGATATTACTACTTCTTGGCAAGGTTCAGGGAAACATCGTTGTTTGAGATGAAGTAAGTAGTTAGTTAAGGTCAGGAAACATCATGGTTTGGGTTAGAATTTCTACTTCGTTAAAGCTGTAGGCGAGATTGGAGCAAATATGATTTAAAAAAATGTATTTTTATAAAACGGTCGCTATATCCTGACAGTAGTACATGAAACAGGTAACCTGAAAAAAAACATGTGCCTCTGTGTCCTCTGGTGGCGGCATCTGCAAGATTTCACAGACCGCAGGAAAACAAACAGTCAGAGCTGATCTGGGATCTGCGGTCCAGCTGCCATCTATGAGAGCCGGCTGTCAATCACTCGCAAACTCCGACGAAACGGTCAAACTAGGGAGTGCTGATCAAATATGAATCAATATTATGTTACGTTAACGCCTACTTCTCGCCTCAAATGTTTTCAGAATCATCTTGTAGTGCACGGTTTAGCTGTAAAATGAGAAAGTTTGTGACGCCGCAGCCATGTTGAGATCTCTTCAGGGAATACCAAGCCAATAGGAACGCTCTCTCTCTGAAGTGACCTGTGATTGGTCAAAGTCTTCTGTCATGGGCTAGATTATTTAAAGCCTGAAAGCAGAGCCATGAGGAGGTGCAGAAGTCTAGTTATCTCTCAGAGCACTTGAATTACAATATGCTGAAAGGTTATTATGGAATTTTTTGCCCAATGATGCCAAAAATATACTGCCTACTGCCACTTTAAGGCTAGGGGACGTTTGTGTCATGGTGACAACAATAAACATGTGTGTTAAAGTTTGGGAACAATTGTCTTGTGAATTGAAACGGGAAACAAATGCTGGTCTCCAGCGTTTAAGTCGAATGTTTTGTTGACCCATCCATCCAACTATATGCAGACTTTGTTACGCTATAACACTTGACTTCCTCCTTTGCCTTTGTCATAATAACAAAATCCGCTAGGGGGCTTTGTAGCTTGAATGTATAAACAGCTGATGTTGTTGTTCTTCTGGGGAGGACAGTCTCCTGATGAAGGGTCACTGTATTCACTGGAATCATGTTTTATTTGCATAATTTAGGCAAATCAGTTTTCAACAAGCGCTAGCCCAGTCTGTTGCAACGTAGAAGTAGCATAATAAAACTTCAGTAACTTAAACGCACAATCATACATACTTCAGACTTCAGAACATATTCAGACCCCTTCACTTTTTGCACACTTTATTGTGTTGTAGATTTCATTTTTAATTCATAAAATTGCCATTTTTCCCATCAGTCTGCACTCAATAACCCATAATGACAAAGTGAAAACGTGTTTTTAGAAATCTTGAAAGTGAAAGTATTTAGACCCCTTAATTCAGTACTTTGTAGAAGCCCCTCTGGCAGCAATTACAGCTTCAAGTCTTCTTGGGTAAGTCTCTACAAGCTTTGCACACCTGGATTTGGGAAGTTTATCCCATTCTTCCTGGCAGATCCTCTAAAGCTCCGTCACATTGGATGGGAAGCGTCTTTGATCTGCCATCGTCGGGTCGGATGTTCTATGGGGGGGGGGTGTAAGTCCGGTCTTTGGCTGGGCCACTCAACAAATATCAGACTTGTCCCGAAGCCACTCCAGCGCCGTCTTCTTGGCTGTATGCTTCGGGTCACTGTCATGCTGAAAGGTGAACCGTCGCCCCAGTCTGAGGTCGCGTGCGCTGTGGAACAGGTTTCCTTCAACGACCTCTCTGTATTTGGCTGCATTCATCCTTCCCTCAATTCTGACCCGTCTCCCTGTCCCTGTCACTAAAAAGCACCCCCATAGCATGATGTTGCCACCAACCACCATGCTTCACTGTAGGGATGGTACAGCATTAGCCAGGTGATGAGCTGCAGTGCCTGGTGTTTGACAGACATAGTGCTTTCTTTGTTTTGTCTCATCAGACCAGAGAATCTTATTCCTCACGCTCTCAGAGTCCTTTAAATGCCATTCGGCAAACTCCAAGCGGTCTGTCATATGCATTTTACTCAAGACTGGCCTCCGTCTAACCACTCTACCATAAAGGCCTGATTGATGGAGTGCTGCTGACCGTTGGGTTCTTGGTCACCTCCCTGACCTAGGCTCTTCTTGCCCGGTTACTCAGTTTGGCCAGCCAGCTTCTTCCATTTCATAATTGTTGAGCCCACTGCGTTCCTGGGAACACTCAGGGCTTTAGAAATGGTTTTAGACCCTTGCCCTGATCTATTGGTGCCTTCAAATGAAACTCGTGAGCTTGTGTTTACAACATGGGAAGTCGTGCACTCGTATGCTTGGCGTTCAAGTTCAAGTCGTGAAGAACACCGCTGCTAAGCAACGGCAATATTAACATTACTGTCGGCGTCTAGAAGCCACAGAGGCTAACACTTTAGCAAGCTAGCAAGTGGGTAAACATAATGCAGTAAATGCAAAGGCATAATGACAGAGGAAAAAGATGAGGCTGTTGGGAATATGAACATTTTCTTCAGACATATTATAAAATTACGAAGAAAAACAATATAAGACTAAAATTACAATATATTAACTTATTATGCACCGAAAAATAAACTTCCATGGCCTCCGCCATATCTTATAACGTCAACAAACACGTCACAAGTCGTGAACTCTGAGCTTTCAGAAACTTTCCACTTACAAGGTCGTGAATACCACAAGAGGGGGGCGTTCATATGGACTCTTCTCGTGAGCACGGTAAACGCGACTCCATTTGAGGGCACCATATGCCTCCTCACAATTCTTTCGCGGAGGTCTACAGAGAGTTCCTCGGACTTCATGGTTTGTCTTTTTTTCCTAACCTGCAGTGTGAATTGTGGGACCTTATATACACAGGTGTGTACCTTTCTGAACTATGTACAATTAATTAAATTTGCCACAGGTGGACACATCTCAAAATTGAAAGCAAACAGGATACACCTGACCACAATTTGGAGTGCCACAGCAAAGTGTCTGAATTCTTATGTAAATGAGATATTTCACTTTTTGATATTCTTATAAATTTGCAAACATGTCTTCACTTTGTTATTGAGTGCAAACGATGGGCAAAATGACAATTTTAACAATTTTAAATTACATCTAACACAAAAAAGTGAACCTGAATACTTCCTGAAGCCGCTGTAACTGATAACACAGGATTAGACTGGTCTCAATACAGGAAGTACTATTAAATAACAACTCAGTCTAAATTATTAAACGTCTCTGATGATGCTGAAGATTACATCAGTAATGTTTGTAAACACTAGGGCTGTCCTGGATATCATTTTTTGGGCTTCGAAGCTTCGGTGAGAAATTCGGGACAGTGCCGCTGCCGCACAACTGCACAAACAAGCACCTCTACACATAACAAACAGCGATATCCATCTGAGAATAACTAATAATTATTAATGTTGAATATCAATAATGAATAATGTTGTGGGATTATTCCTTATTTCGTGGGCTATTTTGGGATTTATTCATTATTATTATTATTATATACTTATGTATAAAAATCAAAAAACGAAGCATTCGAATACTGATTTGGAGGTTGATTGCCATGGCAACAGTCGAAGCTTCAAAGTATTCGGGTCAACCCTAGTAAACACAATAGTAAAAATGATCAAGATGGCTGAAAGGCTCTAATAGAGGCTCTATATTTATTTGGCCAACAGTAAGTTTACTTAATGCTAATAAGGCTAATAACCTTAAGTAAAATTTCAAAATTGCAGTTAAAAAATAAGCTTAATTCCAAGAGCCATCCCTATGTTGAGGCTCTGGATACTTAGCTCCACTATTCCTCTCGCTAAGACGCACCTGCTCATCTACTGCACTAGACTCTAGTCATGCCGTTTATAACACTCTGTTGGGGTTTGATTGTTAAAACGTGTTAGTGGATTGATTTTTTTTTTCTTTTTTTCGTCCAAGTTGAGGCTTGCGATGTGCCTCATAATTTGTTCATCATATCAGCTGGAGCTATTTTTGAACTCATGGCTCGGAGCCAGACAGCACTGAATACTGTAATCGTGTGAAACCCTTTGTCGCTTAACAAAAAGACTGCTGGTTTAAATTAGACTTAAGTATTTTCAAGGGTATTTGAGTAGAGGATGAGGGGGGGAAATTGCTCACTCTTCCATGGGTATGCTTTAACCCTCATTTGGGGCATTGAGCTGATTTGCTTTATTGTATCTTGTCTTTAGAGCTGGTGGGCTTTGTTATGTTCATCACTATGGATCCCTGCAGCCTCCACAACTCCCTTGAAGCTAGAAGCAGAGTGTTTGTTATCCTCTCTTGTGAATGAGCTGGAGGAAAGGTGGAGGAAATGCTTCTGAAGCTCTGTGCGTGTGTGTGTGGAAATGAGGACTCGATGCCCATCCATTGCTTGTTTTCACATCCAATCCACTCGGGACTTCCTGTCACTCATTGTTTCTCTCAGCTCACTTTTCGCACCTGTCTCTCCCTCCCATCTCTTTGTCTCACATACCATCCTGCACTGTCCTTGTTTTTCTCTCCTTCTGACTGCCTTTTTTTTTTAAATTTGATTTCTATTTTCAGCTCTCACCCCTCTCTCTGTACTGGACTCTCGCTCCTCCTCTGTGTCTTCCCACCTTCCTGAAATTTTTACGATAGCATTGAATGATACATGAGCTTCCTTTGATAGCTTGTCCTCGCCTGACAGAGATTCAGACAGTTTCGCCTCCCCAGAAATTGGCGTACAAGAATACAGTATTTATTGTGGTGTGTTTATGTAGAATGGTTTTCTTGTACGGTTAAAAAGTCTCCCTCCTGGGCATGCAGATGTTTTTGAAGCTTTAATGGTGGATTGTATGTGTCTTTGTGTTTTCAAAATGGTGTACAAAATTGTGAAGTCATTCAGCTGGCAAGTCAAGCCAACGATAACAGCTATTAAAAGCCTTAAGCGTACTATAAAAGATCATGAATGGTCTCTACAGTGTTGGCTGAGAGCAATTTTGTGATGTGTTCGTAAATATAGACTTCCATGTCTGTGATGGTTTATAAAGAGACTGTTAATCTAGAAGTCAGTGTTTAAATTACAAACACATCTCTTGTATGCAGCTGTTTAACTAGTCGTTCCCATCAGATCAATGTTTATTCATGTTTTGACCTTTCTGTTTCAGGTTGGTGCTGATTATACAATAGAGGAGCGGTTTTGTTTCCTTGTGTGTGATGGATATCATTTTTGCTCAGTTGAGCCATTGTGGGCTTTATCATTTTTGCTCAGCAGGGCTATTGTCAACTCTGGCTTTGTAACAGGTCCAACAATATCCAAAGCCACAATATCCAAGGTGTGGACTGTAGTTTGAAATGATATCTGTGTTATCTAGACCTTATGGAGTCTACGTCAGTCAGCCTGTTCAGGTTCTGAAGCTCAGTATAAGCTGTTTGCACAGTTTGCATTTCCATACGCTCTGGCTTTTTATAAGCATTGCATGCATCGTACATATACCTGAGTCAATTCACTCTCTGCCAGAAACTCATACATAATCTCTGTCTGATTACCTCTGAGTTTTTCCCCATGTTTAGTGCTTGCCTGGATAGGTTTGTGTTTATGAAGACAGATTGAATATGAGCAGTTGTATATGCTGCCCATTCTTAAATGTGCTAAATTTGATATTCAGAGCATTAATATAGCAGCAAATCACTATTTGCTATGTAAAGATATAGAGGAGTAATGTCTACCTGAGCAGAGAATGAAGTCGCTCTCCCTCTGTGTGTGTTGTAACCCGAGCTTCTCTGTGCTTTGTTTGTAATGTTATCGTATTGTGGTGTGTTCTAATTCTTTGATTTTTGGGTTGCTTGGAAAAAAATAAATAAATAATGCCTGACAATGACTGATATCTCTGAATTCAGGACATCTCTGACTACATACATGCTGAAAATGTTAATGTATTAATTTAGATATTTTTCAAATTAAAAGTCACTAGAAGTGTATGATTCAACTTTTTCTCATGGTCTAGTGTTAAAAAACATAACAAAAATCGCAATAAATCATAATATCGAATCACAATACTTAAAAACCTTAATATACAGATATCAAATTGGCACCCAAGTATCGTGATAGTATCGGATCGGGAGATAGCTGTATCGTCCCAGCCCTATTGGCTAAGCCATGTTGCCCTTCCCAATGGACATTACGTATGACAGGCATGGATGGAGATGATTGGCACAACAGTGCGAGAGAGAGAAAAGACACACAGACACATTTAATGATACATTTTAATTGGAAATAAGCAAACCAGAGCCCGACACTTTTCGCGACAAAACACACAAACCTAATACGTTTTTCGCTGGGGTTAGGGCCACGTAGTAGAACTCTAGTGAGGTCTGGTAAGGCTTACCATGAAGGCTCGTTACAAGAGTAAAGTGGAAGCAGGGAAGTTGCCTGGTCCAAGATCTCCAGTCTCAAGCTCCATGCTCAATCCCCAACAAGCAAGCCTATCACAAATTGCCCTTCAATTTAAGATCCAATTGTCCAAGCCAGGCCAGGATGGCAGCTCAGTGTGTTTTCCTCCTACTCATTTTCTGGGCTGGAGAATCCTCGCCTATCCTTGATGTGTGTCAGAGCATCACTTTCAGCATGTATGGTATTTTTTGGGGGGGGGGGGGGGCTTTAGACTGATCCCTTCCCTCTCCCACTTGTAGCAAAGTGTCAATAGAGATTACTTGCATTGTGACACGTGTGAAACACCTTTAACCGTAATGAGCTTTTCCAGTAGAATGCGCCCAACAAACCTCACTTTTCGAGGCCTTTAAATTGCCATTATTTCCATGGTTACAGCAGGTCATGCTCTAGCTGTTTGAAATCAGGCTGGTGCAGGACTTGCTAGAGGCTTCTCTCCAGTACCCAGCGGATTACCTTAAAGAGGCAATTGCCATGTAAATTTCAGGGTGGTGCGAATGATAATCATAGTCAGAAATGGCTCTCCACCGCAGATTTGATTTGACTTTGATGAGTGTAATCAGGAGACCATCAGGTAAAGGACTGATGGCACAGTGTTCCCGAGATAATGGGAGAGGCATTTACACTTGAAATTAGTGTAGCAAAAAAACCCAGCTTCAAAGGACAAATCTAAGCTAACCTTTTGTTTCTCTGCTTTCTCTGTCATCTCCTCCCTCCGCTTGGCTCAAGGGGAAGAGGAATAAGCCAGGAGTGGAAACAGCCGACACTCCAGACTCGGCACGTGGGCGAGGGGAGAAGAAAGCCATCAAGTAAGTGCCTGGTAACTGGTCGGGATAGAATAATCTGGTGATAATGAACTCCTTTTGGTTCAGCTTGGAGTCCCGTGACGTACCCCACGCAAACAAGGGCAGAAAATGAGGCCTGGTGTTTTTTATCTTGAAGAGCACAATCTCTACAAGAGCATGTTCGGGTAGACATTAAACGAAAGTTTAGTGATTTAATCAGTATAGATTAAATCTGCATTGTTTTAACCTGTTTGGCTGGACGAGCCTCCCCTGCACTTATCTTATGGGTTGTTAGATAGGTCTCCCTTAAGTGCAGGCCTTTAGCCACCACGCCTCTGCATTGCTTAAAATGGTGCAGGTTTAAGTAAACAGAGGGGGGGCTCGAGCGCTCTTTGTGAAATCGTTGGAGTATAAATGTTTGGGAGGATTTACCATTTCTTACAGGGCTCAAACTAAGATTACGGTATTTTCTGTTCTTGATGACACAAGGCTATAGGTCAGCGCCAGAAAATGTCAGCTTTGTAATGCTAAGTACAATACTTTATTCCACGAAATGCCTCTATTAACCTGCTCATCACTACTTCTCTTCTATAGCCTGCTGCTGTCTCAGCTGCTTTTGAATGTCTTGTGTTTTTTATTTTCTGTACTGACTGTTTTAAAGGTGGACTATGTGAATGTATTCCGACTTGAGTCCCTCGATCTCTTAAATTTTGCTTTTTCTTTCTCACTGGCTCCAGCAGCATTGGTGTGCTCAGTTGGTCATTTCAGCTTCAAACTCCTTCTCTTCGTGCACTACCTTTCTCTCCCGCTCTGTCCCTGTGCTACAGCTCTGACCACTGCTGTGTGACTTGTATGACATCAGTGATTCTGCTCACCTTTTCCTCCTTCCCACTTTGACTGTCTGCGATTTATCTCTCTCTCTTTGCCTTGTGTCTCGTGTGTTCATGCGTTCTCGCCGCTCACGCCGAGGATGGGGGCCTGACTTCTTAATGTTTACTCGAATGTGTTTCATCAGTGGTGCCGTGCTAGATGAACAGAATGTAATCACGTGCTGTATGTATTCATCAGATTATGACTTCCTCTTTTCTCGCTCTATCTCTGTGTGTCTTTTGCTACAGCACATTGCATTATGAAAAGCTTTCGTGAATGCCTTTTTCCCACCAGGCTGCCCCTTTCTTTTTATTTTTTCAATCAAACAACTATGGTGATTTGTCAACTTCAGGTGGAAAAAATAGACATTAATCTGGGCCTGTTTTGTTTCAAACTCCCATTCAGTGCAGACCAGCCCTCCTTCCTCACACCAAGCCATCGCATCAAAGCAGGAGCGCCTGTGGCGAGTGGTTGGCTGGTGCCAAGGCTGTCCATAGTTGTGTTGCTCTGACCTGTCTCTCTCTTTGGCCACAGTGATCTAGACAGAGACTTTTGGAATAACAATGACAGCAGCACAGTGCAGCAGAGGTGGAGCTCCTATCCGCCCAAGGAGTTCGTACTAAACATTTCTCCCTATGCCCCATATGGAGATCCACGCCTCACACTCAAGTGAGTCTTGGTCCAAGGTTGGTAAGAGACTTCCCCCTGAGCAGGGCTGTAACGAGGCAGGGGCTGTGCCACTCTCCCCTTTTCCCTTCCCTCTTTCCTTTCCTTTCCTTTCCTTTCCTTTAGTCCCTTCCTCGCATTCCTCTCCTCTCCCCATCCTCTTTTCTAGTTGTACAGTCACCACCACTAGCCACTCATCAAATTGAACCATTAGATCTGGACGTTACAATGCCTGACAGCTTATTAAAGCCACCTAGTTTCATAATCTCGATTTATTTTTATTTTCCCTAGGACAAAATGTTCTCATGAGTAACCAGGGATTGTTAGCCAGAGGCCTTTTTGGAAAAAAAGCCCATTCTATAAATGTCATAGTGTTGCAATATACACAAACTGCACATTTCTAGACTTGTTATTGTTGTATAATGCGATTTCCATCAACAATAGTAATAACGTCAACAATAACAACCAACGTTAGAGCACCGGAGGGCACAAATGGTTACTAATGATTAGTCATAATCTGCTGGGAAAATGTGAGTGCAGGAAATGTCACACACGCATTACAGCGTCCCTGCGACAGCCATTCGACCATTACTGCAGCGTCAAAGCAGCACGGCCCTGTAACCTCCCCGGGCTAATTTCTGCCGCTACTCCTCACATCCCGTCACCTTCTAATGAACACAGAGGCGCATGTTCGGATGCCCCCCCACTCCCTACAGCCCTGCCGGTCCCCACTAATATTCCTGACCTCTAACCTCTCACCTCTTTCCCATGGGGCTGTGACCATGGAGACGGACAACCCTCGTAGCTTCCCTCTCCAAAAAGACGTGCATACTTTAACCCACCTTCTCTGTAATCTGTGCATCTCCCTGTCCTTTGCTGGTGTGAACTGACGTTGTTGTTGTTGTTGTGGAGGGTTGACCGTTAAACCAGGTTGCAGTGTGGTGCCAGTGTTCACCTGTGGTTTACATCCATCTGTGGCTTCTCTCTGATCCCGATCAACCCAATATCTAACCTGTACTAACATTGTAGCACTTGAACTGTGTCTACTGTCCATCATATTGGGCGATAAGGTAACAGTGTTTTTTCACTTGATGCAATGAAAGCCATTTTTCCACTCACTAGGCACTTGAATCCAATAAAGCAGTAGCAAGGTCATACCTATCTCCCTCCGGGCACCGACGAGGCTGTAAGCTTAGACATCCTGCTACCAGGCATCTGTCTGATAAACTGTCTAATAACTGGTCATCTTTAATAGACCTAGCTGTTGAAGACTGGGTGTTAAATTGCCCGCAGAAAGGAGGCGGCGGTGCCGTGCTTATGAACGGAGGTGGATGTATGGATTGCTGTCTAAAAAACTCTGCCTGAAGATGATGGCTGCTGATCTCAGGAAACCAGCTTTAGACCCGAGCGCTCGTGTTTGAGAAGTTCATTTTTAAAAAAAATAAAAAACCCTCAAGGTTGTCATTTATTGTCCATAAAGCTGTTTTTCAGCAGCTCCTGTCTTTCCAGCGGTAGAAAAATAAATGAAATTTCCACTGCAGTAATGGTAAAATGAGCTGTTTAATCAGTAGTGTATGTGAGCCAGTAATAATTCTGGTACATTCAATTAAAATAAGAAAACATTATGAAGATATTTGTAACTAGGAGAGACATCAAACCAACCAATAATACGCCGCTAAAGCCAACAGACAGCTGGGAATTATTTCCTGCTTGAGATTCTCTGGAGATCAGCAGCTTTCAATCTCTGTAATGACGCTGGGCCTCATTTATCAAACAGGTTACCTACCCTGCACGATCAATCTCCATGTTTTAAGGATTTATTGGATTAGAGGTTCAATACTATCATTTGTCAATATTGAACTTGCTATATATTTAATGTCAACACCAGTCACGACAATTTTAAAGTCACGGTGACATAAACATACGCCATTTTTCAAAATTTACGCATCAAGTATATTATACTTCATAAGATCGGTCTGACAGCTTCGAGATGAAACACTGTCAGAAGATTTTGTGGCTATATTTCTTTTATGAATCACTTCTACTCTCGGTGAAGTTCAGTCAGAAACAGGATTGATATCTGAATGTTATATTCCTGTAAATACTCTCAGTGATTCATGGTCCCATTTATTTCCCACCTTTAATAAAAGAGTAAAGACGTTCACCTTGGGCTCGATAAATGAGGCCCACGTCTCTCGTGTTGACCGTCGCTTCAGCAGTGTCATCCATGCTGCTGCTGTGATTGATGACTTATCCACGTTCACCGTCAGGTCAGTTGGTCAGAATTCAATGTGAAAGGTGACCTTCGAAAGGGACGTGATGCAAGTGTAGCATCACGTCCCCCCCCCGACCCCATGCTTACACACCAGACGACAGTGTCTTCCGTGCCTCATATTTTACGTCTCCCGGAGCAGGAGTACCATGCATATTAATGAAATGTAGTCATGTCACCAGAGGGCACTACTGTGCTTTATTTTTTGATCATCACTGCTTTCTGAGCAGATGTGACATTTTAAAACCTAAAACCAGTATTTGAGAGGAAATCTGAGTTGGCAAGTGCTCTTAATAAGTCCTGATTAATTTCTGTACCTTTTTACGAGGTCGATATGATCAGATTGCCCTCGTGATCCTTTCTCCTGGGTGGTACATGTATCTCACTACTTCCTGTTTACTGTTACTGATGCTAAGTGGTGATCAGATGACAAGCAGATCTTTAAAACATGAAATATTACGCATTAAGATCTAAAAATAGAGTGTAATTGATGTTCTCTACAGGAACAAATGCATTTGTATTTAACCGTATGTCACGTTGGATGACTTCCAAAATGAGTCGATTATTTCCTCATGAGGCACTTCAGTAAAAAGCCGTCCTCCAATTGCTCTAAGTTGCCACCGCTGAATTGCCTTGTAGCACATCTCTCAACCCAAATGCCTAAATGAATGAGAGAACGAGGCCTAAACGACCAGCGTCCACACACTGTTGCCACTAGTGAATGCTGGCAGCTGTAGTATTGGTCCTCCAGGCCCAAAGGAGTGACTTCTTGCTGGTTTTCCATCCTCCACAGGCTCCCTGTAAATTCTCCTCCTCCTCTTCCTCCCTGCTCTCCTCTCCCCCCCGTCCCTCTCTTTCTCCACACTGGACTCCACACAGACCTTTTTCCTCCTCCTGCCTCTCACTTGGCCTGGAAAACCAGACCCGCCCCTCCTCACACACTCTACTGATCTGTCTCACCTCCTTAGCCATGTGGTTACTCAATCTATTTTCCTGTGCGTATGTGTGTGTGTGTGTTTTGTCTGTCTTTCTCACGCTCTTTGGTCTTTTTCTCCTCTGCCTGTCGTTATTCTCCCTCTTCTATACCTTCTGTCTGCTGTGGGACCTCGGCACCCTGTCTCTCCTCGCTCTTAGTGGGGCAGTGTCAGGGGGTCAGAAGGGGGCAGCAACTGGGCATGGGGATGATAGGGGGGGTCCTAATCGCAGTGACAGCGTGAAGAGCATGGTGACAGAGGGAGTGAAGGCCGGGAGGTGGCAGACCGTCCAGGGCCACATGCAGTCCGGAGGATTGAGACCCAGCGAGTGAGTTCAGAACCGGGAAAAAAAACGGGGGAAAAAAGCAAACATTTCAGTGACTGTGCAGCAGAAACAAACACCTTATTACAATGCAAATGTTATTCGTACAAGTTTTCACCTCAGCAGCAGCAGCAGCTATGATTAGATGAATGAATCAGCTCTGAGCAGAAACAAGGGGAGTCAGGTCAAGTTCAGCAGGGATGAAAGTGCAGCTCAGGTGTCAAGGTGAGCACCGGCGTGGGCACAGATCATGGTGTCATCACCGGGATATGTGTGAACTCTCGTCGTCATGAGAAGATAACAATAGTTGCTCGAGCTGTATCGCTCTGACTCAAGCCTTCAGTCGGCCCAGCTGCATAACATAGCCTCGTGTATGAATCTGCAGGAGAAAATGATTTATTTATGCGAGGAACTGCACTGCCCGCAAGTGTACTTTCGAAAAATGCAATACAGAAATAGTCTCATTTTCACACACAGACCGAAATAATGCCTCATAGCGTTCCAACCCGCCTTAGTTTTAATTAAGATTTAGGCTGGAATGCGAGCCTCATGTTGGTAACCGACTGCATGTACATGTATCCCCCCCAGCCATGACGTATGACACAAGTCTATATTCAGCGTGTTGTAAATGAGGCAGTTAATTTTCAGTTTTTCGTGTTTTTTTTTTTTTTTGCACCTTCCTTCCTTTGGCACCTCGTGCCTGTGATTTCTTCCTCCACAACACATTTACACTCATCTCTACCTCACTCCTCATTCCCTCCTTCTCTTCCTCTTCTCATCTTTCTTTTTGCCCCCTGTCTATAATTGGATTCTATTTTCAGGCTGCTATAAGTGTCTGTGTCTCTTGTGTTTGTGTCTCGCACCCCATTTTTCTGTCTCTCCTCCATCGTCACCCTCTGCTCTTATCGTTCCCATCGCTCCCTCCATCTTTCATGTCACTGTGTGAAGCCACTCCTCTCGATTCTCCTTTCTTTTCTTCTGTTTTGCCAACAAACTGTGAAATTTCTGCAAAAACCCTCCATTACCCTTTTTATCCTTTTATTTGTGACGGTTAAATATGATGGACGCTAAAAGCCTTGTGCAAAATTATGTTAGATGAAGTAATGCGGAGCGGGAGTAAACTGCACCTAACTGATGTGAATAGCTCTCTCGTGACCTAATTCTGGTAGTCTGGGTTACACAGAGATCTGAGGGAGAGGAGGATATATTTGGTGAGTAGAGAAAAATATCAAATAGATGATACAGGATACTGTAGAGGCCACAAAACACAGGTATGGTGTATGTGTCAGTAAGTGATGACATCTGAAATAATGTGTAACATTTGTAAGAAAGGCAATGAGCTAATTAAACAGCATTTATAAAGGGGAGGGGTGGAAAATGAGTGGCTGACAAGAGGGAGGGAGTCATACTGTAGGACTTGGTTGGCTGTCGGGATGTCCCTGGAGGTGCAGCATGTGTTTAAAAGACGAAAAAGACTTAGAGACAGGAAGAGAGGCTATCAGAGATGGGAAAAAGTTGACTGACGAGTAGAGGACATGGGGATCGCTCATCAGACCAAAAAACTCTCGTCGAGAAGGCCCGGAACCTGCAAAGCCACGACCCACACGCCTCGACGCAGCCACGTGGCACAGAATCGCGCCGCGCCCGTGCGGACGGTGCACATCCGACCGCTGCCCGCGCGAAACACACCCTCACGCAAACCGCACGCTCAGACACGCAAGGTGCACGCACACCTGTCGCACGGGGCGGGCTCGCAGTCGGCACACGGCTGCCCGACGCAGCCCCATGAGCGGTACACGGCGCACAGCGACCACTCGGGCTGCACCTTCTACTGCTATTTCTGCTACTGCTGTTACTGCTGCTGCCTCACGTTGCTCTCCTTCTCTCTCCTCCTCCTCCTGTCTCCACCTCCCAACGCTCCTCCCTCTTCTTCCTTCTCCACTTTGTCATCAAATATCACTCTTCCTCCTCCCTCCTCCCCCTCACGATCATCAACTTCCTGTTCGGCCGAACTTTCCTGTATCTATCCTGACGTCAACCTGACTTCTCCTGCCGTGTCTCCCTACTGCCCTGTGCCCCCTTGTCTCATCTCTGATGATTCTCTCCCTCTCTTCTACGTCTCATCCCCTGACCTCACCGCTTCTGACCAACTCACCTCCTGTCGCCACGGCTCCTCTCCCACATCTACTTCTCATCCTCCCTCCTCCGCGCCCTCTGACTCCTTCCTCCCTCCTCATCATCCTCTCCTCTGCCGGCCGTGGCCTTCTTCGCGCTCTCTTTCCTCCCTGCTCCTCTGCCCTCCCAGCTTTGGGGATCCGGTCTTATCGTACGCATCCACTTTGGAGCACATCCCCACCCGGCCTCGGACGCTGCTGCGCCAGCAGAGCCTCCAGCAGCCTCTCATCCACCCACCGGGCCCCGTTCTCGGCCACCCCCCCACCACATCCCAGAGTTTGGGACAATTACACACTGCACCTGGACAGCCCGGGGGAGGCGGGGGCGCTGGGAGAGGAGAGGGAGGTGGCGGCGGCGGCGGCGGCAGTGTTGAGGGTGGGGGTGCAGGTACACGAGGCGGTCCCAGGGGTGCACGGGGCAGCCCAGCAGGAGCAGGGGCCTCTCGCTGTAGGGGAGGTGGAGCGGGGCGCTCACAAGCCAATCCCGGCAGCTGGGATTACACGATGGACCAGATGCGGAATCGCGGCCTGGACGTGAAGTCCTTCCTGTGAGTCCCTTCAACACTTCCTTCATATCTTTATGGAGTCTTTGGTAGTGTCACCTGCTTAGGCCTCTGTCTCTATCTGTGTCTTACAGTACATGCTAAGCTATGCTAAGCTAACGCTTAATGTCTTAGAATCAAATAGTTTATATATATATATAATTTATATTTATATATATAATGTACATGTGTTTAAGTACTAACTAATCTGCTTTTACCTTTGTGTTGTCTTCTTTCGGGTGTTTGTTCTCAGTTTGCATCTGATATCCAGGGAAGGATATTACTTCTGTCTGTCAAAATATGTACCGTGTTCTTGTGTGCATATATGTACGAATGTGTATCATGTAGGTGTGGTATTTGTGGTTCACGTAGGCTGGGAAATATCGACATCGTGATATGAGACTAGATATCGTCCTAGATTTTGGATATCGTAATATTGCATATGTGCGTTTTTCCGGGTTTTAAAGGCTGCGTTACAGTGATGTATTTTTCTGAACTTACCAGACTGTTCTAGCTGGTCTATTATTTGCCTTTACCCACTACGTCATTATATCCACATTACGGATGACTATTTATAGAAAATCTCATTTTGTAAATATTTTGTAAAAGCACGGATAGTTAACCCTACAATATCGATATCGAGGTATTTGGTGAAATTATCGTGATATTTGATTTTTTTCCTCATCGCCCCGCCCTAGGTTCATCACTATACGAGATTGCGTGACTGGAGCATGTGCAGGATTTTCTTGCACAAAGTTTAGTTATTGCTTTCACTGTAACACTGGCAAGGAGAATCCATGTTGCTGGTTAATGTAGGATGATGAAGTTGACATCTACGTAGATGAGGAGGCCAGAGGTTGGCACATATGAAAGATCTATTATAAATGTTAATAAGGGTAGAGTTATTAATGTAAATAAGCTCTTGTTTTTTTTAGCTCTAAGCACTGTGGTTGTGTAAGAGATGGATCATTTTATCTAGATGTCATAGATAGATATTAATAGTCATATATTATGTTTATTCGATTTTATTCTTAGAGGGGGGAGTACATATGGTCACTTTATGTTTTATGATCCTTTCAAATCTCAACTGAAACCGATTATTTAATGAATTAATACATCGTGAGCAATTATAGTTTACATCATTTGTTCATATGAATGCACAGTGCCTTATCGGTGATCAGTTGAAATGAATTGCAAAGCTTCTTATTGAGCAATCTGTTAAAAAACGAAGTTTTCCTAATTTTAGAATGAATAACATCATGCGCATGAAAAATGGCGAGGACTTTGCGACATATTGCGAGCTATTTCTATCCCCGTTCTGTGAAAAACTGTTCAATGTTTACACTGTATGCTCTGCTAAACAGTAACATCTGTTCGGATGGCATTCAGCCTGTCTGCCGCAATTGTCTTTACAGGACAAAGCTGGTGCTGCTAGTTCATAATATTCATGAGATGGTGTCATAAAGAGTCACATTTTTATATTCACGCCGTCCCACTCAATTACATGATGTTATTTCTGAGCCATGCTTTGGAATGACTGTTAAATATCCTGCTTAGGAGACACACCGGTATAGGCCTAATCCATATTTCATGAGTATTTCCAAACTTAAGATGGCACCTCTTTTTCCGGTACCACTGTAACTTTTATGCTAATGGTAAAATCTGCGTCTGCCGGTTGTGCTGTTAGCCTGCCGACATACGTGTCAGCGCGTCTACATCATCACACGGTCCACGTGTCACTGTGCATCAGTAAAAGAACAGGGGTTAAGCAGCTGTGTGTAGATTTGTGTTAACCCTGAAGCATTGATCTTATGTCACCAGCACCATTACTTCTACAACATATTGTTGCTTCAGGCCAGAAGTGGAGGGAGGGCAGATGAGAGGGGCGGGGGGGGAATGAAGGGATGAGGAAGGACACTGCCAAGGTACAACATGTGTTTTATGCCCTTTTGCACTGAATCCATTTTACAGTCGCTTTTTTCACCATTCGTTTTCCTTTTTTTTTTTTTATTTGTGTTAAAAGCTTCTCCGGGCACTTCAGTGTGACACAGCTGAGCTAATGTCACCGGCTAGCTGAGCTTTAGCAATGTAGCACACGCCACCACCAAGGTCGTTGAGAATATCGCCCCGTAATACTCAACTAAACCAGTCAACTCATCATTGTAAATGTGAGATTGAGGTCACATTTTGCGATGCATTTCCTTCCCCGCAACAGCAACACCTCATGTGATTGATGACCGAGCGGTCCAGTAATAGACATGACCCATTGTTCAAGCCGGTTAATTTCAATCTTGGCCAGATTCCCTATCTGGGTGAATCACTGCTCAATGAATGTGTTGATGTGATCGACACAGATATCTAGCCTTTAGGAGCCGTTTGACCGAAAGGATCTCTCGGGCGATTGGTTCTCCATGCTTTTTGGCTCAAAATCAATAACTTATCCTGGTGCCATTAACGTCTGTTCTCTCTCTCGCCTCTGCTTCCTTAACGTTCGCTGCATTAATTGAAGTGTTTTACCAATATTCTCGAGTGTAAATGCTCACACTTAAAAGGTGGAGGGAGAAGAGGGAGAAGAGGGATCCAATAACCATTAACCAATAACCTACACTTATAGTATCAATACAAGCACCACGCCATTATAGATATTATTATTATTGGTGCTCTGTTCAGGATTTTTGGGGCCGATACCGATCACAGGGTCCATTTGAAGACTATTTATCGTGTATAATTATTTATTTATTTATTTATTTAACTATTCTTAACATTGTATATTAAGTATTACAATTAAGAGACTAGAAAGTATCATGAATTGACAACTGTTACTGTATATTATTGGCAGGCAACATATTCCACTCTCTCTCATTAGTCACAACTCCAGTGAAGCCATTTTAGCGGCACGTAGAGAAATTGTCTCATCTGATCGGCTCTTCTGATCAGTCTTTACAGAGACCACCCAATCAAACTATTTAGAACACATACGTCCGTTACGGATCGGTGGCCGATCAATCGGAACACCCTTATATATTATAGACCAGTGATTCTCAACCAGGGGTATGTGTACGAAGGGCTGGGCGATAACTCCAATATGATAATTCATCGTGTTTTAATGGTATCGTATCGTGATGAA
The DNA here is from genome assembly GCA_916701645.2 of Sebastolobus alascanus. Classification (NCBI taxonomy): domain Eukaryota; kingdom Metazoa; phylum Chordata; class Actinopteri; order Perciformes; family Sebastidae; genus Sebastolobus; species Sebastolobus alascanus. The sequence goes on from CAKAOJ020000022.1 coordinate 668,036, forward strand.
TTGATGATATTGAGATATCGTGATACACAATTGCGTCGTCTAAACCTATAATAACAATAGGGCTTTTATCGAAATCGCAATAAAGCCTACTGCAATTTTAAAATCGCAGGAGGCGCACAATTTGATAAGGTGAAATGTGTGTCAAAATACCGTTTAAAATGACATATTGTGGTGCTGCAGAGATCTGGTCTACACATCATATTCTACAGACTTAAGAAAACATCTTTGTTTGGTACAGATCACCGCAAAAGTCACACCATAATAATTTTAATATGTTTTTCAATGAAAATGGGAATAATTTTGTAAAAATGATCATTCCCTCTAATACCGCAAATCATATTCCAATATCAGTCAAAATAATCACAATTAGAAATGTTTTCAAAATCGTTAAGCCTTAAATAACAAGCACATGCTAACTCAAATTTCTCCGAAAATGTGATCAAACTATTTTCTTAATCTGATTTTTCTGTATTTGTATTGTATTTTTTTCTCTATAATTTCACTTGAAACTGTTCATTTTTGCACTAAAGTTCTTAATCAAATGACAGAGTACTCCGTACTTTTCATTTGTCAAGTATTTAATTCACACAGGAGTATTCAAAAATAGGCTTTACAATGTGGTTATTTCATATAGACTATTTATTTAATTATTTATTTATTGAAGTACCAGAAAATATGCTATATCATGATATGGTTATCGAGATATGAAATGAGCTATATTGAGATTGAAGATTTTGGCCATATCGCCCAGCCCTATGTGTTCACCAGGGAGTAGTGCTGCAGTTGCCAGGGGATATGTGGAAAGATTGTGTGGAGTAGCTCAACTAATTAATTAAGAAATTAATATGATCTGATTAGAAAAAAATCCAAATATTGAATCAGCTGTAACACATGAACCACGTGTTGCTATTGCAGTGTGTGAAAACTAGTCTGCAAGCGAGGAGAGAAGTTGAAACAGTTAGCTAAAAGTCATGGATATACGGTCGAAATAGACAACGTAGATAAAATCACTTTAAATGAACACATTTGTGACGGGTGGTGTTGGTGACGGGGTACTTAGGTTAATCTGACAGAGGTTGGGAACCACTGATATAGGCGTATAACAGGCAGATTATTAAACGAGGCTTCATGCTGCAAGAAAAGCTTTTGACGGCATAAGAAAGATGAAATAGTGAAGTTTAGGCTGATATCTTTCCACAGCTCGGCAGCGCTGTATTTTCCAGGCGGACGTATTGTAACGCAGTCTTGAGGCTTAAGCTATAGAACCGTGGGTGTGGGTGACAGGAAGTAGGGAAGGAGGAGGCAGAGAATTAACAGTAGAGGATATAGCGGTGAGGGGGGGAAAGGGGATTTGGAGAGCAAGTGTGGCATAATGGAGAAGATGAAATGCGAAGAGTGCAACACGGAGAGTAGAGAGAGCAGTGACCCAGAAAGCGGTGACATCCACCGAGCACCTCTAGATACTGTGTCACTCAAATAGAAACAATTAGTCCAGATCTTCTTAATGAGGCTTAATTAAATCTTAACTCCGGAGAAAGACGACAGGCGTGTTGGATTGGGAAAGGTGAGTCTGGAGGGAAAGCAGACGGCAGGTTAAATAACTAAATAAATGACTGTGAGTGTGTGAGTGTACATATCTTTTACATGTGTGGGAGCTGATGTGCAAGCTGCTGAATATCACATCCATTAACAATCATTAACTAATCACCAGCAGTTCCCTTAATTATTTGTTGTCTGTACGATATGAACACAGCCTGCACCTGTTGTCAGCACCACTTCATTAACATCATTACTTTATTATTAATTTGGCCTTTTAGTTTTAAGGTTTTCTTCTTAATATCCTTCCCTGGACTAAGTGCTTACTGCTGGGGTGTTATTATGTGGCGTTTATGACCATTTTCTCTGTTACTGCTTCCTCTGTTTACTCTCATATGGTCTCTTATTGTCCCCGCCGCCTCTCGGCTTTGTGTCCTCGCTGTCACTTGAAAATGACCTCTCTTTTCTTCTCTCCCCCTGCACCACACCTTCTTTATGTCCGATTTCCCCTATCCTTTGCATCTGTTCTCTTTTCTGGCCTCTATCTCTGTTTCTATCTCTTTGTCGTATTTTTTTTTTTTTTTTTGATGGGTGAGCCAGTGAAGGGAAGCTGGTGGTCCTGGCTCTGGCCATTGGTGTGGCCGAGCAAGATGACTTTGCCAATATCCCTGACCTGCAGGAAACAGCGCAGGCACCACCACCAGCCAATCAGGAGCTCCCTCCTGAGAAGAGGTACCTGATAATGTATGAGCGTGCTTGTTGTGTGTTTGTGTGTGTGTGAGAGAGAACGATGGGGGTGCAAATGAAAGGACGTGAAGGATATGATATCGAGGAAAAACAGGAGATGATTTCAGAATCTAGGCAGAGGAGAGTAGTTTTGTTTTGGAGTGTTTTTGGTGAGTCACTGCACTTAAGTGCATTGTGCCACAGACCTGCACCTGAAATAGCACCAGAGCTCGACACTGTTACGGAAATAAAAATGAGAGCTGACTATGAAACCAAATGTAGAAGAAAAAAGAAGCCCGTAATGCTGAGATGAGTAAAGCGATAAAGCAATTTGGATGTCGGCTGTAAAGCAGCTATGAGCTCATAAATCACCTCAGTGAGATGCTCACCGCTACTCCAGTCCCTTTTTATCAGCAAATCAAATAGAAAGAATGTTTTCTCATGCCAGTGGTCGTTTTTTTCTTGACCATGATAATTATCTCCCCCATTGCAATGACATTCTCCTCCACCATTTCATCTCTATTTGTTTGTCTTTTCACTCCTGCCTTACAGAGACCTCCCATCGGTAATTGTCGTATTTCCTTTGTATTTTCATGCTTCTTTTTTTATCCTTTCTACTCCTGTGTTCCTTTTTTCTCCCTCCTGCTCATTAGCTTCCTTCAATCAGCCTCTGCTGCTCTGAGAGTCCCGTCTCTGTAGCTCCACCGAGGGGCCCAGAGAGCCTCCTCATTATTCCACAACATGTTAGTCACTTACATAAAAACGCTGCTAAAAATAAGCCTTTTCCTTGCCAGCCACCTTACACACACACACACACTAGAAGCCAAAATATTTCCACTCATCCATAAGGATGCACCACTCTCGCTCGCATATCCCTGTCTCCCAAAATAATTAGTTGTGCATTCTGTTTAGGAATCGGACCAATTTTTTTGTGAAACAGTTTAAGACTAACAAACGAGTACAGTGGCTGTGTCGTGCGAAAAACAAAACCGTTGAAACCGCGCTGTTCTCGCGCGGTTCACTCTTCGGCCATGGATGGAGGTTTTGATTATTTGCGCCAGCGTGCAACACCACGGAGTGAAATCCTGCGTTTAGTCCGGCCCTAGGCAGATGCGACACACTCGATTTCCTCAGCAGTCCAATTAGGTCGTTTTAACCTCACTTTGATTCTGTGACAAATTGGAGACAATTTGGAGATTCATAATGTGACACACACCTTAAAACAAAATGGCAGGGGAGGGCGAACAAATTCTGATTTACTCGTCACACCAATTATTCCTCATTCACAAGTGTTTCATCAATTTGACACATGATTTTAAACTAGGGCTCTATTACAATACAGATGGTAACTGTTTTCTTATCTGGACTGCACAGCTGCAGTGTGAAGCTGCACCTGTGGGCTGTGCAACTGGAGACAGTTGCAGCGTCTCTTGTGTCTTCGGCAATTGTCTTCTCTGAACTAATGAGCACCTTTATTTATCTTAAAAAGTCATCCTTCAGATCTGCACTACGGCAACAGCCAGTGAAAGATATTTGTCTCTCGGCTTGTCTGCCTCTTTTTTAGTCTCTTACCCCGAAGCATCCTGTGGCCTTTTTCCCAGAGTCAACACGGCGCTGCATGGAGTTACAAACAAGCATGAAAATATTCTTTCAGCAACAATGTCGCTTTTGTGAACATCAAAAATATCTCCATTGTTCAGGATTAGTGTCAAACCCGTAGAGCTACAGAGGCGGACAATTTTCTGCGTAATTTGCTGTGCACATTACATCTGGCTTTCCCAGCTTCTGTGTTCACCTGGAAACCTCCTTAAATGGGTTGTGAAATCCACTAATAGACTAAAAACAGCAAGCAGGAACCGCGGGCTGCTCAGTCCAGGTCGAGGCCGGCAGGACTCGATTTAACGGTGATTGAGTGCATTGTGGTATTTTCTAGATTAACCCGTGGTTCATTTAATTTCTTTCAGTCGAAACAGAATGACTGGCAGCATGCAGTCTGTGAACAATAGAGAACTACATGTAGGAAGTAAGAAAAAAAACAGATTTGAATATAATGAAAGCTTCAAATGTATCTGCCCTTTCTCCAGCTCCTGTGTATCCCTGTCGTGAGCTGTAAACTAATTCCACTTGAGCCACTCATTGTTTTGTTTGTTTCATGATTGATTATAAATTCAAATGTATAATAAATGATTCAGCCACACTGTAATTGGATGCTATATTTAGAGGCTCAAATAAACGTTAATAAGTCCTCAGTATATTAGAAATGCAAGGTATAAGCTAGCTGGGAGTATATCATTCCCCGTGGTGTTAGTGCTGACTTCACAGATGTCTGACCATGATTTAATCAATCATGCTCTTGGCATATTGCTCATTCTAACCGGGGCTCTCGAGCCGGAGACAAAGCTGCGCTTTCATTCGTCTCCCGCTCTCTCCACACCCCTTGTATAGCCACATCACCACAGTCCGCGCATTTACATCAGACACGTCCTTCATGTGCCCATCACTCATCTCCATACCTGCATCACTCATGTTATACCCCATGGATTTATTCAGCTCAATGGATCTTGACTGGCAAATTATTTTAGTCAAACATAAAAGCTTTCAAGGTGATGTGAATAGTTTATGTGACTCTCAAACGTAAACATCATCAATGCTAACATGAAAGGGAAATCTCTCCACTGTTGATGAATATCAAAGAGCTGCTCTGTACAACTGATATGTGGTGCCCTACATTAGTGAAGCGACTAGTGGTGGAAAGTAGCTAAGTTAAGTTACTCCACTACATTTATTAAACAGCTATAATTAATAGTTACTGAACAGATTCAGATTTAACATAAGACATGTATTAACTTATAAAATATAAGGCAAAGTTAAAGATTAAACCAGTGGGTTACAGCCTTTTTGGCTTTTAACTCCTCAAAAAAAAAGCAGTGTTTAGTTTCAGATGTTAATTAGTTGTTAGCAGTTCCACCCAAGAGACATTTCGCCTCTAAACATCCACCCGATTAGACTGTTATCAGGCCATTAAATGTGCATTATCGGCCGCTATAAGCACCATAGATGTGGGTCAATATGGTCCTGCTACACCTACTACTTTGTAATAGTGAAAGCGAAACTTAGAGGCAACACGTTCTAACACGTAATACTGAATGAAACGTCAAGTTTTGAACACAAACAAAAAGGCTTCTTTAGGTTTAGGCAACAAAAACACTTAGTTAAGTTCAGGGAAAAACTTTGTGTTTTGGCTTAAAATACGTTTCTAAAGTGAAAGTGAAACTTTAACGCTTATGAACACAAAAACAGCTACAAGTTGTTGGTTTCACATGGGATGTGAACCCGGGTCTCCTGCAGCACCTGACTTCCGCTTTTGCTCCTGTCATAATTACTACGGTCGCTAGAGGTCGCTGTTGTGTTCTTTTACACCTTCTTTTGCTGATCTTCCATTTGAATAGATGATAAAAACCTAATATTGGGCGTAGTAGCCCCCTACTGACCCACGTCTATGGGGCTCATAGCGACTGATGACTACTATTTAATAGCCTGACAACAGTCTAATCGGCTGATACATCACAAATGGTTTCATTTAAATAGCTGTTCGAGGCCCAAAGGGGTAAAATGATCGTATATTTCACAAAAAACAAAGATTTGAGAATATATTTAAAAAAAATACAAATTTGTGTAGCAGAATTTAGTTTTTTCTTCTTTCCTCCTCCATTAACCATCTCAAGACCCCTCAGATTTATTGGTGACCCCTTGGAGGGGGCCCGACCCCTAGGTTGGGAACCACTGCACTAAACTACCTAACAGTGAATAAAGTATTTAAAACTAGCCAGATCTCGAGCAGCTGCCTAAAACATTATCCAACAGTAAAATGCTGCCTACACATTGATGCATCCGTATCCAGTCTCATAATGTCATATTATAATAGATTTTTCTGCAGAATGATTACTTCTATTTGATACTTTAAGTACATTTAGCTGATATTACTTATGTACTTAGACTTAAGTAGGAGTTTGAATGCAGGACTTTTACTTGCAATGTAGTAGTTTTACATTGTGTTATTGTTATTATTAATTTAGTAAAAGAGCTGAGGGCTTCTTCCGCCACTGGAAAAGTAATACTCCCGGCCTTGCGCTACAGTAAATAATCTCGTTAATGGGAACATGTATGTAAAGGCCTTTCATTTACCCTTCAGCCATGTGTTAACGCTCCACTGTTGCTTGCCCATAGTTGAAGGCGAGCCAAACAAACACACTGTTATCCCCACTGGCCATGAGAAGGTGTTACAGCGCGTGATCTTCATTACACTCCTTCACTGACCTTGTGTGTGCGATCGCTGGATGAAAGTGTTCTGCGTGGCCATTTGTTTATGAAGTGATGCGGCAGCCGACTGACACCAGAGTTGGTGGTAGTGATTGAGACTTTCAAACCAAGGTAACACAATTTTCAGGGGAGCGAGAGGGACTGAAGGCTGCATGATAAAATAGCCGAGGTTGGATCACAAAGATCGTGTGTTGCTTAGATTCTGGGGCCACACATGCTGAGATGTTTGTATCCCAGGCTTCTATAGGTTGTGGATCTTAGAAAGCTCAATTAGGATGTTGGAGTGGCTCGGTAATGCCTCATTGGTCTCCACTCATACATTGCTGTTGCGACTCAGTGAACCTAGTGTACACTGTAGGTTCTCCTCCAGTGTTGCTATAAAGAGACGCCACAATCCCCGAGAGCCTTGAATCTAGATCTCTTTCTGAGCAGCCAGCGAACGGCCCAATGAGGATGGAGGTTCGCGACAGAGGAGGCGGGACATATCCTCGTGCCACATTAACATTCAATCCGCTTGCCTGTGGTCTTTCAATTATTCATCCATGCATGTTACATAATTTTGTGTAAGCCAGTGAAGGTTTTTATTCAGAATACATCTTGCAGATATGGATAAATATAGATGTATACTCTCTGCCTCAAAGACGTGATGCACTCAGGGAGATTCTCCGAGTGTCTGTTAATTGCCAAGTGGGCTATACAATATTGCTTTATAATTTATGAGCTTATTACATCGCTTAACTTGACATGAAAGGCAAAGACAAACATAGCATATGACCTTTAACCTAAATCAATATACAGTAAATGTGTGTTTATTTAACGTCATGACTGCGTGTTTGTGCTCTTACCGCATTAGTCTGAGTAGGAGGAGTTTAACCTTTAGTGTGGTGGAGGATGTGTGTTTAGGCTAATGTAATGGTAGGTCACTCTGAGGTCACATACATGTGCACATAGGCACAGTTTGAATTTTAAGGTTGGGGGTTCAGAAAAAAAAATTTCGTGTTTGTATTCGTTTATAAAAACATTAATAGTTAGGCACCAGCAGGTGCTTGTTCATATCCCGACTAATATGCCCAATGAGTGATGGAATATTGCGAGAATTATCGTAGAAACCAAACTCGCACAAAACACAAATCCCAACAGTAAAACAGAGATTAACCTTGCAGGCTTGTCGATAGACCTACAGCAGTGGTGTAGTGGTTGTTGATGAGGTGGGTGTACTATAGGTAGATGGGTAGTAGGTTACCGAGGAGGAAGTGGGTATACTCTCTATTCCAATGGCTTTATGGCTGATAGGTGGGTATACTGTAAACCGCCAGAAAAAAAAGGTGGGATATACCCAGTATACCCTCCACTACACCACTGACCTATAGTACTTGTGGCGTCTAATATGAACCCTATAATGTATGTTGAAACACTACACCGTGTCCTAACTGAATGCGATGCGTTTGATTGCATTGTTTTCTACTGGAATGTCCTAACTGGCTGCGAGCGACGCAAATTATGAGACCACAAAAAGTGATCTGGTTGGTTTCTTATTCTTTTAATAAGAAGACGACCAGATCGATATTATTCATCTTTACAATAAATGATAATTTCTGTTATTACAAAAAAAATATAGAGATAATATTTAAATCCCTACATGCATTTTTGGCTACGGCCACCAGGGGGTTCAGTGAGCCACATGAACCAATGCAAACTGCGCCTGTGCATGTGCAGAGTAACGTTTTAAAGGTACAGTGTGTAAGATCTGGCGTAGCGGTGAGGTTGCAGAGTGCAACCAACTGAAACCTCTCCTGCATGACAAGTGTGTAGGAGAACTACGGTGGCCGACGCGAAAACGTTAATGGCCCTATCTAGAGCCAGTGTTTGGTTTGTCCGTTCTGGGCTACTGTAGAAACATGGCGGCCGGCTCCATGAAGAGGACCCGCTCCCTATGTAGATATAAACGGCTCATTCTAAGGTAACGAAAAACACAACAATTCTTATTTTCGGGTGATTATACACAAAAGAAAACATACTTATTAATTAGGGCTGTTAATCGATTAAAATAGTTAATCGTGATTAATCTCAAATTTTATCTGTCATATCATTTTTTATCTGATCAGATTTGTCAAGTATTTAATACTCTTATCAACATGGGAGTGGGCAAATATGCTTTATTCAAATGTTTGTATATATTTATTATTGGAAATCAATTAACAACCCAAAACGATGACAAATATTGTCCAGAAACCCTCACAGGTACTGCATTTAGCATAAAAAATTTGCTCAAATCATAACATGGCAAACTGAAGCCCAACAGGCAACAACAGCTGTCAGTGTGTCAGTGTGCTGACTTGACTATGACTTGCCCCAAACTGCATGTGATTATCATAAAGTGGGCATGTCTGTAAAGGGGAGACTCGTGGGTACCCATAGAACCCATTTTCATTCACATATCTTCAGGTCAGAGGTCAAGAGACCCCTTTGAAAATGGCCATGCCAGTTTTTCCTCGCCAAAATTTAGCGCAAGTTCAGAGCGTTATTCAACCTCCTTCCTGACAAGCTGGTATGACATGGTTGGTACCTATGGACTCTTTAGGTTCTTTAGTTTCATATGATGCCAGTATCTTCACTCTAGCTCTGAACCCGCTACAACCTAAAAATCGCAAGTTGCGTTAATGCATTAAAGAAATTAGTGTCATTAAACAAATTTGACGCGTTACTATTGCGTTAACTTTGACAGGGCTATTATTAATTTTATATTCCGTTTCTGCCAATAGATCCCCCGAAATGTTACACACTGTTCCTTTAAGGTGGTAATTTTGTGCCTTGTTTTCTTAGATAATAGAAGAAAAAAAACTGCTTCCAGATGATATAATCTGTTTGTACATAAACATGTAAATTGATTATGCTATGCTCTGCTAGTCTGCTCCTCCTGTGACAGAGGCTTTACGGGCTAATCAGCCGGTTCTTCGGGGGCTCTGCTTAAGACCTTATCCCCGAGGCTTTGGCTCCCCGTGGCCACCATGCTCCTCCACACATCACAGGGGGAATGTTGAGACGCATTCAGCTACGTGCTGAGAGAGGGGGGAAAGTAGATAGCACTAAGGCGGAAAAAAAGGAGTCACAAAGAGAGGAGGCGGAGGGTTAGTGCTTTCGTACATCTATCCATCCATATGTCAGGGGAAGATGAGGGAATATTCAGGGTGCAAATCCATCTTCCTTCCATGAGAGTAGTAGGAGGGAGTACTTATTGTACGCTGCACATCCATGCGTTATGCGGGGCCGAAGGCAGCACTCTAGCCAGCAGGTACACGCTGGTACACACGCTCATCTCATACATACAGATAGATGGTTGGCGGAGACGAGCTATTTGGAGCATTAACCCGGGACCCTCGTGTCCTGCCTCAGAACAGGTGGCACATCTGCAGCAGCATCCACCTCGGAGGCAATCTCTGAAATCTAATTGGGATTCTAAACACTTGGTAGACTCGTGTTTGGAGTTTTAATGGACTTTTAAAAATGTTTTGATGATTTCATGTTGCTGACATTCCCCGGAACGATAGGTTAGTTGTTTTAATTGAGCTCGGAGGCATCATGAATGCTAAATTGCGGAGAGTATTGGGAGGCCATAAAGGGAGGTGGGGCTCGACTGTTTTAGATAGAGTAGCCACTAAGCTCATCTTCGGATTCAAAAGTAATCATGTTTGCAATGCTCGACTGTATCGTAGTCAGAAGGGCAATTGCCGGCCGCCGAAGTTAAAAGCAGCACATCTGAAATACGGCTTCTAATAAAATGAAAATAGACATGAAACGGTGCTTATAAAGATCAACATTTGGCACCCGCTGAATTGTCTTGTGGTTTTTTTCTATTTCCATTTGAAGAAGCAGATACACAGAAGGCAGCATTTAGCACCTCCCTTGTTGCTTCTCCCCTGAAATGGGATTTCAGTATAAACGATGCTATTTCAGACTCATTTCCAGTTCCAACATGCAGGAAGTAATTAGTTAACAGCGAAAGCATCCATATTTATATGTCGCAGCAGAATTTGTGGTCGTAGCCTGAGAAGTGAAGCAGCAGGAATGACTCCAGCGTGAATGTACATGTGTTTCATGTGGATGGAGAGTTATGTAAGCAGCGCCATGCTCCACTGCTGTGGTTTTGACTGTGTATGATCCTGGAAAGTGTGCTGTGGCCCCTGAAGAAGAATGATAGATCTAGTGGGCGGCTATGAAATTGAGCATAGACATTGAAAATACATCACTTCATGGTCTCAGGCGAGCGTGTTTGTTTGAGTGTGACATGTTTGCAGAGGGGTGGGGAAGAAAAAAAAAAAGAAAAAAGAGGGGCTGGGTGGGGCTTTCTTTCTCGCGTCTCTCTCCAGCCTAGAAGTGGAGTGTCCCTCCCCCCCTCCCCCTCTCTGCGAGCTGCTGGCCCTCGGTCAGGTAACAAAAACAGGATAGTATCACAGGACGGTGAAACCCAAAGTGGCCCCGCCTGCCTCCATATGTCTGTCCATGTGTGTGTCTGCGAGGTTCTCACCCGTACCTGTCATATATCCTATATCCTATATCTTCTTTGTTCTCACTGTGTTTGCCTGTTTGCTGCACCCCTCTAAACACGCCCTTTTCCCCTGCGCCCACAACCCCACAACCCCTTGCCACACGCACCCCCGAACCCCCCAAATGTATGGTCTGTGTTTCTAGAGCCGTTGCTATGCCAACAGCCCACTTTCTGTGCCTTAGCTGTGGGAGAATCTGATCTGAGTCCACTCTGCCTCCCACTGGATACTGTAGACAACTGCAGGCTTCAGAGCGTCAATTTCCATATCAACCCCCCAAAGGGTCGGACAGAAAAAGCATTGGCACCAGGATGTAGCAGTTGTAGTGTTACCATCTGCCACAATTAATATAGCTTTTTTTCTTAGAAATTAAATGAAAACCACTTTCAATTCATGTATGATCTGGAGGAAGTGTCTTGTTTTTGTGCAACGAATCCGCAGCTCCAGCCGCTTCGTTTTAAACAGCCTGGAGGCAGCGCTGGAGCAGAGGTCCTCCTCAGGTGTTGTAGAGCAGGGGCTGGTAGAAAGGCCATTCCCCCCGGCTGCACTAGCTCTTACCTGAGAATGCACCGAACCCCTGAATGAAGCATGAAGGAGAATGAATATTTGAAGACGTTCACTCCCCCATCGATAGTTGGGAGGTGGAGGAGGAGGGAGGGGCCTTGCTTCACTTCAAACCCGAAGTCTCTCTCCTGTGCTTTAGAGCTCTTTTGAGCTGATCCTCAGATCTTGGTTTAATGTTTTACCCAGCCCCTTTTTCCTCACCTCCTCTCCAGCTCGTTGCCTGCAGTTAAGAGTCTGCGCAAAAAAAGATAAACAGGCCCCTGAAAATGCAATTACCTCCCCTGGCAACTAATCCAACTAACACCAATTGATGAATATTCCCTTCCCTTCTCGAAACAGTTAACATCCCGCCCCCCCCCCCCCCCCCGTCTCGCTCTGGTTCCTTTGCTGGTTGAAGTGATTGTCTGTTTGCTTGTCTTGTTTGCTTGCTTTTTCTGTCTGTCTATTTGTCAGTATAGTTCCCCCCCCCCCCCCCCCCGGTTCTGTCCTTGTCTTCAGCAAAAATGTACACATTATTGCATTCAATATCATCCAAATTTGCAGTTCAGAGCGCCCAACGCAAAAAAAAAAAAAGAAAGTACATTCTCTCAGTGAAAAGCTCGACAGAGATTGCTGGCCAGACAGACAGACTTTCTATGCGCTCCTTGTTTCCTGCCTGTCCAAGGCATTGCCTTCACTCTCTGAGTGACAACTACTTGCATATATTATATATGCACATGTAGCCAATGTCAGTTTGTGCTTTGGCCCCTGTGTCCCCGGTCCACACTTTTAGAGTGTTGCTTAATGGTTGGGAAATCAGGTTAGATGTAAAGTCAACCTCTGTAATTTTGTAGTTCATTTCTACGAACGCCCTCTTTTGTGACACTCTAAATGTGCATCTCCTATGTTCTTACTATTTGTCCCTTTTTTTTGCTTTTCAATGATATTATACTTTTGTATGGTATATCTACGCCTAATTTCATTCTAGCCTTTCATACTATATCCCATCTATCGTTTATTTTGAACTCTCCACGTAAAGAACGACGGTTCTTGCTCTCCTCTGATCAATTGTATTTCTTGTCTTTTTTCTTTTCTTCTCTGTGCTCTTTTTCTCCCTTTAGCATGTCCGCCCCTTTGTCTCCTGTTAGAGATATTGTGTGTGCATAGCTCTTTATTTTTGTCTATTATTCTTTGATACTTATCAGACTGACCAAACTAAGCCTCTCTTGTGTTTCCAGGCTTTCCCTCCTTCATTCCCTATCTTTTCTTGCAGCTGTTTTTTCTCTCTAATGTGCCGGTGTTCGTAACAATCTCACTCTCTTGTTTTGGTTTTTGGTTTTCGTAACCTCACTGTTCATGCTATTAATACTTTCTATCTCTTCTAATACAGATAAATAATTTTCCGCTTTCTTTTCTATTTCTTACATTTCCTTGTTGAACCTTCTATCTTATCTACAGTCTTTATGATTTCCGTCCAGTGTGTGTTCGCGTCTGCTACTTCAGCATCCTCTCTGCTCATTTCTTTTTCTCTTTCTCTGTGTGTGTGTCTGTTCTTGTTTTTCTTCTCTATTTACTGTTTGTTTATTGCCTAACAGTGTTTCAGTGTTCAGCCTCTCCATGTGCCTTGACCAGTCATCTATGGAGTGCTGTGTGTCCAATGTGTCACATTACATTGGCCAGGACTTTTATATTTGACTCTTACTATCTATCTATCTATCTTTTTTCATTCTTTCTTTAATCTCATAATATTTATTCTCTTTTAGTTTTTCTTCTTTTTGCTGATTTTTTTTTTTGTGATTCTTCTTGTTTTTTCTTGATGTATGAACATAGAGGTTTTTCTCCCAGAATGTTTGTCCCACTTTAACGTTATGTTGTCAACAATCCTTGTGTGAGGCAACTAAACTTAACATCTGTTAACATTTGCACCTAAGTACCAGCTGTGCCATGGGAGATCTCTGTTCTCTCTTTTATGTTTTTTATTAATACTTTGTGTTGTTGATGCATATTCTTAATATAACTGAGAGATTTAAACACACACAAAACTGTTCAACATCTGTCCTGTTAAACGTCTGGTCCTCTACATGTTGCTATACATGTCTGTCTATTGTGTATATATATAGTGACGTCGTGTTGCTATACATGTCATTATACATGTGTGTCTCGTTAACGTCTGTAGAGGGAATAAGGGTCGATCATGAACTCTATGGAGATAATGAATTGGTTTTCATTTTAAATTTAGCGGTTCTGTTTTGTGTTCTGTCTGAAAATGTGTTTGTTTTCTTCGTGGAGGTAACTTTCTTGTTAGAGATATGGATGTTTGCCACATTGGACATATGCATAGTCATCCCAGATTCCAAGTTTCATCAAACACAACTCACCGCATCAAATGTCCTCAGTTCTAGCGCCCGCCGTTAATCTGTGCAATCTTTGGCAGATTTGATTTGGCTTCGCTCATGATAGCTCGAGAAAGCTCGATCCACTTTGAAGTGACATCTATCCAAGGCAAACTTGGACTCAATTGGTCGTTTCAGATAGGCGGGTTTTCAAGCGCCAAGCAGGTGGAGGTTGGACTCCCCGTGTGCTCAGACATTCTCTCTTTCTGCAGACGAGTTAGCTTCTCGGCACGTGTCCTCGCCGTTTTCCCTCCGGGTCAACCTGTGTTTCTGCCTACAGGGGCAACAAGCCAGCTAACAGCCCCAAGGGCCAACCCCCTGATGCTGACGGCCACTCCTCCGTAACTGACCTGGCCAACTCGCTCACTGGAGACATGGTGATGGTAAGACACTTTATCCCACCGCACATTCAGCCCACTTATGCTGAGGATAAGGTGGGTGTTATTCTATATTATTCTATTGTCAACATATCCCATTAAAGGGATAGTTTGGGTGTTTTGAAGTGAAGTTGTAAGAGGTACTTTTCCATAGTTAGTGTATTTTTACATAACAATGGTGCTCTATGGCATAGAGGAATGAGCTATGTGAGGCTTTAGCTACACAGACAACCGTTAGCAGGATCAATTCACTGTTAGTTTTGGGCTTTTCATGGGATTTGTTGACAGTATGAAAACTAGTTCTAGACTTGTTCAAGATGGGAAACCTTAAAGGGGCACTCCAGCGATTTAATATTGCACTTCCAAAAAAAATGGCGGACTCACAACAAACAGATTAAAATGAATTGAAGCAAAAAAAAGGCCAATATATTCAGATTTTTAGTCCTGAGTATGTTTCAAGTACCAAAAACACTACATCCTAAATGCTTGTGTATTTAAATTCCATGCCGCCCAGTTCATAAAGCAGGCTTTAAAGTTGTAGTCTCCAACCCTGGACAGAGTTCAGGGTTATTGTCTCAGATTTTTATAAAGCTCCGTCCAGAACCACAGACGACTTTATACAGCTGTTTTCACTGGCTGAGTACTCCTGATGAATAAACTGACCTTGACATGACAATTTCCAGTTTGAAAAACTTGACTAGCCTCCCCAACCCCATCCAACATCTTTGCTGATGAATCAGGACGCTAACTGTGAGCCAGGCCTTCTCAGCCAGAATCAATGCCCGGCATCATGAATGCTCTTGTGGCTAAATGGAAGCAAATCCCTCCGACCAGCTTCCAAATTAATTTGGAAAGCCTCAAACCAGAATAGTGGAGGAATCGTATTGATGCCCATGGTGTTGGTATGAAATGGTCAGTGATCACATATGTGTGTAATATGTGCAGCCCTGTCTCCTACAAAATTATGTTCCCGTACAACTAAATTGCATTCTCAATTACGTTTCGAGGGGAAATGTATTTTTTAAACACGTGGTTAATATTGTAATTTCAAACAAAACTAAACAAAAAAGTCAACAACACTACTTAGTTAGGTTTATGTAACAAAACTATTGGGTTAGGTTTAGTAAAAAAACAACAACATCATGCTTTGGCTTAAAATGACTACGTTTCACACAGGACACGAACAGCAGTCTCCTGGGGGAAAGTCCGGTGGTTGGTTGTCCCATCCACCCCCCCATAGTGGACTTTTTTACTTGTTAAAACTAGTAAACTTGCCCGTTCACTCCTATGAGATTTGCTCAGTGGAGCAAGAAGCCGAAATGGCTCGACTGCCGAGTGATAAAGTACCCGGATCATCCAGCGATCTTCCGCATCCATGGACCCATAGAGCAGGCGCCGTAGTGTTTCCTTTAACTCCTCGCTCCAGCCCTCGCTCCAGCCGTGATTCACATGAACAGAGGAAGGGAAATAACTCTGGATTCAGCTAATAGTGCATTTTACAACTTTAAGGACCTATGATTTAAATATGGGCTATTAGAGTGTTCATACTGGGAAGTTGATTTACCTCAAAAAAATTATCCGCTGAGTTACAGACGTCTTTTTGGGCCCAATGGCATCACGTGACGGACACGGACAAATTGTAGTACCACCATCTGGCCACTAAGAAAATTTGCTTTACAGCCCGACGCTCTTCCTGGGAGCTTGGTGAGGATAGGTCGTCGGGCAGCGAGTCTAGTGAGAGTTTTCGCACGTTTTCTCAACTTGGGGGTTACCTTCTAGACACGACCACGTCACTTTCATTAACAGTTGCTCGATATACTACGTCACCTGCTCTGCACGTCGCTTGTTGTACTACGTCGCTCGTTGCGGCTGTTCACAGACTTACAAGATACGTCAAAGACAAACGTAATCCGCGTCAAAATACGTTTCCTTCAAAACGTAATATAGAATGCAGTTTAGTTGTGTGGGAACGTAATTTTAGGAGACAGGGCTGAATATGTGGCTGTCTACATACTACTGACTATGTACTACACAAGGTATCTCTTAGTCAGCGGTTAGGACTTGTGTTGCTGAGTCATCATCCTCCATGCTAGAGGTTGATTTAAAGCTGCACGTGGTAATAAGAGAGCAGTAATAGGAAAACAACACACAGGCACTTCCTACCGCGGCAATCAAGCGAGACAAGCCATCCAAGGTGACTCACACTGTTTGACAAATTAGACTTGGAATATTTCACACTTGCTCTGCCTGTCAGTTCTAAAACCCATATTGACAAAATCTGAGTGAGTGAGTCTTTTCCACTTTGAAACTCTGAAGCTCTGACCTAAAGCACTGAAATCGACAATTTCAGGTAAATCTCCGAGAGGGAGAGTTTGCACGCAAGGTCTTTTTCAAAGTATCAGCGGAGGCATTTGCACAAAGTAGTCTTATGAAACCGCCGGTTGTCTCGTCTCCCTCGGAAGTCCTCAGACACTTCATTCAATCAGTGCTATTGTTGCAGAGAGAGAAAGAAATGAAGGACAGAGACAGAAGGTGGAGCCACAGGGAGAAAAGAAGTGACCACAAAGCCTAGCTGCTAGCGCAGAATGCCAACCTTGAGCTGTGCTTTCGTTCTCTCCATGCCCCTCATGCAATGCGCTCTCTCTCGCCTACTCTTTCTGTTTGTCTCTCGCTCTCTCTCTCTCTGCCCGCTGCCTTCTATCAGATAGTGGCCTTTTAGTGCACAGCAGTGATAAAGCAGTCAGAGTGGCTGCGAGGGAGAATGGGTGGTCTAAAGCTCCGCTATCTTCAATCTGAGCACCTCCTGCCTCTTAAGAACATTAGAAAGGAAA
This sequence comes from Sebastolobus alascanus, assembly GCA_916701645.2. Lineage (NCBI taxonomy): Eukaryota > Metazoa > Chordata > Actinopteri > Perciformes > Sebastidae > Sebastolobus > Sebastolobus alascanus. The sequence goes on from CAKAOJ020000022.1 coordinate 685,306, forward strand.
TTAAACTCTCTCAGTCTTCTTAATGTCAGACCAATCTCTGCCTTTGAGCAGCTGCTTGAGTACGCCGTGATTGAAGCGCAGCTCCGAAATCTCCTCCCCTCACAGCTTCTCTCTGTCACGGTCTGTGTGCACGTGCTTGTGTCAGGGAAAGTGTGCGCCCTTGGACTGAACTTTTCATGTGAGTGGCTGCTGCTGCTGCTGTTGCATTTATATTTATTTGACTGTGAATTTTTGTGCCACCCCCCCTCCTCCCGCAGCTGTCTCCAGGTTCGGAGGATGATGACGGTGAAGGGCCCATCAGTGAGAAGCTGGGCCGGATCCAGTTCAGCATAGGCTACAGCTTCCAGAACACGACCCTCACCGTCAAACTTCTCAGGGGCCAGGAGCTCCCGGCCAAGGACTTCTCCGGCACCTCCGATCCCTTCGTCAAAATCTACCTGCTGCCCGACAAAAAGCACAAGCTGGAGACCAAGGTCAAGAGGAAGAACCTCAACCCCCACTGGAACGAAACCTTCCTGTTTGAGGGTCTGTGTTGTTTCCACTCAGCTACTTATCTAACTAACTGTTGCAATTGTTATTGTTGTTATTACATATTTGACAACTTGGTTTCAGATCCTACGCAACGCATATCCTTGCAACATTAAATATTCATGACTAAATAAGCAACACTTCAAATGAAAGTACAATATATATATTTAGTCATTATTTATTAACAGTTGAACACTGAAAACTCTGAAACTGTTCAAACTTTGGCAGATCATTTTGTGTTCATAACTTTATTTTCACACATTACTCATTACAAGAGGCTGATTGATAAAGGGCCCGTTTTGTCAGTCAGCTTTGCCGGCTTGAGGGGAATGTTTGCCATTGTTAGGGCTTGGCATAGCTGTAAATCCTGTTTAAAGCAAGGAACTGCTTCGCTTAGCAACAGCTGAAGCTCACTAATTTTACATGCTGTATCTTGTTTGTTTAATTTGTACAAAAACCAAAGTGTAACAATGTAGGGCTAGGCTAGCTGTTTCCCCCTGCTTACAGTCTTTATGTTAAGCTAAGCTTACCTTGGCTATACTGTGGAGTTACATTTAACGGACAAATATAAGAGCCCTCTGAGACCTGACATTAGGGGCTCAGTCTTATAGCCAACGCTCCAAATTTAGGCTAAATTTTGGCGAGGGAAAACTGGCGTGGCGATTGTCCTCTGACATCAAGATATGTGAATGAAAATGGGTTCTATGGGTACCCACGAGTCTCCCCTTTACAGACATGCCCACTTTACGATAATCACATGCAGTTTTGGGCAGAAATCATGCAGTGTTTTGCATGCAGTACAAATGTGTTATTTTCACCTTATTTGAATATTTCTGCATACTGGGGTCCTTAAACAGTCTTGGAATTGCATAAATTGGGTATCACTGTAAAGCTGAGACTCTTGTGGATCCAATGAGCCCAACTGTATTCGTGTGATGATGTTAGTCCCCATAGTAGCCATTTCATATAGTGAGACCATTTTTTGAAACTTGACCTCACTGTATAAAATGACCTGTGGTGACCTCTAGGATAATCACAGCCTCATGAAACTTTACAACCACAAACTAGAGACCGAGATCATTCAGAGGATGGATGGCTTTCCTAGGTTGATTGACAATAAGGGGGTTTCTGAGCAGTTTCCAGAACAGTGCTTGCCATCCAATCGCCGAAAAATGCAATTCTTGCAGAAAGCTCAAAATCACTGCATGACTTTATCTATGGTGTTCCTCAAGGTCTTGGTGTCTATTTTGGAGGGATTAAATGCAATTTATTTTAAATAATTAATTAATTCATGTTTATTTCTGATTCATGACTAGAACAATTTGACACACTTAATCTTCAGGTTCCCAGCTTTCAGATGATGTACACCACTTCTATGAGACATCTACTGCCGACCTGCTATCTCCCACATAAAGACCCCCTTTACCCCCTTAAAAAAAAGACAAAAATGGGTCTATGTGGGTCTCTTAGGGTTAAGAATAGACTCAAGTGTTGCTGAAATGCATTCACAAACCTAAGTTTGTACCATTGTTCCATTAAGTGTTCATTGCAATGACACAGAGTCAACACAGAATGAGCATTGTGGGAGTTGTGTGAAGATTCACAAACAAGGTGTGAAATTACAGCATTTTTTTTTTTTTGCATTTATAAAACCTCCAACTCAAAAAAAAAACAGACAGGTTTTGTTAAAAGAAATAATATTCTTTAGTGCTGCAGATGTTAAGTAGCAGCCACGCCGAGAGTAGTGAAGTGTCTCACCTCTGTATGATCTGAAAGTTGTTTCATTATGACCATTGTGCTCGGATGACAGCGCCACGGTAAAACAGCCAACATGATGTTCAAAAGGCTCCAAAATTAGAACAATAGCCAGCGCTCTTGGAAAAATGAATGAGATAGTTCTTTGTGACCGGAGTATAATGATCCCTCTCAGTCATTTGAGAGAGCGCTGGCTGCTCCTGCGGTTTTTGAAATGCACTTTGGCCTTTGCCAAATTCATCCCTGGTAGCACGGCGCACATTACACCGCCCTCTCTGTGCTGTCGAGAACGTGTTTTTCACTCTCTGTAACTTTCTCTTGTTTTAGGCTTCCCTTACGAGAAGGTGAGAGAGCGCACTCTATACCTCCAGGTGTTGGACTACGACCGGTTCAGCAGGAACGACCCCATTGGAGAGGTGTCAATCCCCCTCAACAAGGTGGAGCTGGGCCAGATAAAGACCTTCTGGAAGGAGCTCAAGCCCTGCAGTGATGGCAGTGTAAGAGCGAGGGAGAGAGATGATGATGACGAATCCAGTGTTTTCACTCAGATGTCGTAATTACAGTTTTATTAAAAGTGCGACGCCGTTTGTTGAGCGCTCTCCGCGTGTGAGCTTGATTGACGTAATTTCAGGGTGAGCAACAGGCTCGGCTCTGCCAGCCTTGGTCACTGGACCATCTGTGTTTGGCACAAGGGGGTTAGAGCGGTGATGTAAGATTACACAACGAGCTAGTGAGTAATCTGGAGTTTGATTTTCCCTGATGAAATGTGATATTATGGGTGATTCATACGCCTTTGTGTGTATGTATGTGTTTGTGTTCCTCAGGGGAGACGAGGAGACCTGCTGCTGTCTCTCTGCTATAATCCCACTGCCAACACCATCACTGTGAACATCATCAAAGCGCGCAATCTCAAAGCCATGGATATCGGGGGCACCTCAGGTATGTTTGTTTAGTCTTTTCTCTTTCTAACCCTCGTTCACACGTCTGAAGCCCCTTCTCGTGACATTGGAAGCTCCATCTCCGTGTTCAAACATTTGCCGACCCGTCCGTGCCGAAGTCGGTAGCCGTCCGGCTCCTAAGCCGGGATAGCCGCGGCGGCATGGTGACATTACATCAAGCATCGCTCCCTTCCCTGCTCTCTCTCTCTCTCTCTCTGTCCTTCTGTATATCTATGAAGATCTTCAGCCTCCCGGCCAAATCTGTGTCAGCTCAGTCTGGTGCTCGTTTTTAAAGTATCAAGTCTCACTGTGAATTGCTTTCTGTGGCATATTATGTAAAATTACTGCAGTAGTAGGAGTGTCTGTTAGTATCACAGAATATGATAATGCTCCAGAATTGGTAGTACAAATCCCAGGCCCTATTTCCATAAATACTTCCTCATTTGTATGTTTCCTATCTCGGGGGACAAGTTGACCTTGAGCTCAAACTAGGTATCTGCTTCCCCGCTGCCTTCCCTGACTTTAACAAATTAAGAGGGTAATTGCAAACCTGACTCTAAAACTCACCCTCCGTGGGCATCTTCGTCCTCGCTCTCGTGTAAACTGCTGTTCTCTGCGTTCCACGTCGCAGATCCGTACGTGAAGGTGTGGCTGATGCACAAGGATAAGCGCGTGGAGAAGAAGAAGACGGTGACGATGAAGCGCTGTCTGAACCCCATCTTCAACGAGTCCTTCCCCTTCGATGTGCCCGCCCACGTGCTGAGGGAGACCACCATCATCATCACCGTCATGGACAAGGACAGGCTCAGCCGCAACGACGTTATCGGAAAGGTAACGCTTCGCAGCGCTGTGTGTTGTTGCCTTCGGTTGCAACATATGAGCACCTTCAGCTCCTGCTTACATAAATGTGAGACGGCAAATGTTGGTCTTGTGTCTGAAAATGCGACGGAGTAAGGGGCCATTCACATGTTGCGTCTAAAAATACGTGGAAAACGCCAAAGGTGCTTGGGAGGTTGCGCTCCTGTCGCACCTATGTGTTACTAAGCAACAAAAACCTGCACGCTGCGATGATGATGACGAAGATGAAGTTGCCGTAATTTAGCAGTATGCTTCACTGACTAAAAATAAACAAAGTCAAAACAAAGATAAATGGATTTCCAGGACCGTAAATCCCTCACAGTAGCTTTACTTTTCATTTACTCATATATTTACCGTAGACTGATATTTACGGAAGAAAGAAAAGATATCTGCCGGCTGTGATTGGTTGTTCCTCATCACATGACATGCAGTGTGCATTGCTGCGTTCCAAACGTTTTTTTTCTCATTGCACACCGCGTCGCCATCGCTCTCGCTTTTGAACACACCTTCAACGCGTCTTCATTGACTACAATGGATTTCAGGATGCAAAAAACGCAGCATGTGAACGGCCCCTAAAGGGACTTTCAGACAGCAAGCAGCCGCCACTGAGGTTGGTCAACTTGCGGTGGCAGCTTGCCCTGTGACCATGGCAACCACAGTGAGGAAAACGATAAAGTAATTAATTACTGAATTGTAAATTTTTCACCAGCGGTGAACAAACAAATCAATGAGGAGAAACAGTCCAGGAGCAACATTCGCTCCAACGTTTGATTATGTGGTCAGCGGTCACTACACAACATTTATTAATTAGCAAAACTAACTGTATTAATGTTGTCATGGTGATAACCATTACCTCTGTTTTAAAGCAAAGAGTTAGATGAAAAGATTGATATCACTCTCGTGTCTGGCAATTAAATATAAGGCTACAGCCAGCAGACCGTTAGCTTAGCATAGCACAAAGACTGAAAGCAGGGGGAAACAGTTAGCCAGGCTCTGGTCTGGCTCTAGCAGTTGCCAGGCAACCAGCGGAGACTCCAGGGAGTTCCAGCCAAGAAATAGGCTTCATTGATTAAGGCCTCAACAGCAAAATATGTTTTAAAATCCATAAGTGATGCAGACTGCGAGAGAAGTGAGACCACTCTTCTTCCTTCATTTCATTACTTCTCAACTCATCGCTGCTCTCCGGCAGCGCCGCTGCTCCCTCTCGCGTACCAGATGACAAATATGGCGCTAACATCGTGGCTCTTTCTGAGAAGGCGCTGTCATGTCTGAATGGAGATTAACGTAATTGACACATGTGGATGTCAAAAGGCCATTTACTTTAACAGAGAGATAAAGCCAGTAATGTTACGTTACTCCACATCTGAAAAGGGTCTTAGATTACTTTATCATCCCTTCTCTTCCTCCCCTCTTTCAGATCTACCTATCGTGGAAGAGTGGACCGGCGGAGGTGAAGCACTGGAAAGACATGCTCGCTCGGCCGCGTACTAACGTCGCCCAGTGGCACGCTCTCAAGGCCTGATCGCACCGCCCAGCTCCCTCCATGGCCCCTCTCCCGTCTCCTCCTCCTCCCCCCTCCTCCCTCCCTCCCTCCTCCCACTCCCGTCCTTATGCACAAGACTGACTTGCTGCCAGGCTGCGAAACACGGGTACAATTAGCCATCTGCTCTCTTAAACCTTTAAACTCTCTTTTTTTTTTTTTCAAGATCTCTACTCCTCTCCGACTCTTCTCACTTATTTCTGTTCCCTCTCCTTCATACGGCCGTGTCTTAGTTTTCAGTGTCTCGCCACTTTGCCGATGGTCCCCCTGTTTCTGACTGTCTGTATGTCTGTCTGTCCTTATGCACTTTGCCTGTGGAGGTCCGATAGTCAGTTTCTTTGTCGACCCCTTGGTTCCGAACTGCACTGCAGCCCCCGACCCATTTAAGGTGCCAGTCCCGTGGGATCACAGAGAATCTTAAATAACGATCTAGTCTCATATAATCCTATTGTATGACTATTCCAGGTACACAATACTATACAGTATGTACAATATGTACATATATATATATGAATATATTAGGAAAATAGATTGGCAGAACTCCCCCTATACACATGACTAATATACGGTGTGTTTTCCATAGCCTGTCTGCTGTTTCCCATCTCTCCTGTCTCTTCATTTGTCGCCTTGTCATCTGTCTCAAGTGTACAATATCCTCTCCCCATTTCAGCCCCCCCCTCCTTTTACTCAAAAGTGGTTTAATGTTCGGCTGAAGTTGTGGAAAGCAATCAATACTCGGTTTGTGATGAAACCAGCTGAACTCTAGATGAAATTGTTGATACCGCTGTCTCTTTTCTCCCTCCTCTTTTTTCCTCTCTTATCTCTTTTTTTCCCCTTATTATTCCCTCTTTCTCTTCCTCTGGTACAATATTAGTGTATCCAACCCTTTCTGGACCCCCAACCCCGCCCCCCACCCTTGTCGTCTGTGTGCTGTGGGTGCTGTGCTGTAGCTCCAACAAAAATAGAGATTAAAAAGAAAATAACTTTCCGAAGCTGGGAAAGCGGGAACAACAATAAACTTATGAAATGGATCGCTCCTGATTTTTCCAGACAAAAAGCCCTGAAATGGAGAGAGAAAAAAGAAGATGAAAAAACATTAAAAAAAAAAATCCCCTGTGATACGATGATGTCATTTTTCACAGCATCACCAACTGAGGAAACCAATTTAAAATCTTCCAATTTTAAGACGAAAACAGAAGCAAAAAGTTTTGCGCTGTTTGTGCACATGCTTCCGGTTGCGTGTGCACACTTCTGTCTGTTTATTGATGCTATGAATCCTTTGTGCTGCCCTGTGCCGTTGTCTTGTGCTGATGGGGGTCGATCTCCTCCGACTGTATGGTTAAACGTGTGCCTGTTGTTGTGTGCGTGAGTGTGTGTGTTCACAGGAGCAACACAATTCAGACTCGGCAGAAATCTTCTTCTCTTTTCTCTTTCTCATCTTGCGCTCTTGTTGCTCTTCTTACTGCCATCGTTTCCCCCGTCCTCCTTTACTGCCCTGCCTTCCTGAACGAGGGCACAGGGAAGTTCTATCTGCACTTTTTTGAAAATGTAATAACAATAATAATGATGATGACAGTTTTGATGATGATTATAGTACTGGTGAAAATTAAGGGAGGAGTATCTGAGAGGGTGAGCAGCAGTTGGGGAGAGGAGACGTCTGCTCTGTGATTTCAGGGTTTGGAGATGGAAGTGGAGGACACAGAGGAGGGATGAAGGGCTCTCATCCTCCTCTTTTTGTTCCTCTTTTTTCCCCTCTGTGTACAAGTGTGTGTGTGTTTGTATGTCAGCTAGCAGACTCCCGGTGGCACACTGCTAGTGTCTGAAATGTCATGCGAGGATGGAGAGATCAGGATCATGGAGGCCGGCCAACACAACAGTGCTATTACACAATGTGTTGACCGACAGCGACCATGGTCAGAGCTCTATCCAAGAGCCTGGATCACAGGCGCAGTTTGCGTTGGTTCAGGGGACTCACAGAACCCCCCTGGTGGCCGTAGCCAAAAATGCATGTAGGGATTTAAATATTATCTATATTTTTATATAAACACAGAACTGATAATTTGTTGTAATGATGAATAGTATCGACCTCGTTGTGTCTTCTTATTGACAGTATAAGAAACCAACAAGATAACTTTTAATTTACGTATAGGACTTTACTTATAGCAGTGCTGCTTCACTCGCTGACAGTTAGGACATTCCATCAGAAAACAATGCGATCAAACTGATTTCTCTCTGTGTTTTAACATGCTATTAGACACCACGGGGTAGCCTACTGTAAGCCTGTCAACAAGCAACATTCATCTCTGGTTTACTGCAGGCTTTTGCTGTTTGTGTGAGTTCGGTTTCTATGGTAATTCTCACTCATTGGGCGTATTAGTCGGGATATAAAAATGCACCTGCTGTTGCCTGATTCTTATTTTTTGTGTAAACAAAGCCTCTATTGTGGGCGACACATTACATTCCCTCTAGATATTTTTTTTGTGAACCCCCCCAACCTTAAAGTTCAAACTGCGCCTATGGTCCGGATGCTCCTGCGTGAGTCCACGATGCTGAACAATCGGTGCACATCTGGAAACAGCGAGACAGATTTGGTTTTAACGCTGAAAGAAAAACAAGATAACTCTCATGAGTTGTTGTTGTTGTTCCCAGAAACTATGAACGACTGTGTATCACAGACGGTGGGTGTGATATTAGATGATGGTCCGATCTGCCGCTGTGAGATACTGTAGAAGCAGATTAGACATTATCTCTTCCCTGAGTGCTTGAGAGCACCACAGAGTGTACTGGTAGCTGCCCTGCTTGTCAGGCCCATTCAGCTCAGCTCGATATTCCTGTAACGTAAATAAAACAGTCACAAAGCAGCAACGCGAAATCCGTCGGCCATTAAGAGCAGCTCACACAGACATCTACTCTTCCTCTACTGTAACAGTCTGTCTGTTTTCACATTTATAAAGTCCTGTGAAGCGTAATCCTGTCAGCTATTTAGGATTTTTTTTTTTTTTACTGGTGCGGCTTAGTTTTTATGTCTAAATGAGCATCCACCTTTCAAACATGTCTCATGTTTGACTGCCTTAGCAAGCAAATATAATCAGTTTTTTTTTTTTTTTTTTTTTAGTCAAAGCATCACTGCTTCTGTAGTTCCTACGAACTCTGGCCCAATTAAAATCCATGAAAATACAGACGGCCCTGCAGTAGATTTTATGTCTTCTCATCATGCAATAATTTGATAGTATCTTACGCTCGTTTTGATTTATGATAATGATAACCTGATCACCACCAGAAAGATTATGTAATTGTAGTATAATCTGCACCAGGTTAGTCCTGGTCTAGTGTCTCTATAAGCCGGTCTGGGCAGCACACTCTGTTGCCGTGAATGTGTTCTGGGCAGAGTGTTTCGCGTGAGACTCGGTGCTGGCTGCTGTGATGCACTGATCCAGTCCAGCACCCTTCAGAACAATTGGCCAGCCGTGGAACAGGGCCCACTGTTTTGACAGCCACTGCCTGCAGTGTCACAGCACATTACACTCCCATTAGGTGGTCAGAAAGGAGCAATATCTGCTTTCTTGGACGTGGGGGACTCGCTCATTTACAGAGGTAATACTCACTAAAACTAAAACAAAAACTATAATGGATCGCTCTCATTAGTACGCGTGAAGATGATGGACGGGGATAAAAGGCTTGTCAGTCGAAATAAGGAAAACGATCAGTAGGTGACCGCCGCGTGAACGCTGTGTGAAAACCAGACGTGGTTTGAATGTGCAGGTGTGCAGGTGATGAGTCAACACAATACCTCTGCCGTTTCCTTTCACCGAGATTACATGCAGCTCAAGGAGTGATAAATTGCTATGCTGCGAGGGTTTACAAAGCTCAGTCGTCAGTGACCCTGTAAACTGGAGGATATGGATTTATTTTTAGTAACACGAGGCACAGCGCGAAGTCGTTGATCCTCGAAGGGAGGCTGGAGGGCTGCAGGCTTTTAAAACTACTTTTGGATACAGACTTCTTAAATGTCATTTCCAATGAACAATATTTTCTGTTTTTAAAAAGTTAAAAGGGACGGTCATCAAATAATTAGCCAGTGACACCCTGTCTCCTGTCATACAACTTATTTGCATCTGTTTCGAGGGAAGCATATTTCCTCCCGGATTACGGTCACACTTTTAAACAGTTTTAAACACGTGGTTCACGTTGTTAATTGAAACAAAACAAAACACAAAAAAAAAATACTTTGTTAGGTTTAGTAAAAAAACATCATAATTAAAATAAATGAATGTCACTTATGCAAAGGTAGGAGGTTACTGAGCTAAATGGAATAGTGAAATGCTAGAAAATGTGTGAAAATTGTGTTTAGTGAACGTTGGCTTTACTTCCTCATTGTTTCAGGTCCCAAAGACCCCACTGCTGTGTATATAAAAATAATTATAGGGACAAAATCAACATTTTTTTCTCCTTTAAAGTGGCTAATTGATATTTTTACAATAACACTGTATCAACGTGACAATGTCAGTCACTCATAGTGATTGTCAAGAATTATCACTCGAATCTGCAGCTCACCTCGGTTTTACAGAGCTTTATATTGAGTTTCAGCTCATTGTTTAGCCGTCCGGCCCACAACTTTATTGTTTTGGTTCACTCTCATAACGTTGGCCGCAGCTGGCAGCTGTTCTCCGAGAAAAAGCTCTAAAACCCACTGAACACTATATGACCAGCACCAAACAGCAGAAAATTACAGTTAGCGACTAGCTGGTGAACATAGAAGAACATGTAGCAGCTAAAGAGACAGATATTTCTCTCAGGAGTTGGTGGAGACCAAAACCAGAGCTAAAAGAGAGTGAATATTGGACTTAAATTCATCAGGTGGCCACAAACACGACTTCAAATAAATGATAATGTTGCTCCGTAACTGCTGGATGTGTTAATAAGCAACTGTTTGCTAACAAGTTCATCATATCAACATAAAATGTGATGATATGTCTATGTTGCGTTAGTTCGTTATTCCAGTTTTAAATCTTTTTCTTTTTTTCTGGCCTTATCAAAAACCCAATATGTAGATTAACCCTTCGCTTTGCCATAAAAAGCCATACATTTATAACACAAAATAAGGACATATTTCTACACCTACAAGCTCAAAGATTAATTCAGCCGGTAACTAACATTTATCTTAATTTATCTACATAAAAAACAGATTAAGTGACTCCTCATGCTCATGGTCACAAAGTTACCTCTAAAAATGGCAAGAACAAAATGCTCCGCTGTGATTGTATTGCCTACTTACTTTCATAAGATTCAGTTTGAGAAGTTATTTACTTTCAGGGAACACAGTGTCTCACGGTGGCATATGATTCATAGCCGAGTACCCAGAAAGTTGCACTTTCCTTAAAATAACCAGGAGTCTCGAACCTTCTGTTCTGTCATCACCAGCAGTCAAACAGCAGCACCATTAAAATGGAAGGTGAGCTCACAGCCAAACAGTAGAAAGGAGAAAGCAATTTCCAATCCCAGTTTTATTATACCGCCACCTGTCTCACACCTCTAAACGTATTGCGTTCTGTTGGCAGCAACACTGTCAGCAACGACCTTCAACTATCCGGAGCTCATGAATACAGCATGGCAGCGCTGCAGATGCTCCCAGTCAAGACTTCTTTTCAGACCAACTCCACTCAGCGTACTTGCTCTCACTTGCATTCAGCCTCGGCTCCGTCTTTCATCAGTGTTTCATTCCCTGGCGAAGCCAACTGGTCGCTGCACGGTGTGGATAATTACTGTTTGATTACTGAGGTTTAAATCAAGAGGACAGACACAGACAACTCTGCCCACAAGTTTCTCGCAGAATTAAGTGCCGCTTAATTTGTTCTTGAAACTGACTTTTGGGTTATGTAAATTTTTATTTTTTTTCCCAGTTCATTAGATTTCTCTCTATTTAGGGATGGGTATCGTTAGGATTCTGTTGATAATACTACTCTTTTCGATACTCTTTATCGGTTCGGTTCTTTATCAATACTCTTATCGGTTCTTTTTCATTACTAAATAATTGCTTTTTAATATAAATATTGAACAGGATTAGAATTTATTTATATTTTAAATATAACTGAATGTTTCTAGAGCAGCAACACTACTATGTTTACAACAGCAAATCACCGTATAAACTCAATAATATCTTACTGGAAACTAATCTAAAATGTCAATAAAATAAATAATATTCCTGAGTGAAGTTTAGAAAGAATGAAGAACACAGACATCAGTCAGCATCAGTCCTCCCTCCTGTCCTCTTTCCTCCTCCTTCTGCTGATGTGAACCACTGCAGGTACCGCTGGTAGAGGGAGGAGGGGCTGCTCTGACTCAGCCAGCTGATAAATTAGTTTACAAGAATTTTAAGATGCGTGGCAAACTAAGCTAAACAGTTAGACTAAATACAGACCGCTTTTGTTTTAGTAACAATTCGCTATTAGTTTGTGTAAAACATAGCAGCGGTGGATGAGAGACTGTGGACAGAGCAGATTGAAATATCGCTTCTCTACGTTTATGCATGTTGAACAGGTGTATTGATAAAGTATTGGCTTTTTAACTCGCACAGTAACAAGCGTAGCTGTCGTAGTTATCTTCACTTCACCTGGTTCACTTCACTGTCTCCACCGCCGCGTCTCTGCTCTGCTATTCGCTGACTTCGCTCCGTGTGTGTACTTGTGTCTGTGTGTGTTTAAAAGTACAGATAAAAGAGCAGATAACGTCGGAGCTTATCAATACTGCGATCTTTAATAATTTAGCACCGGTGCCCGTTTAATACCGGGTTTCGGTACGCATCCCTACTATTCAGTGTTCAATCTATACGCTGTTGGAACACTTTCTAATTTTTATTTTCAAGTCTTCTGCAAATTTCTTTAATTTTAAAGGACGAGTGTGTAACATCTAGAGGGGGGGATCTATTGGCAGAAATGGAATATAATATTAATAAGTATGTTTCCTTTGGTGTATAATCACCTGAAAATAAAAATCGTTGTGTTTTCGTTACCTTAAAATGAGCTGTTTATATCTACGTAGGGAGCGGGTCCTCTTCACGGGGCCGGCCGCCAAGTTTCTACAGTAGCCCAGAACGGACAAACCAAACACTGTCTTCAGCCACCGTAGTTCTCCTACGTACACACTTGGCACACGGAAGAAGTTTCAGTTGGTTGCAATCTGTAACCTCACCGCTAGATGCCGCCAGATCCCACACACTGCCCCTTTAAGTACAGCCAGTTTCTCACAGCCATAGTTAACATTATACCTGCTAAACATAAGCATGTTAGCATTGCCCTTGTTAGCATGCTGACATTAGCCTCACAGAGCTGCTAGCTGTCTACAGCAGCTGGATATATTGAGGGAGAACTTTCATCTTGTCCAAGATGTTTATTTAAGGAATGGGTGTGCCCACCCCAAATTTATCATTGTCACCTGCAGCCTTCCCTCCTCTGTTTACTGTCTAAACTGAAAGCTTTGTTGGCTGAAGGGGTCACACCTGTTTGCCAAAGGATTAGCAAGATATATTTCTGAGCCTGACATTGTTTGTCCTTGTCATACTCTCATCCCCTTCCTTATTCTGCGACACTAGATTTCCTTGATGGATATGGCTTTCTTAAGACGAGCGTCAATGACTCACTCTATTGGAAAGGTGCCTGCTTCGCTGTAGTTTGTGCAATATTAAATTAAAGGTCCGCTGTGCTTTATGTCTTGGAGAACTTGAGGTGTGTGGGTTAAAACCCGGCTGTAGTAATCTCATCCTGGAGGGACTGCGGCCGTTGTTTTATTCTGCCGAATCATATTATGACGGCTGAGTCAGCCCAGAAGACTTCTGGGTCACCTTTGTCATTTAGTGTGCGAGTCTCGCCCTGCGCAGACGGACCTCGCCTCCCCTAACTCACCCTTTCAATTGTTTTAAGCATCTGGTGAAAAACCAATGTGACTTCTCACAATCAGGGTTAAAGTAAGCATTATTTGAATGGTAACAAAATGAATATGAAAAACAACAATGAGTAATAATTTTTTCTTTCTGTGCACATTTGACTGATGGTCAGTGTGTGTGTATGTGTGTGCTTGGTGTTATTTCTTTATAAAAACGTGATAAGAAAATCCTTCTGTTTTTGGAAACTTTATGTAAATATCGTTGGTGAAAATTAACATTTGTTGTACGCCGAGTTTTCATTTGTCACTTGAAATGATGAAGAAAACAGTGATTATTGATGAATAACAAGTGGTGATGTTGATGATGATGCTGAAGCTGATTATACCTGCCCTTCTTGAATAAGGGCTTTTGATGTCCGCTGTATTTTTGTTGGAGGTGCCGTGAGGTCGGGGCAAGAGAAACAAAAGGAAGGAGTGATACCCGACACATCCCGGGCCCGCTGTAGCAACACTGCCACATACACCTTTTACCCTCCAACCCCGACACATTTTTCAGGAAATACACTGAACGATATGTGGCACAAATTGTAGCCTGTGTTATTTCGCCATCTTTGTATTTTTATTACAAAAATTGCGCGCTCCTCCTTGGCTGTGTGAGAAGACTGTTCACCTCCCCGTGGATTCAGTCCTCCCCGGTCGCTTGGCATCACATCTCACCCTGTCTGCTTATAGGCTTGGGGATTTACTGTAATGCCATTGTGTTAGACGGGATTGGCCCTGTACTGACACTGATGATGCTTTCCTCATTGAATTCGGAGTCATTACTGCTCTGCTGGAGGCCATACATTGGGACGGGCATGTATGGAGGTACGTACATCATCCGTCTGACCCTGTAAAGGGCTTGTGACTCAGCCTCTTATTTCGGGGTTCGACTCGTGATTAAGTACTGCCGTGAACTCGCCACATAATATGCGTCTCTCCTGCTTAGTTTGTAAGAACTCTCAGAGAAACCCAGGATTAGCGCTATAAACCTCGATATGGCAGACGTACTGTATAGTGGAAATAAGGGTTTTTAAAGGTATAATATGCAATAATTTCCGAAAAAACCATCTCTAGACTGATACAAAAATAATCCCTCTCAATCATCACTTATGCCCAACTGGAAGTGTGTGTGGCGGTGTCTGTTTCTGCAGAGACCATGCAGCCCTCTGCCTGGATTTTCTCTTTTCTTCTTATTTTGCTTTACTCGGGACGCTTATGGGCGTCAGCAAACAGCCTTTGGGCCCCACGTGGGGGTGTAACCTAGGCTTGTCGCGGTAGTCTGTGTTACCGGTGTTACACGGTGGTCGGGCACACACCGATAACATTACGTGCCCACCGCCCCCACAGTCATTTTGCTTTTTTTTTTACAGAAATAAAACCCATTTAGTTCGTTTTGACGTATCAGCAGCATGTTATCAAGATAGTCGAATGACGGACGCTACAAACTGAAAGTGAAAGCGTCTGCTCCATACTGAGTCTCAGCTCAGAGTAGCAGGTGTCATATTTCACACATGGGACGAGAGAGAGCTGACAGACCGAGAGATGGCGGAGGATTTTGTGTCGAAGCGAAAAGCAAACACGCTTCTTTGGCAATATTTCAGATTTAAACCCAATGCTATAAGGAAACCATAATGTTAATGAGGCCATCGGAAATTTCCTCACTGTCACATCCCTAGTGTAACCCCCCAACCAATAACAGCGAACAGGTTGTGCAGCCGGTTCAGGTTGGCCAAGTACCGCCGCTTTGTCACGCCCCTCGATGTCTGATATCAAGGCACAAGCATTAGGCTATACATCGATGGGCACAGGTCCCGCTTTAGATGCTCTGCGGCCGTGTTTGACGGATGAGAACGAGTTTGTTACGTCGCTGTGAGTTCCCCTGTTCCTCTGTTTCTCCTCTGCTGTGTGCAGTGGCTGCTGTGTGCTGCCATCGGTGTGTCAGATTGACCGAGGCACACACACCCCGCAGAGAGGACAGCCTGCCCTTTGACTTCATTCATTCAAAATCCGGCAGCTCGGCACCTACAGTAGTTAGTTGGTGTTTATTTGTGTTTTAGAACGTAACCGCAGTGAAACAATCAGAAAGTAACGTTTTATTTCTCTGATTCGCCGCTCTCTCTCCGTTCACTCCATAGCTCGCTAGACCACCGCTGCTCTCTCTCTCTCCCTCTCGCTAGTTGAGCCGAGCAGGAGCGGCCAACTTTGAATGCGGTGTGTTTACAAACACCAACTGTTGCATATTATACCTTTAATCATTCAAAATAAGTGAGGGAGAGAACAAGATTTGATCTTTCCAAATGTCCAAAATGTGCCCTGTGCCTTCTCAACACACATATATATTCAGCCCACTGCCGCATCCAAAAAATATATATAAAAAAAAATGCACAGGGCTGTAATCCAGTTATTTCCACTGCAGGTGTCTGTACGCCTACTTTCCTATTTTCCATATGCCACAGCCTCATGTATCTGGCTGGGTGTATGTGTACAGTGCAGGGACGGAGCTTATCAGTTTACTTTTAGGACTGTCTCCGCCACAGACATCATACGGCGCAGCAGATACTCCCAGCAGCTGTCTGCAGGAAGGACGGTGGATACAGTCCTGTCTTTGTTTGTAATACCATCCTTTAGAGGGAGTCCCACGGGGAGTCGGAAAACACACACACACAATCTGTCGTTTCTCGATGGGCCGAAAATACATTTTCCCTGAACCCAGATCCTTCCGAATACGTGTTTTTTTTCTTTCCTCGCCGGTTGTAAATAGACTTTGTGACTCGGTTAGAGCCGCCTCTAACTCCTGCCATAACGTGAACATTTTTAATCAGGTAGGTAATAAGCAATACACTTAATTAATCTTAACGCCATACACTGAAATATTACTTACCGAGTCTGGTGGCGTTTTAAGGGATGTGGAGGGTAGCACTCCTGTTTCTTCACCTCCTTTCTCAACTCGCCATGGCCCACCTCTTCAACAAAGAGTGCTCTAACTTAAAACACACAATTGTGATGTGTACAATCTAATTTAATGTATTTATTTATGTATTTTTGCCAACTTTGTATAGTGTATAAATATCTATAAATATATGAAAAAAGACTACTGTATAGATTTTAGCTGCCTGGTAAGGTTAATAGTATATACTTGGTAGACTAAAAGAAAAAGCGTAGAGCTGTTCAAAAGCCAGTCATTGAGAAAATGCTTTCTGTAAAACCCGGTGCCACTGGCTCCTTTTTATATCCTAGGTTTCGTTTCTGGTTTACTTTTTTTTTTATTATTGTTATTGCCAGTGGGATCCGAAGTGTGTGTTGTTTCTTCTTTTTCGTCCGTTTGTTTTTTGTTAATCGGTTTGTTTTTTCTTGACAAGACACAGCGAGGTTCTGGCAGCCAGGAGAGTGCAGTGGAACGCAGACTGGGACCCTGTGCAGTAGTGTGTGTGTGCGTGTGTGTGAGCGAGTGTGTGTGTGTGTTAGGTGTGTGTCCGTCCATGGTAGTGCTAGTGCTCTCTGTGCAGTGCCTCCCTCCTCTTCCTCCCTCTCTGATGTAGTTTGTCAAGTGACGCAGTGTGTGTTAAGGTGCAGGATGACTGTTGGCTGAAGCTGGCAGATGCCCTCTCTCTCTCTCTCTCTCTTCATGTCCACTCTGCTTCTTCATTACAACGCTTCATCTTAATCCTCCACCAAGTATAGATTTCAACTTCCTCTGCCCAATTTCTCATTTACTCTCCCATTCAGCTGGTAATGCATACACCACCAGAGTCTAATTTCCCAGTAATCCATGCTTCCTCATCTATCTGCGATTCTTTGTCCATTAGCAGCTCTCATCCGTCACCCTCCACATTACCTTGTTTTCCCTGCAGAGCTCTGTGGACCAGAGAATGATTTAGCACAAAAAAAAAAGCAGCATCCCTGGTCATTTTTCCTCTCTTTATGGTGTTGTCTCTCCGAGGAGAAGGGCAGCTGCCGGCTCAGCGCGCAGAAACACAAAGCAGCCATATTCAGGTGTCGAGCACTCAAATCTATGTTGTGGTGGGGTCACCGCCGCCCCGTTTGTAGCAAGAGAAAGAGAATAGCCTTAAAGATTGGACCAACTACACACAAAAAAGTAGTGGGATATGTGCATTTGTAGTGAACTATTATTACCTTCCCTTTCCCGCACCAGATTTATTACTCAGTACTCTGATGTGTTGCTTGGTTGCTCTGTACATATCTGTGTAGTACTTCTGTTGATGTCCCTGTGTTAGGATAGTAACGGGTTCTTACTGGGCGGCCTCCGCAGACGTCCTCTCCCTACCGTCTCGTCTCATTCCTCAAAAAATACTTCAAAACATTCCACCTGAATCTCAAGCGAGCAACATTTTAAAGATGATTAGATTTATCACGTAGTCTGGGAGTGAACCAGTAGAGGGACTGAACCACAGACATTTACACTGGAGCCATGATAATAACCAAGACGTCTTGTCTGTGCTCACGTCCCTTTGAGAGCTGATAGACCGTCACGCGCGCCTCTCTGCCAACTCCAAATCCCGCCTTTACGCTTAGCTCACCGCGATCCGAGAGGTCAGCGGGTCACCGACTCGTTTGAGGAGCCGCTGACCTCCATGGGGGTTAGGAGGGTGAGGTAGGTGAGGAGGTGGGAGAGCCCTGGGAGGCGGCAGAGAGGCCCGTCCCTGAGGTCACATGCTGGGTCAGGAGGGCAGGGAGCGAGGGCGTCTCGAGGTCAAACCCAGTAGCACTTTGGTTTCGCGTTCCATGTTTTTTTTAGCCTCTCCTGTTTTTTGGCCGAGCGGACTGTGATCTTACTGGTTGATTTTCTCGTTCTCCTCCACCCATCAGTGTTACAGAGTGTGTTGGGTGGACGGAGCCATGGAGCTGAGCTCTGATTCTGTTCCATATTAAAGAGTCATTTTTACTAAACCTGCGTGCTGAGATTCAATGTTTCTTTCTGTGTTTTGTTTCTTTCAAGGTTATTTGAAGAGAGACAGCCATTGCCACTGGAGATACACTAAATGGCCAAAAGTATGTGGACACTCAAACATTACACCTATATCCACCTCGTTCTGAAACCGTGGGCGTTAACATGCTGCTATAGACGAGTCCTTTTTAGCCGTGTTCGTGGCGTGGCTCTAGGGATGGCACCACTTCGGTCCAGAATGAATTATCTCAACAACTATTGAATGGGTTGTCGTGAAATTTTGTACAGACATCCATGGTCCCCAGAGGATATATTCAAATAAGGTCGTTGATCCCTTAACTTTGCATTTACTGACATCATTTGGTCAAATTTTTATTTGTCCATTTGTTTATGACCAAATACTTAGGCCGTACTTTAGTGCTAACTAGCAAGTGTTTGCATGCTAACGTGCTAAACTGAGACGGAGAACATGGTAAACATTATAGCTGCTAAACATCAGCATTGTCATTGTGAGAATATTAGCATGCTGACGTTAGCATTCAAAGCATCGCTGTGTTTAGGTACAGCCTCACAGAGCTGCTAGCCTGGCTGTACACTCTGTCTTGTTAAATTAAAAATATAGTGGTTCCTGCTTCTTTAAGAAGTATTTCAACACTGGAAAGATGGTCTTTTCATAAAAGTAGTCTATTCAGCAGAAAAGCACAAATATTTTTGAAATTGGTGAAAGCGGGGCTGTGGTATTTCCTTTCACTCAAAAGGTAGAAAAGCCTAACCAGATCCGCCGGATGGCTTGTGACACAGAACCATCTGAGAAGTCGTCATTGGAAACTGTTTGGAAAAGGGCAAGCCCTTTCAAAAAAAAATACTTGGCAGGTGATTTGATGAACCATCTGTCAATCAAACTCGCCAGTCGCCAGAGAAAACCCTTCAGTGCCGTTCTTTGCTCTTCTCTCAATGAAAAAATACTCTCCAGTTCTGATATAACTGATGCTATTGCAGCATCTACGCTAAATTCTTCAGGAGCAGCCATTGTTGTTTAGAACGAACAGCCTTTCCGTGTCGTCACACACCTAACCCACGCCCATAGCAACCAGTGGCTCCTCGCAGGACGCTGATTGGTCCGTGCTCTGGCGAGCCAGACACAAACGCATTGCTTGAAGCCTGACAGATGGATTTTTGTGTGATCTCGTGACATCGCGAGAAACCAGGTGCCGTTCTCATCGATCGACGGTGTGTGACTCTGGTCTGTGGCGGCCTCATCCTCCTCCATAAGCCATAATTCCTCCGCACTGTCTTCTGGCTCATATAGCCTACAGTAGCCCAGAATGTCTGATTCCAGCATTACAATATTAAAATGGCTTTCTTCCGTATCTACAAGAACATTGCCTTCTGCCATTGTCTTCCACTGGTTGTTTTGATCTTGCAGCGGTGAGGAGCCGTGGGGGCAGGCATACAAAAAATGCGGAAATATAGTCTGTAGTTCAAACATACAGCCCTAGAGTCGGCATTTGAACTGTGAAGTAGGAATTTACGAGTTCCCAGTTGGAAATTCCAACTGGAATGCCCTCTGAAGTCGGATTTCTGACTCGGAAAGTCGGACGAACCTCACCAATCCCGACCTCACAATCCAAGATGTCTGCTCCGCGCATCAACTAAAAAAGCTGTAGTAAATACTGTTTATTATTACTTCTGTCTTCTTTGTGTGTCATTAAATCAGTCGTTTACACAGTACTTTCCAACTTCTATCTGTGGACATGTTGCTAAAGTGTTTGTATGCACAAAATACCGGTGTAATGCGTTGTTATCAACTGGTATTGCTAACAATGTCTCACCTGGCTGGAGGAAACATCATTAAGTTTTTTCACTTGTAACTGGAACGCGGTCAACTCGGGTTTGACGTCATTTTCAGACAAACGATTTCAGAGGTAAATGTAACGCAGCATAAATTCGCCGGATGACTGTTTTGCTGGTAAATGAGCGGGGGAGGGGGGGCCTTTGGGTGCTGACAACATTGAGGGAAGTTCAACATTGTTCATTTGCATATACTACCCACATTGTAATGATACAAAGCTGGTTGAAAAGCAAAGTATCCCTTTAAATGTGACTGTTTTTAGTCCTCTATGGTAGTAAACTAAATATCTTTGGTTTTTGAGTTGTTGGTTGAACAAAAAAGACTTAAAGATTTAAATAGGTCATCTTGGAAGAACACTAAGTTTTGTCTAAAATATCATTATATGCTGTAACATTAACATTTCCCTTAATTGGAAGCTTCAAGCCCTAAAATGAAAAAAAAAAAGCCCCACAACAAAATATGAACAGATGTGTCCATATACTTGTGGCGTATGGTGTATCTTCTGGATTTCTTTTTTTAATCAACTCAGACACACATAGAGCCTAATTAAACTGCTTTATAAACAATTAGAAACTGTAAATGACACCATTCCAAGTTAACATGTTCCACGTTTGCTGATATAGGCGGCAATTTGCAAAGGTTGTTTTTGCCCTGAGTGCAATTAAAAATGTATGGTGGAAAGCTTCTGCTCTGAGCAGCACATTAGTCAGCATGAAGGTAAATGAATCGCACAGCTACATGCTACACTCTGAGGGAATCTTTCATCCCGTTTCCAAGGATGATGACAGATTTTCT
The DNA here is from genome assembly GCA_916701645.2 of Sebastolobus alascanus. Lineage (NCBI taxonomy): Eukaryota > Metazoa > Chordata > Actinopteri > Perciformes > Sebastidae > Sebastolobus > Sebastolobus alascanus. The sequence continues at coordinate 706,398 of CAKAOJ020000022.1, forward strand.
CATTAATTAGCTCTTGCATTGTTCATACAGTTTGTTGCACTTGTGACATTTCAGTCCAACAGCTGCGTGTTTCAGCTTCAATCCACCAGACATTCAAAGGCATATCTTGCCACATCAACGTGATGGTGAAATAGTTTTTCTTTAATGTAGCCTGCTTCTCATCGAGTTACAGAATCTCCTGTCTTGTACACGTTTTGAGTTGAAATGTCTTATTTTATGCCTGGATCCCCCTCTGCATCATCGCAGCCTGCCTCTTTAGCATTACACGCACCAAAGCGGGCTGAAACTGAAATTGAAAAAGATGACAATGCAATTTACTGCAAACCGTCCGTGTCAGATTTGCCTATTAAGTACAGAAGTCAGAAAGGAAGCAGTAAGGAGATAAGACCCAGAACAGTGAGGCGGTGAAGCAGAGAGAGCACCTCAGAGACCTGACACACAAAGAAGGGTCTTAGCGCCTGAGCTGTCTCTCTAAATATTAATTCCATGCTATTCTATGGCAGACACAGAAACAGGTTATTGAACCGACAGAGAAACCGTCGAGATCCTCCTCCCGGTGCAGCAGAGCATCAGAGTTGGGCAGGAAACGCAGACGAGCTCAGAGCCAGCCGAGCTCCTGCAGACAGGGGCCGAGGTTTCGTCCCTCCCTGAACTACAACAGACGGCTGCAGGCGAGCCAAGCGCATCAGCTCGACGGGAGACCCGTGCTTGCATCACCTCCGTCTATTTTTAGAACCGCTGCACCCACCTTCTCCTTTTAAGCTCCCTCTGTATTCAAAGTGTTATCTCAAGTGTAAACTGTCGCAGAAGGTGCAGCATTTTATCTTTTTTTCCCCCCAGTATTATGTCTATTGTCAAGAATCTGGTCTGTAACTGAGCCTGGCTACAGAACAGTATATGTGGCAAGGCGTTCTTGTCCCAACACATACTGACGCTTTGTCAGACCCCTCGGTGTCACTTTTCGGTCACAGTAAACATGTGCTTAAACCATAATAATCTTTCAGCATATTATAATTCAAGTTTTCTGAGAGAAAACTAGACTTCTGCACCTCCTCATGGCTCTGTTTTCAGGCTTTAACGAGCCCTCGGCGTCACTTTTCGGTCGCAGTCAACACGTGCTTAATGTTGTGAAGTAAACAAAAACACTTGCTTAGGTTCAGGCAATAAAACCACTATAGTTAGGTTTAGGAAAAAAACAACAGGGTTGGGCTTAAAACTACTACGTTTGTACAGTGAAAATGACACTGAACGTTGTGAACCAAGGACATGAAGGATCAGCTGATTGTAACGTGACGCACGGGACACCAACAGCGGTGTCCTGGATGAAAGCATTGTGTTTGTTGGACCCATCCACCTCCCCTCCCACCCGGTGTGTGTCTTTTCATTCTTTAAAATACGTCACCACACTCCCGACGCACTTTCCCTGAGCGTTTAATATTGACGCTGATGGTTTTACATTGTAGTTAATGGAACGCCTGCTGCGTCTCATACCGACGCTAAACGGTGCGTTGGTATCTAACGCCGATAGCCGTGACAAAGCGTCTGTATTTGACGCCCTGGGAATGAGAACGGACTGTTTGTGCACATATGTGAATCATGCAGATGCAGAACAAACAGATTGCAGCACTGAAGAGATGAACAATCACGTGGAGAGTCTGGTTTTCCATTTCAGAGTACAGCAGGTGCTTCTACTGATCACTCCCTCCTCTCTGGATGAAGTTGTTCTAATAAGGGAAATCATCTGCTGTAATCTTTGAATGAAAATGGGCGCCTGTCTGGTCTATTCCTGCTGTAAGGATCCCTGTGAGTTTATAATTAGAAATGCCAATAATGTGCACATTGTGTTTAAGAGAAAAGAAGCAGGAAATGAGACTGTCACTTTCAATGATGCAGGCGTTTCCCCTGTAGTTATTTTTCTCGAGGAGATAATGAACAGTCCCAGGCTTTGGCACGACAGCACGTCAAGCAAGAAAGACTGTGGAACGGCAACACAGGCAACAGCTTGGTAAAGATAGGCTCCTCCGACTGCCAGCGTTGGACAGATGGAGGGAGCAAGAAGTGATGTGACAGAGGTGAAGATGCAGCGTGAGTCCAAGGAAATTAGATGGAAAGAGACGGAATAGGAAGTGAGAATTAAAGGAAACGTGTGGAGACGGTGTGAGGATGATGATGCATTGTCAGATTTAGCTATCCACGGGGGTGAGCAGGTTGTCATGGAAAAACCCCAGTTAGATTTGATACTGTAATTCCCACCTCATAATGAAACAGTGAAGAAAAGCACAGTGAAGTGTTCATACTGTGTGTTTGAAGAGCTTCACTGATGTAAAGCAGAGGAAGTATAAGAATATCACTCTTTTACAGCTTTAATTTAATACAAAGATCCTCTTTTTGGTGGATAATTAGTGAGAATATGTGTCTATATCTGCATCTGGAAAAATTACATAGTTTTCTGTGATGTCCTAAATACTCCAGGAGGAGAGTATCCTCCAGATTAAATTGAGATCCTCGTGTAGCTGTAGGTGTACAGGTGTATAGATGGTGTACGGACATTTTCTCCTGCTAACAGCCGTGGATGATAACTCCCTGTCTCGGATGGACATTTTTATCAAGATGTCATGCAAATTTCAAGCCATCCATCATTTTTTACATAACCTTACATCTTTTCTGGGCTAGACTGAAGTCAGAGCCACTGTGGCATCACACTGCCATCCAATGGACACACTGAGAAACTGTCTGCTCTGCTGAGGATGTTTGGTGATGAGAGCTGCTGCACAGCTGTTAAATTTAATGTAAGTCAGATTTATTTATACATCACAAATTTGCCTCAAAATGCTTTACAATCTGTATTCAACACTCACTGTCCTTAAAACAGATTAAAAAAAACAAACTATCTGAATTAAATAAATCAATAAAAACATGTATGTATTATATCGAATACCTTAGACTATGTAAATTAATTGTGTACAGAGGTGGAAGAAGTACTCAGGTCTTTTACTGCAGTAATACCACAATGTAGAAATACAAGTAAAAGTCCTGCATTCAAAATCTTACTTAAGTAAAAGTACAAAAGTATCAGCATCAAAATGTACTTAAAGTACCAAAAGTAAAAGTACTCATTATGCAGAATAATAGATATTATATTATATTTTGTTTTCATAATATGAATCTGTAAAGTAACTATAGCTGTCGGATAAATGTAGTGGAGTAAAAAGTACAATATTTCCCTCTGAGATGTAGTGGAGTAGAAGTATAAAGTAGCAGAAAATGGAAATACGCAAGTAAAGTACAAAATAGTACTTAAGTACAGTACTTGAGTAAATGTACTTAGTTACTTTCCACCACTGGTTGTGCAAATATATATGTGTAATAATTACTATTAAGGATGTTCAGTGACTTGTTAAAGTAAAATGAGTCAGGCATCCATGTTGTGTGTACTGTACATAATATAAATATAGGTAGAAATACTGTATAGTAGTTTTTATGTTTGTACAATGGATTGTAATTAATATACACACACTACACATAATGGTAACACTTTACTTTAATCCCTCCTATTAAGCATTATATAAACATTTAATAAATGTATATAACACACTAAAATGGAGTTGTTAGCAGATATTAGATCTTTTCTTTGAAGAATCCATAACTGGTTCTGGTAAACAGATTAATGTTAATGATTAGTTATGATTTGTATCCTTATTATAAAGTGGTACCAATAAAATAAGTAACTGTAATATAATACAATTTATTACAGTGTTAAAGTTGTTACTACTTATTAAATTATTAATCCTTCTAGTAATAATATAATATTGTGGACAAGGTGTAGGTAGTCAAATAATGGGTTACCAAATCATAGAAATTATGATTTGGTAAAAAAATATATATCCATATATTTGTGTTTAGGACTAAAAACAAACACACAAATAGATGAGAAAGTAGTAGGAGGCTGATATTTACTGTCACAATAACCAACTAACTACCAGCTATGATACAGTAGACAGACTGTACAGGACCAACATGTTACCCCCCGACACCTGAACACCACCTGCTGCCTTTCCATGGTTGAAACGTCCAACTTCTGACACACCAAGTCAGAGCCAGCCCTGACCGACTTGGTGCCCTAGGCCAGATACACTCACTCAGAAACTGCTAAGCTTTACGTCTTTGAGATTAAACTATGCAGATCACACTTAAAGAAATGTGTATTTCTCAAATTTATGTTGCAGGTTATTCCCCAAACACCTAAATAGTTTTTCCAACTTTCCCTAAAGAATTTAAGGTGGGAGTAACTGACATTAACTCTAGCTATTTATTAAATTAGTGAATGCTAGTATCGTCCAAAGTAAGCTAGTAGCGCTCTGCTTCAACGGTATCTATACTATGCAATAGATAAACTATTCAGTCAGGTATTAAAATAATAGTAAAAAAACAGTAAAAGTTATACATGAAGACAACTGAGAAGAAGCGCTGCTTGGTCTTTGTGTTAATCACATACAGGTGCTCTTTGGATCCCACATACGTAGGTCTTCATCAGGGTCATTCAGCATGGAATGACTTGTGTTGGTCATTTTAAACAATTATTGCCATTTAAAATAAAGGCATTTTAATTTTGTTCAAACTCTACAGTGTGCCTTGGATTATTATTACAAACAGTCCGATCTTAAGTAAAAGTTGTACATTTTGAATTTTTTTCTTCCTTCATTTAGGGTGCCCTATGGATGGACGGTGCCCCTAGCATTCGCCTGTGCCACCTATGCCTATAGGGCCGGCTCTGCTCCAAGTGGTAGTTGTATGAATACAAACTTAAACAAAGACCCTACTGATCAAAAGAAAGAAAAAAATCATTCCAGGATTGCTATGTCTTGTATGAAAAACATTATTGCAACAATATCTTCTTTGATGTACACATTTGGAACATATTTGGTGTTATAAAATACAGAAAAGCAGCTGAATGTTGCAACATTAAATAATCCAGGATCTTAATTTGTAATGATCAAATAACTTGTTTAGGAAATAAAGCATAAACCTGATATACAGTAGAAACATTATCTGATGTTTACTGTACATATAAGCAGCCAACCTTTCACTCTGGAGTCCCTCTTCAGCTGTAATGTGCGGCGTCTCCTAGCAACAGAGACTTGTTTACCTGCGAAAACCACCACAAGACAGAGAGGTGAACAACCACCTGGAGTTACAGGTACGTCTGGGGAGTAAGTGAAGCTTTCCTTTCTTCCAGGGGTAATTTATATCTGGTGTAAATGAATATATCTGTAGCTGTGCTGCAGTGCTGCTGAACTTTTCTCCTCACTCACACAGCATTTGATAAAAGGAGCACTTATTGCATTATTTGCTACAGACCCTGTAATCACTTCTTCAGAGAGTTCTGTTAGATTCTGTCAAACCTAAAAACAAAGAGAGTTACACGTTGTTTGTTGCTTTTGTTGGTGGTTACAGCACTGTGCACATGCCCAGAGGACTTTTGCCATCCATCACTGTTGTCAGCGAGGGTTTCCATTACAGCAGTCACAGATGGCTGAGCAGGGGAGGATGGTCACGCCGACTGTTGGAGCAACAGGCAGCAGGGGACGACTGACCAGCAACACAGTCAAACTCTACAACACTTGTTATGGTGAGAGAGAGCATAATGAGGGGGGAAACTTTTAATTCACATTTAAGGACGTAGTTAGAAAGTCTCAGAATAAACATCAATAACTTTCATCACACTGATTAGGATTCAGATTAGGATTCTGATGGTCATATATTTGTACGACTGTCTCAGACCCCCGCAGGGTGAACTTCACTTCTTACCTTGGACGTCCCAGCGGGACGGGCTTCACATCAAACCAGAGACCAGCCATATATTACAGGCCAAGTTTGGACCTCATTGACAACCCTAAGTTTGGGTAAGTGTCAGGGCAGGTGTATGAAAATTAAACTAGTTAATTAAACAGTTGATTTGTAGTTTAATAAGCCCTACACAGGTGTTTTCAATCACCCTGTCTGATTAGACGTCTAGTCAGGTGGAAGCTGGGTGGAGCTACAGTACGTGAACTCTATGTACAAATCAGTGAGATAAAAGTGTAAAATGAGGATCAGACAATCATACAGTAAGTGAAAACACCTGTGTCGGTACCAGTATTGGGCAGTAATGCATAATTGTAATATTATTACTTCCCGCAGTAACGAGTAGTGTAAGGGATTATAATTTAGAGTGAAAGTAATATAACGAGTAATGTAACTAATTACTTTTGATACCAAGTAATAAGTAAAGTAGTATTATTACTTTTTAAAGGAATAATTCGTAAAAAAAAAAAAAGTAACTTATTACACTTCCTGAGTAAAGGGAAGAAGCTTTAAAGGGTCAGTTCATCACAGCATGTCTCGGTAGGAAAAGCACAGGTGTGAATAATAAAGCTAATGACGGCTAATTTCCATTTAGCTACTTCGGTTTCAGGGTCGTGGTGTTGTACATGCTGGCTCACTGTCACACTGTCGTGGCTTACTGGGACACTTGAGTAAAAGAGTGTCACCATTAATGTTATTAGTAACCTGTGCTTTTCCCACTAGTCAAAGTGTCTGCTGTGAAAAGGTCGATAGACGTGATACTTGTTCAGCCCTAATATGTTGAATATTGTATTGACTATAACCATGATATTTAAAAATCAAATATTGATATCATGTTAGTAATACACACATGATAATATTGTGTAAATAATCCAGCACCTCTTGAATCATTTTGTATATACAGTTATTGTTACAGACTCTCTCTCTCTCTCTCCACCTCCCTACACTTTTTTTTTTTTTTAGTTTCAACACTTTATTCATGCATGTACAATGCAAAAAGGGCACCACAATCATTAAATGTACACATCACCAAGTGATTTTAAGGATGACAAAGAAAACGAAAGCACAATAACCCAATGAATGCCCCTTTGATGGCGTACTTAATTTTCAACAACTGGAGGAACAACATGGTGTCACTGAGCCACGTATAGTGTGGAGGCGGAGAGTGGGAGATTTCTAGTATAAAAGTATCCTTCTTCTGGCCAGTAGCAATAGGAAAGCGATCATGTCGGACACAACAGCATTACAGGGGAATGGGACTCTTGGCACACTGAAAATTGCACTTACACTCGTATTTTGAGCGTAATTCATTTGCCAAAAAAAGAGACAAAATGCACAATAAACAAAGTTAAAGATGAATTTGACTGATGGAATTTTTTTTTTTTTCAATTTTTTTAAACAGAAACAAGGTCCCTGTTAATCTGGATAATGTCCAGATTTTGCTGTGAATATTTGAACTAACTTTCTACCAAAGAAATAGTCCCTATTATATAGCTACTGTTACTGTTGCTGCTTTGTTTAAAATCTAATTTTCAATGCATTATATGTATTAGAGTGGAGGCAGAAATCCCAGAGAGGGATATCTTTAAGGCCCTGCACACTCATGGTAAATCCTCACAGGTGATCTTAATCAATAATCATGCAGATAAAACTAAAGCTATCTGCATGGTTAGAAACCACTAGAGACAAGAGAGCATGTATAGTTTTGTAATTTGGGTGAACTGACACATACAAGAACATTTTGATAGCAAAGTTTCTTTGGTGTTTGTATTTTTGTAACTCAACTTCCTGAACTGATTTAACTGACAACTGAAACAGCTGTTCTTCTCTAGCTTCATTAAGCCTGTTTCCTCGAGTAACAGGAGTGTTGTTTTTGTCTGCAGACTCCTCTTATCTGACAGTTTCACGTCTCAAACTAAACTACACTACCAGCCTCACATCCGGTCGGATTATTCGGGGTCTTTGCCAAACGTCATTAACAAATCCAGAGATAGCGGCTTCCTTCAGCAGAGGAGTCTTCCGAAAACAGTGACTGTGGAGGGAAAGGTAGGACACGGAAAGATGTTGATAAGCATCACATGTGCATACTAAGTAGTACATTTCTCATTATCTGTTTTCATGAATATTTCTCTTCAGACAGAATACCAAAGAATGTTTGTGCCACATCGTCTCACACCAACAGGTAAAATAATAAAGTTTATGTCAATTTCAATTTTAAAAAACATGACAAATAGAAATACATGATCTGGGAAAGACCAAAACATAATAATTATATTCTAGGCTGCTTCTCATGACCTGATGGCATTTCTAAATGGTGCAATTACACTGTCGCACTTCCTCCAGTTTCCCAGATCCATGTGACTTTGGGTCCAAGAGGAGAAAGTGGTTTCACCAAGGGAGCAGACTTTCAACTTATCACATTTCAGGACAAAAAAAGCTGCATGGTAAGTTTTAAAAATAACCATTCTTGTAAAATGAATCAGTGTCTGTAATCACACAGTAGGTACACCACTTATTTTTTATTTATGTGTCTGTCTACCTATCCCTAAGCAACATCTACTTTCACTTCTTTGTCTGATGTTCAGGTTGAACCTCTCCAGACTCGCAGCTCAGTGATGAAAAATGACTTCATGCCTCCGTCATTTCTGCAGGTTGACCCACATATCTTATCCACTCTGACCTCTCTTTTTGAAAAGATGCAGTTTGTATTATTATTTTCCAGAATCTGTAAGGTTTAACAGCATCTTTCTGTGCTTGTCTCTGAGGGCACTGAGGCGAGACCGAGCCTGTGCAGCAGCTATTTTTCTCGAGAATCAGGATTCACTCGAGGTGCCACCGCTCCCCTGGCCTGCCCGGTGAGTATTGATCCCCTTTCAGTGAGCTCTAGTAGATTTTAATGGTATCACTTTAACTTTAAACATCCTTCCCTCTGCTCTTCTAGACCTCCCTTCAGCCCTCACCACCACAGACTAAAAGTAATGCACCAACTGAGACGACCATTGGAAAAAAGGTTTTATATTTTTATTTTATAGTTTTCTACCCCTTTAATCAATATTACCTCTGTTTGGAGCTGTTATCTGTTGTTTTTAGCCTGTTGTTGTGTTTTCTAGGAGCCCACGGGGTCTCTTCTCAATGCTTCAAGCAACCAGGCTTTCCCTAACACACCGTTTGATCGTTCACACTTCAACACACATTATAAAAGCATGTAAGTGAGTTCAATACGTTCAGGGGCCAGTTGCAATACAATAGACCTAGTCTTCAGACTTGTTATAGACACTTAAATTGACCTGCTGCATAAAGCTTTCCCTATGAGTGACTAATGTAAACATTGACTTAGATAGCCTGTAGCGCAATGCACTATGGGTGAAATAAGACACTTCACAGGAGAGAAAACATTATGGATGCAACAGCGACACCACACCAAGTAGCCTATGGCTGAAAATAACAGAAAAGGTAAACAGCATAAATCCAATGGTTGTTAGAACCGTTAAATACGTTCAGAAATTTCAATTCAAGATAGGGCACAAGAATCAGTCATAAACAGCTGAATTAGCTAAAAGTAATGATAAACTGTTGAAATGTTTAGCTAAAGGTTGGCTAAAAGTAATGTGTAAATAGTTGAAATAGTTAGCTAAAGGTTAGCTAAATGTAATGGCTAAACAGTGAAAATAGTTAGCTAAATGTTAGCAGCTAAAAGTAATGGGTAAACAGTTGAAATAGTTAGCTAAATGTTAGCTAAAAGTAATGTGTAAATAGTTGAAATAGTTAGCTAAAGGTTAGCTAAATGTAATGGCTAAACAGTGAAAATAGTTAGCTAAATGTTAGCAGCTAAAAGTAATGGCTAAACAGTGGAAATAGTTAGCTAATATTTGGCTTAAAGTAATGGATAAACAGTTGAAATAGCTAACTGACCTTCTAACAGATCGTTGCCATAGCAACAAAGCTCTCACCTCACCTTAGCCAAGGGGAGAGGTGGTTAACTTTCCTACCTCAAATTAAGTCAGTCTAATATTAATGCAACAGACAGGCTTAATTAGACTAGTCTAACCTGACAATCTAAGACCAGTCTAAGCAAAGCCAAGACTAGTCTTAAACTAAGTTTATGCATCTGGCCCCAGATAATGCTAAGATTGGCTAACAGGGATCAAACATTACAGGATGATATCCAAGCACCTGTTTAGTAATATCCAACTAAAAAAATGTTTTATTGTCCAGGTTTTGTCACGATGCCGACAATGGAAAGTTGAAATCCGGCCACACTTGTGCAGGAATCATCAGTGCAAAAATGGACAGCGGCTACAATCGTCAAGACATGGACAGGTACACAAACAAGCTGCACACATGAAGTCCCATCATACATACGTTTCCTTTGACTCACATGACCTACTTTTATTACACAGGTTCATCTTTAGGGGCTAGAAGCTTCACACACCTGAGATGGTACCTGCATGACTAAAAATAAAATGTGGGGTTTCTTGTTGACACATTACTCTGGGTCATTTTTGCAGAAAAAGAGACTGTGGATGTGGGAGTAAGAACTGTTGCAGTATTACATATCGTTATAATCACATCCTGAAAACCTTCATCGCTCCCCTGTCTGTGTTGTTTTACAATAGTCCTGTCAAAAAACGGCTCATTTTCATCTCTTTGTGGAGTCCTTTTTGTGTGAGCTGAAAAGCTGCCAGTCAGACAGTTGTGTGAAGTGAGTCGTGTGAAAGCCAAAGAGGGAGTGAAGGAGATGATACATTGTCTGACACTGACCTACAGAGAATGAGAGGAGTGTAAACTAATGAGCAAAATAATTATACTCAGACTCAGAGTGTGGCACAGGTTCCCATCGACGTCTGCGGTGTGTCAAACTGTTTTGCCACCCACAGCTGTGGAATGAGCAGCAGAGCACGGACCAAGGTGGAGGAGGATCGAGTTTCCAAAAGAGTCACATTATGTGTCGTATACTGTAGCTTCATACTATACTATACACCTACTGTGGGCCAACTCTGCAATGGTTTTACATTGTCAACACAAGTCAAATAAACACAGGATTGCTGTGTCAAAACAAGAGGTGGTACATAAAAAACACACAGTGTCTGCAAATAAGTGTTGCTGTCAGCAAAGTATAGACAGTAGATCATGTTTAATTAGCTGTCTACATATCTTCCTGAGGTGAACAGTGAAAAGATGGAAATTTATGCCACGCTAGCAGCTCTAGGGATAGCAATGTCGGTCGGTCCACACTGAAATATCTCAACAACCATTGGATGGATTGCAATGAAATTTGGTTCAGACATTCGTGTTTCCTTCTGGATGAATTTTAATAACTTGATCCTTTAGCTTGTCCTCTAGCACCATCATCAGGTCAACATTTCATTTTGTCCAATACTTTGGTTTATGACCAAATACCTGCTAAACTAATGACTTTCCCATCAGCCTCAGCTGTACTTTGTGTTTAGTGCTAATACGTAAATGTTAGCATGCTAACAAGCTAAACTAAGATGGTAAACTTTACACCTGCCAAAAATCAGCATGTTAGTATTGTCGCTACAGCCTCACAAAGCTGCTAGCGTGGCTGTTCCAGCTCCTCCAGTGTGAGGACTTGCTGCATTTCTTTTATGATAATTACAGTAAAATAGTATCTTTGGGTTTTGGTCAGACAAAACAAGACATTTGAAGATGTCACATTGGGCTCTGGGAGTCTGTGATGAGTTTCCTCACTGTTTTCTGACATTTTTCTGACTGTCTGACTTCTGTTGCTCCTAAAGTAGTGTTATTATGGTAAAGATGGCCTCTGAGCGAGGTGAATGGCGTTACCATGGTTTTGAACTTGGCAGCTCACGTTAACGCAGTCTTGGAAAGGGAGGAGTGAGCGGAGGGGTACTCAGTTGGTTGCAATATGCAACCACACCACTAGATGCTGCCAAATCCTACACACTGTACCTTTAAGCAAAAAAAATGACAAAAATCGACTGGTTCCAGCTTCTCAAATGTGAGGATTTGCTGCTTTTTTCTGAACAGAATATCTTTGGGTTTTAGACTTTTGGTCAAACAAGACAAGAAATTTAAAGACATCAACTTGCGCTCTAGGAAACTGTGATGAGCAATTTTCACTATTTTCTGATATTCAATGGATCAATCAATTAATCAAGAAAATAATCAGCAGATAGATAAAAAAAAAAAAAGCATTAACTGCTGCGCCAGACATAACACAAATAGCCTTACATATCTGTAAAATCTGTGGTTTTATATGTACAAAGGGGACTTTAGCATTAAACATTTAGAAATTTAAGAAAAGCAAGCATCAGTCTGAGTCTGTTCTCCAAATATACCCCTCAGCACAGTCACAGGAGTCGAGACACGCTGCTGCCACACGAGTACGAGCATAAATATTTCAGCATTGGGGATAAATATTTCACTCTGTCAATGAGATGTGAGAAAAAGATACGTGGAGGGAAAGAGGATTGGATTACATACGAGCCCCACATGAATAATGAGTGCAGAGATGAGAGGAGAACAAGAGCCGGAGCTGCTTCATGTTAGCGACGGAGGTAGAAAAGGTGCACTCGCCGACAAAAAAGGAGTATACAGAGGTCACGACGGGCCTGAGTCTCTGACCTGCTGACCTCCTGCTTGATACTTATAGTGAGTCTATTTCATGTTTGGAGCCTCCCTATGGACTCACCTTTTATGGTGAGGCACCCCAGCTATTCATCCCTCTAATAATCCGCCTCGTCTCCCTCTCTTTCTTGGCACTGACGCTCGCAGGACTGCTTACACAACACTGACAAGGGTTGTGTTTAGCATGGCATAAATATTTTGTAAATCTAAAGCCAATACACACATTTACATGCTCACACACGGCATCGGTTTATAAAAATAGCGACGAGTCGAGCCGAGGTGCACTGGCACATAAAACAGACACTGTGGAAATACTACCGAGTGTCAGTGAAGTAAACAGTAGCTGGTGCGTTCACTGGGTCCCAATTAAGACATATTCTCCCATAAATGATTGACACTGACTTCATCAGCTGAGTTAATATTTAATTAGGGAAGACTGTGTACACAAAAACAACCCTAATGTAAAACACCCATACACACTCAAACACACACACTCGCTCTGATTTGGTCATTCGCAGCTGATTGAGATGTTGCTGTCAGTTTACAGTTTCATAATGCCTCAGTGCTCGTTCATTTTCACAGTTAATGATAGATTAGAAATTAGCAGCACAGCTAATTTGTGTCAGCTTCTTCTCATCCAGCTCCGCCTGCCTGCAGATCTTCAGAGTCTGGACGTATGAGGGGTACTTCATGCCCCTTCATCTTGTCGCCCCGTGTCCTCCAGTTCCTCATACTCATAGTCCATCTGAGCCCTGTCGTACTCCAGCTCGTCCCCCTCATACTCAAACCCCTCTCCCTCACATATCAGCTCCTCCGTCTCGTATTCGACCACATCCTCGTCATATTCGAGCTCAGCTCCGTCGTACTCAGTGACGGGCAGCTCCATATCCTCCTCCTCCTCCTTCTCCAGAGGCTCTTCCTCATTAACATCTGCGTCCTCTAAAGTCACCGCAGCTTGTTTTGAGTTGGAGCTGCTGTTCTTCAGGATGCCGTGAATCACCGGCTCCTCTCCCGCCAGAGCCAACTCTTCGGCCTCTTGCTCTGCGGCCTTTCGTAGCCTCTCGTTCCGGGCCTCGCGCTCCTCCAAGAACTCCGCAGCGCCTTCCCCAACCACGAGCACCTCCTCGCGCACTCTAGGAGGGCTATCCACGGGGTTGTGGTCGTAGGAGAAGAGGCGCAGGGCGGGGAGACGTTTCAGGCTTGGAAACTCTGATATCTTGTTGCGGTCCAGATCTAAAATCTCCAAACCTGTCATGCGCAGCAGGACTTTGGGGAAGGTTTCAAAGCGGTTCCCGTAGAGCCATAATCCCCTCAAAGCCTCCATACGGCAGAGGTCAGGAGGCAGCGTCTTCATCCGGTTGTCCCCAATCTGAAGGGACTTGAGGTTGGGCAGGTCGTAGAGCTCCCGTGGAAAGCTCTGGAAGTAGTTGCTCTCCATCCACAGGCAGCGCAGACTCTGCAGGTTCCTCAGCTCAGGCGGGAGGCACATGAGCCGGTTGCTGCCCAGGTAGAGGCGAGTGAGGTTGATGAGCTGGCAGACGGCAGCGGGAACGTCCTCCATCTTGTTGAAGTCGAGGGCGAGGATGCGCAGACCTTGCAGCTGAGAGATGCTGTCTGGCAGAGTGCGCAGGCGGTTTCCACAAACGTACAGCTTCTCCAGGTGCATCAGTCCGCTAACCTGCGACGGCAACCGCTTGAATTTCCGGTAGCACAAGTCCAGCACGGGATCCCCACTCTCGAACAACTCCTCAACCCCCAGCGGAAGCTCTTCCTCCACCTCCACCTCCTCTTCCTTCTTCTTCTCTGTGATTTCCGCCTCCTCGCCATCCTTCGCCCCCTCCTCTTCCTCTTCTCCCTCTCCCTTCCCGGAGGAGTTGCCCATGCTGTGGCCTGCAGCCCCTGACTCCTATGTGAGTCAGGACAGAGTCATTTGATGAGGTAGTGTCCGTGACAAGTTAACCCTCCGCCTGGGAGCTGCTGTTGTCTTGTTGTTGAACCCGCCGGCTGCAAACGCCATCAAGGTCCGGCCCAATTAACAGTCCTGCAGCCATGTTTGTCAGGTGTCTTTCTGACCCTTCATCTGTCGCTTCATCAGAAAACACCAGTAGAAATATCTAACAAGCTGTGGAGTAATAGTAATGATAGTAGTAGAAGTAGTAGTAGTAGTAGTAATAGTAGTAGTAATAGTAATAATAGTAGTAATACTGCTGCTGGTAGTTGAGCTCAACAAGCTGAATTTTGAGCTGAAATTGAATTCTTGCAGTCCTTACCCTTTCCTCTCCTCTGTCACTTCCTCCAGGCTTTTAAGAGAAAGATAACGTGCAGCTTTGAGGTCACCTGTCCACGTGATGCGGTCTCTCTATCAGAACAGGAAAAAAGTGCCACCTTAGGACTCTAAATAGTCAGTTTAATGTCCCTCTTCCTGCCGGGTGTCGGTGGATAAGCCCAGAGTGCGTGCGCAGCTCAGTGACCTGGCCGGCGGCAAAGAAAAGCAGTTAATGGAAGTCTGTCCACTAGTTGATGCTGCTGCTCCCCATTAGAGGCCGAGGTCTCCCGGAGACTTTTAATCCGCGTCAGAGAAAGAAACTGCACATTTTGGGAAATTGCAGCGCTGACTGAGTGACTGTGCTCTCCTGATGTTGGACGCTGCTCTCCATCAGTGTGAAGGTTTACATTGAACTGCTGCCTCCCTCCTCCTCCTCCTCCTCCTCCCTCCCTCCCTCCCTCCCTCCCTCCCTCTGTAACCGGAGCAGGGGGCATTCATCACATGGTCAGTGTGTCAGTGTGTGTGTGTGTGTGTGTGTGTGTGTGTGTGTGTGTGTGTGTGTGTGTGTGTGTGTGTGTGTGTGTGTGTGTGTGTGTGTGTGTATGTGTGTGTGTGTGTGTGTGTGTGTGTGTGTGTGTGTTAAAAGTAGTAGATAAATACTGATACTCTCCTATCATAGGCATTTTTTAACATGTTTAAAAACTATTTTAAAGACAGCACTTTCAGGGTTCAATATAAATATCAAACATTTTCCCCCTTTTTTTTATTACAAAATTTTATTTATTTGTTTAATCTTGTTTTTGTGCAGTTATAGGCCTACACAACCGTGTGCCCTTTTACATACACACCTATTTCTCTTTTCCCTGAGATATTAGAATAATTGTCTTGCATCTCCACTATTATTATTAGACTATTATTATTATTATTATTATTATTATTATTATTATTATTATTATTATTATTACACAAATATGTCATATATACATATACTGTATATATATCGTATAGGCTATACATTAATTTTTTCTTGTGCTTTTCCTGATAATGTATTAAATAAATTACCAGCTATTTATTACTGCTTATTGGGAAATAGCGGAATATAATTATTAAATAATCTATAATCGATATAAAATAATAATAATACAAGTCCAGAGTCAAGTCCCAAGTCAAGACAGCCAAACAAAATCATTTTTGATAAATTTTGAGGTAAATATTGTGGTAATTTGGCAGTAATTCCAAAGAAATTTCAAATAGGTTACTTGCTAATTATCTAGTAATTACTATGAAATTTGCGGACCTGTAAAATGAAGTGTTACCGTTATATGTTGAATGTAAACGTTTTGTCCTGTTATCTTTTTTTCCATCTGTTATCTCTGTCACAGTCACCATTAATGTAGGCCTACGGTAATGTCTGCACTAATATGAAAAAGAAAAAGTTTTAAGCCCTCACCACTCAAATGAACGAGACGGAGAACCGAAAATACATTTACGTACATATTCTACTTTTTGCTTTTTTAATTTTTTTTTATTTTGAGGTACTTTACTTGAATATTTTCATCTTATACCACCTCATACTTCTTGTTCTTCTTATTTTTTTTATTTTTTTTTTGCAAATACATCCAGACATACACAAATGTATCAGATTAGTTTCTAAAATATGATATACTGTTATGTATTAAACTGTATATAAAGTAATCAGAAGCCCCACATCAGAATCACAAAGGTCACTGGAAGATATAAAGGCAGACAGGAAGCAGACCAACCTTAAATTAATAACAGAGGAAAAGTACTTGCCAACTAGCAGTATGCTGAGGCTTTTTTGGTTATTACAGACGGACCAACCAAACATTTTGATGTTATTGTGTTGTTTGTACACATGTACAGTAGGTCTAAAGTCAATTAAAAATCAGAATCCGAAGAAATTCCAGAAAAATCCAGCTCAACCAGCTACAGCAATAAAATACTGCGTAATCACCAAGAGATCAAAACAATAATCCAATATATAACACTGACAAGAGCCATTTTACTGTTTAATGAGTACTTTTATTTTGATATTTTAAGTATGTTCTGCTGATTATACTTAAGTAACATTTTGAATGCAGGACTTTTACTTCAGAGTATTTTTTTTATTGTTGTACTGCTACTTTTACTTAAGTAAAGGATCTGAATACTGTAAATACATAATGATACATAGTACATTGTAGTAGAAGACCAGTAATCATCACACAGTCTCCTGGGCCTCCAAAGATGGTAACTTTAGTGCTGGTTTGTATCAAACCCTACAGACATTAGCTCCAGTTGGTTTTTATAGACCAATTAAAAAGCTGTGACGGCAGCCTTCGTGTGACTTTCTGCTTTGACGCAGAACAGACACCAAAATAACAAAAACAACCTGTAAACTACTTGCAACCCCAACAGTGTTCAACCTGAGTCCAATGTAAGAATTATTGTTATTATTGATGCATTATCTAGTAGTATAAGCAGTATTTTAACATATTTTTGTTTTATTGTGGTGAGTTTAATCTAAGTTTATTGGTATTGATCTGCAAAGAGTCATCTGATAAACGAAGTGAAGTAAAAGTCTCACCAAATGCCAATAACCAAGTGAAAGTTTCACCACTAAATTGCAGTTGCAGATTGTCACAAATGAGTCACGACTCAAATATATTCATACACTGTGGCTCAAAATAGCTCGAGACTCTGGATGAGCCCAGAGCAAGTTTTAAATAAAAGGACATCAGCAGTACAAGCTAACTTTATCCAGTGCAGGAATATTCACCTCCTCTTCTAGTTAAAACTGAGTAAAACTACTCCATTACAACTGCGTACTGAGAGTATAGTATACGGGGTTGAATGTAACTAAGTACATTTACTCAAGTTGTGCTAAAGTACAAATCTTGAGGTAATTATACTTTACTAGGGGATTTCCATGTCATGCTTTAGTACTTTGTACTTCAATTTCATTACATTTCAGAGGGAAATATTGTACTTTTTATTCCACTGCATTCATTTCAATGTTTTTGTTACTAGTTATTTTGCAGATTAAGATTTTACAGACAAAATATATGATGACCAGCTACAACATTACAATGCTGCTTACAAAGTAATTCATCGGTAATATTAATCCAACTAAGCAGTAATACAAATATATTATTACTACAACAATAATATAAAAATGACAGGGGCCATTCTGCTACATAATGTGTACTTGCTACTTCCGTGCATTTGTGCATTTAAGTGCTGCTTAAGTAAAACTACTTCTGTAGTATTACTTAGTGGGCCTAGTAAAACATTCTGTAGTAAAGCTACTTCTTTAGTATTACTTAAGTAGGCCTAGTAAAACGTTCTGTAGTAAAGCTACATCTGTGGTATTACTTAAGTAGGCCTAGTAAAACTTTCTGTAGTAAAGCTACTTCTGTGGTATTACTTAAGTAGGCCTAGTAAAACTTTCTGTAATAAAGCTACTTCTGTGGTATTACTTAAGTAGGCCTAGTACAACTTTCTGTAGTAAGCTACTTCTGTAGTATTACTTAGGTAGGCCTAGTATAACTTTCTGTAATAAAGCTACTTCTGTAGTATTACTTAAGTAAGCCTAGTAAAACTTTCTGTAGTAAAGCTACTTCTGTAGTATTACTGAAGTAGGCCTATTAAAACTTTCTGTAATAAAGCTACTTCTGTGGTATTACTTAAGTAGGCCTAGTACAACTTTCTGTAGTAAAGCTACTTCTGTAGTATTACTAAAGTAGGCCTGGTAAAACTTTCTGTAGTAAAGCTACTTCTGTGGTATTACTTAAGTAGGCCTAGTAAGACTTTCTGTAGTAAAGCTACTTCTGTAGTATTACTTAAGTAGGCCTAGTAAAACTTTCTGTAGTAAAGCTATTTCTGTAGTATTACTGAAGTAGGCCTAGTAAAACTTTCTGTAGTAAAGCTACTTCTGTAGTATTACTTAAGTAGGCCTAGTAAAACTTTCTGTAGTAAAGCTACTTCTGTAGTATTACTGAAGTAGGCCTAGTAAAACTTTCTGTAGTAAAGCTACTTCTGTAGTATTACTTAAGTAGGCCTAGTAAAACTCTCTGTAGTAAAGCTACTTCTGTGGTATTACTTAAGTAGGCCTAGTAAAACTTTCTGTAGTAAAGCTACTTCTGTAGTATTACTTAAGTAGGCCTAGTAAAACTTTCTGTAGTAAAGCTACTTCTGTAGTATTACTTAAGTAGGCCTAGTAAAACTCTCTGTAGTAAAGCTACTTCTGTGGTATTACTTAAGTAGGCCTAGTAAAACTCTCTGTAGTAAAGCTACGCTGTGACTGACGGCCTGTTTTGTTGGTTGTGATGCTGAAGAAAAGCCTGTAAAAGCTGCTGGGGTCAGATGTGCAGCGCTTCTGTCAGCCTGATGAACTGTGGCAGAAGAAGCGGACAAACAGGGAGACAGGCCGCACGCTGCTTGAGGATAATCCTGTCGGATATGTCGAGGACCAAAAGAGCTGATTTGCAAATTTCTGCATCGCATTCAAACGACCCTGAAATGACACAATGGACTGTAAGCAGCAGACAGACAGACAGACAGAGACCGGGGGCGGTGAATGGATGTGACCGCTGAGGTGAATGAGATGAATGCAGATGAAGAACTGCATGTGACCCAGCCAGCGTGGGAAACGTATGAAAGACAACTAAACTATTTTTTTTTTCTAAAAACCTGAAACAAATGTTAACGGTTATTTTCCATCATCCAAGAGCAAATCATAAATAATGAAACATCACATTTGGGTTATATTACAGTGTGGCATGTATCTGTGGATGATGATGACAGATGCAACTCAAGACTGTAATGATACCTGCTGCTCATCCTCGGGGTTAAGTGAGGACAAGGGAGGTGTTGGTTAAAGGAACACATCTGCACCATCTGCTGGTGGAGGAGGCAACTGCAACACACCTATTTCATAATACTGTATATATATATATATATATATATATATATATATATATATATATATTATGTTGTAAACAATAAGATAATAACATATCACACTAAACTCACCAGTCTCCTTATTTTCAGGCTGCTAAAACGTGTGAGTTCGAGAGATGGCAACAGTCATGTGCTTAAAATACAGTTATATGACTGCTCTGTGTTTACTGATCACTATAGTCCTGTTGGAGTCCAACAACGTTTTGAAGGACCAGTGTGTAACATTTAGGGGGATCTATTGGCATAGACGGAGTATATATTAATAAGTATGTTTTCTCTAATGTAAACTGTAATCACCTGAAAATAAGTTTGTTGTGTTTTTGTTACCTTGGAATGAGCCAGAGTATAAAAGCAGAGACGAAACTCCTGTTTTTATTTTATTTTTTTTATTTCTATTATTATCTTATTAGATTTATAATATTTTTATTGTTCAACACAGGCCATTTCGGTAGCATATGACAATAGAATAGAAATAATTTTGTTTTACTTTTGAACAGCAGTTTGCAGGCGGACGTTTTACTGTCGTCCGGTAGTCGCTTTTAGTCCAAAATGGCGGAAGCGTAGCTTTGCTGCTGGGTGCAGATGTTACAATGGAACGACCAATTGACTTTCACTTCTTGGCAATATCCCACATGCCATGTTGCCCCCAAGTCCCCAGGAAGCGCGCCGGCCGTTGATCCAGTTAGTAGTGGCCAAACGGTGGTACTACAACTTCTGTGTCCGTCACGTGATGCATTTGGGCCCAAACATTTTTTCCCATAGACTTACATTGGGAAAGACACGTCTGTAACTCAGCGGATAATTTTTTTTGAGGTGAATCAACTTCCCAGTACGAACACTTGAATAGCCCTTATTTAACTCATTAGGTCCTAAAAGTTGTAAAACGTACTAATAGCCGAATCCAGAGTTATTTTCTTTCCTCCGTTCAAGTGAATGAGACCCAGACCGCGGCTGGAGCGAGGGCTGGGAGGTGGAGTTAGCAAGCCGTGACGACAGCATGACGTTGTGACCCCATGACCAAGCTATGTGACCGAGCGGACGCTATTGCGCCTGCTCCACGGGCACAATGGATGCGGAAGATCGCCGGAAGATCCAGGTACTGTTCCAGTCGGAAGTCGAGCCATTTTTGCTTCATGCGCCACTGAGCAACTTTCATAGAAATGAACGGGGCCCCGCCTCCAACGTTGTATCCAGTAGTCCAGAACGGACAAACCAAACTCTGTTAACTTTTCCTGCTTGGGCCGGAGTCGATAATGTTACTCGCTCCCGTCGCCGCCGCTCTCTCTCTCTTGCTTCACCACTCACTTCCCGAACAGAATAGTTGTAGGCTATTTACTAACAGGGCAGATAGCAAAGGACACAACCTCGTATACATCCATGGTCTTTGGTCTATTGGACATCAATTTTGGAGGTCCTTGACATGAAAAAGTTTGAGATTGCTCTCAAAATCTGTGTGCTGGATTTTTCTAACTTCCATTTATGTCCATCTCCAATTTATGATCCTCTGGGAAGCAAAAAAGTTTAATAAATAAATAAGTAAGTGAATAGTTATAATAGTATGCATATTTATAATATTTTTATTGTTCAACACAGGCCATTTCGGTAGAGACATTAATGAATGACAATAAGATAGAAATAATATTGTTTTACTTTTGTACTGCACTTTGTAGGCAAAGGTTTTACTGGCGTCCGGTGGTCGCTATCAGTCCAAAATGCTAAAAGTGTAGCTCTGCTGCTGGGGGCTGATGTTGCAATGGAACGAACAATTGACTTTCACTTCTTAGCAATATACGTTCTTTGGGTTAACACTGTTATCTCTATCAGCACTGCTAGCGCTATTAGCACCGTTAGCTGTGAGCCCATGGACGTATTAAGAGAACTGGATACAGCATTGGAGGCGGGCTCCCGTTCATTCATATGAAAGTTGCTCAGTGGCGCATGAAGCCAAAATGGCTCGACTTGCGACTGGAACAGTACCCGGATCTTCCGGCGATCTTCCGCATCCATTGGGCCCATGGAGCAGGCGCAGTAGCGTCCGCTCGGTCACGGGGTCACGCTGTCGTCACGGCTTGCTAACTCCGCCTCCCAGCCCTCGCTCCAGGCTCGGTCTGGGTCTCATTCACATGAACGGAGGAAGGGAAATAACTTTGGATTCGGCTATCAGTGCATTTTACAACTTTTAGGACCTAATGATTTAAATAAGGGCTATTAGAGTGTTCGTACTGGGAAGTTGATTTACCTTAAAAAAAAATTATCCGCTGAATTACAGACGTCTCTTTCCCAATGTAAGTATATAGGAAAACGTCTTTTTGGGCCCAATGGCATCACGTGACGGACACGGAAGTTGTAGTACCACCTTTTGGCCACTACGAAAATTGGGATCAACGACCGGCGCTCTTCCTGGGGGCTCGGCTGGCTCGCTGTCGCCATGTTGAGAGCCATTGAGAGGCAATAGAAATGCTCCCAATCCCGTATTTAGCACCTTTACATTAAAAATAAAAATGAATGAAAGATTAAATTTCCACCTCAAATATAGATAGATAGATATATAGATAGATTGATAGATAGATAGATAGATAGATAGATAGATAAATAGATAGATAGATAGATAGACAACAATGCAATAAAGAATCATAAATAATCGACAATAAACTAGAATATAGTTTAATACAATTCTGAGAATATACACTGAACTACGACCATATTGGATATTGTACAATGATAATGCCCTCTAACACTGTACATTATAATATAATGTAATATAACATACTATATATACAGTATATATCTATATATATATTGTTGGATGGTTGTTGGATGGTGTAATAAAGGCGTCTCTCTCTCTCTGGCTGTGTGAGCCAGCAGACAGACTGTGTGACTGTGTGATGTTGAGACGAGCTGCTTGTTGAGCCTATTGCACATCAGCCAGCGGTCCTCATGTACTGTACGCCCATTGGCCCAGGAACCCTCGAATGATCGGCTCGGAATTTGTACTGAATGAGTGGGTGAATGAGTCCGTGAACATATTAGACAAGACAAGAGGATGAATTCAGGGATGTGTACTATTTGAAATGTGTCTGAACGGAACGGGAGCGGACAAAGTGAGCCGGTGTGTTGGTGTGACTGGAGCCCGGGGAGAGTAGCCCAAAATCTGGAGACTGTAAGTGTGAAATATTCCTCATCTTCATGCAGCGGGCCTATACAGCCTGCTGCCGCCCGCTGTCTGCCATTAGTGTCACACTAATCAAAACACAGGCGATAAACGGTAATCGATACCACTGTTTGTGGTTTAGTGGGTCTGTTTTGTGTCCTGTTTTTACACATTAACCGCTCATTATGATGAACTGCGACTACACGCGCTGCTGTGGAAACGAATAGACGCGCATAAACGCGCTTACAGGCTAAATATAGATTATTTGCAGTATTTCATTATTTGTGAGGGTGTGCACTTGAGCATGTATTATATTGAAGTTTAATGTCGATACAGACATGATACATGTTTGTGAAAATCCGCCCTGCTTCAGCAGCAGCCTCCTGTGTTGTCGGATTTCATCATGAATTATTAGTGAAGATGTTGCTCTGCTCTTTGTCTGACTTAACTTGTGTTTCAATCAGCTGGTTGGTTAAAGTGAAGAGAGCAACAGGTTAAAACCCCTCTTCCTCTCAATGCTGCTCCCTCTGTACAATCTGTGACTATGCACGCTGTTAAACACACCTCTTTCTTTTTCACATCCAGGTGTCAAAGTTTGTGGCTGACTGGCCCTTCAGTGTGCAGGTGGACCCAGGCCAGAGGCAGCACTAGTGAGGATGGGAGGTGGAGGCCAGCTGACGGAGCCGGGAGAGCCGGTCAGCGGGCGAGCCGCTGGTGGTGTCTACACCTGGGAGGAGGTGCAGAGCCACTGCAACAGGAGTGACCAGTGGCTGGTGATCGATCGAAAGGTTTACAACATCACACAGTGGGCCAAGAGGCACCCGGGAGGGATCCGGGTCATCAGTCACTATGCTGGAGAGGACGCCACGGTAATATGCTCCTGAGAATTTCAGCTTTTGTTGTTGTGGTGTTCATCATGTCAGTGGTGGAAGTACATTTACGCAAGTACTGTACTCCATTAAACCAGTGGTTTCCAGCCGGTTTGGCTTGTGACTCATCATAAACTGCAGTGTTTAGTTGGGGCTCCTTGTCACATTTCAGATGTCTGAGTTGTTAGCAGTTCATTTTCCACCTAGACTTCTCAAATGGTTTCATTTACAGTTTTTTGCATTTGCCAAGACACAAAAACTGGCACTTGTGGCACAATTATTGAAACCAACAACTAATGTAGCCTATCTTTTGACCGTGAGCACGTTGTGTGCATTATGCACTAAGTCTTAAATTCTAAAACACACTTTTTTGCAAATAACTACACGGTTATCTATCTATCTGGCGTGGAGAGGAAGTTGTGTTGCTCTCACTCTATCGATCTGGTGTGGAGAGGAGGTCGTGCTGCTCTGGCTCTATCTATCTGGCGTGGAGAGGAGGTTGTGTTGCTCTGGCTCTATCTGTTTGGTGTGGAGAGGAGGTCGTGTTGCTCTGGCACTACCTGTTTGGCGTTGAGAAGAGGTCGTGTTGCTCTGGCTCTATCTGTTTGGTGTGGAGAGGAGGTCGTGTTGCTCTGGCTCTACCTGTTTGGCGTTGAGAGGAGGTCGTGTTGCTCTGGCTCTATCTGTTTGGTGTGGAGAGGAGGTTGTGTTGCTCTGGCTCTACCTGTTTGGTGTGGAGAGGAGGTCGTGTTGCTCTGGTTCTACCTGTTTGGCGTTGACAGGAGGTCGTGTTGCTCTGGCTCTATCTGTTTGCCGTTGAGAGGAGGTCGTGTTGCTCTGGCTCTATCTGTTTGGCGTGGAGAGGAGGTCATGTTGCTCTGGATCTACCTGTTTGGTGTGGAGAGGAGGTCGTGTTGCTTTGGCTCTACCTGTTTGGCGTTGAGAGGAGGTCGTGTTACTCTGGCTCTATCTGTTTGGCGTTGAGTGGAGGTCGTGTTGCTCTGGCTCTATCTGTTTGGCGACGCCGGGAAGCTGCTTGATATCCTGCTGGATCCACCTTCTCACATATGTTCGCATTATATGTATTATTTTTTGTCATGTGGATTGTCTATGTTGTATTTTCATTATATTGTTACTCTGTACACACGACATCTATTGCACGTCTGTCCATCCTGGAAGGGGGATCCCTCCTCTGTTGTTCTTCCTAAGGTTTCTTCCATTTTTTCTTTTTTCCCTGTTAAAAGGTTTTTTTGGGGGAGTTTTTCCTTATCCAATGAGAGGGTCGCACTGTAAAGGGCAGAGGGTGTCGTATCCTGTACAGATTGTAAAGCCCCCTGAGGCAAATTTATGATTTGTGATTTTGGGCTATACAAATATAATTGACTTGACTTGACTGCATGATTAGATGCATCATTCAAAAGCATGTGTGTGTTGTTTGTCATTGAAACACCACACTCAATTATCAATCACCTGAAGGGGGCCTGACCCCTAGGTTGGGAACCACTGCTAATAAAGTAGTTAAAACTATCTCCACCACGACCAGCTACAACAGTAAAATGCTGCTTACACATTGATGCATCATTATTAACAATCTAAACAAATCATATATAATAATATATCATATTTATGCAGAACCAGTACTTGTACTTTTGATACTTAAGTACATTTTGCTGATAATACTTTTGTACTTTCACTTAATAAATTGTCTGAGCGCTTCTTCCACCACTGATAAATGTACACGACTTTTTTATTTATTTAATGCGTCACTGACAATTTTTCTCATGTCTGTTTTCCAGGAGGCATTCACTGCTTTTCATCCCGATTTAAAGTTTGTGCAAAAGTTCCTGAAGCCGCTGCTGATCGGAGAGCTGGCAGCGACAGAACCAAGCCAGGACCGAAACAAAAACGTGAGATCCGTCTCAGATTCTTCAAATAAAAATAGACACCTCATTATTCATGTGTATATTAGCAAATCTTCTTCTCTGCTCTCAGGCGACACTCATACAGGATTTCCACACTTTACGTGCGAAGGTGGAGAGCGAGGGTCTGTTTCAAGCTCGGCCTTTGTTCTTCTGCCTCCATCTGGGTCACATCCTGCTGCTTGAGGCCCTCGCCTGGCTCATCATCTGGGTCTGGGGAACGAGCTGGACTCTGACGCTTCTTTGCTCCGTCATGCTGGCAACCGCTCAGGTGACTCGAACATCATCATCTCTCATATTGTTGTTGTTGACGAACTACAGACCTTTTCAAACTTGACAACATAAACAATATAAATGGGCCCCTTTGTATTTCCTGTTGCAGTGTTTGTTAATGCAGCAGCTGAGAGGAAGTAAACTTGGACCAAAGCTGTTGTTGCCCTGGCAACAGAATGGTAATGAAAAGGTCTATAAGTCGATGCTCGTTTCTCTTCTTCTTCTGTAGTTGCAGGCTGGATGGCTACAGCACGACTTCGGCCACCTGTCTGTCTTCAAGAAGTCCAGCTGGAATCACGTTTTGCACAAGTTCGCCATCGGCCATTTGAAGGTAATTGTTGTTCTCAACCGTATAATAATATTCTGAAGATTTTACACAGATAATATTAAAAGACTGTTTTCTCAGGGAGCATCTGCCAACTGGTGGAATCACCGGCATTACCAGCATCACGCCAAACCCAACATCTTCAGTAAGGACCCTGATGTCAACATGCTGCACGTCTTCGTAGTTGGAGCCACTCAACCAGTGGAGGCGAGTAACTGATATGTCTGATTTCTTAAAGGTACAGTGTGTAGGATTTGGTAGCATCTAGTGGTGTGGTTGCAGATTGCAACCAACGGAGTACCCCTCCGCTCACTCCTCCCTTTCCAAGACTGCGCTAATGTGACCCACCAAAACCATAATGCCATTCGCCTCGCTCAGAGGTCATCATTACCATAATAATACTACTTTAGGAGCAACGGAAGTCAGACGGCGGCTGGCGGTACCACGGATTTACACTCTACGGCTCACGTTACAGAACGTTGGAGAACTATGGTGGCCTTCAGGTAATGTAAAAAGATGAAAGGCTCTCTCTAGAGCCAGTGTTTGGTTTGTCCGTTCTGGGCTACTGTAGAAACATGGCGGAGCAAGATGGCGGACTCCGTGAAGAGGACCCGCTCCCTATGTAGATATGAAGGACTCATTCTAAGCTAACGAAAACACAACGATTCTTAGTTTCATGTTATTAAACACTAATGAAAACATAGTTATGAATATTATATTCCATTTATGCTAATATATTCACCAAAATGCTACACACTGTTCCTTTAAAACAGCCCTTATTAAACATCTCGTAATTAATCTTTCACCAGCTGCTCATTCTAACTGTGTTCCTCTCTGTTACAGTACGGCATAAAAAAGATCAAATACATGCCCTATCACCACCAACACCAGTACTTCTTTCTTGGTATGTTTCTTGGAGTCATTTAAAAAGAGTGAAACTATGAAAACTTCACAGGAATAATTGTTGACTTTTTTTCTCTTTTAGTTGGACCGCCGCTTCTCATTCCAGTTTACTTCCACATTCAGATAATACGCACCATGATCTCCCGCCACGATTGGGTGGTAAGATGCTGTCTTCTGTACTGTGCAGATTATATATGTAGATTTTACTGTTTGATATCAGGTCAGGTTACATGTAGGCTTAGTAAAGATAAGAGATGAGTTTCAGGGAGTCATGAATCTTGATAACGATCATATTAACCTTCCTTTCTCGTGAAGGATCTGGCCTGGTCTCTGTCTTACTACCTTCGCTACCTGTGCTGCTCTATACCCATGTATGGCCTGTTTGGCTCAGTGGTGCTCATCAGCTTTGTCAGGTAACCACCACAACGCTAACACACACATACCATAATGGTTTACTGCCATCAAACCACACGCACACACAACTCCTGTTTGAAACACGTGCTCTGCATGCAGCACCGAACAATATAAAACACAATGATTCACATTTATTGTCACTGAAACTTACAGTAAAGAGCTGAATAAAACAAGTTATGCTGGAGGAGGATAAACACCCGTTAATCTGGCAACCCAAAAACTGTTCTTTTAAATGTTTTATTACTGATCTATAAATCATTAATCATAATAATTACTTACTTACTAACTAAAATAAAACCCATTAGTTTCAATTTACAAACGCTTTATAAAGAATTAGAAAGTGACACCACGTTTTCCTACACCACCTTGATCATACGGTGTGACACATTATTCAGTCACTGGGATTGTGTTGTTATGAATGACAGGTTTGTGGAGAGTCACTGGTTTGTGTGGGTGACTCAGATGAATCATCTGCCGATGAACATCGACCACGAGAGGCACCAGGACTGGCTGTCCATGCAGGTACCTGGTTTATTATCAAACAGTCAGCTGTATACAGGTGCTGCTGATGTATTTACTCACCTTCTGTCTCGTCCTCAACTTTAGCTACAAGCCACCTGTAATATCAAGCAGTCCCCCTTCAACGACTGGTTCAGCGGACACCTCAACTTTCAAATCGAACACCAGTAAGTCAATGGTTGAGTCTAAGGAGAACATGTGTTCACCAGTTCAAAAGCTCCGGAAATGAAATTATAAATAATAATTCTATAGGTACAAAAAACATTAAAGGTCCATCAGACATCTCTGAAAGCTCCTGCAGCATACAGTCATCATCATCATGAAGTGTTATGTAGTCAAGCTATTTTAAATTCCTCTGGAGATCCCAAAGTTTTCAAAGATATGACCGTCTACATTTTGGAGAAATGTGTATAAAATGATTTGAATATTTTACTCAGCATAAACATCATACAGCTATAGCTTAGCTTCATTGAAGAGCTGATGTAAAATATACTGAATATGAGAGATTTCAACAAGCTTGGTTTAAAATCTTAAGTATTTCTCATTGCATTAGAAATGTATGCATGACAAAGTGTGGGACAATCAAAATGTTAGTAATTATTTATTAAGAGTCTAAAACTCAAAAACTTGTCAATCTAATCTGCTTCATCAGGACAAACACAGAAAATGAAAAATGTGAAAAAGATCAAACTTTGGCAGAAAATGGTGTGTTCATGTCATACAGCATCACTCATAGTAAGAAGCTGTTAAAAATTTAAATTGGTTTTCAGATCATTTAAAGGAAAAACAAAATGGGGTTTCATTTCTGGACCTCGAGTGCATTTGATAACTACAAAACACAACATGATCTTTTTAAATACATTTAATCAACATCTCATGCTCGTGGAACTGAGAAAGGATGAAACTGTTCTGTAATTTGTAAAAAAAAAAAATATATAAACATTAGGACTGCAGTGATTTCTATTTCCTGTGAATTTCCTGTTAATGAGAGTTAATGACTGAATTGTCATTTCTGGGTGAACTATAGCGTTAATGTCCATGTAGCAGTATATTGGTTTGGTTTGCACTTGTAAAAAATATTTTGAAGTTCACATTTGCTGTATTTTTTATTTCTTTGTAATACAGAAGAGTAACGAGCACAAATATTTTTGGCACGTGCTTTCCTCAGTGTGCAGTACCAATTACAAAAGAATAAATAGTAAATGTCAACTTCAAACGGCTTCTTTTCACTGCGAATATGAACTGGTTGAACAGTATTTCTTTTCTTTACTTTAATTAAAACGCATTTGTTGAGACATGTTTTATGCTTTCTGTTCCTTTTGTCTCTGCAGTTTGTTTCCCACGATGCCGCGCCACAACTACCACCTTGTGGCGCCGCAGGTCCGTGCACTGTGTGAGAAACACGGGATTCCCTACCAGGTGAAAACAATGTGGCAAGGCCTCGCTGACGTTTTCAGGTAAGTCCAGTAATGACAGTAGCATATCATCTACTGGCAGGATGAGACACGTTGTAATAAAAAAACAGTAACACAGTTTTCAGTCTGACAAAACAAAGGTATGAACTTAAAGAGCAAGTTCTCGTTTTCTTCTTCAGGTCACTGAAACACTCAGGCGACCTCTGGCTCGACGCGTATCTCCATAAATGACAACTTTTACTCTCTACACTAGAAGGAGTGATGTTTTCCTCCTCTTCTGCATCATACATTGATTGTATCTCTTTGGTTTTATAATCCAGTTGATGGTGTGGGAATGATCTTTTCTTAGTGTCCGTGTTATAGTTTTTTTCAGATTTTTAGTGCTCACAGGATTTCTCTGAATTGCCTTACAGTGAACAGCAGTAGTACGGTGTTATAGATACAATTGTGAAAACTGATTGTGGTATTTAAAGTGATGTTTTTTCATTATCTATCATGTACAGTTTGAACAATAATTGAGGATTAGTTAAAGTTACTGTACTTAATTTAACTTCCTTCTTTACTTGCAAATCTTTGTTCTGATCTTACAGTATCAAATAAA
The DNA here is from genome assembly GCA_916701645.2 of Sebastolobus alascanus. Classification (NCBI taxonomy): domain Eukaryota; kingdom Metazoa; phylum Chordata; class Actinopteri; order Perciformes; family Sebastidae; genus Sebastolobus; species Sebastolobus alascanus. Next base: position 736,471 of record CAKAOJ020000022.1, read on the forward strand.
GGAACTGTATTGACTGTTTCTCCACCTTTTATTAATACAGATGAAAAACACAAGCATTATGGACAAAAAACATGTGATATCAAATATTTGCCAAGTTTATTTTTTGATTATATTCTTTTTAAACAGTGCGTCCGATAATATTTACAACCCCCTTGAATGTTTTGCCTAAATCGTCATTTAATTATTCATATCACAACATATTCTCTCATATATTCCTTATTATTCCTGTGTGTCTGCAAAATATCATGCTGCATAAAAACACATTAATGACAGCATCTCACTGTTATTGACAATAACTGCATGCAGGATTATTGACAGTTTCTCTTGCCAGAACATCATTATTTATATTAATACCTACTGCTGATCTGCAGTTACCAAGCAGGATGAGACTACATAGAGCGTGTTTTATTATTTATTATACCTGTAAACAGTAATATGAAAATAATTGGCTATATATCAGAACATGTGTCAAACATTCTGGCACAGATTTAGATATGCGATAGCTAAGATATTGAAGTCATTCAGTAAACAGCTGCAATATCGACAAAGAGCACAAACGTTGACCGCACTGCTCGTACAAATATGTGCTGTACGTTACATGCATGTTGTGCTTACACATGCTCCCACACACACACACACACACACACACTCAAAACTGTACATGGATTCATACGACAACAAAATTTAATGAGACAATGGAAACAAAAGCAACATAATTAGATAAGAAAACACTGGAGTACATACACATTGGGTGATACAAAATAAATATACAATTAAAATGTATACAACATGTAGAGTGATTGAAGAAGCTGCAGCAGTCGGAGAGTGAGAGCGTCTGGATGGTTCAGTCTTTGCTGCCAGAGTCGATCCTCTCCTGCCGCCGCTTCATTATCTCCTGCAGCTCTGAGTCTCCGCTGGTCTTCTGTGGAGGAGGAAACTCATTTTAACTTTTAAAATGTTTCTTTTCTCTTTAAACTAACTGTTCAATAATTCCCCTATTACAGAGACAGACAAAGGATTTAAGAGCAACAGAGGACACAAGCTCTTAAATCCCACAATAAATGCACTGTTTAGCCATACATTTGCAATGGCAACAGACTTTTCTTTTCTAAGTCTTTATCAGAGCATGTTAAATCACACAGTAAATGATCCTGTCAGCTGTCAAAAGAACATCATACTGCATAATTAACACAAATGTACTCCAAAAACTGTTTATGTTTTGCATTAATACTATAATCAGCTCATAAATAAATAAATGAACAAGTCTCTACATGGATAATGTGGATGGAAAGGTGACGAGAAAACCAGGAAGTAGAGAACGAATGAGGACCATCATACGGAGCCTTCAGTTTAATTAAATCGTTCCCACATTTTGATTTATTTGTGCCGCAAGATACAAATTTGTGCGCACAAGTTATACTTTATGGCCTAAATTTAATTGTTCCCATGTTTTGATAATTAAATAAATAATTTGGGCAGTGCACAAGACCAAGTCATTCACTCCAGCCGCCACCCGCTGAAGGCACGTGTCCTGGATAGAAACTCTTTAATGAAGCTTTACTGTAGCTTGAGTATGAGTTATCAAGATATGTCGTTGCTTTGCAAGAGATTATTGTTAGTAAAAGGAAATTAAGGAGATTCATCTATTGTATATTATAATTTGGCACTTTGGTGTAATTGCGTTTTCTGTATTTATTTGTTCTGCATAACTTCTTTTGATTATGTTATTATCAATGTGGGGAGTTGTCTAATAATCCTGCCTAGTTGGAGTTCAAGTTTAATGTCATATACATTAAAACTACAGTTGTACATTCAAATGCAATGAAATGCATCTGCTCTGGTTCTCTCATCCCTTAAAACTATATATAATAAGAATAAATAAGAGACAACAACAATAAGAAGAAAATTCTACAATAATTAATGAATCACTGCGTTATTTAAAGTGCTTGTTGTTCAGTAGTCTAACTGCCAGCTTTTATATGAGTGTATTGACTTGTCTTAACATGCCCAGATAAAGACTGCAAGCTGAGACCGGTGAGTATTATTCATATCTATTAAAGACTATTTACATGTTTGGCAAACATGTTGAACAGGTGTTCATTTGTGGGTTTTTAAATAGCTTTTTGGTCTAACCGTGTATGAAACAGCTTTGTCGTAACAGGTGTGTGAGCAGTTTGAGTGTGTGACTGACCTCCAGCTGTCCTTTCTGCACGGTGACCTGACAATAGACACGACCGCCTTCCTCTCCGCACACCGCCTTCAGCTCTTCTTTGTTGAGGGAAAACAACTGAGCTCCAGTCAGGATCCCCAAACATTCAACAGTCCTGCACACAGTCAATTCATTTACTTATTAGTATATATACATTTACTGTATTTCTTAATTTGTACATAGTTCCCAGACAGTCGTGAGTACACTGATGTTGCTAAAACACAGTGGATCCAAAAACACAGTCTTTGTGGCACTTTAACATGTAATAGCAGGAAAAGCCCTGGTATTGTGCATGCTGGCATTATTGAAACGGAGCCACCATTAATGTTATTAATTACACCTGTTCTTCCCAATTCATCCTGAGGGTGGATACTGTATACCATTGTGCTTTACGTTTTATTACTGGCTGTGGAAATCTCGTATACCACTGTACCCTATATGCGGCTGCTAAATGGCCATCTCTGTATGTCCGCAGACTTTCACATTGGTTGGCTCTTACATATAAATCGCTCCTTGGACTGGTTCCTTCGTATCTGTGTACATACATGTACACAAACCAAAATCAATATGGCCTGCGCTCTCACAATGTTCTACAGATGTTGGTCCCAAAGGTTATAACGTAGCTAGGCAAAAAAGCTTTTAAATACGCTGCACCTTCAACCTGGAATAAGTACAGAAGGACCTGAAATTGTCAGAGCTGATTATTACGGGGGAATTTAAGTCCATTCTAAGGATCAAGAAAGTGGCACTCTAGGTCGATGTGATTGCTCTGGAATTTCTCACTGAATCGCTTTGAGATTGACCTGTTTGTGCATTATAGCTGTTTTTTTGTTGCATAGAAACTGGATGTCATGCTCGTTCACTTGTGGTGTGTGACGGTTGTATTTGTCTGCTTGTATTGTTTGTTTTTATTGTTGTAACAATGTCTGTGCTGCCCTCTTGGCCAGGTCACTCTTGGAAAAGAGATTTTAATCTCAATGACTTTTTTACCTGGTTAAATAAAGGATATATATATATATATATATATATATATATATATATGAATGTCAAATTTCATGGCAATCCATCCAATATTTGTTTTGGTATTTCAGTCAAAATCACAAATGTCAACCTCGTGGTGGCTGTAGATGAAAAGTCAGGGCATCATCAAAGTCAGTAAGACTCATCTTCTATTCTAGAAACCATGAATTTCTGTAAAAATACTAAAGTACTACAAATCTATTACTGACAGTACGTTAATGGCAGGGATGGAAGTAACAAATGATGTTAACTCTCCTCACTGTAACAGTCTTTTTTGTGTACTTTTTTGAGTATTTTAAAAATTTTAATTTTTTTTTTAAGTAAGTAGGCCTACTACTTAGAGTAAAAACAAAAGTCACATGAAAAGTCCTGATAAACTGTGTGAGAAAGGAACAGAAGAAAGGAGATAAATAACTCATCAGCTGCAGGTGTGTCTGCGGCCTCAGGAGGGCGCCAGCTCCACGTGCACAGAGGTGACGCTCCGGAAATGACACGTATAAATGTTTGCATTCACGGACGGATAATTAGCAATTGTGGTGATAATTAGCATTATTGTACCTCGGCATATTAGAGGAGAGCAGTGGGACCAGAGAGGCCGAGTAGACTTGTTATACTGGGACAGAGACGCCGGGTGGACTGCTTGTATCGTGCTTTGAGAACGAACGAGTGGACGAGTTGAAGCAGGAGCAGATTGTGGAGGACTTAGCGGAGCTCAAGAAGACTCGCAGGGTGCCGTTCAGTCAGGTGAGTACAACAACAAAATGCTGAACTCCGCAGAAGAGTACGTCAACAACCACTTCGTTGTGGCAACGACGTTGCCTAGCAACGAAGTTGCGTGTACGCGCTACGTGGTGTGTAAAAACCGTGCAGCCTCTCCTATGCTGTAATGTACGACGGAGTATTAGGAATTGAGGAAGAAGAAAAAATCTGAGATTTTGAGAATAAAGTCATAATATTATGAGAATAAAGTCGTGTTTCAGAGCAAAAAAGTCGTAATATTATGAGAGTAAAGTCATAAGTTTAAGAGAGAAAAAGTCGTAATATTATGAGAATAAAGTCATAAGTTTAAGAGAGAAAAAGTCGTAATTATGAGAATAAAGTCATAGGTTTCAGAGAAAAAAGTCGTAATATTATGAGCATAAAGTCATAAATTTCAGAGAAAAAAGTTGTAGTATGAGAATAAAGTCATAAGTTTAGAAGAAAAAGTCGCAATATTATGAGAATAAAGTCATAAGTTTACAAGAAAAAAGTTGTAGTATTATGAGAATAAAGTCGTAGTATGAGAATAAAGTCATAATATTTGAAAGTAGTAATTTTTTTTATTTTAGAGGGGAAATAGAGCAGCGTGCCACCTGTGTGAAAATGAGGAACGTGGAGCATCTTGTGAAGTTATACTTTAGTATAGGTTTCACAAATAACAAAATACTTAATCTTTTGGCACATCAGCACCACATTATCATAAATATCAGGACCTTGAAAAGATTGTGCAAGAAACGAGAAGAACAAGGAATTACTTTTAACTCTTAAAGTTGTGGCCCTAATACTCGTCGTAGAAAGTGTGTGGCTGTAGCTGATTATATTGTTTATGTTCACGTTGTCTGCTTTGGTGATGTTTTATAGACTTTTTCAAACTTGACAACATACACATTATAAATGCCCACCCCCCCCCCCCCCTTGTATTTCCTGTTGCAATGTTTGTTAATGCAGTAGCTGACAGGAAGTAATCTTGGACCAAAGCCATTGCCCTAGCAACAGAATGGCAGTGAAAAGGTCTGTTCTCATACTTACCAACCTTGAAACCTTAAAAATAGGGTGGATTTCTAAATCAAAGTGGGGGGTCTGGGGGTCTATAGTGCCAGAAACAGGTTGAGATAACAAAAAGGGAAAAAAGGAGTGAAAATCAGGAGAAAAACGGGAGAAGTGTGACCGCGGGAGGAAACCGGGAGAGGGCAAGGAAAAACGTGAGTCTCCCGGGAGGCTACACTAAGGCTACACTGAGGAAGGCAGTTGTATATTTATAATTGATAATCAGTTGTATGCACAGACTGCAGAGTGCCCGTCTGTTGGTTTGGACAATTGAATTTAACAGCAGTATCATATATCATCACCTCCACCCCCTTTTTAAAATAATTTAACGCAGTAACATTTACTCAGAGTACTATTTTAACTGACCTACTTTTTGGGTTTTAAAATTTTACTTTTTGAGGACCTTTTTACACAAGTACTTTCACTTGAGTAAAATTTCTTTAAAGTAACAGTACTTTTACTTGAGTACAATATTGTAGTACTCTTTCCAGGGCTGGTTGATGGTGAAGAAATACAATGCCGCTTTTAATACTTCCTGATATTCCAGTTAGAACTTGAAGGTATTTTGATTCGCTGGATTGATGAGCGTCGTGGGTGACTTACGGTTTGGAGAAACCTTTTGCGATGAGCCATTCGGTCACCTGCTCTGCGTTTGAGTCAAAGTTGAGCGGTACTTGGCTGACGGCTGATCGCTCCACACGGAACTTCCTGGCGGGCGGCTGGCTCTTGTTAGCAGTGATCATCATCAATAACTCATTGTTGACCTCATCCATCACTGCAGCACAGAAACGGGACGGCAGCAGACTTGAGAAACTATTACATATCTGTAATTCCTAGTTTACTTTTTTTTTGTGTTCACTCACTTTTGTCTTTGGGTCCTCCCTTGTTGAAGCTGTCTCCATGGCTCAGAGAACCAGGAGGTGACGTCCTGTAGCCCGGCTGCACAGACACAGACCAAAACACAAACACAGTTCATCAGAAAGCAGCCATTATCCCCAAAACAGGTTTGTCTTTCATCTCACCGGTGGTTGATGCATTTTTGCCCGGGAGCCAAAACAGAAAATATGTGTGAACATATTTGACGCCAGGTACAGTAGCTGCAAGCAGTATCTGCTGCAGGGCGTTGGTGAACTTGCATGCAGCGTGAATGCGAGCAGTGGAATGTAGGCTTTTGGTGAGAGTGGGAACGTATCGCTGCACCATGTGTAGGGTCACAACAACAAGTGCTGAGAGTTTGTACACAACGCTGCACTGATCTAGGACCAGTGTTCAGATGATACGACTGCAAACGCTCCTTTTACATCATCCGTGATGTTCAATGAATTACCTTGTGATAAACTTTGTATATTGATAATGATAATTTGTACATACTACACATTGTTTGTTATATATCCAGGCTTTTTATTAATCTGATTACTTATTTATCTCTGTAAAGTTTCTTTATCTCTTTGTGTCCTAATCATCTTTTGTACTTTTATCCCAGATGCAACAATTCCCAGCAGCAAAACAAATTTATCAACAAGCAGTGATAAAGAAACCTTGACCCATCTCATGCCGTTATACTTTAATTAGTGATAACCATGACCCAGAAATGATTGTGTAACGTCATGACAACATGCCTGAGGTTGTGCTGCTGAGATAAGATCATGAAAGTAAAGGAGAGTGAAACGACACATATATACCAGGCACAAAAAGCTGGAAAAAGTCTATTCAAAGCACAACATGTCCTGTGGCTGCATTGCATTCTGGTCTACTGAGTTTACTTAAGCAGACAAACTGGTATCTTAATAATGGAGCAAAACTTAGAGTCTAAAATGTTTTCTGTGCATTCGCTGGAAACATTGCCTGTGGGAATGATAAAGATAAATGCTAAAGTGCAGAGCTATTAGGCCGATTTTGGCCGATTCAGCATGTTGGTGAGAAAAATCGCTCTGATTGGCTGTTCAGCTTAAACGAATCAGTGCACGAGAGAGAGGAAAGCGAGCCAACAAGTAAAGTCAAGATGGAACACACAGAAGGCTCTTCTCATTTTTCATCATCATCTCATCTGATCATCCCAATTTTCACAACGACATGTCCGTCTGGAATGAAACTAAGTGGTGAGTGAGAGTGGTGTGAAAATGGTCGGCAAACGCCGCTTTGTTTCATGTACGTATCATAACATTGGCTTGTAAATCCGCCGTCGTCGGTCTTCAGGTTTCCCTTTTTGAATGATGAATACACACTACCGCTACCTGTCGGTATGGAGAGTTATTTCCTCTCACGCAGGTGCAGGATGTACAAGCTAACTGGCCGTTGGCTGTTGTCTTTGCGGTGTGTTCGAGTGCAACTTTTTGGCCCATCACCACTAGCTCTCTGATGTCAGTTTGGTGTGTCTGGGCCTTTAACATACATACACTGTTTATGGTTGTTCATCGAAGAATATAATGTTAGTGTACAGCAGGTCACCTGGTTATAGACAGCTTCTGGCTCCTCGATCTTCACCACGTCCAGGATGTTAAACGGGACGTAGCCGGCCTGACCGCTGCGATTCCGTAGTTTCCACCACTGTTTGTCGTCCTCTATCACCTGTAAGACACATTTCACATCGAAAACTGTAATTAAACTCAAGTCTCGCAGCTGAAATTGTTTCAGTGCTGGAAGTGACCTTTCGTGGTTTAGCACTGGGCATTAGTTCATTTTTACAATATGTTTGCAGCAGACACAATCACATTCAGCAAAGTTGAAATGTTTAACTTCACAGAAGATCAATTTATGTTTCTAGAAGGCGGTCGAGGGGTTTGAATCCTCCCTGCCAGATGCTACAATGTACATCTGCATTTGATTTAAATTAATTATGATGATAATAAGACGTCTTTACCTCGAGGATCTCATCCTGCAGCACTGACAGCTCGTTGGCATTTCGTGCTACAAAGTGGTAGCGAATTTTGGCATATTTGCGCGTCTGCATCCCATTGTAAGACCTGTTAGGACACATGGTATCCTCTCAGCACAGTTTGACATGTTTTTGACATGTGTGAAAGAGACAACGAAGTGTGTGAAGGGCTTCAATGCTTACCCATTTGACGAGCTTGAGGAATGAGTTCCATAATACTGAAAAAGCAGACAGATTGTTACACGACCTGTAATGGTCGGTGCATTCACAGACATAGTCTAACAAACAAAACCCTTACGTCCTCAGATGAATGTCTTCTGTAATCGGGGCTGGTGGGAGACCCCAGAGGCCCCATGGGTCCCTCTGTTTCCCATGGGGCCGTCCTGAAGAGCTCCGCCGGCGGCTCCCAGCCGTTACGAAACTTTGGGTGATAAGGAGGAGCGCACTGATCCCTGGGCCACTCCGCTCTGCAGGAGGAGGGACAGGAAGGTCAAAAGCTATAGAGCCAGCCGTAATAATGCACCCATGTCTAAGTGTCCTCGGACAAGTTACTGAACCCCCGATGTTCAGGCCAACACCTTGCACGGTAGCTCACTGCTGTCAGCGTGTGACTGGCATTCTGTAAAGCACTTTGGATAAAAGTGGTATATAAATGCATCCATTTATGTACCTGGGTTTGGTCCATCCATCCCCCAGCAGCTCAAAGATAGTCATCTCTTTGGGAGTGAGGTGTCCCCGCAGGAAGTCGACCGTGTCTTTGGAAAGGTGAGGAGAGATTACTGAACGCACCAGTTCAGGACTCCCACAGCTCTGCAGCACCTGTGGAAGCATTCAGATGTTTACGGATCGACTACACGCGACGAGTGCTTTTTAACATTGCGTATGTGTATCATGACAATATGCCTAAAGTCTCAATGTATCGGTGTTAATATTGTCTAAACAAAGCAGCCGCTCAATAACTTTAAACACTGTTTAAAATTAGCACGTTTCTTAATTTCTTAATTTGAATCCGGAAATGATTAATGACGTGATTACAGAACAAGTAAACCAGACTAAAGATCTAACGACCAGTCTCGATTAATCAATTAGTTGTTTGGTCTATAAAAAATCAGAAAATGGTGAAAAGTGTTGATCAGTGTTTTCCAAAGCCCACGATGACGTCCTCAAATGTCTTGTTTTGTCCACAACTCAAAGATATTCACTTTACTGTCATAGAGGAGTAAAGAAACCAGAAAATATTCACATTTAAGTAGCTTGAATCAGAGGATTTTGACTTTTTTTTCCCTTAAAAAAAATACTCATAATCAAAATAGTTGGCGATTAATAGTTGTAGCTCTAGGCCAATCCTCAAATAATAATAAATAATATTGATATCCAGCCCTAGTGTTCACTCGAGAAATTAAACTAAACAATATATTTTTGCTGTTTAATCTAAAGATGCTGTATTGTTTTCAGAAGGCATGAAAGTAATAAATAAACAGCAATAAACAACAGAAGCATCCTGGATAAATTATTGACTGTTGAATGCATCACAAATCTCTGCATCTTGTTTACATTGTAAAACAATTTAAAACCGACAACACGTATCTAAAGCCGCTGCATGTTGAGACTGATTGCTGAGGACAGCTAGAGACCGTGGGGCCTCACTTTGAATATTACTGCTCCGGCTTTATCTCGACGACCTTATCAAGCAAATCCAACATGTCCAGAGGTTACTGAACCATATCTATTGGCAGAGCCTAATCACAGCTCTGCGTTCCTATCCAGCAGTATCGAAGGTGTGGCCCAACACCGTGGCTTGGGAAACCAGCGTTATGTAAGTGTGGCTGCATCTGAGTCAGAGCTGACAGCCACGTCGCTCCAGTCTGGTGAGAGTTTAGCAGAGCGGCAGTGGGTGTGGTGCCAGAAATAAAATAAAAAAAACAATACGAGGAATGTCTGATGGCGATAATGCAAACGCTAAACTGCTTTGATTCTGTGCGTTTTAAAAAAGCTCAGAGTATTTTTGTCAGATAGGCCTGTGGGCTCAGTCAGCTTTTAGGGAATCCAATGACATGGAGAACTTATTTAGAGTAGATTCATAAAAATCATCATCTGTTTGGAATGATGGCACCAGACACACTCTGAACAGATTTATAGCTCTTACCAGCTCCAGAGGGCCGAAGAGGAAATGAACCAGCTCAGACGCACTTGGATTCTGTATGTGTTTCTTCAGTTTGGCCTGCAGGGGGCGTCATGATAGAAACACACAGTGAGAAGGTGATGAGGAGAGCACAACTGATGATGAACGAGGAGAGGTTAGGAGCTGTGATATCTCACCAAGAGGTTGAGGGCCAGCTTCAGTTTCTGCAGGCTATCAATGAACTCTGCTTCAGTGGGGGGTTTGGCTCGCAGGGTCAGCATGCCCTCTACAAACAACCAGAGCAACAATGACCACACACAGACTCCAGAGTTACCAGCCCTCCATACACACTACATACTACACACAGAACACAAGGTTCACTTTCTGGCCACGGCTCAAAGAAATGTTATTTTTTTTTTTCAGTGAAATGGTTAGTTAATAAACAGCTCTGCAGATAAAAAAGTTCACCTTGACCAGAGAGTAGAAGCCCACGAAAGAATGTGCTATGTCAGGGTTTCTCAACTTGTGGCCCAAAAACTCCCAAAATTCTCACAACCCCAGAGACCAGAGTCATATACTGTGAATCTGAGTATAGTATTACTGAAATATGCACTACATACTCAATATGTGTACTATCGTTCAACATACTTTTGTGTGAATAAACAGTAGAATGTATGTTTTCGGACGCACTGAGCAGTAATTTACGACGTCACTTCCTGAGAGCCGCCTTGCCGGTTGGAGACGCGTAACCTTGGTAACCCGTGCCAACCTTATGAGACCAAAATAATGATTTATGAGAATCAAAGTCTGAACTAATTTAAAACATATAACGCCTAGCAAAGTGAAATCTTATACTTACACTTTAAAGGTCTTTGATTGATAACATTTTTATGTAGATGAATATTTAAAAAAAAAAATAATAATTAGGGCTGTTAATCGATTAAAATATTTAATCGCGATTAATCGCAAATTAATCACATTTTTTTATCTGTTCAAAATTAACTTTCAAGTATTTAATACTCTTATCTACATGGGAGTGGGCAAATATGCTTGCTTTATGTAAATGTATGTATATATTTATTATTGTAAATCAATTAACAACACAAAACAATGACAAATATTGTCCAGAAACCCTCACAGGTACTGCATTTAGTATAAAAAAATATGCTCAAATCATAACATGGCAAACTGAAGCCCAACAGCTGTCAGTGTTTCAGTGTGCTGACTTGACTATGACTTGCCCCAAACTGCATGTGATTATCATAAAGTGGGCATGTCTGTAAAGGGGAGACTGGTGGGTACCCATAGAACCCATTTTCATTCACATATCTTGAGGTCAGACGTCAAGGGACCCCTTTGAAAATGGCCATGCCAGTTTTTCCTCGCCAAAAACGCGTTATTATCGCATTAACTTTGACAGCCCTAAAAATAATAAACGCACAGAGCCTTTAGAAAGGTGTCGGATAAAAGTATGGCTTTTCCTGAAAAAAAATAACGTTATCACGTGATATCTCTGGGTCGTCAGTTAGTGTGAAAAAAACGGATAAATGGCTGAGATTGACGATAAGTGCCTGGCAACGACTTGTTGTGAAGTAAATGCAATGGAACGGGGAGGGAGAATGAGACATCTAGTGGCTGAATGTTATCAATGTTATCAATAGCACCTTTAATTGAAGCATTATTGATGTTACAGAGCTGTCCGTCAACGTCTGTTAAGAACGTTGTCGTCAGTACCACATTGCATTGTGGGATATTTATGCCGCCGTAGTGTCCAGTGTTTGCATGCTGTAATATTTCACTGGAAATAGTATGTAATTCACGTACTATTGGTTTCATACTAAGGTTTCAGACATACTAAAAAATCTCACATACTGTTTTAGCGTACTAAATACTATGTTAGTATGAAATTTCGGACGCAACCTTGGTATTTTCAGGGGTGTGGAATTTCCAAATTACATAAAGGTTATGATATATCAGACCAACTGATTTCATTTAAACTTATAAGATATATTTTAAAAACATAGCAATCACTACATCAGCTGTACCAACCTTTTGATCAACACGTGACCCTACATGAGATTCTGACCCCAAAGTTGAGAAACTGATTCTCTAGATAGAGAATACATCGTTTTCAGCACATCTGTCAGTGTAGTCAGGAACAACACACATGTGTGTTACTTGTTATCAAATGATGTGTGGAAAAGTAACACGTACCGTGTGTGTGTTTGCGCCTGACATCGTTTTTAGCATCACACGTATATAAAGTATGTAAAGTATGTCTCACTGCACAGGGAATGAGGTGTGTTGGAAAAAAAACACAGCAACACACTACTGCCAGTGTTGGCGGTAAAACATTACTCAGCAACATGTTACAGTAATATTATTACTTTGCACAGTTATAATTAGGGGAACCAGCTGCTATTACACTTTCAGTCCATAAATAAGGTGACACTTTTGGTTTCAATCCAAATAGTTTTGACTCATCTTATCTGAATCTCATGCCAGCCTCCATGCAAAATTGAACTGAATTTTGCTTCCTTTTGATATGCCAATATTTTGACTTTGTCGGGCAAAAACATAACAAGAACACTGTAATTCAGACAGAAGCACTGATGATAACAAATTAAAATCACCAACATGACAGAAATACACCAGATCAGCACTTCCAGGGAGTGAATAAGAAGTAATAATATTACCTGAGTAATGTCAATTGAGTAATGCGTATTGTATGACCTAACAGAACCCCAAACTGGCCACTGCTACCACACATCGCATCACTGGATGACCAACCCGGGCCACAGGACACAAAGAGACACAAACATGGCGACGTGAGCAATATGAACATATTGTCACTGCATTCGTGCCACCGCAGAAGAAGAAAGGGAGACAGACCTGCTGGTCCTTTCTTCTTATTCTTCTTACTCTTGTTGCGATGGTTGAGCTGTGAAAAGGCCTCCGCTGCCTTTTGCAGCCGCGCCACAAAGATCTCGATGTCATCCAGGGAGCAGTTGAGGATTTGCTGAGGGAGACAAATCCTGGGGTTATAAGCATGAATATTATAGCATTATGATGATGGTGAAAGTAGCTGAGTAATGTAATGACAGGTGTCAGCGTGGATAAAAAAACACTCACCACATCCTTCTCAATGCGCTGGGCCAGCTTTTCATGTGACTCTGGGTCATTTTGTCCGGAGGCTCGTGGATCTACATCCAAACACAAAAAAACCTCATTTTATTCAACTATTGAATAAAATATGAGCTTTATATGTTTCTTTTGAATGCATGTGCAGTATGTGTGTTCTCACCCTGTGTGTTCGTGGCTGCCGCACGCCCCTTCGCAGCAGGCGAGGGGCCCTTAGGGGCCGAGGGGGGGAGGATGGTTTCTCTGTGACGCTTCATTTTCTCCTGGTTCACCCTGGAGGAAGAGGAGGAGGCATCAAGACCTTCAGCACCCTAACACCAAGTTAGCTAACTACTAATTAGAGGTCAGTGCTCCCTCTATTAGGAAGAGATTAGAGATAAACTGTATAAATATATATACAGTATGTATATATATATATATATATATATATATATATATATATTTATTTATTTATTTATATATATATATATATATATATATATATATATATATATATATATATATAAATATATAAATATATAAATATATATATATATATATATATATATATATATGTGAGTGTGTGTATCAGCTGTAGGACTGTTCTCACTTCAGAGTCTGAAGCCTCATTTTCTTTCCATGCTTGTTGTCTCCAATGGCACTGTCTATATCTTCATGAACCATCTCAGCCTGAAGACGGTGAGGAGAGACACACAGAGTCAAACTTAGCATATGTTTGTACAGTTATACGGCTGACGGCAGGGTCGTGTCTAGAAGGTAACCAACGACTTGGGAAACTCTTGCGAGATGGTTAAGGTTAGGCATTGATCTCGAATAGTTAGGGGAAGGATAGATCGTCGGGCAGCGAGTCTCGAAAGAGTTTTTGTAAGTTTTTGCAGATTTCAGATCAGATTTCTCAATTTGTGGGTTACCTTCTAGACACGACCTGACGGCAGTTTTACTGACAGCCATTAAATTGCAATATTGCCATGTCAAATTGATTGCTGAAAGTTTGCACTTTAATATCTCATTGCAAACTGACAATAATATCTTCCTCATGATGGATTCTACATATTCTAAACAGGACAAAGTGATCAATTAGATATTATACATATAGGAATGCTATTGGCATGGTGAGAATTGGTTAATTTCCTCTTTCTGATATTATGTCATTTGGATTTGAAGTCTACAACCAACCACAGGCATTGGAGTTACGTATAATCCATTCATATTTTTTAAATAATTTTATCTATTATCATCTATGCCACAAAGCTTTGGCTTCTGCAAAACTGTAGCTTTTGCTGTTGTGACGACCTTCCTACAGACTTGAGAGAGGTCAGCAGTGTGAATTCTTAGTAGCAACGGTCTGCTATACATAGCAACAGTCTGCTTTAAAGAAATAACATTGACCAATCAGAATCGAGTATTCAACACAGCCGTGTAATAAGTAAGGGATAATGTACAGCGAGCCGGTCATTGTTGTGATATAAACCCTGATAGGGTCTTGCATTGTCTTGAAGGGGTTTATTTCACAACAATGACCCGATAGCGGTACATTATCCCACTTATTAAACGGCTACTAACTTAAGAAATCAATAATTTGACACAAAAATGGTCCACCAGAGTCCCCCATCAGAACTGCACCCATAGCAACGGTCTGTTACACATAGCAACGGTCTGTTATACATAGCAACAGTCTGTTATACATAGCAACAGTCTGTTATACATAACAACTGTCTGCTATAAAGAAATAACAGACCGTACAACGCCGTGATTGACCAATAAGAATCGAGTATTCAGCAAAACTGTGTAATAAATAAACTTAAGTGACTTACTGTAATGTACATATTTACATAAAGCCAAAAGGTGGTGACATTAAATACACTGTACAGTATCACAAAAACATTTTAGCTTTTCTCCCAACAATCACATCTTTAAGATTTTGAACAAGCTTTCCTATTGTTTCTTTCTTCACATTAGATTACAGAAGCATCCGAGTTTTGATAGATAAGAAACTCCACCTTCATTTATATTCTTTCAGTGAAGACAAAGGTGAACAATATGTGATAATCCAAAGGTCGTTTTATTCAGAACCTCCAACCCTGGTCATTGTTTATGAGCCAATGTTTCTTGTAAACTATTTCTTTGAACTTACTAGTAGGGAACTATAAAGAGGTATTGTCTTAAGTTATAGTATTACATACTTTCAGAGATAGATCTTCCCTTTAGAAAATATCGCTGAACATGGCTACAAAAAATGTAAAAGGATACACCCGAGCACAGAGCTACCAACAGCACTGAAATCTGACCTGGCGCTCCAACAACAGCAGCTTGGATTTACGAATGACACAAAACACAAAGCCGGCCAATCATGCACGAACAATAAAGGACGCAAACTGAGCCAAGCCTGCAGCAGTCAAACTTAGACTCACCTCCACCTCGTCACAGTGGAAGAAGTGGATGTCGGGTTGGTGCTGCTCCTTGTCCTGACACACCAGCAGCAACACAGAGGGGTAACGTGTCCGATTCAGGACCGTCTGACTCATGTGGATGGTGGGCAAAGGGAAGTTCTCCAACTCTTCCTGCAGGAACACAACAGAGGAACAATTAGAGGGGAAGAAGAGGAGGAAGAGAAAGCACAAGATACTATCTGAGAAGGCAAAGTCCTCCGTAAGATAAAACAATACTGCAAATAGTCTTCAAAAAGTGATGAGAAATGAGAAGCTGAATATCACTCTCATATCTGCACGGCAAATATGAAGCTACCACAAGCAGCCGGCTACTGTAAATGTGACATTTATTGCACGCTAACATAACGTGATGATGTGCATGATGTGTGGAGCCGTACCTGTGTGTCACAGTCCAGCAGCCTGACCGCCTTGTCGGTGACCTGCAGGAGCATCTCCTGGGTCCAGATTTTGTCTTTTGAGTCCAGAAGGACCAGTTTCTTGATGGCATCGTCCACTGTGGCGATGGACTCTGTCCTGTCCATAATGAACGTGGAGAGATGCTGAGGAGAAAACAGTCAGTTGGTAAATGAAGGATAAGAGTTTTGGCTGAGAGGGTAATTAGGGCTGTCCCGATTACCACATTTTGGGCTTCGAAGTTTTGGTGAGAAATATTCTAAGCTATTCGAAGCTTCGTGACAGTGCCGCTGCTGCACAACTGTTACACACACGCACCTCTACACACAACGAACGGCGATATCCGTCCAAGAAACTAATAATAATTAATGTTGAATATGAAGAATGAATAATGTTGTGGGATTATTCCGTATTCCATGGGCTATTTTGCGATTTTTACATTATTATTACATGCTTATATATATATAAAAACAAAGCATTCGAATACTGATTTGGAGGTCGATTACCATGGCAACGGTCAAAGCTTCGAAGCTTCAAAGCATTTGGGTCAGTCCTAAAAGTAATAGTTTAAAATCTTTGGAAATAGACTTATTCGATGTTAGATGACAAAAACGATGCGAACAGCAGCCAGTTAGCTTAGCTTGGCATAAAGACTGGAAACTCTCTGAAACAGCTAGCTTGGCTTTGTCCAAAGTTGATATAAAATCTGCATACTATCACCTCTAAAGCTCAAAAATTAACACGTTAGATCTCGTTTGTTTCAGCCGTACAAAAACGGAAAAACAACAAGTCTTCGCTAAACACAACTTGTCGTTTTTACACTTTGCTTTTTTGTAAAAAAAAAAAAAAGAAGATAAATAGTGTTAATTAGTGAGCTTTAGAGGTCGTGGTAGGTTGATTTTGTTACCTTTTGACCGAGCCAAGCCAGCTGTTTCCCTGTTTACTCTTTATGCTAAGCTAAGCTAACCAGCTGCTGCCTCCAGCTTCATATTTAGCATACAGACTCTCATCTAACTCTCAGCAAGACAGCAAATAAGGATATTTCCCAAAACTGTTTCTTAAACTGTAACTGTTAACTTTACTGTATATTTAGGCCTGTTTTCCTTCAGCTATTACATTTACAGCGTTATTTATCCGTGTGAATTACTTGTTTATCTGATATCTAAACTACAATATTACCACTTCCATGGCCCTCTCTGCGTTCAGCTGTCACCAGCGTGGCTGGTATCTGTGATTACCTGCCCATGTGTGATAATAGGGAGGCATTTAGAGAAATCATATCCGCACGGACACGGGACATAGTTCAACACTTTCCCTGACCTAAAGCAACATCTCTGACTCAGTCTTCCCAACATCAGCTCCCCACTGCTGCAATCAGAGGCCTGATTGCTTTATTATGAAAGAGACCCGTAAAGGAGATGAAATCAAGAGATTAACTAGCGTGTCAGCTTTTATCTCTGGCCAAAAGAACAATACGCCATTAGAGTAAAGGCTTTACTTTTATCATGTTCTCCCCATGAGGGTCAGGGACCTTTTTTAAGTTATAAATCTGTACTTTTGTAGACTTCAAGTATATGAGATTCTTTTCCTTTTCAAGCCTTTTTTGTATTTTGGGCAGTTTACAGTGCAATGTGAGAGGAAATGTTGATAAGAAGAGAGAGTAGAAACAAAGGTCCTCGGCTGGATTACATCTGGAGACATAATGCTTATGGGGTTTAAAACTACTAGAATACCAGAACTAGAACTAGCTTTTCCATCTTAGTTGGTCATTTTTATAAATATTTTAAGATTCGCTATCTATTCTGTTTTTTATTGAGCTCATTTTATGTTATCTCCGATGCCCAAATGTCTGGGATCACTCATAGTGAGATTTCCTATTAAAAAACTATAAAATGTTAACTTTTAACTTCACTTTAATGAGTACTAAAAGGACTTTTATCCTTAATAATAAGTAAAGTGTGTTAAAGTGCCTCTCACACTTATAATACCATTGAATCAATGTGCAGGGGTTGAGTTTCAAATCTTTTGCCAAGCTTTCTATTTTTACATATGTTTTGCTTTATTTCTAAACCTTTTTAAAATACAGGAATCAAAGTCAAAATTATAACACACAACTTAATTTTTCAGATAAACACAAACGGAGCAGATCTTACCTCAACATGATACTGCGACGTCTCATGCATGATATAATTGGAGTTGGAGTATTTTTTCCTCTGTTCTGTTGATAAGAAAACGAAGACAGAAAAAGTGAGAATCCACAAAGTCCTTTCTGTGATCTTACTGTAAATCCGACTATGTAAACAGCCGGCAGTGACACTGACCTAAACCCCACATGTTGCACGTATCAGCTGAGTGAACAGTTGAAACCAAACACTGGTGTGAGCGAGCTGAAGAGATCAGCAGAGCAATAAGGAAGTGACAAGAACACGTAATGTGTTTTACTGTAGACTTTACAGTCAACTACACTATTCAATATTCACATAAATATTGTATGTAGTAAAGTGATAGTTTTAGAAACAAGATAGTGTATTTTACAGTATATTTTACAATATAGTGCAGTAAAACCTACATTGACTTTGGTCAAACTATACTTTTCATCTTTTAACATAATTTTGTGTCCAAAAGTGTCCTGCCACCTATCTGAGAAGTTAATTATTAAATCTCATATCAAAGCGTTTGCGTGACTTGATTTCCCCCCCTCTAATATTATAGTTATTTGGCCAGGCTGGTATTGCTGTAAATCTCGCCCCATCCGTGGCACCAATTAGAGGCACAGATTTACTGCAGGGTCAAAGGTCAGTGACGTTACTTCTCCACAGCACCATGCTCACTTCCTCACCCGTGGCACAGTATTTTTAATTGTCACACGCAACCTTCTAGATGTTAAATAAGCCGTGAAGTTAGCCTTAAATGCTCTCATGTTTAGAACAAACCTGTTGAGCAGTAAGGCAGGTGAGAGTACCGTAAATAGCAGCATGTTGTCAATCATTTTTTGTCAGTGCTGCCAGTGATTTTAACAGAGATTAAAACTATAGAGATCCACTCCAGACATGTTTTAAGACATATAATACTCTGCTCTAAAACTAAAACTGAATAAACTATTTGCACACTATAAAAAGCACATCCACTCATTCTCCCTCATTAAAAGAAATTCAGAATTTACACAATATCATCACCTGTGAAGTTGATATGGCGAACCTGTTAGCAAACAGTTGCTTATTTACACATCCAGCAGTTACGGAGCAACATTATCATTTATTTGGAGTCATGTTTCTGTTTCTGCCTGGCGAATGTAAGTCAAATATTCACTCTCTTTTAGCTCTGTTTTTGTTCTCCACCGATTCCTGAGGGAAATATCTGACTCTTTAGCTGCCAAATGCTCCACTATGTTCACCAGCTAACTGTGTCAGGTAGTGTACAGTGGGTTTTAAGAGCTTTTACACTGAAAACTGCCTCCTGCACCCAAAAACAAAGCTATGAGAGCGGTAGGAGAGCTTCACAATGAGATGAAACTCGCTACAAAGATCCGTAAAGCCAAGGGGAGCTGCAGGTTCAGTTGATAATTCTCTGTAGGTTTATCACTGCTTGTTTTCACTTTGTCATTTGATGCACTGATATTATAAAAAATATTGATTATAGCTGCATTAAAGTTTGAGATAGATTGAAAAGAAGCATTAAATTGAACTGCCATTTTTGAAAACCAGTACAAGATATTTAAAAAAAAAATTCTTTAGAGGTTTTTTAGGTTTTCAAAGTGGGAGGCAGGCCTCCCCAGGGGGGCTCCAAACAGTTTCAGGGGTTGTGTTTAG
Organism: Sebastolobus alascanus; assembly: GCA_916701645.2. Lineage (NCBI taxonomy): Eukaryota > Metazoa > Chordata > Actinopteri > Perciformes > Sebastidae > Sebastolobus > Sebastolobus alascanus. Next base: position 756,296 of record CAKAOJ020000022.1, read on the forward strand.
AAGGTAACCAACAAATTGCGAAAACTTGCAAAAACGTGCAAAAACTCTTACGAGATTCGCCGCCCGACGACGTATCCTAACCTTAACCATTCGAGGTCAATGCCTAACCTTAACCATCTTGCCAGAGTTTCCCAAATTGTGGGTTACTTTCTAGAGACGACTAGTTTTGGGGGAGGCTCAGTGAATGGAAGTGAAATAATTTTACATTAGTTATCAAAAGAAGATCACATAGTATAGCCTAATGTGTGTGATTTGGTTAAGGAGATAGTTCCCAGATACAGTATTTGTGAGGAATTTTACTGTTTTTCCCACTTTACCATAGTCAGAAACTAATAAATGCCTTAGGACAGACCTTTTTTTATGTATCTGGTGTAGTTAGGTGAAGATATGTCAAACAATATTAGACAAGGGCTTTGTCTGAGGGGAGGCCTACAGTCTCAGACTGTGAAAACCCCTGATTTAGACCAATAAAGTTCAAATGCGGTGACCTGTTCAAAGGCTGATTGACATTTGTAAACACTGGAGCGCGCTCTATTTTCAAGACCCCATTGTTCACACGGCACGGCGTGTACCGTTGGCTGGGACCATTGTCTTCAAACAGGCCGATGTTAAATGAGTGTGCCAGTGTGCTCATTGACCTATTTACCAGGTGAATAGTCTGCAGGTAACAATTACGGTTAAATGAGAGCATGTTCCTATCAACTCCACTGCCAGATCTCATATCAGGTCTCTCTCTGTCCCCCACCCAGTAGAGTCAACATTTAGAGGTTTTCTCTCCATACAGACGTTTATGTGCTTTATGGCGACTGTGACACAAAAGCTTTGCTGTTTGTATAACACTTAAAATGTGTGTCAAGCCTCTAAAGCAAATTCCAATATTTGATATCTGTTTATTGATGATTCAGTGTGACATAAACATGCTTCATAGAGCAACCGCCGTCACTGTGACGCAAGCAAGTTCTGTCCTGCCGTTTCCTCTCTGCTAATTCCTTCCTGCTTTGGCTCCCCGCAGGTGAAACACAAGCGTCAGGTGTCGTACTGAAAGTCGAGCTCGCCCCTTCATGTCTTATTAATGGCCTGACATTTATGCCAATCAATTCACGGTGCTGCAACAGCTCACAATAAGAGCCACTTAGCAGGCAGATGGGCAGATCCTTAGGGCTCTCCAGAGTCAATGACCAGTGATAAACATGGCTGCTTGGCACATTATCAAACCAATACATGATGGCCCAGATCAATTAGACAATCTGACCTCCCTAATAACTACCCTGTAAAGAAACTGAGATATTTAACGTGACTCAACCCAAAATCAAGACATTTTTGATACAATGTCACGAAACTGAAAACTTTTGCAAATGTAGTTTGTTTAATAAAAAGAATAAAAATTCTGCATCGCAAAATCAAATGGCTGAATGAGCCACCCAGACAACTCAAACAATGAGTGGAAGTGTGCTGATGGCTGCAACACAGTCTCACGGCAGTCTGTGAAATAGTCACGAAATTGAATCTATTTGATTCGTGTACATAGACATGAATTTCCCTTTTTTTTCATGATGCTCAGCACGACTTTCAACAACAAAGTTTTCATGCTTTTTCCTACGAATGTCCAGCAACACGTGATGCACGTGTCAATTTCAGCTCCTGTCTTTGCAAAATAAAACTACTTAATTAGGTTTAGGAAAAGATCAACTTGGTTAGGTTTAGGCAACAAAACTACATTGTTAGGTTTAGGAAAAGATCGTGGTTTGGATTGAAATAACACCGGAAGTGGCATAACTTAAGTACGGAAGTTACGTGACAATAACTACTTAGTTAGGTTTAGGAAAAGATCGCGGTTTGGGTTAAAATAACTCCGGAAGTGCCGTAACTTAAGTATGGAAGTTACATGAAAAATAAATAAATGTTGACTTCTGGTTTCACACGGGACACTAACACTGGTCTTTTGGGCGAAAGTCTGGTGCTTTTTGACCCACGCATCCACCCAGACCTCGTCCCTACACGGCGTTCGCCGCTCCTGGTTCACAATTTACATGGATTACAGACAAATTGATTTTGTGCTGACCATTGCGAAAAAAATGTGAAATTGGAGTCTATGTACACAAATCAATACATTAAATTTCGTGACTATTTCACAAACTGCTGTGTGACTGGGCTGGCTGATGTGTCCACAAAGATTTGGCCATATGTCCCCAGAAAGTACCGCAGCCTGATTCACCACAGAGTCGTCCTCTCAAACTAATGTAAAACAAATGAATACAGGTTTACATCGTGCATTTGTTTATCGAGAACAGTAAGAGGCAAAACACAGCCACTGATAACTGAAATAGAAATAGAAACTACACTAGAACTATTGGATCCATCACGGACATTCCGCTGAATTTCACACATACACAGTAATTAAGAAAAAACAACAAAGCAGGTTGAGATCAAAGTGATAACTTCCACCTGTTAATTCTGTCTCATTTTACCTGACAGAGACATGCTCCTCAACCACAAACCAAGAAAGTCAAGAAAGCTGCTGGACGGTCTGAAGCCCGGGGACGATAAATCTGATTTGGCACGTCTCTGCTCGACCCCAAAGCTGCTGATAACAGATCAGGTAGGAGGACCTGCTCTGCATCATTTGCATCTGTTGTGTGCTTCCCTGCGCTGTGTGAGCGGCGGGGAGTTTTGCATACAGGATATTGAGCTGGGACTTTTGCTGCTGTTCCTCTACATGTTTATTCAGCAGCAGACCTTTATCTATCCAAATATCTCCCAGTGCTACGGATGGTGCACAATATTGCCCACCTCTCTGGTTCAGGAGGACAGGCGTGCTGCTGTCATCCTGCAGTGAGAAGATAGCAGTGACCATCTGCCGCACGGGATGAGACGAGCCAATGAAAAACAGCACATACAGTGGGATATTTCACTGAGATCACAAGAGTGGCTGCGTCCTGTGGATATTTGGATGACTTACGGCACAAAAATATTTCACAAGCTGCACAGTCAGATGCTTCGGGAACATCCTGCATCGCTACAATACCGTCATCTGTCATTTGAAGTCATTCTATATTTGGAACAGTGCAGCCGTGCACGAGAGCAGGTTGTCCTGTCACACCTCAGTTTAGGTTTCTATCTGGGCCTATGATGTGCTGCACAATGTTCCTCTATGTTGGCAGTGTGGAAGGAGGTACTGGCAGCAGCCAGTGAGCTCATGTCTGAGGCAGCGCGGGGAGGACCGGCGGTGAGTCCGCCTCTTCCTCTCCACTTTTCAATGCGTCTTTTATTCACCTGCAAAACATGGGCAACCCCACCCTGTTCCAACCACACATTAAAAACAGGCACACCCTGCACTCCCTCCGACTATAACATAGCACACTTCAGTGTCTCACACACACACACGCCCTAGCACAAGTATGCAACAGCTAAAATTAAATGTCATGCCATAACTGTATTACTGAGTTTCACTACAGTCGTAACAGATCGGTGACAATGTCGATTTTAAATGGAGCCCTACAATAACTCAAGCATATCCTTCCGTTCAAAGTATGCACAAAAGACTGAAAGTCAGACATCATAAATATACATCTGCACACAACGTGACTACAAAGTGCAGACAAACAACCACAGACTGTATATAAGAAGTGGACGTAGTCACCGTGACGTCACCCGTTGGATTGTGGACTGCCGTTTTGAAGCCTCGAGTTTGGTATCTTGGCCGTCGCCATCTTGTTTTTTTGCAACCAGAAGTGACACGAGAGGGTGGAGCTAAGTACAACCAAACGCTTAATAGGACATTTTTAGGCAACCAAAACGGTTAACTTTCATGAACTGAAAACACACTGTGAAAGGGTTAAAGCTGTAAGACGAAAACACAACTCCCAGACCGGACAACGCCGTGGTAGCGACGTGTCAATTACAACGTAGCCACGCCCGAAAGCATACCCCGCTTTATGGTCTATTTAACTCTAAATGGGACCATAATTTACTAAATGTACTAAATGAACATCATGCTGTATTGAAGAAGACTTGAAACTAGCGATTGAGACCATAAACTCATGTTTACAATGTTTACTGAGGTAATAAATCAAGTGAGAAGTAGGGTCATTTTCTCATAGACTTCTATACAATCAGACTTCTTTTTGCAACCAGAGGAGTCGCCCCCTGCTGGCTGTTAGAAAGAATACAAGTTTAAGACACTTCACCATTGACTTCACTTTTCAGACCCCGGAGTTGCCCACTGCAAACAACCAAAAGCCTGATGCATCTGACAACCAATCCCAGCATGCTGTGCAGGCTTGACACAGAGCAGGAACCTCATGTTCCCTTCAGGAGCCCTGCCTCCCTCCCATGTCCCTCAGTTTCTGACAGAGGTTTCAGCAGCCTCAGCACGACAGGACCTTGGCCCCCTCTTATCACTGTGTGTGTGTTCTGGGGAGAGGACTGTGATAGTCCGGCGAGGCCGCGGGGACGCAGCAACTTGCTGCAGAGTGAGAGTGTTGGATTTCCTGACAGAGTTATTTGCATAGCAAATTTAATATGTTGTGATTTGAATCAATTTCAGCAACACACAGCTTGACTATTGACAGTTTGGAAAAGTGTCAAAAGTAAAGGCTGGTGTTACAGTACATCTAACACAGATTTAAAAATGAGTCTCAAATTTATTATAGCTTCATTTTCAAAAAAAGGAAAACAGCTGCTCTTTAGTTTTTAGCAAATGTTACTCAAAAACTTGGGCAGGGCAATATGACGATAAATATCATCAAAACAATATAAAAATGTCTTTATATTTCTATATTGTTTCTATCGCGATATAGGATAGACCTATATTTATTTAGTTTTCTCTATAATTTCACTTAAAACTGTTGTGTTCATTTTGCACTCAAGTTCTTATAATGAGAAAATACTCAGTACTTAATATTTATAGTATAGTGTTTAATTTACACGAGTACACAAAAATAGGCTTTACCATGTGGTTATTTCATATAGACTATGACTTTGTCCGAAATCACACACTATGCACTGCATACTCAACATGTATACTATTGTTCAACATACTTTTTTGTGAATAAACAGTAGAATGTATGTTTTCGGACGCACAGAGCAGTAATTTACTTCGTCACTTCCTGAGAGCCTCCTTGCTGGTTGTAGACGTGTAACCATGGTAACCCGTACCAGCCTCATGTGACCAAAACGACGGTTTGTGACAATCAAAGTCTAAATTAATTTAAAATATATATTACGCCTAGCAAAGTGAAATCTTATACTTCCAGTTAAATTGAAGCCTTATTGACGTTACAGAGCTGTCCATCAACATTTGCATTTTGGGATATTTATGCCGCCGTAGTGGCCAGCGTTGCATACTATATTATTTCACCGGAAATAGTATGCATTTGCGTACCATTGGTTTCATACCAAGGTTTCAGACAGGCTAAAAAATCTCATATACTGTTTTAGCGTACTAAATAGCATCTTAGTATGAAATTTCAGACGCAACCTATATATTTATTATTACCAGAAAACATGCTATATCATGATATATATTGTTATCGAGATATGAAATGACCTATATCAGGATAGAAAGTTTTGGCCATATCGCCCAGCCCTAACTCAAACAGGAGTAAATAGTGTATTTGTTGGGGACTATTTTCAGATGCGGATTAACACACATTTGGTGCACTAAAGAATATTTACAGCAGCAGGACGGTGTATGTGGGATTGACTCAAAAAGTTTTAATTGTAATGAAGTAACATCTCACCCAGTGCAGCAGCGTGGCTCATTTATGTGTTTTTATGGACAACATTAGAGGTCAACAACACAATTTGGCTGCACGGGAAATATTTATTAATAGGATAAATTCATTGTTGATTTTGTTTTCATAAGATTTTTTGACAAGAAAAATATAGAATATTGTCGGCCTTTAAGTATATAAATAATAATGAGCGATGAAGAGGTTTTCGTAACTATTCCTTGACAGTTAAGTACAAGCTCCTAAATTACATCGTAAACCGTAAACAGTCTGCAGTGACTCATGCCACTGAAACAAGAGCAGGTGTAATTACAGGTGAAGGGCATGTAAAGGCAAAGTCTTGCAAACAGGCCAACAATAAAATACTCCTTCTGACAAAGGCAGCGACTTCCCTTCACACCTCCATGCAGTCGCTTACCGTAGAGGGCCTTGGCGCTGATCTTGCTGTCCGTTCTGGCCACTCCACTGCAATGACAAGAAGAGGAGACGGGGTTACGCTGCATGCTCTTCATCTTCTCCCTCTGCACCTCTGGATGTCAGTGTCACAAAACTCCCACACTGTCACTTCTCATGAACGTAAACCCACAAAACAGGAGTGATATACGGAGAGAGCAGACTGGCCGGCACTGGATGAGATTAGCCTGAGATTCTGAGCATATGGACCAGCCAGGGAGAGAGAGAGAGAGAGAATGGGGGGGGGGGGGGGAGGGAAAGAGGCTAGAGTCAGGAGCCCAGGCAAAGCAAACAACTCTCAACAGAGCCGCTCTGTGCCCGGGGTCCCTGACCCACACCACCTTCTACATACTGGGTTAGTGATTCTCTCGCGCCTGTGTGACAGCAACTCAGCTTAACTAAATATGTGAGGGGAAGCAGGAATGTGTGCGACACTCACTTGGATCGCCTCGACGGAGGTCCCTGGACACTCATGACTTAAGGCATCCACCTGGAGACAGACACAGAGAGGATGAGACTCAGAGAGAGTGGGTGTTAATGAAAGACGGAGAGAGGGAGGGCAAACATTTTCCACCAAAACAAACATACTGTACATCATTTATGCTGCAACCTGGTCTCACGGGGAGGCTTATAAACACCTCGACATTACACGGACATTCCGCGTGTCATGAGTACGCATTTTAGCCTTTTTCCCCGTGTCATTTGTACGCCACTTTTTGCGTGTCATTTTGTCAACTAAACTACGGTAACGTCCGCAGTTAGGTTCAGGCAAAAAAACCCACTAACTTAGGTTTAGGAAACGCATCATGGGGTGCATCTCAAGTGTTTTATTTGTCATTTCCTCGCTCCTCGCTCCTCGCTCCTCGCTCCTCGCTCCTCGCTTTAACCTGAAGTTGTTCTGGTGCGCCATCTTGAAGACCATCTCAGCGCTTATTTCTGCACGGAGGAGCGGGGATCGACGAGCGAAGAGGGATCTCTGAGGAGCCATGAGCGAGGATACACGAGAGCAATGGTTGGGATTAAAATAAGTATGCAAACTAAGTTAAATATGTACGGAAACAACCTACGAAAAACACATCACAAATGGCAATTGTCACGTGACAAACAAAAATGGTGAACACTGGACCCATCCACCTTGGCCCCCGCCCGCCCGCCCGCCCACCATAAGTGGTCTTTCTCGCTTTTTATAGTACGTCACTAGATCTTATCGTAGCATTTATACGCGGATGCTTTTACATTGCGGTCAGTACAGGATAGATGGCGTACAAATGACACGCAGAAATCAAGAATGACATACTTCGCATGTACGCTAAACACCTTGCGCATTATCGTGGCATTCATACGCCTTTTCTTGCAAACGGACTGTTATCCTTTTAAATGCATTTTTTTTCTCTCATTCCACTTTGATGAGCTCTCATATACTGTGAAGCCCTAAAGCTTATAAAGCTATTGGTACCTCAGTAAGCTTGTCGATATGGTATGCAAAGTTGAGGCGTAGTCTACCCAACAGCCTGTTCTTCCACTGTGCAGAGCCAGGTGTTGGGCCTGTACCGCTGGTAGTCGGGGGACTGATCTGGGACAATGGCAGACAGCAGGCTGATATGCACTGTGTAATTAGATCCACTCTGTTGACGACTCTATCTGCATAGCTGCAATTAATTAATCTGGTTGGGTTTGACACTCAGCCACGCTGACTATTTGATAATTAGCATGGAGCGCTGCGTCTAAATCTGGTTAACGGGAGCGGGAAATGAGAGAACGAAACTCTCCCACACCTTTCCTTCTGGGACTGGAGGCGCTGTTCTGTCTGTCAAGGCATGTAGTGACGAGGTTATGTAATATATATCAGGTCTACAGCACACACCGTGGCTAAACACACACTGTAGCTGGCCTATGTGGACCCTAATGAGCTGTTACACAACACAGTGGGCTCTGCCTGGTTTCCTTTACGATACTTTACTGATAAGAGTCCCTACGTTAATGGCTAAAGTGAGTTGTATTTAACACTGGCGATAATGACCACCTTTCACCTTATGTGACTTCTAGACTCCGAGGAGCCATGTGTCGCTGTTGTAGACAACCTGCTCAGTTTGTATTATTGATTGGCGTCGAGAGGTTCGGATCCTGTGTCACCAGCAAGTATTTAAAGTGTCCTGCAAGAACAATACAACGTGTGTCTGTTTGTGACACTAGGCGTGCTTCCCAGAGTGAATATTTCAGTATAATTTTCTAACCAGACAGTTACATGACAGCGTTATGAGACAGCCATTTCCTCATGGCATGCCTTACCTCCTTTCTGAAGCATAAAACTGCGTCTGCATAACGAGCAGCGGTAAACTACACAAGGTAAATACCGCGTATGACAGTTTACAGGTCGCAGGCACGGTCACTCGAGCTTATCTCGCAGCAGATCATAAACCTAATCGCCCTCACCAGATAATCTGCTCATATCTGCTGAAACAAAGGGAGGCCAAATCACAACAACAGCCCTCACAGATATTAACCAAAGTGTTCCTGCAGACAAAGTATTGTTCATGTATCTCCATGCAGCCAGTTTAAAGGATCATCTACAACTAAATCTTAAATGCAAATGAGCAAAGAAAACCAATCCTATTTACTTTAGTGAGCCTGCACAAAAAGGTAGACTTCCTCTTTCTGTCCTTATCTCTCTGGTCATCATGCCTCCGCGCTATTGTTCCCAGCTCTGGCCCGCCGCCAGGTATCAGGAGGGAGGTGAAGCCGGAGCAGGACGGGCTGGGTGTCATGTGTTGTCAACCTCGCGGCAAGAGGCCCTCCGCACACCTCTCCTCCACTCAGCCTAAGGTGCTCATTGTTCAATACGGACAAGCCTTTATTCACAGGTAATTACACGGTATAAGGACAATAATTACACGGAAATAGAAGCAGGGCGCTTATCTTAGGCTCACTCATAAAGGCAGGTATGTCTCATATTTAATTCTGCCTTTTCTCAAAATGACTGGTTTGATTTTTCATAGTTAAGTGGAATGAAGTCAGACAAGTGCTGTCATATTCATGCTGCTTTCTGTGACAACAAATCAGAGCGATGAGAGTAACAACGATTACACAGTCTCCTATTTTAAGCTTGTGGTATCAGTCACATGGTCTGTGTTGTTTTCTTTTGTCAACATGTTAAATCTAATTTTTAGATTAGTTGATTTAATCGACAGATCCGTAAAACTGAGTTTCTCCACAAGGAATCACACAAAAGCACCAGTTTAAATCTTGTGTTTACCAGAGATGTGCTCATAAGTTTCTTGGAAATAAGCCATTCAGCATGAAAAAAGCATAAAAAACGATTAATCTAAAGAAACTAAAGAAAATCTTAAGAACTCTTAATCGACTAAGACCAAAACGACCAATTAGTCAACTAATCAACTAAGTGGGGGGGGCCCTACTAATTTTGGATTGAAACTCACCATTTTATCATCTAACGTGCCTTCTAACAGTTGATTAAAACACACAAGAAGCCCTGAAATCTTCATAGACAAGTGCAAAATCTCAGTCTTTGAACATAAACTGTACCATATATCACAGTGACATGCATGTCTGAAAAATAGTGTATCGTCTTTGGTAATGTACTGAAACCTTCAACCTTCAAGTTTAGCAACCCTGACCAAACAAATCTGCATTATAACATGCATCTCTCTTACAGGACAGTCAGAGTTCAAGCTCAGAGGATGTCATGAGCTGTTTTGCATGACAACAAGTTTTACAAGTGTAAACAAAAACAAAAGAACTGATTTTTAGCAGCTTGAGTCTGAAACATATTTAATGCCACTACGTGATAAATCTGTTAGTAGCCTACAAAGCAGCACAACTGGACATTTAGCCTCCGTAACAACTGCTCTAACACAATACATATCTGTAGTAACACATCTGAAGCTTCAACAGAGGATTTCAGAAAGCAGCGAGAAAGACTGACAACAAGAATCACAACTAACATGCACATTAATGGTGAAAGAAACCCAGTGTTTACAGTATTATACAGTGTTTTTTCCTTTAACACAGACTGTTCATATAAGGTCACATCAGTCTAATAACAATATCAACGTTAACAATATCAACACCTTTTGACATTGTCATACTACAAAAACTAGAAAATATTGACAGTGAGAGCTTATGTAATGTGTCAATATGAGGCTGCTCTGATATCATCAATCTGGACTTTGCTCCACGCTCTTGAGTAAGCATTTTGTAGGATATAACAGTTAGTTTATGTATTTCAAGTCATGCAGCCGTCTGGCTGAATCACAGTACACTGTTATGATATCTGGTGATGATGATACCGGTTTATACAGGTCCCTGAATCAGGACACACGACGAAATCAGGTCAGATTTCGCAGATATGATCCCTATTTGTTTATTATTTGCTTACATAATATTCAACCATCATTCAACACATTTGCCAGGCCAAAAAAGTACTATCAAGACTGTGAAATAATCACGTGATTCATCAAAATAGCAATTAGTGTTCCTCATATTTGGTTGTTAATGTGCAGCACGGCCTGACGTTATTCCTTAACTTGTTGAACCCAAATGAGAGCATGTTCCTCTCACCGCAGAGCTAAATGCTGTAATTAAGGCCGAGGAAGGTGACATCAGAGTTAAATATGTGACAGCAGCATGTAGTTTTCTCCTCTCTTTTCTGCAACAAGCAACACCAATACCACTTGTTACAGTATGTGAACTACTCCATAAATGAATCACTGTACAATTTCAGTGTATTAATATCACGTCAAACCTGCAGCCTTGATCACAAAACATTAATAATATGCTGACAATTAGTGTCTATTAGGACAGTGGTTAAGTAGGGTCCAGGGATCCCCAGAGGTCCTTGAGGGGTTTCCAGGGGGTCCCCAGCAAAAAGGGGAATCATTTAATTTCACTATAATTCATCTGATATCAGGCCGATACTGACTCAAATAGCTGGATCGGGTATCGGTGACAATGGGGCCGATCTATTCAATTCAATTCTATGTTTATATACTAAATACATTATATACTGGAATTTTAATTCCTCTTTAAGTTTTGTTGCTGCATTAAAAAGGTTTGCACTTGAATTATAATTTCTGTGAATTTTGAAGATGTTTTATTAAGTTGCTGGTGTACAATTTATTATTTTAATAGTAAATAACAATTCAGTAAATTTTATCTATGTATTTATTTGTTACATTTTTGTTTTACAAAGTTAGGAAAAGTTTAGTGGTCCTTGATGTGAAAAAGTTTGAGAACCACGGTATTAGGAGACATAACATAATAAATAATTAATAATACTTAATAATTAATACCAAACTTTTAAACTAACAAGTCATGTAAGAGCTCGGAAAAATATAATTATAAAGTTGAATAGAAATTATAACTCCACCTGCTGAGGAAGATCATATGATATTATTGAAAGCTCCAGAACAGTCACTGAGTGGACCTTGTGGTGAGATTTGTCAGGTAGAAAGAAAGAAAGAACAAATGGCCTACCTTTTACCCCTCATAAGAAAGAAAGAAAGAAAGAAAGCAGTAGTAGTAGTCTATGTTTAACTCCTCATAAGAAAGAAAGCAGCAGTAGTAGTCTATGTTTAACTCCTCATAAGAAAGAAAGCAGCAGTAGTAGTCTATGTTTAACTCCTCATAAGAAAGAAAGCAATAGTAGTCTATGTTTAACTCCTCATAAGAAAGAAAGCAGTAGTAGTAGTCTATGTTTAACTCCTCATAAGAAAGAAAGCAGTAGTAGTAGTCTATGTTTAACTCCTCATAAGAAAGAAAGCAGCAGTAGTAGTCTATGCTTAACTCCTTATAAGAAAGAAAGCAGTAGTAGTAGTCTATGTTTAACTCCTCATAAGAAAGAAAGAAAACAGTATTAGTAGTCTATGTTTAACTCCTCATAAGAAAGAAAGAAAACAGTATTAGTAGTCTATGTTTAACTCCTCATAAGAAAGAAAGAAAGCACTAGTAGTCTATGTTTAACTCCTCATAATTAAGAAAGAAAGCAGCAGTAGTAGTCTATGTTTAACTCCTGTTTAACCCCTCATATAAACTCACAGTGGTGTTTTCCGGACGGGATGCTCAAGGTGATAATGTGGGCGAGTCAGCGCCTGAAGCATCAGCCTGCCATCAGCCCGGTCAGGAGGAGAATTCCGCAGTAAAAATGGTCGGTATGTATAACCGCTTGTTGTAAAGTAGACCTGTTTAATTTAAAGGCTGTTGCCGTCCAGCACGGAGCTCAGTGGTTTGTTGCCGGTTGCCAGTAACACGGTCGCTGAGGAAGAGGCAGCGCGGGAGCAGGTGAGTGATCCAGAGAGAGGTAACTCTACCTGAGAGGGGAGGAGCTCCACGGACACTTCACCGGGGGTGGGCCGCTCCGTGTGGGCTTCTCTCACTCACTTTACATTAAGTCTGAATGCTGTGGTTTGGATGCATGCTGGCGATGCAACTCACTCATGTGTTTTATTATCCCTCATTACTTAAAGCAATAACAACCCACACTGTGCAGCTTCATATGAAACCATAGAGTGATTAGTCTGGTGTCTTATTACCATGTGGTGTGCTTTCATATCTAATATAATATAGAAATCTAGGGAGTTGAGCATTGGTTCCAAACCTTTGGATTATGACCTCATAAAATAAAGCTATGGCCTAAACATTGACTCCAACCAAAGTGTGTTTTTTTCGGCCTCAGACAGGTTGATCTGAAGGATTTCTGATTTTTTTTTTTTAGTATTTCACAAGAAAAAAGCAAAAAATTACAGAAAAGGAAAATAAACATAATTTTGTGTAAAAGAAATTACTTTTTTTATTCTTTAATCATCTTGTGAACCTCTGATTTATCTGAGACTCTTCGGGGGATCTTGACCCCAAGGTTGGGAACCACTGCTGTAAAGCACGAGTGCAAGAAGACTATGGCTGCAACTAGCGATTATTTTCATTGTCAATTAATCTGTCAATTATTTTCTCAGTTCATTGATTGGTTGTTTTGTCTATAAAAAGTTCAGAAAAATGCCGATCAGTGTTTCCCAAAGCCCAAGATGACGTCTTCAAATGTCTTGTTTTGTCCACAACTCAAAGAAATTCAGTTTACTGTCATAGAGGAGTAAAGAAACCAGAAAATATTCAAATTTTAGAAGCTGGAATCAGAGAATTTTGACTTTTTTTTCTTTCAAAAATTGTCAAAGCGATTAATTGATTACAAAAAGAGTTGGCGATTAATTTAATAGTTGACAACTAATCGATTAAGCATTGTACAGCCCCGCTCTGCACTGACGATCACATCCTCAAGATCTGCTTCCAGGGATGACTGCAATATCCCTAAGCGAAGCTCCTCATTCGCCCAATCAGCCTATTCCTGGAAAACTGTTAAAGACTTGAACAGTTTACCCGACAACCTGAAAAGCATAACAGACTTTTTAAGCTTCTCCCGTAACCTGAAATCTTGGTTTCTGAACAACCAAGACTGCCAGCACTAAATATCAAATCAGTCTTTCTCTTACTTTAGTATGTGGGGGGACACGGCCCTCTCACTGTGAATGACTTATGCACTTTATACTAGGCACTTTATACTTACACTGTATTTATTTGTGATAAGCTGCTTGACTGAAATCTGTCATATTTGTTATTGTGTTATATGTATTTATTGTATTTTGGATTGTACTTGAAACCGTGATGTTATATTGTGATCCTGTTGTGATGTTATGTAGGGTGTCTATTGTGTCTGTGTTTAGGACTACAGATGGAAATTAGCTTCCCTGCTAAATCTGGTGCACCCATCTTTTTGTTTCTATGTAAACAATTAATGTTCGTGCAAACAGTCCTTTTAAACCAATAAAATAAATAAATCTAGCCCATATGAGATTCCCTGGTGACATTACCAACATTTATATGGCAATAAAAACAGATGATGTTTATAATTCACAAATGCATAGACCTGAATATATTTTATATGCAAACTCTTTGTTTCTCTTTGTGCAGCAAAGCAGCGACTGGTCTAAACTAGCTGCATTCAATGAAAGAGGAGCAACAGTGTGGAACGCTGCCCAGGTTTCAATGTCACCGGCTGGTAAGAATGACCACTCTTTGTCCAGCTGTAGTGAGCTGTCCCTGCAAAGAAAAGCATTAACATAATGCAGTTACCCTATTCAGGGTATATTACTGTATGTGAACAACCACCTGAATGATTGTGTTTTAACAAAAATGACCACACTCCTCATGAAACCAGCAGTGAGAGACGATTAGAAGGGGAATATATAAATGCTTGCACACACACTGGCTTGACCTGCGGTCAGTAACATGCACAGAGTGTTTGTCCGTGTGCTCAGCTGTTGCTCAAGCGCAGGCACTCTGAAATGTGATTTGTTTTGAAACTGGTTACTTTGGAAACCTTGTCTTTCGGTTTGATTATTAACTTCAGCTGTCAGGGCTGAGAAATCACCTGTTTGAAGAATGTGGGGTAGGAAATGACTAATAGTACTAGTACTAATAGTTACAACAATTAATTAAAAAACTAAGATCTTCGCCTGAATGAATGAATAGAAAAGTGCAGAGGATCAGTGTTGATCTGACATCATTATGTGCAATTAAAAGTTTAGGTTTAAATAATATTTACAGATACAAATTGAGTCAGTGTCAGGTACTCTAAAATATGAAGAACGGAACCTGCCAAAATCAAAAAATAAATAAATAAAATTTAAGATAAAGAAGCATATTAAAACAGAAATATCAATTTATGTCACATTTTATCAATTAATTAATGCCTACATTTATTTTTTATATTATTTTTGGTTCATTTAATGGCATGTTTATTTATTTATCGAGTCATTTATTTATTTATTTTTGATTTTGGCAGGTTCCGTCCTCCAACAGATTGTATCACAACTAAAAGCCATTTATGGATCAATAGGAATATTGGAAGGTTATTTGCATGTATAGTCGAGTGTGACCACACTCCAGTTGACCTGACTTAAGGACTCATTAAATTCATTGGATAAGAAAATGTTCCTTTTTTTAGTACTAAAATCAGTGTTGTCACTATTCAAATCTTAATCAAAACAATCCTGCCCTCTACTGGAGAAAAAAATAACAAATATGAAACGTATTAAATGTATGTTTAATATAAATAATCAATAGTAACTAGAAAATAGTAAATAGAACATAGGGAAATGTTAAATAAAATAAAATCTTTTACTATGTCTCTATGGCAACCAGGCCTGACTGCACCAAAGTGAACAGCACAGATGAACTAGCACTTTAAACGTTTTTTTTTAACAACTATCCCCACATTTTAAGTATTATATTAATTCAGTTATAAAATATAACAGTCCAAACAAACAGGTTTCACCTTACAAACATTCAAACTGTCTTAAAGACAAAGTTACTTTGATTTCTGGTTGTACCAAAGATGTGCAGACGAGCTGCGAGTTCAGCTGCAACATGAACACGGAGAGAAGGCTTCTTCATGAGTAGACACTGAAAGACACAAAGAAAAGCAAATACAAATCTGTTATTCACCTGTACCTGAACAAACTTAAAGCACATGAAACACAAAAAAAGTGTGAAACGATGTTTATTTGTCCAAAAACAATCTTGCAAATGACTGCGGGTTTAGTTTAGTTCAGAGTTTTCTACAAGTCTTCATCCACATTAATTTATTTAAGCCATAAGCTGATAAGAATAAACAATATCCATCTTTTCAGAATTGGATTATTGTCCTTGGATCTATCTGAAGGAGGAAATTTTGAGGATGTGACGATATTGTTGAAGGTATACTGTATCCCTTGAATGAATGCCAACTATATCAATAATTCAAACAAGTCCTAAAGGGAACCAGGGCTTATTGCATTCCTGGACAAAAGCGTGAACAAAAGGAAAGCTGAGTGCATTCAGGTATTTCAAAAACATAGGTACGAGATGCTAATTAGGAAGACATATCTTGTCAATCAAATAAATGGAGACTAAAACGTAGGCCAGTTTCTTCATGTGATAATGAAGTATGTTATCCATGTATGACACCAGATATTGTAATTTACTGACCCGTCTATCATTTATGCTGACATGTCAGTCCGTTCTCATTCCCAGGGCGTCAAATAACAACGCTTTGTCACGGCCGTCGGCATTAGATACCGACGCAAAAGGCACCCTTCAGCGTCGGTATGAAACGCACCGGGCTGTCCGTTAACTACAATGTAAACCCATCCACGTCAATATAAGCGCTCAGAAAAAGTGTTGTGATGACGTAGTTTAAAGAGCGAAAGAGACACACAGGATGTGCGGGAGGGGAGGTGGATAGGTCCAACAACACAAGACTTTCATCCAGGAGACCGCTGTTCATGTCCCGTGTATTAAGTTTCACTTTCACGTTACAATCAGCTGTTCGTTCATGTCCCGTGTTCACAACGTTCAGTGTTGTTTTCACTGTACAAACGTAGTGGTTTTAAGCCCAACCATGTGTTTTTTTCCTAAACCTACCTACAGTTGTTTTGTTGCCTGAACCTTAGCAAGTATTTTTGTTTAATTCACAACATTAAGCACGTGTTTACTGCAACCGAAAAGTGACGCCGAGGGGTCTGACAAAGCGTCTATGTGACGAGTTGGGATGAGAAGGTGTTGCACATGCAACTGTCAAAAAAAGACTGTTTTGTGATCTCACATGTCACATGATCCAATAAAGCCACCTATCATGGCTGGAGAGGTGAACTAGCTTAAAACTAAAGAGAGTGAAACTGACCTGGCCAGTCGGGCTAAAGTGCTGAAAGCCAGGATTCCATCTATGCCGTAGACAACGAGTAAGACACTGCTGAGGATGATGTCTGCCAGCAACACGTACGTCTGCCACACCAGGAAGTAGACCGTCAGCGGGATAGCCGACGCCGTCACAATGAGGTTAGCCAGAATATAGCTCTCACTATCCGTCAGGTTGCCCTTCACACCTGCAGACAAGGTCAAAGACGGTGGAAGAGGGATGTCTGTTACTGTTGAATCTGTTGCGTTCTGTTGTTAAAGGGAAGACTAAAGATTCATAACAGAAAGTCTGCGTTACAAACTGGGCTCAGACAGGTTAAAAGACATTTACTAGACAGGGAAAGTCAAACAAAACGATGCTATTAGTTGTATTATGGAAATGTTGGATCAAGTGTTTCCGGAGTTTGACCCATGCTAGAAATTGAAATCAGGATGTCACATACTCAACCATTTTTCAAAGAAAATCACAGGTTTTTTTAGATTAATATGTGTTTTTGCCATCCTACAGGCAGCTCTTGCTTACCACTTATTTTAGCACTGTACAAAATCACAGTCATTTTGTGCAGTCATCAACCTAAAAAACTATGATACGCTTTGGGAAATGGATGGTAAGCAATTACATATGATAATGCAATCAAGTGTACATGAATTGTATGCAGAAACCGGCATGGTTCTATGCCAAAGTGGCAGCATGTTCTCTCACCACAGAATAGATGGAGGAACTCCAGAGCAGCCAGGAGGAAGAGCAGACTGACATCACCAATCAGAGCATCAGCAGGATAAGACAGCACCAAGCCTGATAGCAACACACACAGTCACGTCAAAACACTTCAACAACCTGAGACTGTGTAACAGGCTCAGCACTCACTCTTTCTGATGATCAAGCCCAGAGTGACCAGGAAATAGAAGACAAAGTAGACTGCTGTCAGTTTCAGCAGTAAGGGGCGAGTAACAGATGAGAGCTGGGTGTGGAGTTAAGGTGTTTTCATTCATCATCAGTCAGTCAGTGACAGAGAGGCGTCTGGTTTCAGACGTGAAAAGGATACTGCACTGGCTGGTCTTCCTAGAGAGAGAGACAGACAGAAACGCAAATATTTTTTCTTTACGTCCTTGAATGAACACAGTGAACCAAAGTAGGAGTATTGACACTTCTCTTTAAAAGTAGCTGTAATAATATGAGTGACTTTGTTAGCGGGTTTGTTGTAGCTAGTTAGCTTTAAATGTGTCCATAGCAACCATAGCAGCGCGTCCACCTACTTGGTCCTTGCATCGCCATTTTGATTTTCTTCCTCACTTCCCACCAAAGAGATGAAACGTCTCTACCTACCGGCCGGAAGATGAACTACAACAGCACAGTCAAATAATGGGAGAAGTATATGTTTAAGATACTCTCACACTGAAGCACAGACAGTTTGAGTGACGTGTATGAAGTAATAGTAATCTGTCAGCGGGTAACGCGACTTTTTTTACGTAAGTTACGTTGGCCGTTGACGTTATCTCTTTTCTGATTGGCTGGCAGGCGTCTGTTCGAATCCGGTTGTAACCGTTTAATCACTGCGCAATCATCAGTCAATCAATCAAACTTTATTTATATAGCACCTTTCAAACAAGCTAAATGCAATTCAAAGTGCCGTACAGACGATTGACAAAATGCGGAATGTTAAAAATGGACCTAGAGACCAATGCACACCAAAACAGACAACACAAAAGTTCCTCAAATATGAAAGCAACCAAAGATGGGCATCCAAAATAACAAAAGATAAATAAAAAACAAGGAAATAACAATAAAAATAAATAAATAAATAAAAACCGTGAAACTACACAAAGTAAGCAGATGGTATTAAGCAATAAAATTCCAAAATAGTAAAACAAAGGAGTAAAACAAACACCATATAGATGATGATAAATAAAATAAGTATAAACAATAAAACCATAACATTTTAAAATTATAAAACACTACATAAAAGCCAGACTAAATAGATGGGTTTTTAGTTTACGTTTAAAAATATCAATGTTTTTGCGCAAGGTATTTAAAACGGCAGGTAACTATAATTTACACAACCTTAGTTAAATGTCACTGTTAAATCTCCACTCTAATCCACCTCCAGCAGCAGCAGGCAGCTGTTTTCAGCAAAAACAGCTCTGATAGAACCACTGTACGCTACATGCTCACCACCAACTGGCAGACAAAGTTAGTAACTAAGCTACTGTAGCTTAGCTGGCGAGCATAGTGACGGATTTAGCTACATGTAGCAGCTACAGAGGCTGAGTTTTCTCAGGAGTTGGTGGAGACCAGACCACTGTTTTTATTGTGCTTTTAACAATTGAAACTTGCAAAACACAACTCTCCATATGAGAGGAATTATAAGTATACATTTGTAATAAAGAAAAATCTGTCATATAATACATATTTACAGGTCACAGAAGAGTGTATTGCCTTACACAAACAGAAAAAAAGAAAAAAGTATTAGTTAAAGGGACTCTCTGTAAGAATCAGAAATTGCTTGTTAACAGTGACACCTGTGGCCGTTAAGTCAACGACAGCCAGTGTCCTGTTGCTTGTGCTCGCACTACCGACACACACGAAACTGAACGTGATTGACAGGTATCTGTAGAGGGTCTGTCTGAATTCTGTTTCTATAATCAAGTGTGACTAAAGAATAAGTGAGAAACTCCGAATGAAGATGGTGGTATTTGTTAATGTTTCAGTTTCTGATCTGGCTAAAGTAATTTAAAAGGTGACCATATTTTGTAGAACCTCTTCTTCTCCAATAGGTAAAAAAAAACTAGGACAGCTCCAGAACATGTGTGTCAGTGATGCTGGCACATACCCACAACATTCGCAAAAGGGAGGATATTTCTGACAGGTGAACGAAAATGAATGTTAATGTTGCTCCATGTCTGATGGATTTGTAAACACATTTGTTCATAATAATAACTTAATAATAAGGTGATAATACGTTGACGTTTTTCTTTTCAGTTCAGCTGCCTCCATGTGGCCAAAAAAAAATGAATCAATGCAGCAGCTCTAAATAATGGTTGACGATTGGAAGACAGATCTCAAGGTAAGTGGTCATGACATCAAGTTTTCGTAATAATGCTTGAACGTACTTTTACTTAAGTCAAAAGGACTTTTACTTGTAACAGAGTATTTCTACACTGTGGTATTGCTACTTTTACTTAAGTAAAAGGTCTGAGTACTTCTTCCACCACTGCCAACGATACACTGTACAGGAAAATAATAAGGTTGAGGCTAATAGCCCCCTCCACAAAGTTCATAAGTTTTGATAAATCAGGACACAATTTGTCATGTCCCTTAAGTTAAATATTTTTCAAATGATGACTTCAGTAGTATACACACTAACTTGCCACTAAGCTACATTTATTCCCCGCAAGCTAAACCTTAACCTACACCTGACCCCCAACCTTAATCCTAAAATGTAATATTTAACCTTGTGGGGACCTTCTTTTTGTCTCAAATAGGAGGTGAGTCCTCTTAATGTGACTTTGTTAACAGTGTTTATATCCACACAACGTGCAAGATCAACACAAGGGGGCTACACACACACATCCACACACATGCATTTAGAGAGCTATGAGATAAGAAATATAGAATACCAAAATGAACTGCTTTAGCATAGCCAGCTGTTTCATTGTCCCCTGCAGCCTCTATCTGTTTCTCTTTCTTGCTTGTCCTCTGAAACAATCTGCATAGTGTGGCTGAAAGAACGGAGGCGTTGTCCGGGTTGAATGGAGGAAAAGCAGAGGGGGTGGAGGGGGTGGAGAGGGAGATGCTCCAGCTGTGGGGGAACAAGACAACACAACAGCATCTCACATGTGGGTGAAGGGGGGGTGGGCGTCAAGGCCGTGGGGGCTGCACACAGTGGCATTGTTATAAGGGATGGTGGGTGGGGGGGGATGCAGCTGATAAGGTTGAGAGAAATGGATCATTCCCTTAAATCCTCCCCTTGGGATGCTTTGACACAAAACACTCCTGTTGCTGTGTGGTGGTTTAAGATGGAATTTAAAAAAGGACTGCACTGATTTTTTTTTTTTTTTAAACATACTGTAGGTCAAATGTTTTTACGCAGGGAGAGAGAAAATATTTATTTTTTAGGACCATGAATCAGGTAGTGTTAAAACTGAACTTGACATCACATTAGATCAAGTGTGTTGGAAAGCTTTTTTTTCCAAAGCATCCTCAGGCCTGACCTAACCCCATGCTGTTTTTATTAAGTTAAAGTGTTTTCATAAAGTTAAAGCAAAGTCACATCAATTTTAGGTTTGCGTCAGAAGGCTTTAAAATCCGTGGAAACACCCTCTATGTAGAGCCTTTATTAGAATATAAGAAAAAACTCAATATACAAAAAGAGAAAATTAGTTAATTAATAATAATAATAATGAATACAGAGTACCGATCCGATACCAGTGTTTAATTAATAAGCTGTATGACTGGGATCAATCTTTTATGTGTAAGGCAACATCAGATTTGACTTAAACATTGCTCTCCTAACTTTGTCAAACAAAATGTGACAAATAAATACATAGATATAAATTAACTGAATTATTATTTATTATTAAAATAATAAATCACCAACACCAACAACTTGGTAAAAAATCTTTGAAATTAACAGGAATTACAATTCAGTTGTAAACCTTTTTAATGCAGCAACAAATTGGTCAAAACATAAGAAAGGAATTCAATTTCCAGCATATATTTTATATAGTATATAACAATAGAATTGAATGAAGAAGAATTTAATAGACTGGCTCCATTGTCACAGATTCCCCGGTCCAGCTATATGAGTCAGTATCGGCCCGATCTCTGATCCGGTATCGGTATCGGTGCATCCTTACTATCTAGAGCCTCTATTAGAATATAAGAAAAAACTGAATATACAAAACCTAAGAGAAAATTAGGGAGAAATCTCAGGAGGAGCAACAGAGGAGGGATCCCTCTTCCAGGGCGGAAAGACATTCAGTAGGTGTCATACACAGAATAGACTGAAGTAGTAAAACTACAATAGGCAATGAATCTGTTACAATGTGTATTTATGCCAAAAAAAAAAGCATTTAGAGCATTTCCCCTGTTTTTAAGAAAAATGTGTTTATTTCAAATATCAAGCCATATGTCTAATGCAATATAGGAGTAGGGCTGCTACTAATTATTTTAATTATGGATTATATTATGGATGGCTGATTATTAAAAACGCCTATCACAGAGCCCAAAGTCAGGGCCGGTTTAAGGCATAGGCCATATAGGTGGTCACCTAGGGCGGCACCTTCTGGGGGGCGCTGGTCGCCCTCTAAAAAAATAATTATAATAAATAAAAAACGCCGGTGGGCGCCCTTCTTCATTTTCTGCATTGCGGTAACAAATAAATAAATAAAAAAAGAAATACACTTTTCACCCCTGTAACTCTCTTTCTCACACTGTTTAATCTGCCCGGCCGCACTTATTTGTTGATAAAAGTGTAAATTGTAGTGAGACGGACTAAACACTTTTAAGCCAACAAAATAAGGGACCAATTGTTTGTTTATATTATAATAAATACAGCTATTTATGAAAATAAAATCTTAATTTTTGTCTTAAAACCATTGTGATATCTGATGTGTGGTGCGGTTTAAGGGGCCACGGTTCTGTGGGGTTGAAACCCAAACCAAGAGAGGGCGGGGGGGGCTCCAAATCCGAATTTCGCCTAGGGCACCAAAAGGGCTAGAGCCGGCCCTGCCCAAAGGGATGTTTTCAAATTTCAACATATAAGCCTATATGACAAAGAAAGGCAGCAAATTCTCATAGTTGGGGAAACTGGAACCAGCAAATTTCAGGCATTTGTGCTCGTTTGATTGTCAAAATAGTTGCTGATTAATTTCCTTTCGATGAGCACTCAATCGACTAATCGTTGCTGCTCTTTATACGAGGTCTTTCAGCCCTTTGTTAAATAGATATAACTTTAAACCAGCTGTGGGGTACTGCAGACACACGCGTCCTTACATTAACTGTTTTTTGTCCGCAGCAGCAGCAGCATGGCGCACATCCCTCACCTGCCTCAGCTCCTCTCCTCCGACTCACATCCTGTCTGAGAGCGAGAGGCGAAGGAGGAAGAGAAACAACAGAAGCGACTCCTGAGTCAACTTTAGACAACTTTTACGCACACTTTTTTTTTTTATTTGGACAGACTTTTATTTTCCTGTCGATTTTTTCCACAGACTGATGGTATTCTTTTGTTTATTATGATGCCCGGGGGAGCTGAGATGAAGGTGCGCCTGAAGGCAACTTTTTTGGATTTTTCTTGGCACCTTAATTAAAAAAGCACCTCAGACTTTAGTTGTAAAGTTGTAGCCCGGACCGTAGCGTCATTGGAGGCGTTTGGCTCAGAGACGTCAACCCAGTGCCAAGTAGCTGAACGGGAGAAAGAAGTTCTCCTGCATGAAGCGTTGGATCTATGTGAACTAAAACAAGAAGTGAAAAATAACCTGGATTCAGTGATGTGAAAGTTTCCCCGATCCGAATTGATTTCGTTCGGACAAGGGGAGACTTTAATGGATGGATTTTTTATGTGGGACCCGCTAGGATGGACGTGGTAGATGAAACAGAAGCGTTACAGAGATTTTTTGAAGGTAAGAATGTCTGATTATTATATATATTTATTAATATAGCTCATTTATGAAACTCATTGTTCAGAAAATTGATAGTAAAACGGAAAAGGTGTGATTTTTGTTACTTTTACAACCACTTTGACTTCTTAAGAATCTGTTTTAGTGAAGGAAAAATGTGTGTGTGTGTCAGCTTTATCCAGTTCCACCTGGTGTAATGTATGTATAGTTTAACTTCAGTGTCAAAAACTGGCTTTTGGTCACTGGTTTAAACTATTCTGATGCACCACACATGGCAGGTGGTTAACATAACAATAATAATAGCTATAATATTTGCAAGTGATCTTATGGGATTTGTGGCTTTTAGGTGAAAGTTTCCCAAACATAATGTGCTCTGTTTTTCCTTTAAACTTTTCCTCTTGGCTGTCCATCTTAAAAACTAAGAAATGCAAGCAGGCAGGAGGTTTAACGGGTGGCGGGGAGCAAAAGTGCTGGTGATGGGTAACAGATCAAGTGAAACTGGGAATCCTAAGAAAAAAAACGAGGTGGAGGAGGGTGGGGTTGAGAGTTGGAAGGGTGTAGGAATTCAAGTCAAGATAAATGTGGTGTTTTGCAAGGGTGCTGTGGCACAATGTGTGTGTTAGAGACAGACATGTGCAATGGGATTTCAACCAGTGATGTAGTGTTGCTCATCATAAGGCAAACAACCAGAAATAGTCAAGAAAAGCGCAAATTTATGTTTATTCCCATAAAATCAGCTTGATAAAGACACAATGTTATATACTATTACTTGAGATCATTGAGATTTTAGTTGGCACCATACACAAAAATAGTTTGCCTTATGATGAGCAACACTACATCTCAGGTTGAAATCCCATCGCTCATTTCAGTCTCTAACACACCCTAATTTATGTTTATCTCCATAAAATCAGCTTGATAAAGTTACAATATTATATACTGTGACTTGAAATCAGTTGTAGTTGGCAAACTTTCTTCAATATATACAAAATAGTTTGTTGGTTTCTCCTCTGTTACATCCCTAATTTACCAACCCTTTTTTACTACATCACAGTTGTGTGTGTTGACTCGCAGACTTGAAGATCTTGACTGAATCGTGTTCAATTACTTTGTCACAATTTGAGAATATTCATAACTTTGTGAACCCTTTTCTCTCCATCATGTTCCTGCTGTAAGTTTCATATATCACAGGCAAGACAATTACATCTTATCACATTTGTTTTTGATTGATAGTAGTCGCTACAAGCCTTCTGACTACAGCTAAAACGATTAATTGATCAACCAATTAGTCGACTGACTAACGAATTAATCTGCAACTATTTAGGCAATCGTTAGAGTCATTTTTTTTTGTAGCAAAACTGCCAAAATACATCAGATCCAGCTTCTCAATTGCGACACAATTGACTGGTATCTTTGTCTTATGTGGTTGTAAACGGGATATTTTGGGGTTTTTGACTGTTGGTTAGACAAAACAAAGACATTTGAAGGTCTCACTTAAGGAAATTGGGATAGGTATTTTCAAGAAAATTATTAGTTATATTAGTTGCAGCCCTATTTCTGATGTTAGCGTTTATCTCAAAGCTCTGCTGTGTCTACATTTTTCACTGCGCTGTGTGATTTACAGCTTGCCACAGAATTCATTAGGTTTTTTTAGTTTTTTTTTAAAGAAATGTAATGTCAAATGTTCCAGAAGTCAAGTGCACATAAAACACATTCTGCGGTTTATGTATAATAAGTTATCTGTCGAGAGACTTAACACTTGATTATAGTATACACAAAGTGTTGACTTAAATATACACAGACATCCATGACTGTCGGAGGTTCCTTTGCCACTTGGACAGGAATTTAGTGTGTTTACATTCTTCCTTTGGGAGTAAGAGAGATGTTCTTACTTTGGCTTTATTTCAGCCACTTTTGCTTGGACTAAAATGTCAACTTGTCCATGAGAGGTATACAGTAGGCGCCGCCTTAGATGCTTATTTTCCTGTTTAACTTGTTATTTCTCTTGATATCGAACTCCTAATTATATCTCTCTCAGATCTTGCTTTCTGGTGGTCAACCTTGAATTTAAATTGGCGACAAAACGTAACATCAATAAGCCTTCAAGTTGATATATTAGATAGTCCGTGTCCGTGCTTATCTTGCCCCTTTATTTGAAAGAGACACACAGGAGCACACACACAGGACTATAATGGATTTCGGCACTGGTAAACTGGGTTTTAATAGGATTAGTGAAATATGTATACATTCACACTAATGCACAGTGTACATTCCTGGCATAGCCCTGGTGGCTGTTAAAACACAATGAGGTGAGACTGGTGTTTTCTTCGAGTCTTTGGCCCTCCCCAGGCGCTCGCTCGCTCTCTCTGACTCCATTAGAGTGACAGTGAGCAGACAGGGTGAGGAGGTGAGATAGTGCAGACTCAGGGTGGAGAGAGACTGGCCTGTTGAGAGAAACCCAGTTAAACCACCAACCTCCCCCCAAAACTTGACCTTCTCCTCTCTGACTCACTTAGACAACAAACAGTCGCTCACACACTCACAGAGCCATTTATGTTTGCACATAAAAGGATTATGACATTTATTGCTGTTGTGTTGTGTTACTCCAAGTAACGCCCCATCCTAAGTCAACCAAACACTTGATTAAACGGTGACCCACACTGCCTGAGCTACATTTTCAGGATGTCCTGAAGACAAAACGTATTGGAATTGAAACATTCATGTATCATGTTTTGGAGATTACGTACGCAGACAAATAGTTGCCACTGCAATAAATCCAGCAGACATTAGATGACTGAATATATAAACTAAAATAAGCGTCTACAGCCACAGTAGCGTCTCTGTAAGGCTGCACAGCAGAGCTTTGAGTTAAACGCTAACATCAGAAATAGGGCTGCAACTAACATAACTAATCATTCTCAAGTCAAGTCTATTTAAAAACAACCTTTAACGGGGGAAAAAAAATCATTCTCTTGATTAATTGTTTGGTCTATAAAGTACCTAAAGTAGTTGCAGGTTAATTTGTTTGTCAATCGACTAATTGATTGATCAATTCATATATATTTTTTTTAGCTGTAGTCAGAATGCTTGTAGCGACTAATGTCAATCAAAAAGCCGCTAACAGGCTAATTGGGCTCATAACTGTGACCCGTTCAAAGAAATCCATGCGTCCCTATGCGTTTTTTTGCTGTTTATTAAATGAAAACGATTACAAGCAATAACTTAAGTGGAATAACTAAAGTAGGTGATGGTCAACAAAAAAATGTTGGAGCCTAACTCACCCTCTTTGTCTAAATCCTGTGATCCAAGTGAACAGGTAAAATAAAGTGAAACCACACCCTTGTTCCAATTACTGGAAGTGATAGTAACCAAAAAGAACGTGTGCAGCCTAAACAAATAATAAGAATAAACGACACAGGCTAAATACACATTTTGGCTACCTACAATGCTAACATGCTCACAATGACAATTCTAAAATGCTATCATTTTTACCATGTTCACCATCTTAGTTAAGTACGTTAGCATAAGAACATTTGCTAATTTAGCGCAAAAGAAAGTACTGAGGGAATGTCATTGATGTTCATTAACGCCCGTTGGTCATAAACCAAAGTATTGGACAAAGTATTGACTGATGGTGGCGCTAGATGTCGGAGGATCATCGAGGCTGTTACAGTTTGCCCTGAGGTGGACATGAATGTCTGTACCAAATTTCATGGCAATCCATTCAGTAGCGAGACATTTGACCTCTAGATGGAAACATTAAGGATTCACTAAAGTCAGTAGGATTCATCCTCTGAGGATCATAAATGTTTGTACTAAATTTCATGGCAATCCATCCAACAGTTGACAAGATATTTCAAGGGGAAAAAGAGGGCCGGAGCACACTGATTGATTTGCAGTCTTTAATAGTGCAAACAGACTAATGTTTCAACCAGTGGGCAACCTCCGGGTCTGAAAAGTGAAGCCAATGCGGAAGTGCCTTAAACTTCGGTTCTGCTTTCTGCAAGGACGGTCGCACGGACATGAGCTGACCTGAGATCGTTACGAGGAATCTTTTGGATCTTTTATACTCTGTGTGGGTTTCTCCTCTCGGCAATTAGACACTCTCAAAGCTCTTCAAAGTTCTCCGTTTTTGCCCCCAACCGTGTAGTTAGAAAAAATTTGGATGTACAGACTGGCGAAAACCTGCCGCACGGAACCCCCACAAAGGCCCGTGTCTGATGGTTTGACGTCACTTCGGCTGTGGATCCACGGATGCGGAAAGCATAAATCACGCTTTAAATTAGCATTCTTTCTAATAGCCAACAGGGTGCGGCTCCTCTGGTTGCTAAAAGAAGTCTGATTGTATAGAAGTCTATGAGAAAATGACCCTACTTCTCACTTGATTTATTACCTCAGTAAACATTGTAAACATGAGTTTATGGTCTCAATCGCTAGTTTCAAGTCTTCTTCAATACAGCATGATGTTCATTTAGTAAATTATGGTCCCATTTAGAGTCAAATAGACCATAAAGCAGGGTATGCTTTAGGGCCAACTGTCTCCAGTAGTCTGTCTCTCTAGCCTGGACCGACGGTGGTGAACGTTGCCATCTACAGAGCCAGGCTGCTAATGTGGCTGAAAACCCTTCAATATAAAATGTTATATTATATTAAACTGTATCTGCCAGAAATAAAACAGACCACATTCACCTCCTAACCATCTGAGTCTGAAGGTGAGCTAATCACACTCTTACTCCATATCGCCCTTAAAAGATGAACAACTAATCACACGTGTCACTATATCACAATTCCTATTAAGTCCCGCTGTACTCCCACAGTTGTGAATCATGGACGGGGAGGCCGTCGTCCATCTTGGAAAACCTGTGTGAAGCGGAGCGGACGGTTCCTGTGATTTACAGGTTTAGCAGTGAATTGCAGTTAGAGGAATGTATTGTTTTTGAGCAGCCAGGCTTACAGTGCTTACGAGTAGGTTTTATTTTTCATTGTTGTGCCTCACTCCCATCAGTGCTGACTGCCAAACTGAGTAATCCTCAGCCAGGGCATGTTGTTTGTGGTTGAACTGGACTTCAAGAGATTAATTCACTTTTTTTGTCTTCATGTGTGTGTGTAATAACTAAAAAGAGAGGCTGTTATGGAAAAAAAAATATGTAAGGGGATGTTTGTCTGCATCCTGAATGTCATCTTGTAATAGTCATTTTCATAGACATATATAACCCAAGCACACTTTTTCCTCTTCTTCTTCTTCTTCTTACTCTACATCTTCTTATTTCTATCCTCAATTTGCCTCTTCATCCTTTATACCCTCCTCCGCTTTTTCCTCCTCGGTGTCGTCTTCATCTTCTTGCATCGTCTCTCTCTCGCCATGCTCTGTAATTCTGTCTAGCAATGACCCTCAAACTCGCCCTCACACTCGCAGCGTTTCGTTTTTCTTTTTTTTTTTTTGGTCCAGCCTCGCTCCGTGTCCCGGTCCCAGCCTTGTCACTCCTGTAATCTCTTGAGCCAGGTCCGCCGGTGCGACCAGTGCTTGTGTGCGACAAGGGCTGTGTGTGGTAGCCTGGTACAGCCCTTTCTCATGACTTGGGAAATAATCCTCATTATAACACTCTCCGAGCCTTTCTCACACACACACTCGCACACATATGCTTTTGCACATAGGCATGCACATATGCACACACACACATATTTTTTGATCCTGATCTGCGACTCTCAGGTCTACAGAAGAAAGTCCTTCAGCCCGAGTAGGGAAACATGTGAAAAATTAGAGAAGAATTGTTCTTCCCATCTTCTGTTTCAGGTGCTTTCATCTCAAGGACATCAACATGCTTTGGCTACGCGCAGGTACTCTGCCGCTCTGTCCGCTCTGCTTCTCTTTAGCTGTGATTTATCAGTCCCTACCCGACGAGGGGCTTTCTGTTCGTATTCACTTCTTAATCAATATCTGTGTCATAGTGATGCTCTTCACTCTTTTACCGGTTACC
Source organism: Sebastolobus alascanus (assembly GCA_916701645.2). NCBI lineage: Eukaryota > Metazoa > Chordata > Actinopteri > Perciformes > Sebastidae > Sebastolobus > Sebastolobus alascanus. The sequence goes on from CAKAOJ020000022.1 coordinate 785,817, forward strand.
CTGTCTTGTAAACAAATAGAGAAGTTCTATAACTCTCAGTCAGAGCTGTCTTACTCTCTCTAGTGAAGATTTTACACATGTCCTTTTCATATTTGTGTCTGTATGTGTGTTAAATTGTCCATTGTAGGCACGATCCATATATTCTTAGACTGTGCAGCATGTTGTAGAACAACTGAGAGATTGCTTGTTGGTGTACATCGATTATATTGACATAACTAAGATCCGCCAGGTTATTTTTAATAGATTTTTGTGAAAATGATCTCCAAAAGTGCATTGAGATATAGACTGATGGCACCTGTTAATTTACTGTACATCTACCTCATAATTAATACCTTGAATGATTCTACAAACATCCATTTTAATGTTGCAAAACTTTTTTTTTTAATTATCGGTTCAGTATGTAAAATTAGAAAGTGTATTCACTGTCTGCACAGTATGTGTTGTGGGTGTGCAGCCAAGTTCATTCTGATCCAACTGTTTGATAATCAGATGGACTTTGTTCCTCCTCTAAAAGTGTTTAATTATTAACACACACATACAAATCTCATTTGGAGGCAAAACATCTGTGTAACATAACGTTTTGTTCAGCTTTTATGTTCCTTTAAATTTGTATTCTTGCCCGTCCGTTGCCTTAATAATAGTTTGCACAACTCTACAGAAAGAGGATTGCACTTATTATATATATATATATATATATATATATATATATATATATATATACTGTATAGATATATACATTTGATTGACTGATATAAGTGAAATCATGTTTAATGGGCGCTCACACACTTGGTCCTCTGTTTGTGTTCAGTTTAGATGATTACTCTGCTGACAACCCAGGCATTGAAATGGTGGCATAAAACACACACACACACACAAACAAACACACACATGCACGCGTATTACAGGCATACACACACACACACATACAGACACACACTCCCCTCTCAGCCCTAATCTCTCAAAAGGCCAGTCTGTATCGAAGTTGGACTGACAATCATTTCACTGTTCCTTGTTGAACACAGCTGGACAGAGACAAACATGGAGGGCGGGGGAATTTACACATCCAGTTCACAGCAATTTAAACTTAACTGATTCACTGATTTAGAGGTTACAGTTACTTAATTGATGTTTCTATTATTCTTTACCCACACAAGAATAGAGCATTTGATGACAACGTTACCCATAACTTCCCTTTAAAAATGTGACATGTCACACCGTAAAGGCAAAAACTCTTTTGTTTGTAGATGGTTAAAAGGTGGTGAAAGTATCTTCAAGAGGCAACAAACGTACTGTATCTGTTCTCAGTGAACAAGTTCATCAGCTGCAACATTATGAGAGACTTAGAAAAAATGTCATTTTAATGCCTTGGCTTTATGGGTTTGTTAGGTGTTGGATTTTTATATACATCATTTTTTTGTAACACTTCTGTCCAGCTCAACTTTAGCTCCTGTCATTTGATCTCACCAATGAAATCCTACTTCCACAGTGTAGTCTGAAATTCATCTACCTGATGAACTGTACACCTGTTAACTTCCTTTGTACCTCCTTTCAGTGTTAACTTTGCCTCCACACAGTGATCAGCTCACCTAACTGTGCTTTTTTCAGTTCACTCGTTTTCAGTAATATAACTTAATTGTTAAGTGTAAATGTTACTTTTATTCCACTGAAAATTCATTTAGATAAATGTATAAAGGTGTAACATGGACATCTGAAACATTTATCTTCTCATGCCCCTATCTTTGAAAGGATAAGTGCAACTAATTAAAGCGGCTATAATATTTTTTGCTATAACAATGAAATGACAATGTGAAAACAATAGTAGTAATAGTAGTGATTGTTGAAAATGATCACTTAAATCTGCAGCTCCCCTCAGCTTTCTGGAGCTTTATAGCGAGTTTCAGCTCATTGTTTATCTGTCCGGCGTTTATCAGCTAAAGAGAAGGATATTTCCATCAGGAGAGAGCAGAGCTAAAAGAGAGTTATCCATTGGACTTACATTCATCAGCTGGACAGAAACACAACCAGCCAAATGGATGATAATATTGCTCCCTAACTGCTGGATGTGCCAATAGGAAACTGTTTGTTAATGATAATAAAAAAAAGACAGTGGAGGGAGGCCAGAACTGGTGATATGTGATCACGTTTTCTTTTTCCAGTCAAGTATAGCTATATCTTACTTTACCAGATTTTTGTGAAAGGGTATATAGCAGCTAATTCTAAAAAAAAAAAGTACAAACATATTGGATATACACATCTAGGTCTTGGGAGAGAACTTGATTTTTGATCAAGGTCTTGAACTTCTGCCACTATTGACTTGAACTCACTGCGCTCGTTCTTGGACTCCTCTTGATTACAGCCCTGTTTCATGTTCTCTCCTCAGTCTTCTTTGTAGGTTTTTTCCTCTATCACTCCATTCTTGGACATCAAACTTGTATTCTGTATTTCTTGCCCCCCCGCCCCCACCCCCCTCGCTCTCCTCAGCCTCCATCTATCTACCCTCCCCTCTCCCTCCATCTCGCTATTTTTTGTTATCAGGCCTGCCAGCTTAAATTTACTGCCTATTTGGGTGAGGTGCACATCTGGATCTTATTTAAGGGGAACCATCCTGCTTTTCTCCCCTCGCACTGGCACGTATTAAGAGACATTAACCATCTGTTTCTATCCAGTGAAGAAAGACAGACTCAGTGTAAACACGCTTCGTTGTCCAAAAACATGGTAACGTGAGGATTTATAATGTTCGAAAATATCATTTGGATGTTTTTTATTTAATTGGTTGGAGACAAGTGGTTTGGTTTGTGGGTTTAACGATTGAAGGTTGTAATTTGTTTATGCTGTCAACTCTGCGCTTGGATGGGACAAAGCACATATTATTCCTGAGATAATATGCTCCATTAAATCATTTGGTGGAGAACAGTAGCAATGTGTGGAGAGGCTGGGAGAGGAACTGTGACAATAATACTAATAAGTGACATTTCAGTTGCGTTTTTTGATGAAGAGTGAAGCGTTAGTGGAAGACAAAAAAAAAGAGGGATAAGGAGAATTTTTTCCAATGCTAACACAAAAATTCCTTGCATTCCCAACTGAGTAGCTGCTTAATCTATCAGAGAAAGAGTGTGTATGTGTGTGTGTGAGAGAGAAAAAAGAAAAGGAGAAAGACTGGGGTTGCCTGCCCACCCACTATATACCAGGTCCTTACCCTCTGCTTCACCCCCTCCGTCCTGCTCCCCCTCTCCTCTCTCACTCACTCTGTTTCCAGCATCCACGGTCTGTGACCGCTTTAGAGAAAATGCATCACTTTCTCGCATGTCACATTTGAGTCGAATGCTCTGAGCGCGTCAGGGAAGGCTGGTTTATATAAAGTGATTTAGTCTTTTCTAAATATATGCATAAGCAAGTGCTTGTTCTGCATGTTGGTGTTTTACAGATTAAGTGGGGTCATGAGTTTGGGATTTGTGAGGCTTTGGCTATCAAAGGGTGAAAGTGACCCTGGGGTGAAGTAAGGGGAGCAGTAGGGAATTATGAAATTACTAATATATATGCTATATCATTATATAACAATATTTTAAACAGAGTGTCTATTTGCACCTGGGTGAGAATAGTCACACAGTAGCTATTCGGCTATTTACACCCAGTAATAGTAGTAGTAATATAAAGAGCGACAAAGTATATACAAGGTGTAGGTTGTGGTGGATAAATGGGTCAAACTCAGGACTTTCACCCAAGAGACCGGGCTTTGAGTCCTTTGAGAGGCTTAGATGACTCATTATTTTTCTGTTTGTTAAATATTATTTTCAGTTTTCAGTCACAGTTTGGTTAGGTTTAGGCACCAAAACTAAACGGTTAGGTTTAGGAAAAATATTAGGGCTGTCAATCGATTAAAATATTTAATCGCGATACATCACGATTGTCCACAGTTAATTGCGATTAATCACAAATTAATTTCAATTTTTTTTATATGTTCAAAATGTACCTTAAAGGGAGATTTGTCAAGTATTTAATACTCTTATCAACATGGGAGTGGGAAAATATACTTGTTTTATGCAAATGTATGTATATATTTATTATTGGAAATCAAATAACAACACAAAACAATGACAAATATTGTCCAGAAACCCTCACAGGTACTGCATTTAGCATAAAAAATATGCTCAAATCATAACATGGCAAACTGAAGCCCAACAGGCAACAACAGCTGTCAGTGTGTCAGTGAGCTGACTTGACTGTGACTTGACTATGACTGCATGTGATTATCATAAAGTGGGCATGTCTGTAAAGGGGAGAGTCGTGGGTACACATAGAACCCATTTTCATTCACATATCTTGAGATCAGAGGTCAAGAGACCCCTTTGAAAATGGCCATGACAGTTTTTCCTCGCCAAAATTTAGCGTATGTGTTGGAGCGTTATTTAGCCTACTTCGCAACAAGCTAGTATCACATTTCATGTGATGCCATATGATCTTCACTCTAGCTTTAAAACTGAGCCCGCTACAACCTAAGAATCGCATCAATGTGTTAAAGAAATGAGTGGCCTTAAAATCGATTTGCGATAACGCGTTATTAAAGCGTTAACTTTGACAGCCCTAAAAAAATATACATACAGTACGTATACACATACAGTATCTACTGTGTGCCTGGATCAGCTGCAAATATTATTGATGGCTACTGACACCTGGGTGCTGATAGCATCTTCCTATTTTAAATCACGCCACACATGTTGAGAAGAAGAAACCTTTTAGATTTAGTTTATTTTTATGATAGATGTCAATTGCAGTGAACAAAGAAAAGGGGGACAACACATATAGTTTAGTAACTCGGTGAGTAATTTTATAATTATTATTAGTTTACTGTGATTCTTTTTTTAATGGGGAAAGGCAGCTGAGGTACAAAATAGTAGCCGTCAACTGGAGTGATTCCAGTCTATACAGTATGTGTAAGCAATTAGAGGCACTGAATCATCAGTATGTGATCTGTAATGTTGACTACTAACACATATTTAGACTGTTGGTCACTCCTGTGACTTCAATCTTTAAATTCTCAGAAAGCGAATCAGAAATAAATACATATACTCTTAAAAAAAGAAAATAAAGCAAATCGGGGCTCTTCTTTTTTACATGATCTTGATTATGTGTTCAGCAAAAGATTGTGAATGTTTCTGATATAAATACAATGTAATCAGGAGTATGCCGAACAAGATATAAATGATAAACAAACTGTTATTAGATAGTCCTACAGGGAATTGTTTCAACATAAGCTTGTGTTGGAACTAGAGCTATTGTGTATGGAGTTGCTCCCATTGCTAATTCCCAGATGCTCTCCATCTCCCCTCTGTGTTCCCGACCCTCCCTTCACCACAGGTCATGATATTATCAGTTCTCTGGAGCCAGCCAACATCGACACCAGTATCCTGGAAGAGTACATCAGCAAGGAGGACGATAGCACTGACATGTCAGTAGGGACTCCAATCCAACCCGGCAACGTCAAAACAACACGCACCAACCGAATCAGATCATGTCGTTACAAAGGAATTTGTTTTTTCTGATAAGGCTAATCCCTTTTTTTGTCTTCTTCTTCTATTTCACAGCTGTTTCTCAGAGGTCCACAGCACCCCAGGACCAAATTACTCATCTCCCCAGGCAGGAGTGTCCTCCTCTGGGGGGTTGGTGTGTGGTGTGAGCCCCCCTATTCCACTGCGCCAAGGAGCCCCTCCGCCTGGGCCTCCTAACTGTCAGAACGCCTACCCCCCAGGTCCGTCTCTGGGCCTCCGACACAACTACCTCTGCCTGGGACAGCAGCCGCAGCAGCAGCAGCAGCAGCAGCAGCAGCACCACCAACACCAGCAGCAGCAGCAGCAACAGCAGGCTCACGTCAAGCCTGAGCACAGTGAGCACAGGGGCCACTACGCTCCAGGGTGAGCACAATACCAAGGAGAAAGTATATGACTTGATGCTTAGGAATGTTCAAGATGCTCCCGTAACTCACATTTTAAAATCATGCAGAAGTTGCAGCAGATGACGCAGTATATTTTTTTAAAAGCATCCAACGAAACCATACACACACACCCTACTACGGGCCCATTATGCAATCAGCACTTGATTAAGCTTCATTTGTACAAATAAAACTCTAGCTGGTCAAGAGGGGGAGGGAGACTGATAACAGACCAAGAGAGAGAGTCAAATTACATCCTGCAAAAAAAATTCCAGACGCACACAATCTTGTGTAAAGAACGTCTACACTCACTCTGATCCCAAAGGAGAGTTTCTCCCTTAAATATAATGGCAGTTTAGAAAATAAGAAGAATATACAAAGGAGGGCTTCCTAACTTCAAGCATGGTATTTCTTTTAAGGATTTAAAAGTCGAATATTACTGTTTTTGTGAATATAACATCTACTGCCTTCTGGTTTCTTTTAGGACACTACCTGAGTCCCCCCCAGACTCCAGCTCAGAGCCGTACTCTCCTCAGCAGGTGAATGGTAAGTAGCACGTCTTCTTCCTCTCCCTGCTAACAATGTGTCGAATGACTGAGACAAACAGCACTCACAAAGGAGAACGAACAGAAATGGTGCTTTAATCTGTAGACTACATTCAGACAGAGTCAGAGGAAGCCACTGAAGTAGATGAAGGTGTATGTGGGTCAAATCAATATCGGTTACTCATCACTTTATTTGAACAGAGCATAAAGACAATAAGAAGTTCATGTGCAAACCAATCAATATATTGAATGCAGTGTGTATCTGTCATTTATTAAAGCAGCAGTGAAAAGGAGGACAACACATATAGTTTAGTAACTCGGTTAGTCATTTTATAATAATTATTAATTAAAGCAGCAGTGGGTAGAAATGGAGCAAATATGATTTAAAAAGTTATTTTTATAAAACGGTCATTATATCCTGACAGTAGTGTATGAGACCGGTAATCTGAAAAAAAAAATCATGTGCCTCTGTGTCCTCCGGTGCTCCTAACGGCATCTGCAAGATTTCACAGACCGGAGGAAAACAACCAATCAGAGCCGAACTGGAGTCTGCCGTCTCTGAGCAGCTGTCAATCACTCGCCAACTCCGATCAAACGGTCAAACTAGGCAGCGCTGATCAAATATTAATCATGATTCTGTTATTGTAATGCCTATTTCTCGCCTCAAATGTTTTCAGAAACATCTTGTAGTGAACTGTTTGGCTGTAAAATGAGAACGTTTGTGACCCGGCAGCCAAGTTGAGATCAGTCGAGGAAATACGAAGCACCGCCCATCAGCCAGAGCAAACGTTCTCATTTTACAGCTAAACAGTACACTACAAGATGTTTCTGAAAACATTTTAGGAGAGAAATAGGCATTACAGTAACAGAATATTGAATAATTCATATTTGATCAGCGTTGCCTAGTTTGACCGTTTGATCGGAGTTCGCAAGTGATTGACAAATGCCTCCGTTGAATGAACAACCAATAGGAACGCTCTCTCTCTGAAATGACCTGTCATTGGCCAAAGTGTCCCGTCACGAGCTAGATTTTTTAAAGCCTGAAAACAGAGCCATGAGGAGGTGCAGAAGTCTAGTTTTCTCTCGGAACAATTGAATTACAATATGCTGAAAGGTTATTAAGGAGTTTTTGCCCAATTATGCCAAAAATATTCTGCCTACTGCAACTTTAATCAACAGTTTACATAATGTCTGGAAACCAAATTAGATTTTCTGAACTCAACTTCATAATCTTTCATTTCAAGTGTTTCCACAAAGAATGAACCGTCGTATGTTCGGCTTGTTTCAACATAAGTTGAACAACAGCAGTACTCAAAGTCATTACGTACTTCTTGCCACTCACACACCTGTGTTGGTCCTGCCCATTAGCAAAAAGGTGTGGAAGAGTGCAATCTGATGGGCATCCTTCCAGTTCTCTAGTTTGAAACAATGGAAAATACCTTTAGCTTAGTTTAGAGGGAAGTAGAATAAACTGCAGTCTGAAATGCAGAACGGACGGATCAGTCTGCATCCTGTGTGTGATCAAATGTAAAACACTTCTCTGTTGTGTCTTTTAGATCCTCACATGATCAGGACCATGACACCAGAGAACATGTGTCACATGACTCCAACGCCACCCCTCCCACCACACGGGCACTATCCCAGCATGCATCGGGACATGTACCTGAAGCCTGAGCCCATGATATCGCAGTATCCCATTGGTCCAGCCACAAGCGGAAGTGGAGACATGCAGCAGACTCAGATGCTCCACCAGCTGCTGCAGCATCCTCAAGGGCAAGAGTGAGTCATGATGAAGATGTATACAGGAGGGAGAGAGGGTTGTGCTGTCCAGTTTGTACGGAGCAGAAGGAATGATGGGAAGGAGCAGAAATGTGTGCAACGTTTTAACTGTTTCCATTTCCTCACACAGCGTCATCCCTGCTCACCAAGCCAAGAAGAGGAAGCACTCTGACTCTCCCAACAGCACCATCAATTCCCAAATCCTCACAGGTATCATCAAACAGGAACCAGGTAGGCAGGCATCTTTCTCCTCTTCCTCACCGTTATTCTATCTTGCTTTAATTGCTGATTTGTTTGTCCCAGGTTTAATGCAGGATGCAGACAACTCTTACCTGGACCCAAACTATCAGTGCATTAAGTGGCAGCCGCACCAGCAGAACAAGTGGACACCACTGTATGACGCAAACTGCAAAGAGCTGTGGGTCGAATTTATTTTGGCATATCTGTACAGTATGTCTTGAGGTCTTTATTTTGAGCTGAAAGCACTCTGCGGAGAGCCAAAATGAAAGAGGTTATAATTGGTTAAATAAATAATTCAACAAAGTATACAGCGGGAGTGGCAAAGGAATAGCAGGGTTGCAGAGGTCTACAAATTCCTCAGAGGTGATCTGTGTGGGGGAGTGAACAAGCGCAAGGTTTCGGCTTAGAAAGACAACGTGAGGAGGGGGTAAAGGGAGAAATTAGTGTACACCTACTTGTGCTTTTGCAATGCCAAAAAATAAAAAAGTATAGCTAGGGAGGAAGGTTAAAATGAACTCACAAGACCTTTCAGATATGTTATCAAAACCACCTGGTTGCCCATCCTTTTAGCACACTACACCTACATCAAGGCACAGAGGGTTTTCATTGGTTTAACAGTAAATTAGATTTATTAAGTCTTTCAGAATATCTCAGTCCTCAGTGTCGTAAAGTAATGGCAAATCAAATGGTAAACCTGAGGCCCAGGGGCCTATGAGGAGACGTTTATTTTAGGGCTGTCAATCAATTAAGATATTTAATCGTGATTAATCGCATGATTGTCCATAGTTGATCATGATTAATCACAAATTAATCACACATTTTTTATCTGTTCAAGATGTGCCTTAAAGGGAGATTTGTCAAGTATTTAATACTCTTATCAACATGGGAGTGGACAAATATGCTGCTTTATGCAAATGTATGTATATATTTATAATTGGAAATCACTTAATAACACAAAACAATGACAAATATTGTCCAGATACCCTCACAGATACTGCATGTAGCATAAAAAATATGCTCAAATCATAACATGGCAAACTCAAGCCCAACAGGCAACAACAGCTGTCAGTGTGTCACTGTGCTGACTTGACTATGACTTGCCCCAAACTGCATGTGATTATCATAAAGTGGGCATGTCTGTAAAGGGGAGACTCGTGGGTACCCATAGAACTCATTTTCATTCACATATCTTGAGGTCAGAGGTCAAGGGACCCCTTGAAAATGGTCATGCCAGTTTTTCCTCACCAAAATTTAGCACAAGTTTGGAGTGTCACTTAGCCGCCAAGCTAGTGTGACGTAGTTGGTACCAATGGATTCCGTAGGTTTTATAGTTTAAGTGATGCCATCATATGTATCTTCACTCTAGCGTTAAAACTGAGCCCGCTACAACCTCCGAAAGACCGACTGATTTCTAAGAGGTTAATTAAAAATCGCAAGTTGATTTAATGCATTAAAGAAATTAGTGGCGTTAAAACGAATTAACTTTAGTTAACGCGTTAACTTTGACAGTCACAGTTTATTTACATAAAAATGCATTTTGTGGTAGCATCACAAGAAAATAATAGGAGTCTCTCCATATTAGCTCCCCACTTATGGTGCCTTCAAATGAAACTCGTGAGCTCGTGTTTACAACATGGGAAGTCGTGTACGCGATATGCTTGGCGTTCAAGTGGTTAAGCTGTGAGAGCACCGCTGCTAAGCAACGGCAATATTAACGTTAATGTCGGCGTCTAGAAGCCACAGAGGCTAACAATTTAACAAGCTAACAAGTGGGTAACATAATGCAGTAAATGCAAAGGCATAATGACAGAGGAAAAAGATGAGGCTATTGGAATATCAACATTTTCCTCAAACCTATTATAAAATTACAAAGAAAAACGATGTACGAAAATTACAATATATTAACTTATTATGCACCGGAAAATTAACTTCCATGGCCTCCACCATTTCTGACAATGTCAACAAACACGCCACAAGTCGTGAACTCGGAGCTTTCAGAAACTTTCCATTTACGAGGTTGTGAATACATGAGGGGGGCGTTAACATGGTAAACACGACCCCATTTTACCAGATTACATGCATTACATATGCTCCGTCCACATGTGTATTTCTCTGAGGGCTTGAACCTAAAAACATATGGAAGCCCCCTGTAATAAAGTCAAGAGTCTCCCCCTGGTGATAACACTGCATTATGCAGCAGTTTTTCCACTTTTCTTACAACAAATGCAATCTTCCTATTCACATTATTCATATGTCACAATCTCTCTCCCTGTCTTTAGTCCAATGCCAACCTACCGTGTTGATGCTGACAAGGGCTTCAACTTCTCCTTGTCTGATGACGCTTTTGTTTGCCAGAAGAAGAATCATTTCCAGGTCACAGTCTACGTGGGCATGCTTGGAGATCCCAAGTACATCAAGACGAGTGACGGCCTGCAGCCCATCGACTGCTTCTATCTCAAGCTCAACGGAGTAAAGGTGCGCAGATGCAAAATAGTGAATATGACATCAGCTTGACAGATAATTAGCTCTACAGTGTTTAGTTTTTATTTTATTTCTCTCTTCATTGGCAGGTGGAGGCCGTGAATCAGTCCATCAGTGTGGAGCAGTCACAGTCTGACCGCAGCAAGAGACCCTTTAAGCCAGTGATGTGAGTCTGAAGGCTTTAAAAGATACGTTCGCAAAACAGCTGTAGAACAGCTGTAGAAGGATTTTTCATAATGCATTAGTGATTTTGTTTCTCCCAGGGTGACCCTGCCCTCAGAGCAGGTCACAAAGGTCACAGTGGGGCGGCTCCACTTCAGCGAGACCACGGCAAATAACATGAGGAAGAAGGGCAAACCAAACCCTGACCAGAGGTGAGAAACGTACCATCACGTGTAAACATATGAGTCCCTGTGATCCCATTGAAGCTCCAGTAGTCACATCTGCTCCTGATGTTTTTGTCCTGGCAGGTATTTCATGCTGGTGGTGGCGCTGCATGCTCAGTCCCACAGTCAGAGCTACACTGTGGCTGCCCAAGCATCTGAGAGGATCATCGTCAGGGTAACGTCTGGCCATGTCTGTCTGCCTCCTACAACAATCATATCCCTTGTGAATGTGACACCTTTGGTCTACTTTATACACCTTTCTGCTCTTCAAAATCACTGTGTAGCTCTCAACATCTTCTCCATCGTCTGTCTTTCCATTCCTTTTATCTGCTTGGCTGTGATCCCCAGCACACTTACTGTACGCTCCGATATACTGTACACAGTAAACTGTGCTGTGAAAACCATGTATCCTCAAAACGTCAACCTTTCGTGAGCTAAGAAAAACAACCTTGTTTTATTAAGAGAATTTTCTTAACCCATCAAGGAACATTTGACCGTACAGTTGATCATAAAAAAGGAAAGATAGAGATACATGTTTTTTACTGAACAGCGATGGCATTTTACTCACTCCAGATGTGTAAAAACATGGAATTACAGTGTATAGTTAACTACATGAACTTAAGAAGTATTAGAGCTATTTGAAAGATACAAATCATTTACTTTAGCTAATGGGCTTACATGAGACCACAATTTAGTGAACAATTTTGATATTCAATAAATTTAAACACTGCCTAAGCTATAAGGTCTAATGTAAACTCAAGCCTTTACATCTAATGCTACATTCACACTAAGAGCGACAAAAGCAGAAAATCAGCCAGCATAGCCAGCTAAATTGTCGGCAAGTCGCCGTTGAAGTGTTGTTCAATCGCTCGTTGACATAGTTATGTCGTTAAATAGCCCTGGGAACTGGCTCCCTATGTAGATATGAAGGGCTCATTCTAAGCTAACGAAAACACAACGATTCTTAGTTTCAGGTGATTATACACTAATGAAAACATAGGTATGAATATTATATTTAGTTTCTGTCAATAGATTCCCCCTAATTGTTAAACACTGGTCCTTTAACTGGGAGCAGTGCAGAGCACTTCCTGGAGTCTCCATTGTTTGTCTGGAAGAGTTTCATCGATCTTCTCATTTAACTCTCTAACTCATATTTTCCAAAATGTTGACCTATTCCTTTAAATGTATTGTAATTATTTGGATCTTTTTTTGGCATATCTTCTAGAAACATCTGAACTATTGTTTTTCAGTGTTCCTTCTCCTTTGTCTCTCTGTTACAGGCATCCAACCCAGGCCAGTTTGAAAGTGACAACGAGGTGCTGTGGCAGCGTGGCCAACTGCCAGACTCCGTCTACCACCACGGGAGAGTCGGTGTCAACACAGACCGGCCGGACGAGGCCCTTGTTGTCCATGGCAACCTGAAGGTCATGGGCTCCCTGGTGCACCCGTCTGACATCAGGGCCAAAGAAAACGTCCAGGAGGTCAGGATGACACTCAGTGTGTATGTATATGGGTGTGTGTTTGTGCATGTAGTGTGTGTGAGTGTGTGTGTGTGTTTGTGTGTGTGTGTGTGTGTGTGTGTGTGTGTGTGTGTGTGTGTGTGTGTGTGTGTGTGTGTGTGTTTCCAAACTGTCAGTGTGTCATTGTGCGCCTCGTGTGCTTGTCATCATGAATCATGTCATCCAAACGCCCATGCTCAGCACAGCTGACTGTGCAGTTCAACTCTGAGTTTTGTCTTTTCATTGAACTTGATCCGAGCATTTTCATCTGCAACATGAACATTGTGTTTTCACACCATCTGCATGGACGTCACTGTCATTCTGTCTGTGTGTAGGTCGACACCACAGACAATTTGAAACGGATTTCTCAGATGAGGCTGGTCCATTATCAGTTCAAGCCTGAGTTTGCTGCCACCGTGGGCATAGAGAGCACTCCAGATACTGGTAACAACTTCATAAATAACACATTTAAATGTTTGCCGCCATCATCTCCATTTCTTTGTACACTGTACATCATGTCATCATCGTCGGGCGCTTTCACAAGCAGTAGTCCGTTTGGGTAGTCCGAATCAAAGTGAAATTGATACTTTTGGTTTATTTTCTATTTTAGTATGGTTCGGTTTCACAGTGCACAAATTAAAGCGGAACAAATAAAAAAATAATTTGCTGAGGGGCGTGTACAAAGGAGCAAATATATCTTTTTCGTCTCGAGAGCTGCCACTTCAATGCAGGGAATCATGGACTTTGAAATATTGCTGTCAAAGTTTTTTCACTTTGACTCGACACTGATCTACTGTGTGCACAAATCCCCCTCCTCCAGTTTATCGTGAATGACTTTATAAACATCACTATTTTTGTGGACTTTATTTATCATATTCTGTGTGTTCTCTTCAGCCCAGATGTTTAGTAAACATCAGACTTCTGCAGAAGTCCAGGTCAGTCCTCTCCCACTCATGTTAACCTGTCGTTTACCTGTGTCCATCTCAACAAATGCCCGCACAGGCAGCCAGAGGACGATTACTGCGTTCACAAGCGCCCAAACGAACCGCACCAGAGTTCGATTAAAATGGACTAAATGTTGGCTTGTGAAAGTGCCCTTAATGTCTTAATTTTTGATGTATCTTTTGCTCCATGTGCATTGTTATGCGAGCGTGTCCTGTATCTGTGCATGCCGTCATGCTTTAACTTGAGCACCTGTTATATCCTCCTGCAGGAGTGATCGCTCAAGACATTCAGCAGATCCTGCCTGAAGCCGTGAAGGAGGGGGGCGATGTGGTGTGCAGTAATGGAGAAACTATCCCCAAACTGTTAGTGGTCAACAAGGTAATAATGAAAACACATACAGTGCACACAGACATCACTTACAGACACACACTAACAGCTCTCCCTCTTATTTCAAAGGACCGTATCTTCATGGAGAACGTGGGAGCGGTGAAGGAGCTGTGCAAGCTGACAGACAACCTGGAGACTCGTATAGACGAACTGGAGCGCTGGAGCCGCAAACTGGCCAAGCTGCGTCGTCTCGACAGCATGAAGAGCACCGTGAGTGGAGGCACCGTCAGGTGAGAGCAATGAGCAGGAGACAGGTGTTACCAACGGGTTCTCACCCCATCTCGTCACATTCTCACGCCTTGTCAGACCCCTTGGCGTCAGTTTCCAGTCGCAGTAAACACGTGCTTAACGATGTGAATTAAACAAAAACACTTGCTTAGGTTTAGGCAACAAAACCACTTAGTTATGTTTAGGAAAACAACAAAGTTGGGCTTAAAGTTACTACGTTTGTGAAGTGAAAATGAGACTTAAGGTTGTGAACATGGGACATGAACGAACAGCTGAGTGTAACGTGAAAGTGAAACAAAAGGTGCGGGACACGAACAGAGGTCTCCTGGATAAAAGCCCTGTGTTTGTTGGGCCCATCCACCACCCGTTCCGCCCGCCCGGTGTGTGTCTTTTCGCTTTTTAAACTACAGTATGTCACCACCACACTCCTGGAGCGTTTTTTCTGAGCGTTTAATATTGCGGTGGATGGGTTTACATTGTGGTTAATTGAAAGCCTGGTTTCCTACAGGCGCTAATGGGCGCCTTGTGCGTTGGTATCACTCGCCGATGACAAAGCCTCTATATTTTACACCCTGGGAATGGGAACGGGCTGGTGTTACATATTGTCAGAGATAATATTGTATAATTGGAAAAGAATTAATAGATTACTTTTTTTTTTCTTGTCCATGCAGCCAATCAGGGAGTTATTTCAGCAGAACAGGAAGTGGCCCTCTCAGGAAGAATACAGTCAAACCAGGGAGCAAGGTCTGTAGTGCTAATAATATATTTAAAAGGTGTTATAAGTGAACAGCAGGAACTTTAATGTAATCTATGGGTTTTTATTGCAGAGTTCGGCTTCAGATCAAGGCTGCATCAGCCAGAGGTTCATGCAGGGAACCATCCTGGCGCTGGTCATTGTCATGGCCTTCAGGTTAGACTGAGCTAAATGTGTTTGGAGAGGGAGTGGCGGGTAAACAAAAAAAAAAATCAGCTCCACTGCGTGCAGTAGTGACATGATGATGATGTATTGGATCTGTATTTGTCTTCCGACAGTGTCATCTCCATGTCCGTCCTTTATGTGTTGACTCTTCACCACAGAGGAGACGTCACAGAGAAAGATGGGTACGTGCTTTTGAGGGAGAAAAACACTTTATAGTGAAAGAAATCAATTTTCCACTTCTCCATTAATGTCTTTCTATGTAATCTGCTCCTGCTCTCTGTAGCCATGTTCCTTCCTGTGTTCTCTACGTCTCTTGGATGCCCATCTTCACTGCCACTGTAACTTTCTGTCCTCCTGTCTGCCCATGGTACGCTTTCAACTCCTGCCTTTCTTTCTACTTCATTGTTTCATTTTCTGATCTACACTTTCAGTGTTATCTTTGATTGCTTAGTTGGGTGTTTCTTTGTTCCTGTATGAAAGGAGGTCATGAGTCACGTATCTAAACACCGTTAAATTAATTGGGTTTTGAATGCATCATCATTTTACCTTAAGCTAAGTTCTCACTACAAGACTTTCAGAGTCGACAGATCACCGTGCTGTTCACACTACACAACTTGCTGTCTTGTAATCAGGAGTCTTTAAGTCGTTGTGGTTTTCACACTACATGACTGACCGGCGACAGGGGGTCACACACTACAAGATCTTTCACCCCGATGAGGTCTCTAAACTACGTTTTGTCTCGACAACACGCGAGAAATACACGGTAAATGATGTGATACCATACGGGAGACACATTGCTGGTGTTGTTGTTGGCACGTGTTTACAAAATAGCCTCTTTCCACCAATTTCCACACTCTTTTTTACTATTTATTCCCCTAAATGCAACAATAAATTTGCTCCGTGTTGCAAATGCAACACATACAATAAGTTCCTATTGTTACAGGCGACCCCTCCGCCCCCAGGTTTCCCCTCAACCCCGTGTCTCGCGCTCTCATTGGCTGTAGCTCGTGGCCGGAGTTCCCAACAGGTCCAGATATTTAGCATGATAGATATCTGGAATGTGTCTGCGAAGGAATCGGCGACCGTCGGCGAGCCTCTCGGCTTCCGTCTTTGAGCAGTTCACACATGACGCTCGAAAACCGATGTGCGAGCTGCGAGCCAACGCCAATTTGCCTCTGGTCTGGGGCTTTTGTCGTAGAGCTCTTAAAAACTGTCGGCCTTGCCATGCCCTTGACCTCCTCTACTGCAATCTGATTGGTGCAGGTCCAGATCTGCATTGGGATCCTCACGCAAGAGTCCATATACTCCACTGTCCACCACCCCTGCACCAGGTGAGTGGAGCGACTGACCACCTAACTAAGTTTGGTTCAGCAATCAACAAGTTCACTCATATAGGCGTAGTGAATAAAAGTATATTTTACTGAGATCTGATTCTCTCATTCTCTCACAAATCCTGCAGCTTGCTGTTCAACTACAACCATAAACAACCAATCAGATACAGTTATGGCATTGAGTAACAACCAATCCACACCAGGTAAGTCAGCACATATAAGATGTTTTCCTGTACTGTACATTTGTCTTCGATGTAGGTTAATTGTCTTCCTTCTCTAGATTTAGGCAGCCCGGTTCCCACACCAGGTACTATTAGCAAGAAGGCCAAGTCCAGACCGATGGACAAGGACGGCCGCAACAGAAACCGTCTGACTCATACCTCAGCACCTCAGTACTTGTCCAAGTCCAAAAGGCCGGCACCTACAGACCAGGGCGGACTGGGATCCACCAACCGTCTGCCCCCAGGTCAGCCGACACTGCCACGCAGACAACGCAGCCTTCACACAAAAGGTAAATCCACCAACACAGCCCAGACATGACACTTTTTTCACACATATAATATGCAGTATGCAAACACCGTAAAGCCACGTGTTTGACGACAGCAAACAGAGCTTATCTACATACTATACAGTGGAATGCTACAGTATGTGTACGGTGCTCATAGTGATGCTTTTCTTACTTTTTGCAGGAGGAAGGTCAGCTCCCTCTCTGACTAGTCTACATATCGTGGAGACAAACCAAGAGATCACAGCACAAAGTTGTGCAACACCTGAAAGCTGCAGGTACTGTATTTCAAAGTTGTACTAGTCTTGAGTTGACATTGTACAGATGGGTGACAAATTAAAGGAAAAAGCAAAATAAAGTGTCCTTCTCCAAGTCTCTGAACTCTACTGAAGGGATGAAGACCATTCTTCCAAAAGATATTCACTAATTTGGTGTTTTGATGATGGCGGTGGAGACCACTGAATTACTCCTTGTTCCAAAGTTTCCCAAAGGGGTTCAGTCGGCCTGAGATGGTTATGAAGGCCACAGCTTGTGATTCACATAAGTTTCAAAGCCCTGTATGGAAGTATCTGCATTTATTATGTTTCTCCACTCATTTATTCCAGTTTCTCCTTTGATTTGTCACTCGTTTACACAATTACAGTTTGAATTCAGGTCTTGATGCTTAAAGCTGATGCTCTTTGTGTCGACTCCAGCTACACAGTATCACTCCATGGAAAGAGAAATTCCTCTATCTCACAAATCACTTTGCACATGACGTGAGTATACAAACATCACACTATCTACATAACTGCACGCATGCAATGGTAATGCTTTACTTTGCGGGTCCGTAAATTCCTAATCATTTCCAGGGAGGTTTCCTGTAAAGAACCGTGTAATGTGTCACTAATCATTCATAAAATAGAGACAGGCTTTAATTGGTACACTTCCAATTACTTAATTCCGATTAATTACTAAACTAGCTTTACAGAGACTCAGCTGAATATGCAAAAATATAAATATAATAATAAATACAATTCAGCAGTAATGAAAAAAAAAAAGTAACTTTTCCCTATAAAAAGTTCAACATTTTGTGTTGCGTTATTTCTTTTGTTCTGTTTTTGCCTTTCTGCACACTATTATTTTAGTGCTTATCATTGTTTTTTATCATCTTAACTATATTGTATATTACCTATCTTTTTATGTTTTATTCTCATGTATGTTGTGAAGCACTTAGTAACCTTGTTTAAATAAAGTTATTATTATTATAAATTACATTCAAAAGATTATTAAGAAATAACAGATCCATAAAACAAAGTGTAACCTGTGCAACTAAAAAACAACATTTCAGCTGTAGGCCACATAAAGAGACATGAAGCATATTTGATTCATTGCAGGTCTATGACCAGCGTGTGGGTACGACAATGTGGAGCCACCAAGGGACGTTTATGTCCCAACCACACGGAGACAGAGCTCTATGGTGGACAGAGTACATCAACAAAGGTACATCATGATAAATATGATCCATCATATAATCAAAACATATTTCCTTCTTTTGGGTCCTCTCTTTCTCCGTCATTTTGTACCACTACAAGTATGTAAAACTGGCATTATTATTTATTAAATACACAAATAAATAAATTACTTATTTACCGACTCATTATATTCCTGATACTTTTCTCTCTAAGGGGACTCATCACCTGTGGTCGGTGCCCGTGCTGTCCTTCCAGGACATCACCTATCACTTCCGTGTCTCCCTGTCGGTGAGTAAACTTGGCCTCCAAAATATGAGGGGCTTTCAGGTGCTGCATGGATCCTCTTTGTTGTTTGATCCAATTATTGTACTACTTAGTTTGAATCAAGGTTATAATAGTTTAGACGTTTCAACTAGTTTTTTATTTTATTTTATTTTATTTTTGACTTTTTGATTTAATTTTAGTTTTTTTATAAATGAATTTTAGTTCATTTAGTGTTTACTTTTAGTTTGATGTTGTTAGGGCCGGGTACAATGTCTCAGAAGTAAGTAGCTACATATACATACAAAATATCTACTGTCCTGAATAAAAAATTTTGGGCTACAAAGCTGAGAAATATTCGAAGGTATTTGAAGCTTCACAGTGCAGCACAGCAGGCTGACATGTTCTTCTGTCTGTCTATCTTCCCCGTTTAAGTGCCCGGGACAGTGACGCTGCTGCACTACTGTACACATGACAAACAGTGATATCCGTCTGAAAATAACTTATGATAATTAATATTGAATATTAATAATCAATAATGTTGTTGGATTATTCCTTATTTCATGGGCTATATGGGGATTTATACTTTTTTATTACATACTTAAATACTGTTTTATATAATATAAACAAAAAAACAAAGCATTCGAATACTTATTTGGAGGTTGATTACCATGGCAATGGTCGAAGCTTCGAATCATTCGGGTCAGCCGTAATAGGAATGGCCATAATGTTTAATGTTTAATGTTTAATCTTTGCGCTACTTCAGTGTCTGATGTGAAGCAATTGCGGTATAGCGCCGTCTCCTGGAATGTCAAGTCCGTTCAATTGTCTGTGGTTCAACGTCACGAGAGTTGAAGGAAATTCATGCTGTCTATTTTTTTTGGTAGTGATACATTATGGCTGAAAAACTAAAACTGAAATACATTCATTTTTATTTTATTTGTATTATTTTTTTAACCAGGAAATATTGTTTCAGTTTAGTTTTTTCTTAAATAATTCAGTTTTTATTTAGTTTCAGTTTACTAACAATATTTTTCACTGTTTATTTTCCTTTAAGTTCCAGTTGTAGTTTACTATAATAACCCTGGTTTGAATAAAGTCAAGGACTGATTCATGATTTTTATCTCTACATGCTTTTTCATTGACAGAGTGAAGTGAGCTGTGCCACTGAAGGAGAAACCTCATCATACTCTGACTACCATTTTCTCATTCGAAGCAGCTGTGTGTGAGGAGGAAGACGACGTGTCCCAGTGCCTTTACAATACACCACGTTTTTCCTTCGTGGTTCCATTTGTACGCTGTTGTGATAGGATAGGGCTTTGTCTCATTATTGTACATTATTTTAAAAGATATTCATACAGAACAAACCATAAACCACTGTCCCCACTGTAATCCCCTCTGTATGTATACTGTATGCATTAAGACATCTCATTCTGCTGTGATCACTGGAGTTTCACTGAAATGTTTTAGATCACTGTTAACTGAGTCCATGATCAGTTTATAGCTCATTTTATTAATGATCACCAAGTCCATACTTAATACAACCCATAAATACTTTTTATAATCAGAATTCAAGTTTTTCAATGAAGTCCAGGCTGAGATACTGTAGATGGCACTGCACACATTTATGTTTCTTTTTTTTTTTAAATACAATGAATCTGTATGTACACTGAAACCAGTGTCAACTGAAAACAAAACCACTTTTCAATAGTTTGATACACTGGAGAGAGAGAAGATCATTGGCTTCTGCTGAAGGCCTCAGTGAATGGTTGCAGCTCACACTGAAAATATACCTCAGTAGTGCACACTGGCAAATCCTGGGTCTCTACAGAGGAGCATTGTGTCTGAGGCTGCTGCATTCGACTAGACTGTCTGCTGTCTCCTCATGCAGCATCTGACTAAACACTGTACAGAGAAGGAAATACTGGGTAGTATTTCTCTCTCAATTGTGACATTGAATGAAACATCAAATTGTCACAAGTCATACTCATTTTAGAAGATTGACTGGAAGATGTGCGATAAGACTGGATAAGTAAACAAATCACTGGAAATGAACATGTAGAAACACTGACAGCTCTTATCATCTCATAGTGGAAATGCAACAAGTCCAACACTGACAATACTTCTAGAAACACTGGAAAAGCTTACACTGTATTTTGCTAACTGGACAGAATTCTGGCGAGGCAATAAATGGCATATATCATTTCAGGTGCATGCCCAATCATTTCTATAAAATGATACATCTCAGCTCAGAGGCGACTCAGCGATGGAAATTCATTTTAATGGCTCGATCATAAAGCTGAGAAGGAGTTGCATTTATTTACGCACACTGCAGAGATAAAATTGGATATTATACACTGGACTGTTTCGCGTATTTCTCTGGATGTTTTGAATACATTTCCTGTGCCTATACAATTAAGAATATGCAGTGATAACACTTATATATAACTGAGTTGTATGATGTTTTCTTTTCTATTATCCTTTATTGTTTTAAAGCCATTCTCCACTTACTGTCACCACCATGCTTTTGTCAAAATTTGCTTTAAAATCCATATTCCATGTGTGTCTCTATTCAGAAATAAAAAGACAATAGTGTATCTCAAATGTAAAATCATTATTAAATAGGAAAAAACAGCCATCAGACAAACGTTTTTGGAATTTATCATAATATTAAGACACTGTACAATACTTTCAGTATAATTATTATGACTTCAGTGGGTATAGTGTACTATTTTAGCTTATTTATAATGCACCAGCTAGCATAATGAAACCACTGTAGCACTTTTTGCACTGTATATATGAACTGCTTTTGCTCTATCCAGTGCACCAGACTGTTTTCATATACTCTGGTAGAACTGCATTGCATGTAACTGTATAGCTTCATTTTGTTACTACCAATGCTCCTTTTTATCTGATGTGTTTTATCATATTGTTTTTATAGTTGATATTTTTTTGTGGGTTGTTGTATTATCAATAATATATTAACTTTTAGCTAATGGAGCGCAGAAATGATTGACAAGCATTTAAACACACACACACACACACACACACACACACACACACACACACACACACACACACACACACACCCCAATACATTTATACTTTTAGCACTATTTGTTAAGAGAAAATGCCATAACACTAAAACTCGCTGAGTACTTTAATATCACTACTTTATCTTTTTAGCCCATTTTATCATTACATTTTCAAAGCCTTTTGTCAAAAAATATGCTGTAATACTATGTAAATGCATGTAGTAAATAAATTTGTGATTGAATTTTCTGTTGTGTTTGATTGTCAAACTGCTTTATGAGCTGAAAACAAATTGCTCATTTTGTCCATTAGATGGCAGCAGACCATTTATTAACATTCATTGAGTTTAAAGGGTAGAATTATGCCCTGAAATTAGCCTTTTAGGTGCCGGGAGTACCTACCACAACTTCTATATAATGTGATCCTAGCGACTCAAATGCAATACCAAAATGCTTAACTTAACGGGATCAGTGTAGTGATACATTGCATTTTCAATTTCGCACAGACAGTACGCGGACAGTCAATGAGGAGAAGAAGCCTGAGAGACTAAACTGAGGATGAACAAAAAATTTACGCAAACGTCAACTGTACGTCACGTAAAAAACCAGGAAGTGATAGTCAGTACGTGGCCTTATCATCTTGCACCATAGAAACAGGAGCTCCGCTTCATTGCAAAAATGGTAAAATTGTCTTCTTTATATTGTGTATATAAATCATAACTCTAATATGCAACGATATGCGGTTTATGTGTACACGTTATTCACCCATTACACCAGCAAAACTGTGTTTTCTGTGTTAAATTGTGCTTTTTGTAGCCATGGATACGCAGACTAGCAGAGCAACGTTAGCTTATCATGTCTTATTCACTGCTCTATTAAAAACAATACGTTTTTCAACACTAACTATACGCTATAGACGTGGTGCATTATGTTAGGAAGTTAAACTAGAGGCTGAATGTTGTAAAGGTGATGTAGTTTGTCTAACCTGCTTGTGTCTGATCTCTGTGTCGTGGCTGCAGGAACTCGAGGCGATGACCAGATACACCAGCCCGGTGAACCCGGCTGTGTTCCCCCACCTCACTGTCGTCCTGCTGGCCATCGGCATGTTCTTCACCGCCTGGTTCTTCGTGTATCCTTTCACTGCTCGTTCCACATAACACTATGTGGTTAACATGAAAGTAGGGCTCATACCAGACACCATTAGGCTACTGCAGAATATAGCAACCTGCAGTAAAACAGTACAAGATTAAGTTAAGGATCATATCACTGCCTTTACATGTTGTGGCCCATTTTACTTAAAGCTAAGTTAGTGGCACAGGTTTGCCATTTCTCATGGAGCACAATAACCAAACAAACCATACCATGGGTTCTTTAGATGTTTTTTTTTTTTTTCCACCAGACAAGAACCCACTGGTATCCACTCATTTGAGTACAGTGTGATATTGAAATAATAAATCCGGTTTATTACAATTTGGGATATGTTTTCATAGTTCAACCCATGATTTCAATTGATAACAATAAAACAGACCTTTTTAATTGCTGAGATTCAGAAAAATAAGTATGATGAGGCAAGAAACACGAGCAGGTAGGTGCTCACACATTTTAATCAAACTCCCAACTTAGCCATACTTAGTTGGAGGAGGAAATGAAGGTGAATGGTAAGATTGGTACTAGGGCTGTCTCAAATACCATTTTTTGGGCTTCGAAGCTTCAGTGAGAAAAATTCGAAGGATTCGGGTCAGCCCTAATTGATACCCAAACTGTCCGTTGTAAATGTAAAAGATTGATTTCCTGCTTCAGCTTTGACCTGTGAAACTTGGGGTGTCCACACAGTTTTCCTGTGTGGACATGGATTATTACAGATTTTTTTTGGTGTTTTTACATCCGGTTGTATCTTCAGATAAAGTGGTAGCTAATTTTGGCTAAACTGTTGAATAAATATTAACCACATTCAGTTCAGGCAGATATTGTCTCAATTAACACTACAAAGTTCATTTTCTCTGAGTGATTCTAGATATGAGATTGAGACTTAACTTTTACATCATAATGCAGTACATGCTGATGCACATGAATTAAACCATTTAAAGGCACAATTGTAAACCAAAGAAATTCAAATCCATGATTGGAACTAATACAAAGATGAAATCTCAGTCTGTAATATTTTCAGATGCTGTAAAAGGTTTCTTTACATCAATTGTTAGTAAAACTGGTGTGTGGTACAGGTGCGTTTGAGTTATACTCAGTTTTTGCCAAATTCATTCATTTTTCATCTCATTCAATTTTCACTGTGTCTTTTTCAACAGTGATTTTATGTAAGCGCCATCAAAGAACACAGGATGATAGTACACATAGTATACTATGATATTCTAACGCTATGGACAATTATATAAGTATTAGTATCATAATAATCTACACAGCAGGAGGCAATAGACTTGGTAAAGCGCTCAGAACTTGGCTGTTGGTTGTACTTTTTATGAGCTGGCCCTTAACTTCTCATCAGCTACGAGGTGACATCAACAAAATACACCAGAGACGTCTACAAAGAGCTGCTGATCTCCCTCGTGGCTTCACTGTTCATGGGCTTCGGTGTGCTGTTCTTACTACTCTGGGTCGGGATCTATGTATGAAGGTACATTTAAAATCTTATTACGGTCTAGTAGTTTTTATTTTTAATCACTGAAACACTTTTGCAGTGGGTAAGTTTGTTCCCTCTCGTTTCCTGCAGTTTCGGGTGACTGATTTAAAAGAATATGACACATTCCATTGGAACGAAGGACATCACACACAACACGGACTGGATTTAATTGGACTGCACTGACAACATTTTGGGATCATTATGGACTCTGGTTTTCTTGTCACAAGTAAAGAGGATTTGTACAACTTTTGGTGTCTTTCTATGTTCAGTCTGATATCTGCAACGATTGCAATAATCCATTGATCACATAGGTCAAATTCTAGTGAACTTCAGGTCACATCTCAATAAAACTGTTAATGAATATTTCTTGTCAACTGTTAAAATCTGTTGTGTTCTTCAGATTTGAAGCTTAGTTTGACGCACTGAAGACGATTTATGGTCCGTTTCACTAGTGGCGCCTAAAACCCCAATCCCTGATTAATCTTTGCGTTAAAAATAGAGCAGTCTGTCTCACCTTGTCTACAGGATAATACTGACTACCCTAGTGATGAAGGATTACCCCGGGATTAGAGAAGGATTATTTAATAAAAACAGCGGGAAGACGATTCAAAGATCCCCACACAAAGACAACTGGATTCACATGAAATTGGCTTAATAAAAGTACATTAACCATGTAAACAGCACATACTAACCTCACATAAGGCAAAAATAAACCAACAGGTTTCCTCCTTTGCGGGGGAATAACAGAAAACTATTACTACATGTTGTTCTACAAATGGTACATTAGTACAGGTCAAAACAAACTTGCCATCTGCAACAGCTCTTCCTTAAACATTTAAAAAATTTTCAATGTGTTGCATTATGTCTGCAACTCAAATTGATTTACAAAGGCCACATAGATTAACAGACACAATCCTGATTAATACAATACTACTATGGTTGGCTTACCTGTAAACCATTTAACTGACTGTCTGCTTGGCTGCGAAGAGCCAGTAAACACCGACTGGTCCAAAATTCAGAATAGCTGATGATGATGTTATAATCTCATAAGGGCCTTTCTTCGCGGATCCTTTTTAGTCTCTCTCAAAACTCTCTTTTTCACTGACGAGCTCTGGCGAAGGCGTCCCGCAGCCACAGAGAGTCCTCATACAGCCTCGGGTCTCCAATATACTTTGCTGTTCGTTTGTATAAGTAGTAATACAATACTGCCACTGTTAACAGAAAGATGTACAGTTACTCAATGACTACATAAAATAGATAAGTTGCGATGGAAAATGTACCTTTCTTTGAATTGATTAACCAATTACCTGTTCTCTGGAAAACAAAAAGAGCTTGAAGACCATCTGTCCAAACGAAACGGTTTGACTCGAGCCATCTAAGGTTCTAGGAAAAAAGATAACACTTATCAGGTATAGTTTTATCGATCATAATTCTCCACATTTGCTGTAATAGAAGATGACATTGGTCACATCAATATTTCACTTATCTTCTTTTGTTTGACCAAAAGTCCAAAACTCAAAGATATTCAGTTTACAATGATATATGACAAAGAAAAGCAGAAAAGTATCTAGAGCTGCAACGATTACATTTTTTTAATTATTGGTTTGAGTCATTTTTAAGAAGAAAAAAAAAAGTAAAAATTCTCTTATTCCAGCTTCTTAGATGTGAATATTTTCTGGTTTCTTTAATCCTCTATGACAGTAAACTGAATATCTTTGAGTTGTGGACATAACAAGACATTTGAGGACGTCATCTTGGGCTTTTGGAAACACTGATCAACATTTTCTGACATTTTATAGAGCAAACAACTGATCGATTAATCAAGAAAATAATCAACAGATTAATCAACAATGAAAATAATTATTAGTTGCAGCCCTAAAATCATCTCATTTGAGAAGTTTGCAAAAGTTGCAGATTATTCGTAATGTTTCAGCTCTAGTTCTCACGACTCCCAGACAAATAAAGTGAAGCATCATCAATATTTCACTTAGATGTTAAAATGGGACAGTTTTGATGTGGTGTTGGCACAGAGTTGACATGCAGGCGTCTGTGTTGGTGTGAGGAAGCTTACCAGCACCCAGCAGTGGAAGCAGATGCTGAGCGTCAGATAAAGAGCGGAGAATAGGAGAAGATTCCTGAACCTCTCCAGCAGCAGCGACACCAGGCCGACCTGGAACACGTAGGTGTTGAACATCATCAGCAGGATGATGATCACGTTGAACAGGATGGCGATGTCCTGGATACTGTGGACACAGATTTTTACTGGTTTATTTGTAATAGTGGTTTCTGATGGAGTGAGCAGTGTGTGTGTCAGAGAGAAGGATATTGTGCAAGACGGGTATGTTCATATCATATAGTAAAATAAATTAATACAGACCCTGTATGGGTACTGACAAATCACAAAAATTAGCTCTGGTTATGACGAGGCTTCATTCACTCAGCAGGACAATTTGTAATGACAGCAATTGGATATAAATGATTAGTCTAATAGTTAATATTTTTAAGACATCAGAGCAGCTGAATCACTGCAAATAATTAAACCAGCCAGTGCAGCAAAGAGGAGTGTTGATGATTTCCAGTTACTGGAAGAGTAGAAGAGCAAATTAATTTCCATTTACAACCTTGAGGATGATAAAACACAAAAAGTGCAAAGACTTTCCATAAGTTAAGTAAAATTGAATAATGTAAATGGTTGGCTGTTATTTTATTCAATTGGGGGGGATTAGTTTATTAATCATAAATTACTGCTATTTTCAGCCTTAAACATATTTACTTTTAGTCCTTCTCTCCCAAATGAGGGCCACCACTAATTATAAAAAGATTCCAATTCATAATGATATGATATACAACATATATATTAAATTATAAGTGAAGAAAAGAAAGCAAGTCTGCATGTGTTTGAAGATGTAACCAGACAGCGTTTGGTATTTTTACTTGATGATAACTTGAACAAACTGTTATTTAAAATGAAATCAATCAGCTGGAATTATATTTCTGACTAATGACTGATAATCATTTCAGTATGCAGTGCAGTGACTTACATGAAAAGCACTAGCTGGATGACGGGCGCTGCCCTCAGGAGTTCACTGAAGGAGTTGACGAAGAGGTCATAGGCCAACAGTGTCAGCTGGATCAGCAGCACCAGTGAGTAGTTACCAGTCTGGAGCATCTTCAGGGGCCGATCCTGCGAACCACCGCCAAGCCTCGCAGTCTATTCACCTCCTTACTTCTGGCTGTTTTTCTTTACACTTGAAAAACGCAGATACTTGATGGTGACACAAGTCTGTTTGGTCTAGATTCACCCCCTACATAGCTGAGTACAGTTGTGAAGTACTGACTTCACAACTTGTCCATTCACATAGGTAGAAACTGGTGGCTTTTCCTTTAAATGCTCTACTGCTTTAGGTTTTCTTCACTTCAGTTTGTCCCTCTGTTCATAAACATGCTGCTTGTTGTCCTCAGGGAAAAAGCTGATCTTGGTGATGATTGCAGGCAGTCCAAGATATCAGATTAGATGTTTGAGATCTCTTCATATGCTGCATGTTGACATCTTTGGTGTAGAAAGCTTCCTCGTCTGCTGCATCTCCTGTGAGGAAAAACAGATAAGATGTGAAGAGACGTTGTTGTATGGGTTTGGAAGAAAAGCATCGTGGTTTTTCCTCTCCTCCTAAGGGTATTCACAGCAGTAACTCATATCTTTACCCTGCAGCCATCTGTACGAACGAAGGAGGGTTGATGCAATTTGTAGAGAGCTAAATTAACAGTGAACCTAACCATGTAAGGTCAACGGGCTGTTACACAGGCAAGCATGGAAAGGTCAAAGCAGGGATTACAGATTAATTTCACCTACGTGAACAAACACTATCTCTTGTTTTGTTGTTTCACTCCATCTAATCTATCTACCCACGACGATATAGCCTGAAGTTATTTAGTCCTGGCTGCAGATAATCCCGGAGACGGATAATAGAGTTACTACCAACTGTTTCATAATCTCATGTCCACAACAAATCACCGGGTTGGCAGTGGCACAGCTCGGGTTTCCACTCCGAGGAACTCCCTCCAGACACGTTTGCTAACATCACATCATTGATTCGGCAGTGCTTTACTGTTGTATATACCGGCTTCACAAATACCACATAACTCCTACTTACCTGAAAAACGTGTAAAGAATTAAAATAGGTCACCGGGAAACCAGGGAAAAAACACTAAATTGCTCATATTCCTACTTTTATCGACAAACGATGCTCACTTGTCGGGCGCCCACTGCTGCTTTTCAGCAAGCATTTCCGTGAATTCCATGGTAACGCTGCTTCTTACCGTAATAGCAGATGTATAAGTTCAACTGAATATTCCTCAAAAACAACTACAGAGATTAGGGCTATATTTTGTTGCTGTATTGCTTTGCAGTGACTGTTATGTCCTAAATGGTACTAAACGTAGCTGCTGTGTGGAAGAGAAAACAATTAATGAACATTTAGCAGAGGGGAAAGTGTGCCTTCAATTCGCGGGCTACACCAAACATTACGGTAAACTTCCATCACATACGGGGCTTACTGCCACCCAGCGGCTGACGTCAGTAGTACGTGAGTGAAGCAATGCGAGCTGATCACAGGTATAGGACACCTGCGTCCAGTGCACCGCAGGTGAGTAGTCAAAGTTTCTACAACTAAGCTGAATTGATATAAAAATAGAGTATTGTGAATTATTTTGAAGTATTAAGACGTTTATGTGGTCGTTCTCCGCTATGGCGCATTAACAACCGACTAACTGTGGTTATTTGGTAACTTTCTTCTTCTTTAATAATAAATGTAACGTTACTTCGTTACTTCATTCGCTTGGTTTTGGTTACCTCAGCTAGCTACAAGGCTCCTAAATTGTTAGCCATTTTATTCACTGTAGGTTTCCGAGCTGAGTTTCAGTCAAAGTGTTTGCTACAGTCGCAAAAGCTAATCTGCATTTCACAAACACAAAGTCTGTTTAACTTGCTGCTGAGCTGTCACAGTGTTTTCAAGCAACATATGTTTAGTCAGACTAAGTAGACAGGACAGTGTGGTCTTATGTTGCCAATTTTCACAGAAAGTGTAGGACCTTTTTTTAAGTTTGACTGACAGTTTTGTAGCCTGCAACAGGTTGTAAACTTCCCCTGAATGTGTGAGAGACTCCACCTTGCTAAATAGTGTGTTAGGTGTGTGAGTTTATTTGACCTTTGGCGTGGCTGTTTGGCTAGCTGACATACGAAATCCTTAACATATAATGTTTACATAAGTCTCTTATCTGGGATCCCAGCACATCTGTTATGTTATAAGGACGTTTTGATATTCATAGATCACAAGCAAGATGCTTTAGTAGCTATTATCAGTAATGTTACATACTTTTTTAGGTAGTGGTTTTATGATCATTGCAGATTGCATGAGTGGAGAGATAGGAAGGAGAGGTAATATTTCATTTAACACTGACGCAGATTTCCACTTCAGTGTGCAACATTGCCTGAAAACCATTTATGATTTATGCTGATATGCTCTTCCTGTGTAATAGAAATGCCATCTAACATGACTAATTAAGTGTGATGCTTGTATCTGTCATAAGTTCACTGTTTTATGAATGTTCATGGACGCACTGAGGCAGTTGATGTAGTTCTTACAAGTAAAATTTGTTTGCAATTGTGGTATTTCTAACAATGCAAACAACTGCAAATGTTTTATTTGCATCTCCTCTCCTCTGTCTATCCGCCCTCCCCTTCGAGTACACAGAAACTCTTCTCACATGACACCATCCTGTTTTTTTACCCTCTACATATCCTGGTGCAGTGACACAGCATCGCATTTATTTAAGATTTCCTCCTCTAAATAGACTGTTAGGGTTGTGCTGCATGAAGCTAAGAATGAATGATTTTTCATTATGTTTTACCTTGCCTAGGGATATTAACATTTTGTATAGAAATGTAAAATAACATGCCGTCATATTGGATACCTCAGACATTTATAAAATCTTATAGTGTTTAAACATGTCTGACACCTGATCACAGCAGCTGTAGATAATGCGTACAGTCACAGCTTAGTTTGTTCTGCACCTCATGTTTGACAAGGGAGGACCTGCAGGGCCAGCTTCTCACTATATCTTGCAGCACTAAGAGACAAGATCCAAAGTGTCTTTTAATTCATTTTGATTCATTAAGAAAGTAAAAGTCAATGTCTCTTATTATGTCTTAGACTGGTAGTATCCAGAAATAGATAACACTGTTGAAATACTAAGAGATGTCTCATTAGGGCTGTAACTGATCATTTATTTTTTAATTATAATTATTTAAACTGCCTATAATTCTTTCAATTAGTCTACAAAATGTCAGAGATAGGGAGACAATTCCCATCTCAACCTCCTAGACTCCACAGTGACGTCTTTAAGTATCTTCCTTTGTTTGACTAAAAGTCCAAAATTCAAAGATATTCAGTTTACAATGATATATGACAAAGAAAAGCAGGAAATCATCTCATTTGAGAAGTTGAAATCAGAGAATGGTTGGAATATATTCACTATTTATGGTTGAAAAATTCTGAATTAATCGATTATAGGGCTGCAACTAACTATTATTTTCGTTGTCGATTAATCTGTTGATTATTTTCTCGATTAATCAGTTGTTTGGTCTATAAAATGTCAGAAAATGATGATCAGTGTTTCCCAAAGCCCGAGATGACATCCTCAAACGCCTTGTTTTGTCCACAACTCAAAGATATTCAGTTTACTGTAATAGAGGAGTAAGGAAACCAGAAAATATTCACATTTTAAGAAGCTGGAATCAGAGAATTTTGACTTTTTTTCTTTAAAAAAAGGATTAATCAATTATCAAAATAGTTGGTGATTAATTTAGTAGTTGATAACTAATTGATTAATCGTTGCAGCTCTAATCGATTATCAACGTATTTGCAGATTATTTGTCACGTTTCACATTTCAGCTATCTGACTTCCAGACAAATAAAGTCAATAAGTACTTAATGAAACATACACCAACTCCCCACCCATACTTGTCGGCCTCTGTGCAGTAATGTCTAAGTGGCTGAACGATGGTGAAGTGCTGGTGGGTCAAGGCAGCGGTGAGGCGGTATCAGTGAGCCCCAGACCGCGGGGCCTATCGGCTGGGAGCCCCAGGCCGGGCCGGACACGTAGTCCGCTGGCTTCACCCAGAGCCAGAGAGGCGATGCCAGGAAGCCCGCTGGCAGAGACCATGTGCAAGGCAAAGGAGCTGTTTGTGCTGTGTGACAAAGAGGGGAAAGGGTTCATCACAAAGCGGGATATGCAGGTGAGCAGCCGATGTGGTAAAATAACAAAATTCAGGCCAATTAGTAGTAGAGTCGTGAACTTCCATCTTCTTGTGTTCAGAGGCTACAGAAGGAGCTGCCGCTGTCCCCTGAACAGCTGGAGACGGTGTTTGAGAGTCTGGACCGAGAGAGCAACGGATTCCTCACTCCGGTTGAGTTCAACACAGGACTTGGTGAGTGTAGTGAGTGTTTTAAGACCACTATTCATTATGACATCTGTGGGGAAAGCTGCAGTTCATTCACAAGCATCTGTCAACCACTATAAACCAAATCATCTGTACCTCTCTGTGTCTGTGGTGCAGGTGAGTTTGTGGGTCTGGAGGACACAATTGAGGTGAGTCAAGACGAATCAGAAGAGGATCTGGACCAGGTGGACTGGTCACAGGAACCCCCTGCAGTTGGATTTGTTAACATACTGATGGAGCTGGGAGCCGACAAACTCTTTAAAGAGTAAGATCACTATCATCAAGATTTACCCATGACTTCTACAGCAGCAACGATATAACACCATCTACGCTGCCAGTTTATTAGGTACACCCAGCTAAAACTGATGCGGTCTAATACAGAGGTTTTCGCATCGGCCACCGTAGTTCTTCTACCCGCTTGGCACACAAGAGAAGTTTCAGCTGGTTGCAGTCTGCTACCTCACTGCTAGATGCCTCCAGATCTTACATATTGCACCTTTAAACAAAAAACGTTAAAAATTTGTTTCTTGAGCAAACAATGCAAATCTTTGAGCTGGATAACTTTTACAGGAATCGAGGAATTGAGAAGCTTGATGCACAGCTACTGTATATAATAGAGTTTGTCATTATGCAAGTGAGTGATGTTGTGCTGTGAAGGTCTGATGTCCTCAGTCGCTTTAACAGTTGTGTGTTGTGTGTCAGTCAGCAGGAGCTCTCTTCTCTGTGGTGTGAACTCCAGAGAGACAGGCCAGAGCTGCTGAGCGTCCTGGACGGCGTCCTGATGCACGCCATGTCCCATTTACAGGACTCCATCAGAGAGAGAGATAGTCTGGAACAAGCTCTACGCAGGTCCCAGCTTCCTCCCTCTGTCCTCTGCATGTGGAACAACTCATTATTCAACTGTGTGTATTCAGTTCGTGTTTAGTTTTGTAAAAAAACATTCACCTGTAATTCTTTTCTGTTTTAGACGAGAGAGTGAACATGATCAGGTTGTTCGGTCCATATATGAAGAAATGGAAAACCAGATCAGAGAGGAGAGAGAAAAACGCCTGTCTCAGGTACAGACGGGTGATATCTAGTCCTGCCTTTGTGCCATTTAACAGAAGTGATCATCATAATAGCATTTCATGAATTTATTGTGAAATCAAGGACAGCATTGGACAGAAGCAGAAAGGGCAACAACTTGAGGAGGAGCTGAAGAAGCGGGAGCAAGAGTTGGAGAATACGCTGACCAGACAGAGAGAGGTAGGAGTCTAAATAGTACTGGTGTTATTTCTGAAGAGTTTTAGTTTAATGAGTGAATCAACAGGACCCCGTCTTTGTTCTAAGCTGGAAACCAGAATCCGGCAGCTGAGCCGTGAACAGGCGAACATCATGGAGCAGAACCAGCAGCTGCGGAGCCTCAACATGCAGCTACAGGAGCAGGTGGAGAGCAGCAGAGAGCAGCTGCAGGCCGCTCTGGGTCAGCTCAGCCTGCTGCAGGTCAGCGCTGCCCAGGAACAAGTGGCCAGACAGAGGTGAGCGGCCAACAGCACAAGAACGAGAGTTGAACGTAAAAATTACGCCTACGTCCTTTGCATGAATACTGGGAGTTTATTGAAACGAACAGTGTGTAGCATTTCGGGGGATCTTTTAGCAGATATGGAATTTAATATTCATGATTATGTTTTCATTAGTGTATAAACACCTGAAAATAAGAATTGTGTTTCGTTAGCTTAGAGTGAGCCCTTCATATCTACATAGGGAGCAGATTGCAAATTTCCCCACTGTGGGACTAATAAAGGAATATCTTATCTTATCTTATCTTAGGTCCTCTTCACGGAGTCCGCCATGTTTCTACAGTAGCCCAGAACGTACAAACCAAACACTGGAGTGTAAAACCTTTCCCACTGCACTACCCTGCCACTTCACTACATTTGTCCCTACTGAAGACATATTTCTTTAAAACAGCTCTTATATAGTTTCATTTTAAAAAAATGTTACACAATAAACTAAACCGCTGAGCACTATAATTTGTACCAAACATCACTCCGCTTTTACTCAGAAGTAAGTTGTGTTTTTGTTGGGGAATATTTTCTGTCGTGGATTAATACACATTTGGTATTTGCTAGTGAGTGTTTATGGCAGCAGGATGGTGTTTGTGTGATTGACCCGGCAACAGTGTGGTTCTGATGTGTTTTTAATAGTTTATGGCAGTGGTTCGCAACCTTTTCTGTGTCAGGGACCCCTAAATTGATACACATTAGGACACGGACCTCCATCTGATATGATTTTGCTTCAGGGATCTCCATCTGAAAAGATTTTGGTTGTTAGATATGGTTAAGACCAAAATTATAGCTATCAACTACAGTTGAGGAGATAACCATAGAGGAAGTGAAACCTGTGATCAAAATAGTCACTCTTGTGACTCTTACTCTTACATTGGGCTCACTTAGAAAGTGAATTAAAGCTGCAGTATGCGAGATTAGCGCAAATATGATTTAAAAAAGTTATTTTTAGAAAACGGCCGCTATATTGTGACAGTAGTACATGAAACAGGTAACCTGAAAAAAATCATGTTCCTCTGTGTCCTACTGTGTCCTCCGGTGCTCCTAACGGCATCTGAAGGATTTCACTTACCAGAGGAAAACAAGGTCCGCTGTCCAGCTGCCGTCTATGAGAGCCGGCTGTCAACCACTCGCGAACTCCAACCAAACGGTCAAACTAGGCCGCGCTGATCAAATATGAATCAATATTCTGTTACTGTAATGTCTATTTCTCGCCTCAAATGTTTTCAGAATGATCTTGTAGCGTACTGTTTAGCTGTAAAATGAGAAAGTTTGTGAAGCGGCCGCCATTGTAAAATATGTTGAAAGAAGCCAAGTTCTGGTCACATGACCGGAGCACAGCCAATAGGAACGCTCTCTCTCTCTGAAATGACCTGTGATTAGTCAAAATCTGCCGTCACGGGCTAGATTTTTCTAAAGCCTGAAAACAGAGCCATGATGAGGAGCAGAAGTCTAGTTTTCTCTCAGACCACTTGAATTACAATATGCTGAAAGGTTATTATGGAATTTTTGCCAAATTATGCCCAAAAAATTGTTGCCTACTGCCACTTTAAATAGAGAAAATAAACTATTCCCCATGTTTCTGGTGACCCCCTGGAGCTCCCTCACGGACCCCTGGGGGTCCCCGGACCCCTGGTTGAGAACCACAGGTCTGTGGCACAAATGAATAAGTTGTATCAGCTGAATTACAGTAAAGTGATGTAATTTTCTGAACTTACCAGACTGTTCTAGCTGTTCTATTATATTATCATTTTATATTTGATGATTATTATTCAAAAATCTCATTGTGTTAATATTTTGTGTCGACCCTACATCATCATTTCCATATCGATATCAAGGTATTTGGTCAAAAATATTGTGATATCTGATTTTCTGACTATCGCCCAGCCCTGATAAGAAGAATATAGCACAATATTTAACAATCTTATTTTGCTTCGCTGTAGAAATGTGATGAAGGTGTCAAGGAACATGCAGAAAGAGAAGGACAGTCTCTTGAGACAGCTGGAGCTATTGAGGTACAGTAAGTCTAAACGGCTGCTGTTTCAACCACGTTCATTGTTGTGAAGTTAAACAAAATTCCTGACAAAATTTGTAGTTGAAAACTGTGTTTGTGTGTGTTCTTTTCCACTCTAAACGTCAGCCAGTGTGATGTTTGTTCTAAATGATTGTCTCTCTGTGTATGTCAGGGATATGAACAAAAGGCTGCGAGACGAGAAAGATGCCCAACAGTCTCAGAAGAGGGTTAGTGACGGACACTCTGTCCTTCCTTCTCTGCCTATAACTTATTACCTCAGTGAAGACCTTTGCACCCCGTGGACACAGCAGATATATCCAACCTAAGCTAAGTCTTGGAGTATGCCATCATCTGGACAATGATTATTATTTATATGGGCAGCTGTTATTGTTCGGTTATTGATTGAACAGGTGTTCATTGACCCCGTTTGGGATTTCTGCGATGTCAGCGATGTTTTTTTGTTTGTTTTGTATATGTGGTCGGTGAAATGAAGGATTTTGTTGAAAAGACATTTACTCTATCTGTGTTCATTTCAAGGAAAGAGTGTTTTATATGTTTATTAATGCTACTTTACATAGGACTATTTATGAAGTTGAACTAAAGTGGGTCAGTATTTACCAAACAAATAAACAAACAATTCATGAAGGAGTGTTAATCTAAACTAATCTAATCAGGTTCCCGTTTATCTCATCCACATTCTTAAATACATGGCATTTTTGCCAAAGCTGTTAACTGTAGCTATGTAAGAATCTCTCTTGATCAAAATTTCTGAACAAATAATTGACAGAGAATACAAAATAGTCATCAGAGAAACCATATTGACCATAACACAATGCATTTTTTGTCTTGCCGTATAATTTTGAATCAAACAGATGTATTGCTGATAAATGATTATGATGTTTAAATGCTTCTTTGCAGCAGAATAAATGTTACTTTGACTGAAGTCTTGCTTTTTAAACACATTTAATCTGCCTGTGTGAAGCTATTAGTATTTATACAGAGAATACCGTGTTAATGTGCCTTGGAAACGTCCAAATATATACTATATAAAACGTATATTATAAAAATCTTAATGCTACCCATTTCTCTGCCTCACTTTCCACATAAACCTTGTAGAGTCCAAATGTCACAAAGCCTTTGCAGAAGAAAGGCTCAATCATAGGTAACTACTTACTGCAAGACAAGCCATTGAAAAGGTTTGTATGACATCTGATGATCACATTTATCATCTTTGCAGTAATGCGAGGCAGATTGCCTCGTGGAAGCAACTAATTTTGTGTATTCATTCGTTGATTCTGAAGACAGCTGAGCTCTTCTGATGAGTTGGAGCAGGACAAAGACACAGAGGTGACAAATTCATCCAAGAGACACCAACCGTCATGTAGAGACAGGTGTGAAAATGTTGAACAGGTGCAAACTCAGGTAGGGAACATATTAAATCTACAAATACATCAATTTTATAACACAGCTGCAGCAGCTGGAGACCTTTGAATGATGGAGATGATACTCTGAGGCTTTTGTACTCTGCACAGCAATGATGGAGCACAAGCTAAATGTGTATCTCTTAAACACGAAGACAAAGCTAAATGTTAAGTTTGGTCCCTTTACCTGAATCGTAGAGCACACATGTCAGTCCTCAGCGAGTGTTCAAGGTGGTTTTCCTGGGTAACTCGGGGGTTGGTAAGAGCTCCTTCATCCAGCACTACTGCACAGGACACTTCTACAGTAAAATGAGCGCCACTGTCGGTAAGCTTTTCTTTTATTATCGCTCTTTCACAATGATTAACGTGCTCCTCAGTGAATAAATATAAGTGAAGTATGACACTGTGGGTCTCTTCTAGGTATGGATTTCCAGATGAAGACTTTAACTCTGGACTCCACCATCGTCACTCTGCAGCTGTGGGACACTGCAGGACAGGAGAGGTCAGATGTAACACATTTTATTCACATGTGGCCTTTTACATTACAGCATTTGAGCTGAAGGATCTTTCTTCTTGCCACCCGTTAACTCAGTATAGCTTTTTGCGGTTGTAATTATTTTTCTTATTCCTTTAATGTCTGTTCAGGTTTCGCAGCATCACCGAGCAGTACTACCGTAAAGCCGACGGTATCCTCGCCATGTATGACATAACTCAATCCTCCTCCTTTGCCGCTGTGAGAGGGTGGATGGACTCTGTGAAGGTGAGCAGATGGAGATGTCATGGATGGAAAAACATGCAAAACAGTTTGTCCCAATTTGAATACACATGCAGGTGACTGACGATACAGGAATCTCTGTAGACACTAGTGCCATCTGAGTGATAAATCTGAACTTTGATATTCCTTCTGGTTGTCCGTCCGTCCAGACCGTTCTTGTGAACGCGATATCTCAGGAATGCCTCAAGGGAATTTCTTCAGATTTGGCACAAACATCCACTTGGAGTCAAAGTGAACTGATTAGATTTTGGTGGTCAAAGGTCACTGTGACCTCATAAAACACGTTTTTGGCTGTAACTCAAGTATTCATATCCCAATTATGACAATTTCACACACATGTTTAATAGGATAAAATTATGACGTGATGACATCTTGGACAGACATGGATTTAAACTGCAACTTGACTGATTGGAGGAGGCATACAACCACAAGGCGGTAATTCTAGTTGTTTTTTGGGTTATTTTTGTCCGATGCCTGTGTAGATAATGTAACAGCTTTCCTCACCATTGTTGTACTTTTTGCTTCGCACTAATAAGAGTGTGTATTCTCACATAAAGACTCACCTGTTTAGACAGGCGTTTCGGTAGCCTGTATGTACCAGGCTTGCATTTATGTATTTACTGTGTACTTTTCTCTATGCATTGTGTTTTATTTAGTCATTTATTAATCACTAATCATCTTTATATGAGTTATTTCTTGTATGTTTTGCATAAGGATCTTGTAAAGCAAGCATGTCTGTGAAAAGCGCTATATAAATCAATTTTACTTACTTACTCGCGTATGTCTGTCCCAGGAGAAGATGTGTGACGGTGCGGTGCTGATGCTGCTGGCGAACAAGTTGGACCTGGCAGACAGTCACAGCAGAGAAGTGACAACAGGGGAGGGGCAGAGACTAGCAAGGGTGAGGCACATTTGAATATTCAAACTACTTTCTGCAGTGATTTACTCACAATGTCACCGCTAAGGACGGAACATTATCTTTAAAATAAATTAAATAAAATGTTTTGTTTTTTTTATTTACAGCAGCACCAAGCTTTGTTTTACGAGTGCAGCGCCAAAACTAGATGTAACATGGAGGAGCTGATGACTTATCTGGCTGGGTATGGCATCTTATTTCTTTGTTATATAGGTCATTCACGTCATTTGGATTCTGCAAAATGTTTGTGTCTGCTGTGTTGGCATTTTGTTGGTTCACTTAATTTGTTACAGTGGCCAAAATGCACTCAGTTACCAGTTTATCAGGTATGCAGTCTAATACAGCAGCCATACAAAAATGTTAAACGCTACAGTGATTGGAGAGGTGCTGATACTTTATAGTCATTTTTGAGGCTGTTGTTTGTGGTGCTGTTGAATTGCATTGCATTATACCAAGGTGTGTCTCATAGGGGCTGCAATTATTGAATTAGATTTTGGACTAATCGATTAATTGTTTAGTCTATAAAATGCCAAAGAATTCCCATTACATTGAACGTTGGCCTCAGGTGATGTCTTCAGATAGCCCGCGTTTTCTGACAAGCAGTCCAAAACCTGAAAGATATATAGTTTACAATGATATAAAACATAGAAAAGTATCAAATCATCACAATTAGAAAATATTTGTTGGCAATTAATTCATGTCACTTACTAATGAATTTATCAACTAACTGTTTCAGCACTATTTAGTCTACTGTCATGGATATAAAAGGGATGCACCTGATAAAATGGCATCTGAGTTCATCTCATCTCATCTCATCTCATTGTTGTCATAAACCTGAGATGAAGCCGGGCAGCAGGATCAGCGGTGTAAACTACAAAGTAGGGCTGTCCTCAACCAAAGAAATTCTTTGTCGACTAATCGATAAGTTGATTTAATCGACAGATCTGTAAAACTGAGTTTCTCCACAAAGAATCACACAAAGCACAACTTTAAATCTTGTGTTTACCAGAGATGTGCTCATGAGTTTCTTGGAAATAAGTCATTCAGCATGAAAAAAACATAAAAAAACAACTAATCGACTAAAGAAATCTTAGTCGACTTAGACCAAAACAACCGATTAGTCGACTAAGAGGAGGCAGCCCTACTACAAACTAATTTTTATTCTCAAATGTTGTGGTTTCTGCTGCACAGTGATTAAATAATTTTCTTAATTTTAGGGTGTTGGTCTCCCAGCATGATCGACAATGTGAAGATGCTCTTTTACTGACCGAGGACACGGCTAAAAGAGGCTGCTGTACATGAACGGAGGACAAAAGGCTTTTGAAAAGACTTTAAACTAAAAACCCCCAGGCCCGAGTCCTGAGCTCACTTAAATCATTTCAAGAGGCAAACGGTGACATTTTTCTGCGAACAAGTTCACTGAACAGTATCTGTAATGTTTGTATCTTTATGATCTATCCAATAAAATATATTTTTGATGACTCCTTTGTTGTCATAATCCTTTTAAAATTCTTTGAACAACATCTTACAAGCTGCACAGTTGTTTTAGAGCTCATAAGCGTGAGAAACCAGCTGGGGGCAGCCATGTACTGTGTATAGCTTTATGGAGGGGGTGAGCTGACTGTTGTGCCAAAAGAGGACCGACGCTCAGACGCTTGAGTAGGAGGCTCTGGTGTGAGTGTCAACTGAGAACTAAGGCTGTTGCAGTTAACCTTCACAGACAGCAGCACATTGACGCTGGGGTTGGTGGGATCTGGGAAGACGTTACCCCGATATTCTACATCCTTCAGGGCCCACCATCTACAATCAGGTAGGAGTATGTTAGTCTCAGCGGAAGGGGAGAGCACTTTTTCCATGACACAATGAGTTAAAAATAACTCAGATTATGACCATTAGGAGATGTTGTTTTGCTGTTTGACAATCACATTTACACATGCAATACTTTGTCTTATGGCTGGAAATTAGCATTAAATATTTTAATGTTTTATAGTTTTTGCCCCTTTACTCTTTCTTGATTTGTTTTTATGTATAAAGAGAGAGTTCACTGTCATCTCTCATGATGCTCAGAGGCACAACTATTCTTAAAATAGAAGCAGAGGAAAGTTCAGTTCAGGTTAGGATAAAAACAGACTTTGAATTCATAAAGTGAAGAGTTAAAAGTCAACAGTATATCACTGAAGCGTGAGAAGTTGTGAGGTTAAGTTACTGGGATGGGAGAAATGTATATCTGTCTGCTGGATGACATGTGACACAAGTTCTTAAGTATGTTTTCACCACAACATATTTGATTTCATCTTTGAGCTCTTTCCATTGCCCTGTCACACCAACTTTTTGCAAGTTTGAAATGCACCACATTTCATTTTGGTGGAGTTAATGTCACTCAAAGAAGGTAACACATATAATATGTAATGTATGCTGTCGTTGTGTGTTAGAACTCAACCCAGTAAATTACCTTTTCACACCAAACGTGGAACCAAAGCAGACTGAAAGAGGAAATTCCTACCGCAACTTATCTCAATCAGATATAACACTAATAAGATTTAGCTCGCTGTCATGAGAGTATAAAGACGGTAAGTTGTGTGATCATAATCTTCACTATAGTATGAAAACAGAACTGCTCTCTGAATATCTTGTGTTCAGCTGTGCTGTCTAATCTTCTCCAGAAAGTTTCTCATGTGGTATAATGCTCTCCCTGTGTGTACATCAACCTGCTTTGTACTAACTAATGTATATATTTTTTTATTTCAGAATGGAAGCTCGAGGTGAAAAACCGCTCAGCTGTGGGACAGTTTGTCTGAAATATCTACTGTTTCTGTTCAACATTCTGTTTTGGGTAAGTTAACAAGGAAGTGTGAAGATTTTATCTGTATTTAAGTCAACAAAACTCTCTGTTAAGAGCTCTATTGGCTACTGTTATAATTATTAATAACATTATTAGTAATAATTAACTTTTACTTATAGCATTTAACGTGTGCTTTGCTTCAGATGCCACAGAGATTAATGATTTTGTTTTTATGACACTGAATGACTTCACATCTCGCAAAATTTCTATTCTTTCTCACTTTCTCAAAAAACAACTTATACCTTGTGTATATTTTATAAAAAGTGTGTAAGATTATGCTCCATATAGTTTTTGTAAACTACATTAACGGTACGATTTTGTGTCTGCAATGCACTAAAAGTTACAATAAGACACAATCCCACAATATATCTATATATAACTTTTAATATCAGTTTTTACTTTCTTTTTTTGTAAAGATTTGTTTTATTGAAAAACAAATGGAGCTTAATTTACATTACAATTGTAATATGTTAGATATATAAAGTTTCCATTTGTGCATGAAAAAATATTTAAAAGAAAGGAAAAAAATGCGTACAGATACATATAAATGTACTTCAACATTCAAGTAAAATGGTAGTAATGATAAATTAAACAAGCAAAACTTCAACAGCAAAAACAGGCAGAAAACAAACAAAACACATGCGTATTAATATGCACATACAGAGTGAACACACCAGACATAAGCAGTAGTAAATAGAGCATCTGTTTTTACCTTCTTAACTTTAATTTTCTTAACTTTAGGTTTTAAGAGTAGATTGAATCAGTTCTTGTGTAACAAAGTCTGCACTCAGATATGAAACCCTGATTTATGTGCGTCAGATAATAAAAACAAATTTGGCTCAATGTCTCTTGAGGCTGAGAGTGAAAGGCGTTGTCTTTTTTTGCATCACTGGCACATTTTAGGAACCTGCGAAACAAACAATAATGTGGTGCATTCTTGATATGAGCATCTGGTTTGAGTTGAGCTGATAGCGGTTCGTTCTCTCAGCTGGCAGGAGGGGTTGTGCTGGCGGTGGGAGTGTGGACTCTGGTGGAAAAGAGCGACTACATCAGTTTACTGAACTCCAGCTTCTACTCAGCCTCGGCTTACATCCTGATAGCTGCCGGGGTCATCGTGATAGTGACCGGCGTCATCGGATGCTGTGCAACTCTGAAGGAGATGAAGAGTCTTTTGATTGTGGTGAGATGGATCAAAACACTGCCCTGTGACAGAGAAATGTTTATTTCACTCCACTCCACTATTGAATGAACCCCATTTAGTTATGTGCAATCAGAAACCAAGGGAAGACACTTTTAAGTCCCTGTTTATACTCACACAACCTGCTCTGAGTGTATTGAAAGTTAATCCTTGGTGACCTTCTGTCTCGTCTGCCTGCGTTCTGCAGCTCATTATGTCAGACAGGCATGACTGTCAGATATAACAGACAAAGTCATACAGAGTGTGTCTTTAAGAGTTTAGATTTAGAGCACGGCTCATGCCAGAGGAATGAAGGGCATCACAGGAGGCCGCTCGGACTGAAGAGTGTATGAGAGAGACAGACAGACGGACACAAGTGAGAGGATATAATACAGAAGCAAAACCGCTCTCACTCTGTGACGTTATGTCTATTTATATATACACAACCTTTGTAATGTGTAACTTCCTTTGACACAGTTTAATCAGCTATTCTCTAGAGTAAAACTTTTATTTCGTTTTTTTAGTCATGCACAGGTACTTTGATGCTTACGTCATATTAAAAATCACAT
Source organism: Sebastolobus alascanus (assembly GCA_916701645.2). Classification (NCBI taxonomy): domain Eukaryota; kingdom Metazoa; phylum Chordata; class Actinopteri; order Perciformes; family Sebastidae; genus Sebastolobus; species Sebastolobus alascanus. The sequence continues at coordinate 829,129 of CAKAOJ020000022.1, forward strand.
TTAATGTCATATTTTAGCATAGAAATGCACTGAAAACGATCTGAAAAATGCTGATATTGATATTTTTTCATCTTCAGTTTATTCACAGCTGTGTTCTTGTGTATTTCATGTCCTTCCTCTACAGTATTTGGTCTTGTTGCTCTGTATTTTCCTGCTGGAAATCATTGCTGGTGTGCTGGCTTACATTACCTACCAAGAGGTGAAGTGCTTTAACTTCTGTTTGTATATACAGTATTTGACCAGCAGATATTAGTCCAATATAATATAATTTTCAACAAAATGATTTCCTCATAAGTTCTTCTACAGATTGTATTTTTTCTTTACTAGCTACCATTTATTTTAAATCTCACTGCAGCAATTACAAATCTGACACTTTCTTTTCCTTCTGTTATGTGTATTTTTGTCATTCCACGATCCCTTAATGTGATTTCAAACACCATTCCTTGTTCTCCATCATTTCTATTCAAATATTTGTACTCAGTTGCTCTCCTCTCTGTTGTGAAATCTTGTCTGCATGCCTCTCTGTGCATGTTCTTCATTTGTCCTGTATTTCCATCCTTCTCACACCTCTCTTTCTTCCCCCCTTTTTCTTGCTCCAGTGTTTCCCTTTCTGCTACCAGGTAATCTGCTGCCATCTGTTCCCATTTAATATCAAACTGTTTTTCCAACAGGTTGATATGAAATGGTTTGTTTGCTCTTTGTCAGTCAAGCAACAAAAACTATCTTTATTTGCAAATTCATTTGAAGAATGTAGAGCAGGGAGCCGGCTCAGAGGAGCTCATATATTTTGAGTGATGTGAGGGCATTGCAGAGGTACAGAGGAATGTTACAGGGGAGGAAAGAAACTTGACCAGGGGCTATTTTTATTGATGGGAGGAGATTTGCAGATAACAGATTTTCTCCCGTGTATCACTAAAGTGCTGCTTTCTGTCTCACAGCTGGACCAGGAGCTCAGACAGAATCTGAAGGTGACCATGCAGCAGAAATATCAGCAGCCGGGGGAGGAGAGCGTCACACAGGCTGTGGATAAACTTCAGCAGGAGGTGTGGAAGTGAATCACAGCTGATTTAACTGCCACACTGATAAACAGTAATATCACTTAACAGTAGCGGACTCAGGCTATCTGAGGGGCAGTCGCGAAATAGAAAGGGCAACAACTGCATGCAGTGGGGCTACAGCGCGCAGATTTTTTTCTAGCATGTAGGGCAGCCGATATGGCACTGCATCATGTTTTCTCCATTTTAAGGCCACCCTAGAGGGCACTTTATCACATTTTCTCCATTTAAGGGCACCCATTAGTGCACTGCATGTCATTTTCTCCACCGGAAGGGCACCCTAGAGGGCACTTTATACCGTTTTCTCTACTGGAAGGGCACCATAGAGGGCACTTTATCATGTTTTATCCACAGAATGGGGCATCCAAGAGGGCACTTTATACCGTTTTTTCTCTACTGGAAGGGCACCATAGAGTGCACTTTATCATGTTTTCTCCATTTAAGGGCACCCATTAGTTTACTGCTTCCCGTTTTTTCTACAGGAAGGGCACCATAGAGGGCACTTTATCTTGTTTTCTCCACTGGAAGGACACCCTAGAGGGCACTTTATTATGTTTTCTCCATTTAAGGGCACCCATTAGTGCACTGCATCCTGTTTTCTCCACTGGAAGGGCACCTTATCTTGTTTTATCTACAGAAAGGGGCATCCAAGAGGGCACTTTATACCGTTTTCTCCACTGGAAGGGCACCCTAAAGGGCACTTCATCATGTTTTATCTATCCAAGAAGGCACTTTTACTGCGTTTCTTTTGAACCCCCTGAATTGCTTCAGTGTCAAGTGTCAGTTTGATCAGATAATGAAATGAAATGACAGTTTAGCCTCTTGAGTCTGCATGTGAATACAATTCAGTGTTCGTCACCATTGTCTCATCTTTTGTCTTTCTTTTGTTCCTCTCTGCTCTCAGTTTAAGTGTTGTGGCAGTCACAACTCCTCAGACTGGACTGACTGTGCTTGGATCCAGGCAGCAGAGAATGAGCGGCTCGTTCCTGACAGCTGCTGTAAAAGTCCCAGTGACCTTTGCGGCCGCAGGGACCATCCCTCCAACATCTACAAGGTGGAGGTAGGGAGACCTGTCCGCTTGGCTGTGGATAAATGTTAAATTATAACAATATCTTAATTTCTTTCCTTTCTTTCTCAGGGAGGCTGCATTATGAAATTAGAGGAGTTCATCCTGAGTCAGTTGTATATTCTCGGAGCAGTGGGCATTGGGATTGCATTTCTACAGGTAAAGCACTAACCACTCAGCAAAATACAAGTTAATATGAACATCTCTTTTAATGCTGTGCAAAATGCCAGGAGCTGAACTGTGAACAATGGTTGTTTCTGTGCAGTGTGGAACTAACAAGTTCCTTGTGTCTATTTTTCTTTCAGCTTGTGGGGATGATGTTTACTTGCTGCCTTTATCAAAATTTGAAAGAAGATCCGTACTGATTTTTTTTTTTTACTTTTTTTATATTGTAAAATGTGTCACATCATGAATTGTAAAATGTTTGGTTAGGTTTATAAATGCCCCAATTATTCACACAGTTTTGGATGCTTTGACGTTGCCAACTCAAATTATGACATGATGATTTACACATCGTTCTTTTTCTGCAAAATGCCATTACATACTTTAATGTGGCAGTAGGCAGAATATTTTTGGCATCATTGGGCAAAAATTCCATAATAACCTTTCCTCATATTGTAATTCAAGTGTTCTGAGAGATAACTAGACTTCTGCAACTCCTCATGGCTCTGTTTTCAGGCTTTAAATAATCTAGCCCGTAACGGTAGACTTTGGCCAATCACAGGTAATTTCAGAGAGAGAGCGTTCCTATTGAGCGTTCCTATCGGCTGTGCTATGGCTGGTGGACGTGCTTGGTATTTCCTCAACTGATCTCAACATGGCTGCCAGGTCACAAACTTTCTCATTTTACAGCTAAACAGTACACTACAAGATGTTTCTGAAAACATTTGAGGCGAGAAATAGGCATTACAGTAACAGAATATTGACTCATATTTGATCAGCGCTGCCTAGTTTGACCATTTAAGCAGTTTGTGAGTGATTGACAGCTGCTCGGAGACGTCAGGCTCCAGCTCGGCTCTGATTGGTTGTTTTCCTCCGGTCTGTGAAATTTTGCAGATGCCATCAGAAGCACCGGAGGACAAAGAGGACACAGAGGCACATATTTTTGTTTTTTTTCAGATTACCTATATCATGCACTACTATCAAGTTATAATGATCGTTTTATAAAAACAACTTCTTTTAATCATATTTGCTCCATTTCTACCCACTGCAGCTTTAAATATCGGCCCTTTTATGTTAAGATTATGATGTGTGGATGAACTTGTAACCAAAAAACACATTTTAAATTTTAAATATGAGCATGCTAGTTTTTTTTATATATATATCACACAGTGTGTACAAAAAAATGTGATTAAATACTAAATATATAGAAATATTTTTGTTTCTTGAAATGCAAATAAAAATGCTTGCCATTTTATTATTCCAAATGACTTTCACATGATCATATTGTATTTTTGTGACAGTGAGCTTTTATTCTGAAATTTGTCAGCGGATGTTGTTGTCAGCTGATAGTACTTCCTCCTTCTCGCGGATTTCTCTTGAATGATCTCACCCACAATTATCTCCTTATTCATTTAAAACAAGCTAAACACATTTCATGTGGAGGCAACACGGAGATAAATGAAATGTCTGCGAAACCAACGTGTTTGATTGTGGCCAGTGCGTCTCCTCAAGGTGTGTCCGTCAGCTGAAACCAGCTGATGTATAATGTAACGTTAATGAATAACAGGGACAAAGTGTAGCACTGAGTTCACTAAGACAGATCTGTATCAAATAGAGCTTAGCTATTGTTATATAATAATTTAATTAACCTGTTAGATGTGGTCAAACATCACTTGCTAGCTAGCTTAGTTTAACAATCAAGCTTGGTTTTCTGTTGCTCATATGAGCTCTGGTTTAAGTTTGGTGTGTTTTGTTCCTTCAGGGGTTTCAGCAGCGTCTTTCCATCAGTCCTTCAGCCTCTGTTCCTCTGTGTTTAATCTCCAGACAGCCACACCCGGGGTAAGACTGTTTCCTAATGAAAAATACACTAAAAAAAAATAATATTTCTACAGCGTTTTAACTATTAATCTGTGACCTCATCATCCCACACGTGATTCTGTGTCATAGCAGTTAGATAAAATAATCAAAGTATTACTTTGAGCTTCTCAGTTCATTTTTGATATTGGAAACAGCAGCTACTCACATCCTACAAGTAAAAGTAAAAAAAAAATATCATGGTCTAAAATTCTCCATTACAATTAAAACATTTAAAAAGTACTGAATTGAAAATATACCTTGAGTAAAAGTACAGAAGTATTATCAGCAAAATGTCAAAAGTAAAAGTACCAATTATGCAGAATGACTCCTTTCACAATGTTATTGTTATAGAATATTATACACATTTTTTACAATTAACAAATACATGCAGGAGCATTTTAATGGTGTAGTTCATCAGTGTGGAGCCAATTTTAGAGTTTAGTTTTTTAGAGAGAAGCTAGTTCATTTACCACTGAGTAGATTAGTAGTATAATAGCCTACTACATCATGTGTTTTTTTTTTATGTAAAAAGTAACTAGGAACTGTAAGTGTCAGATAAATGTAGTGGATTAAAAAGTACCACATTTCCCTCTGAATTGTAGTGGAGTAAAAGTATTAAGTATCATAGAATTGAAATACTCGAGTAAAGTACAAGTAAAATTGTACTTAAGTTCAGTACTTGAGTAAATGTACTTAGTTACATTCCACCACTGGTAGTTCATAGCAGTAACAGATGAAGTTTGTCATGTTCAAATGCCTGTTTTTCTGTTTTTAATCTTCAAATGTGATCTGCTGGACTGCAAATATAAGCGTGATCACATTTGAAGATTAAAAACAGAAAAACAGGCATTTGAACGGTTTTTAATCTTCAAATGTGATCTCGCCTATATTTGCAGTCCAGCAGGGATGCACCGATACCGGATCGGATATCGGGCCGATATTGACTCAAATAGATGATCTGTGACAATAGGGCCGATCTATTCAATTAAATTCTATGTGTACTGTATACACTGGAATTTTAATTCCTGTTTAAATTTTGACCAATTTCATTAGAAAGGTGAATTGTAATTCCAGTTAATTTTGAAGATTTGTTTTACCAAGTTGCTGGTGTATGATTTATTATTTTAATACAATTCAGCAAATGTATATCTATGTATTTATTTGTTACATTTTGTTTTACAAAGTTAGGAAGGCAATGTTTACGTCGAGCCTGATGTTGCCTAACATATAAAAGAATGATCCCAGTCACTTCCACACGGTGAGGCATACAGCTTATTAAGATGGTATCGGATCAGTACTCACTATCAGCTGATACCGATATCCCGGTATCGGGACTGAAAAAGTTGAATGGGTGCATCTCTAAATATTTCCATAAACTGTATGATAGAAGGTAGAAGAGTAGTCATGTTTGTAGTGATGTTACTGGATATAGTGTTGGTTGATTTCACCAACCAGCTGAGATGCTGACATCTGAAACATGATGGAATCACATGTGAAGATGCAAACCAATGTTGGACTATAAATAAAACTTATAAAAATAAAGAGGAGATTAGATTTAGACTTTTCTTTAACCTAAGTTTGATGTAGGCTACATTGTGAGACCTCAGCACATAGTAACATAGAGAGCTGAGATGAGCTGGGCCTAAGTGTTTTTTGTTTCTGTTTTATTGCAGGGGAAGGCGATAGACTTTGTTGGAATCGATGAAAGCACAGCTAGATGGGTGCAGGACTTCAACGTGAAACCCTACGCAACACCAGCTAAACTTGAATCTATAGATGGTGAGCATGTTCATTTCATGGTCATTTGGCTGTGTTTATGTGTGTTGTTGGTTGGACACTGATCTGTCGCCTTGACCTGACCATGATGACCCTCTCCAGGTGCTCGATACCAGGCGCTGCTCATCCCGGACTGCCCCGGAGCGCTGAATGACCTGGCACACAGCGGCTCTCTGCACCGCATCCTCACACACTTCATCTCTCAACAAAGTGAGTGTGAGGCTCATTTTTTTTAAAAAACAGTCAGTGTGTGATCTTAATGTCCGGTGTAGAGACTCCTTTGTTTCTCTGTGTGCAGAGCCTGTTTGTGCAGTGGGACAGGGAGTGTCAGCGCTGTGTTGTGCCACAGAGGGACAGAGTTGGATCTTCAGCGGCTACAGCTTAACAGGGGTGAGTCTTCCTCAAGTAAACATGAAGGCAGAAAATCTTTATGTATTCAATGTATTTAATAACAGTAACTGTTTCTGCTGAAAGCCGTCAGTGTTTGAACTGGTGCGGAGGCCTGACTTTGCCAACCTGCCCTTGGTCGTGGAGGACTTTGTGAAAGACAGCGGTGGATCATACACAGGTGAGCTGACCTGCAGAGCGCAGATACTAATTTAGTAGTAGAGTAAATACTTAATCAGCATTTCTAAAACTCTCTCATGTTTATCTCTTTGTTTTTCCAGCAAGTCAAGAAGATGCTGTGCACGTAGTCATAGACAGACACCTAATAACTGGTCAGAATATGCAGTCAACGTCACTTGCTGTAAATAATCTAATCCTGCTCTCTAGCACCAAGTAAAAAAAAAACAAAAAAAACATCAGGAGCACTCAAATTCAACTGCAAAGTTGTTCCACATTTATATTCATGTAATTAAACAAACATTCATCTCAGACAAATATTGGAAGATGGCTGGGTCAGAACAGACGTTTGGCAACACTGTAAATACAACTTCATTACTTTTCAATGCTGTTATTATAAACCTAATAAAAGCCACACAATCAAATGTCTTGATTCGGAAATTTAAAAAAAAGAGAGAGAAAGCTGATGCAGTTTTGAGGATGTTCAAAGCCTGAGAAGGATGGCAATGGAGAGCAAAACAGCAGAAGATTTGTGGATTTGGACTGAAGAAAGGCTGCAGATGTCTGTGGCACGTGAACAAGAAGAATATAACCTCATTTAAACGTTATACATATTGATGATCATGCACCCTCTGGTGTTGCACTCTGACTTCACTGTACAAATTAAAATTTTTCCACAGTACCATCAATGAAAAGGAATAAAACATACTGAAGTACCTTGTGTCTGCTGCTAGTATCGTTTGATTCAACAAATCCCAGATTTCTCAACACTTTCGTGACCCGTAAACAAGTTGAGAATTAACTAAATCCTGTCAGCGGTTCCTTTCAGAGTTCATGTAACTTAAAAATAGAACAATAACACCTGAATACAGCACAACTTTTGGTGCTCCGTGTTCAAAGAAAAAGAGAAAAATCCATGTGTGGATGGTCCAAAGTCCAAAGTCTTCACTATGACTCATAGGAGATCATAGAAATAGTCCAGTCCTTGTCCCAATTCCCATAAGGAAATCCCTGTTCCCAGTTCAGTAGCTAAAGATATCCTCAGGTAGATTGACTGTAAAAATAATGTAAATAATGTTAATTCCCCCCATGTAGCAGTAAACCCAATGAAAACACTTTGGTTAATAAAGTGAAAGGCAAATGTTCTTAAATGATTTTAAAATGTGCAAAAGACTTACCTTCAGTGACGGATAGTACACCACATGCTTCACTGCATTGTTCCTGAAATTAATGTCACAGATCTTGTTAAAAGATGATGTCAGAAGTTTAAGATTTAGCCATAATTTGTTGACTTTAAGTGTAATTAAATCAGTACCTCTTGTAAGTGAAATAATGCTCTGCAGAATATTCGTCCCAGAGAAGTTTTGGCCTGTGTTCTCGTAAAGTCTCGATGTACCTGCAGGAAATCAGAGACAAGTATAAGACCGTGTTCAAGGCCCTGAAAATATTTTCTCCTTTTTTTTCAGCCTTTTACTACGACTTCTTTCTACTGTACTGTATAACACTAAACTTGCAATTTTGCAAAGTTATAAAAGTTTTAGTTATTTCACATGAGGAGATGTGTTTTTTTTATGTTTTTGTCCTTGTTCTTCTCACTGGTTTGAGAGGGCGGGGCTTAGCTAGAAAAAGGTGATGTCACCTATTTTTTTGGAGCATCAATCAGTTGTGTAGTTGTTGCCAGCCTGCTGTCAATCAAATCTGATCAAACCAGATCCAAACAGGGATGATTTATTTCCCCAAACTTTAACTTTAATTGCTGCTTATTTGGTCATTAATATTTTATGTTGAGAAATAGTTATGATCTGTAAGTTTTCAGGGATGTTAAAGGGGAACTACACCAATTTTACATGTTAAAGTCTGTTTACAGGTCTTAGGTTCTGATCAGACAGCACGTTTAAGCAGCCTGGGGTCGCTCTTTGTAATTGTTTTCAATGAGAGTTGAAGCTTTTTGCGTGCTGCTTTTTTGTTTCTGAGCGCCTCACGTTTTTACAGGACCGTGAACGCCTTGAGTTGAAAAAAAAGCGCTCTGTCTGATCAGGGCCTTAGCGAGTACTACTGCATATGTGAAAAAAAGTAGTATAAAGCCTTTTTGTGAGCCCTTTTGCAAATCTGATAAATTGCCTAAAATGATGTCGCTTGAGTAGGTCTGTTGGGGCTGAAGATTACAAGTTTGAAAATTAACAAAATCTGGAGGTGTGGAGTTAGAAAGAAGTGAGGTTACCTGACCTCTGTAGCCCGCTCCTCATCTCTGCTTGATGCTAGCGGCTCGAGCCTATTGAAGGAGGCTGGGTCACGCGTCATATCTTTGGGGTACAACACATGCGCAGGAAAATCTGGTCTGCACTCGCCCGAAATTGAGCCAATCGCAACGCACGACCGCAGCTCCAGTTACACTGCGCATGTGTTGTACCCTAAACCCCAAGACCCCCGTCCGCCCGTGTCCCAGCCTCCTTCTATAGGCCTTGGCCTACATTAGCCACTACTAGCGTAACATACCAGAATCTCTTACTAAACTGTAGGTGGTCGAGTTGCATTGTAGGTAATGTAGGTGCCAGATTTTGACAAAAAAATAAGATGAACCTGGTTCTGCAGCATCAATTTTTATCTCTTTTTTTAAACGTCCATCGTGAGTCTGACAATGTTTAGCGCAACGCTAAAGAAAAAAGTTTTAAACATATGAAACTTTAACTGCTAAAATGTAAATAAAGTATTTCAGCAGAATTATTTTACCTTCCTCCCAGGATTGGCTCTGTTCCCTGGCTTGCAAAATCAAGGCCATACATATTGAGTCCAAGCAGGATCTTTTGCCTCCACTGAGTGGTGGGAGCAAGCTGGAGAACGCAGTCTCTCACCCAGGGCAGGGGGGAGCTCGGGCCCGGTCTGTCAAACAAAAATAACACCAGTGCATCTTCTTGTAGCTTTCAGTGAGTCTAATCGTGTCATTACCTAAAACATTTCTGCCACAATGAATCTATGGACATCAGTTGTCTGTGACTCACCTGGCACCGCTGGAGTAGTCGTATGTCATGAGGCTGAATCCATCGACTACAGGGGCCAACTGCTCAAACTCCTCCCTGCCAAACATACCCGGCTGCCCCACACTGATAACGACGGAGAACAGAAAAAGCAAAGATGAGTCAGCATTAATTTCTGTGATTTTTTTAAATTTAGCATTCGAAGTCACTGAAACTAAGCTGATTTCATTCACCTTGTCACAGCAGGTGGGACGACAAGAATGCAGTCTAATCTTTTAGCCTTCAAAGTCTCACATACGTGTTTCACGAAATGGACCAGCTCCCTGTGCAGACAAGATTTTACATATTTGAGTATTTGTATTGGCTTCTTGAATCATCTAAAAAATGATGGTTAGAGTAATAATATAATAGATGTGTCAACAGAATAACTCACTTTCTTTTGTTGCCTCCCAGCTGGCTCCACAGCTCCAACGTGAAACCATCGAAACCTTCAGTCTGCAGGGCCACAGCTTCATTAGACAGACTTAACACAACACTGTGGCGTTGGGAGAGAAAGCTAAACACAATACTTAATTACCTTTGCAACATCCACCAGCTCACTTCCCAGCTCTTCAATTTCATCTTCACTCCCCAGCACGCTCATGTAGTCCTGATAAGACCAGCCATCAAATAACAGCCGAGGCACTGAGGGGGAAAGAAAACGAAGCAACTAAAATAAATGACCAAACAATAAGAGTCTCATCTGAAAGCACTTGCACACACTAACAGATCTGAGTTGTGGGCTGCAGTGGGGAGGACATCTACTCACCCATCCTGACTTTTTTGTTTGACTTGCGTACAGCTTTGACCCAGCCTGGACAGACATAAAGACACCGTTATGTACATTAGTCACTAGAAAACAACTTCCATTTGACCGTCTGTGACATGGATCCCCTACCTGGGTCATGATCGTGGAGTCCTGTAACGTCGAAGGTTTCTGGTCCACGTCGGCGCAGCTGAAGCCAAACTGGACACACTGAAGTTAGTTTAGCACCAAATATCTTGGCAACGTCATAGCCGTGGGCATTCCACTGGAGGATGGGAGAAATAAGACATGTAATTTAGAGATATTGAGTCAAAACAAGGAGAGGTTCACATTAAAGGATTGTTTCAAGTCTGTCTTAATACAACATCTACACACTGACAGCTGTTGTTGCCTGTTGGGCTTCAGTTTGCCATGTTATGATTTGAGCATATTTTTTATGCTAAATGCAGTACCTGTGAGGGTTTCTGGACAATATTTGTCATTGTTTTGTGTTGTTAAAGGGACTGTTTGTAACTTCTTACACGTATAAATCGGGTCGGTGTCCCATGCGCGCTCGCGTGTGGCTACGCTGTTCCAACACAAACTACACGGAAGCACCAAAACCGCAAAGTTATATCTAGTGAAGCCCGTCTTGCAAAACAGTGTCGGCTCTTCCTGCTTCGGCCTCCCGACCGTGGTCAGGAGTCACAGGGGAGACCGTAGCTTTGGTCTCCAGGGCCGGAGTCGATGCTCCTCTGCCTGCCTGCCTGCTTGCCTTCACTCACACACCGCGCTCGTTCTCACTCGCTCTCCCGCGCCACCTCTCACGTGCATGCGCGCACACTACACACTGCAGAAGAGTTAGTTTAGCTCTGAGAATATCTAGTGAATGTACAGTGGGAGTTTGTGCAGAAATAAACGCTGCAGCTCCTCCAGACCAACAGGTTTCCCGTGTCGTTTCCTGCTGCTGAGTGAATAGACGGGGCTCCGGAGCGAGTTACGTTATCGTCTCCGACCGGGGCTGCGGTGTCTCCCCTGTGCCTTCTGACCGCGGTCGGGAGGCTGAAGCAGGAAAACACAGTATCAGCATCGACTCATGGAGAGACCTTCGTCTGGTCAGCTAACATTACTGCCAAGCAGGTGAAATATAGAGTGATATTGTGGTTTTAGCTGACGTGTGTCGCCTCACTGTTTTGAGCGATGCTCGTTCATGTCTATGTAGAGCAAGCACAAGCGCGAGCAACAGGATGCTGACTTTCATTGACTTAACAGCCACAGGTGTCGCTGATAACAAGCAATTCCTGATTCTTACATAGAGTCCCTTTAATTGATTTCCAATAATAAATATATACATACATTTGCATAAAGCAGCATATTTGCCCACTCCCATGTTGATAAGAGTATTAAATAATTGACAAATCTCCCTTTTAAGGTGTATTTTGAACAGATAAAAAATGTGCAATTAATCGTGATTAATCATGGACAATCATTTCAATCGATCGACAGCCCTAATCTGAACCTTCTCCTTTGAAGCTGTGATGTCAAATGTTGGACAGCAACAAGGTAGAATGTAAATATGTTGGTAACTCACAGGTGTGACATATCCAAGCACCGGTCCTTGAAATGTCTTCTTGGTGTGAGCCCAGTGTCTCTTCTCCTCCTTCACTATGTCTTTCCAGGGCGGGTCTGACACAACCAGGCCTCTCTCCAACACAGACAGGTCAGCTGGAGATGTCTAAACAGGGAGATCACATGAAAAAACAGAAAATCTCAGCAACAGACACATAACCATCATCATCATATGACAGGTGAGGATTAAAGGCTTCTTTCTGATTCTTGACAATGCAGGTAAGTCCAGTGACATGCCAGGCAAAAACAAGGAGGACTTGTATGACCTGACAGCTCACACCCATGTTTAGGTAAAGATCTGAAGTTATAACACATAAGTTACTCTCACCTCAGCCTCAGCTTTATGCGACTTCTTTGCATCAGTTTTTGAAAGAGTGGCACTGACCCAGCAGCAGCATGAGATGGCGTGCAGCAGGAATAATGTCGTTCTCATTTCCACAAAACGCAGCGAACAGGAGCTGATGAAGCAGTGAAATATATAAACTGGGTTAGCCCGGAGTCTGCAGGTTTGCAGTGCGAGTGCTTCCTTCCTGAGTGAGATCTGGTAGATTAAAAACCAGCATATCCTCCTGCGGGTTAAAGTCACACAGAACAACGAGCCAAAGCGGCTCCTTTCATGCTGCTAAAAATATTAAATGTATAATAATAAACAGCCTGGTTTTGACGGTCGGGCGGGTTTGTGCCTGTTTGATTGACAACTTAGCTCAACGTGTTCTGGAGCTGGTGACTTCCGCGCTGTGGGTTTTTCAAAATAAAACTGGAAGGCATCTGTACAATATACCAAAACCTGTTGGGGCAGGGAGAAAGGTGGGCTGGAAAAGAAGGGAAGAAAATATAATTAATCGACTGAGAATAGGACATACTGGCCTTAACCACACATTATGTAGAATAGGAAAGCACCCAACTGGGAAATGCACACACTGTAACCAACCAGAAACTGTTGAACATGTACTGATATACACTGCAGGAATTATATTATCCAGAGAAATCACCTTTTACAGTCACTAAGGAAGGCAAAACACCAGGACTTTTTCTTTGTCAGGTCTCTTGGGGAATACAGCAGCTAACATATATATTGTGAAATTATGAAGTTTTTAAAAGGAACTGATTTAGTTAAACGAATCTAGTTTTCCTCATTATTTTTAATTTTATTTTTAATTTTTAATTTTTTTTTTATTGTTTCTGCACAATCTCCTGTTCCACACTCCAGTCCAGATGGTGGCGCTAATGCGCCTCTAAGATGGTTTGCCAATCGCCAATAAACACCCAAGAAGAAGAAGAAGAAGAAGAAGAAGAGACTTCCAAGTTGCCTCACATGATTAACATGAGCTTTTCTGTCCTCCTTTATCTCTCCCGGTGTCTGTTCAGACTTTAACCTCACTGTCATTAACATCAGCGGGTGAGTGTCAGTGTTTGTTGCTAACTCTAGCTAACAGCTAAAGCAGATTGTTTGAGTGCAGTGCGGTTAGCATGCTAACATGTTAGCATTCATGAAGCTTTAACATAAACTAATACGCTGTACCCTGCTGGTTTCTCCATCATGTATTACTGTTAACGAACTACAATCTGATAAAATGATTATCGATGAGAGGAGAAACCTGGGTCTGTAGCGTTATACGTCATAATGCACCATATCGTATATGTATGGGCTGTGAGACCCAGTGGTGGGAGAAGTATTTTATTATGCTTTCTTTATTGAACTCATGCTCATTAACAAAGGTACAGATACATAGACAGTTGAAGATAGATAGATAGATAGATACTTTATTGATCCCGAAGGAAATTTAGGCATCCAGTAGCTTAGACAACAAGTCCCAACACCAATACACCTTAAAAAAAAAAAAAAAGATACAATCAAATAGAATAAAGTGAAATAAAATAAGAAGAAGATAACATAAGTACAGCAGTGAAGTGACAGTGTGCCAATGGTGCAAATAGTGCAAATAGTAGTGCAATATAGCAGAGTATATTAATATATAGCAGAGTTAATTATAATGTATGATATAGTAGTGCAAGTATATTATAATGTATGATATAGTAGTGATAATGTATGATATAGTATGATATAGTAGTGATAATGTATGATATAGTAGTGAACAACAACAACAACAACAAACAAGACAATAAGAAGACAAAACAAAAATAATTACATATACATTTCATAATGCCATGGTTTGTGTTTATGTTATATACATCATATTATATTCATTTAATAATTTATAAGTCTTAATGGCTTTTTTGTTTTTAATATAGGGTATGATGGTGCTATACTGTTTTAAATTCATTAATAAAATGCAGGAAAGTTGGCTTGGCTCCCCACCATTTTGTCCTCTATGAATATGAAATTTTCCTAAAATAATAAATAATTGTATTATATCAGCATGTTATTTCCAATCTTATCTTGACTAAAATATAGCATTACATCAAACTTATTTATTTCAACATTCATCTTAAGTTACCTTTGTAGAAAGCTGGCTACATCCATCCAGAATATTCTTGTATGTATACAGGGAAAGAATAGATGCAAAATACTCTCTTTTTCAAGTCCACATAAATCACACTCATAATCAATATCCAGCTCGAATCTTTCTAACACAAGTTTTACCAGGTAAATTCTATGTAATATCTTGAAAGGCACTTCCTTAAGTTTGTTATTGATACAGTATTTATCACAAAATGTCCAAGCTTTCTCCCACTAATAAGGAAGACCAAAAAAATCTAGGTGAAGGGACAGAAACATACTGTAACTGAGTGTGTTCCTAATATGTTTGTTAGAGCACTTCTGTTTCACTATATTTGTATATAATATAAATATTTTTCCACACAATCTTCTGAATTGAAAGGTTGATCAACAGTACCAGGGTTTCGCAGAAGTATAAGGACATTATCTGGTATAGCATCGAAAACAACAAGCTTTGGTTTTCAGGCTTGTTACTTAAGTAAAAGTAACGTAACACAATGTAAAAATACTCCACTATAATTAAAAGTAATATAATATAAGTAAAAAATAATCGGTAAAATTTACCCAAAGTTTAAAGAAAGTAATAGAACTCAGTATAATGTTGTATTATCGGATGCAAGATTTTATGTTAAAGCTGCATGGTCAAAGTAAAGCAAATTCTTACCACTTTAAATCACTCCATTCATTTGTACCACAAATAAATAAAGCGGAGTAAACATTATAGTATTTGCCTCTGAAATGTTGTGGGTGTGGAAGTGTATAGTAGCATAAAATGAATTTACTCAATGAAAGTAGAAGTACCTCAAAGCTGTACTTCAGTATAGTGCTTGAATAAATGTAGTTAGTTACATTTACCACTGGTGAGATTCACCTTCATTAAGGGGAGAACTAACATAAACATAAATTACAACAACAGGTTTTATCAGTCAAATGTGACCTAATGTGTATAACATTAAAACTTAACCGCAGTTAGTAAGTAAGATCTCTTCTGGTTTGTCTGTAGCTTAAGTCAGTGGTTCCCAAACTTTTTCACATCAAGGTCCCCTAAACTGACACACACTGGACCACGGACTCCCATGAACTTACTTAATTTGGAAATTAACACCAGCCAGCAGCCAAATGCTGTTAAAATACGCTAGTGGCTGCTAGATTTCCTTCACTCACCAGCCAAAAAAACCAATGGTAATCTATGGAGTGGCTGGTAGATTAGATTAGATACCAGCCACAGTGGCAGGTGGACAAAAAAGTTAATTTCCAACACTGATCGTCTCATACATACAGGTACATACATGAAATTTGACCTCTGCGTTTAACCCATCCTAAGCATTTGATAAGAGTTTCTCCCAGGGTCCCTATTCTGATACAGTTTTTGCTTTTTGATGTTTTATTACAGAAAGTGTATGAAACCCATGAACAAAATAGTCATACATTATATCATTGTGTTACATATGGATGGAATTATAGTGAAAATAAATGATTCCCCTTTTTGCTGGGGACCCCCTGGAACCCCCTCAAGGACCCCTGGGGGTCCCCGTAGTCCACTTTGAAAACCACTAGCTTTAGTGAAGTAGTACTGACATGTGTTTTGGATCTGTGGTGCAACACTGATCATCTTTTGGTTATTTTTAGTGAGTGATGGCGGTTGAACAATTTGTGTCAAAGACTCTCGAGCTTCTACAGGAGGAGAGAGAGGCTGAAATAGAGGAGACCAGGTATGTAAAATAACATCCAGACTGTGATACTTTACTAAATGAAGGGACCATTCAGCAATTTTGCTCTGCACTTCCATGAAATTGGAATTTGGAAGAGACCCACCTGGTATGGGTCAAGCTCCAAAAACACGGGATCCTGCTCTTCCCATAATGGCACTATAAAATGACAATCTTGTTTTTGTGCCCCCAGGATATGGCGGGAGAACATCTCTCTCAAGGATCTTCAAAATAAAGGAGTTTGCCTGCTGAAATTGCAGATAGCAAGTCAGTCCACTGGTCTGTACGGTCGCACAGTCGTCGTCCTCGAGCCAAGAAAGCATCTTGGTTTCTTATCTTTGCCAAGCAACAGTTTTGGACCTGGTGAGATGGAAGAAAAACAAAATCTGATCTCTGGATTTCTTTGTGACTTCAGTTTCTTATTTTTGTTTAATGTAACGTTTATGTATTTTGTTACAGGGGACATAGTTGGCTTGTATGACACTGGCGGATGCAGCGAAGCCTCACAGATCGGCACGGGAATAGTGACGAGGATCAGCCAAGCTGCTGTGAGTGTTGCCTTTGACGATTCCAAGGATGGCCTCAGCTTTGATACAGATGCGCTTCACAACCTCTTAAAGTTGGCAAATGACGTCACCTACAAACGGATGAAAAAGTGAGTGCCTGATCTGTAATGTAAGACGGATACAAGTGAGTTATTAAACCTTGAAACAACTTATTTTCTCTGTGTTTTGTGCTTGCAGGGCCTTGAATACATTAAATGGATACAGCAATGGACCAGCTGCCAATCTGATAAATGTTCTTTTTGGAGACAGTACACCTTCTTCTCAATCACTGCCAAGTAAGTCTGCTTTACAAAGCAAATATTATCAAAAGATGGTTGCTCTATGAAATTGTGCTTAGCTTTTACACAAGTATGCAGCATACTCTCTATTACACTAATTTCAAAACCTTGCAAATCAGTGTGACTCATACAATGCACACACTGATTCTGGGTATCCTGTTATGTTTCATCAGATGAAGTTGAATTCTTTAACTCGAACCTGGATGATTCCCAGAGAGAAGCTGTGTCCTTTACTCTGTCTCAGAGAGAACTGGCTGTGATTCATGGACCACCAGGCACTGGGAAAACCACCACAGTGGTGGAGATCATCCTGCAAGCGGTCAAACGAGGCCAAAAGGTGCAGAAAGTAGATTTTTTTTATCAGTGTAAATGTGAATATTTTTTCTCCTACTGATTAATTCAGTTACATTCACTGTGTTCTGTCGTTGTGAGTTGTCATTGCGTCTCAGTCTAGACAGTATCATGTTCATATTTGGATTCTGTGTTTGTGCAGGTCCTGTGCTGTGCGCCCTCTAACGTGGCTGTGGATAATTTAGTGGAGAGGTTAGCCCGGTGCAAGGCAAAGGTCCTGAGGCTGGGTCACCCTGCCAGACTGCTGGAGTCCATACAGAAACATTCACTAGATGCCATTCTTGCGCAGAGTGACAACGCAAACATCATAGCTGACATCCGTAAAGACATCGATAAAGCATTTGTAAGTATTTTAGTGTGTGCTCCTACTACCATGCGTGTATCATCTTGACTGATTTGTTATATGTATGTATTTTATGTGTGTATGTATATATGTATTAGGGCTGTCAATCAATTAGAATATTTAATCACGATTAATCGCATGATTGTCCATAGTTAGTTACACATTTTTTTATCTGTTCAAAATGTACATTAAAGGGAGATTTGTGAAGTATTTAATACTCTTATCAACATGGGAGTGGGCAAATATGCTTGTTTTATGCAAATGTATGTATATATTTATTATTGGAAATCAATTAACAACACAAAACAATGACATATATTGTCTGGAAACCCTCACAGGTACTGCATTTAGCATAAAAAATATGCTCAAATCATGACATGACAAACTGAAGCCCAACAGGCAACAACAGCTGTCAGTGTGTCAGTGTGCTGACTTGACTATGACTTTCCCCAAACTGCATGTGATTATCATAAAGTGGGCATGTCTGTAAAGGGGAGACTCGTGGGTACCCATAGAACCCATTTTCATTCACATATCTTGAGGTCAGAGGTCAAAGGACCCCTTTGAAAATGGCCATGCCAGTTTTCTTCGCCAAAATGTAGCGCAAGTTTTGAGCGTTATTTAACCTCCTTCCCAACAAAAATCGCAAGTTGTGTTATAGAAATTAGTGGTGATAAAATGAATCTGCGTTGATGCGTTATTATCACATTAACTTTGACAGCCCTAATATGTATGTGTATATATATGTATGTGTATGTATGTATGTATGTTATATTTATTTATTTATTTATTTATTTTCAAGATTGGAATGAAGAAGATGCGTGAAAAAGGAGAGCGGGGGAACTTCAAAAGGGAAATAGGGGAGCTTAGAAAAGAGCTGAAAACAAGGGAAGCAACAGCCATCGCCCAGATCCTAAAAAGGGCCGATGTTGTGTTATCAACCAACACGGGTCAGTATTGGCTTTGAGTGAAGAAAATGTAATTCAGTCGATGCAGTGCTGATGAAAGGCAATCACAGAGCACTTGTCTGCGTCTGCAGGTGCTTCTGGCGACGGCCCTCTGAAGTTCCTGCCAGCAGAGCATTTTGACTGGGTGGTGATAGACGAGTGCGCTCAGGCTCTGGAGAGCAGCTGCTGGATCCCCCTGCTCAGTGCGCGCAAGTGTATTCTGGCTGGAGACTACAAGCAGTTACCACCTACTATCAAATCTCAAAGGTAAAGAAACGGGCTTTCCTCTTTTTATGCATTCATATATAAATAACATTCAAGATTGTGTATTTGTCCTGTGACAACAATTGAAACATTTTCCTTAAAGCCCCTGAAAACATATCTGAAGTGTTAAATATTAAATATTTATGACTAAATAAGAAACAATCAGGGTGAAGCTCTTAAAGCTGGAGTGGGTCACTTTGAGCAAATACATATATATTTTTTTTTTTATAAAACTGTCACTAAATCCTGACAGTAGTGCATAAGACAGGTAGTCTGTGAAAAAAATAAATAAAAATGTAAAATCTCTGCCTCTCCCTTGTGCTCCTGATGGCATTGCAAGTTTCTCCCGTGCCCAAATCTCAACAACATATCACAGCTGAGCTGGAGCTTAACAGTCTTTGGGCAGCTGTCGATCACTCGCGAACTCTGATCAAACCGCCAAACTAGGCAGTTTGTGAGAAAGTTTGTGACCCGGCCGCCAAGTTGAAAACATTTGTAAAAACCAAGCACCGCCCACCGGCCGGAGCAAACTGTCTCATTTTACAGCTAAACAGTACACTACAAGATGTTTCTGAAAACATTTGAGGAGGGAAATAGGCATTACACTAACAGAATATTGATTCATATTTGATCAGCGCTGCCTAGTTTGACTGTTTGATCGGAGTTTTCAAGTTTCGTGAGCAGTGATTGAGAGCTGCTGTAGAGACTCCTCGTCTCTGATTGGTTGTTTTCCTCCGGTCTGTGAAATCTTGCAAATGCCATTAGGAGCACCGAAGGACAAAGAGGAACCTGATTTATTTCACAGACTGTCTCATGCACTACTGTCTGGATATAGTGACAGTTTTATGAAAATAACTTTTTGTCATATTTGCTCAAAGTTACCAGCTTTAGCTCTAAATAACAACTTTGGTAACAACAGGTTTTTTCTGAGGTTTAACACTCTGAAACTCAGCTAACCTGCTTCATCAGGACTGTTTGGGTGTGATTTGAACAGATTTTATTGATAGTGCAACTGTCAACAACTATCATCACATTTTGATTCAAATGCTAAATTCTGATTGGTGCACAGAAACATGTGACATAACCTTTTTCCAATTGAGCCCTGCCCACGTCAAACCAGTGAGAACATCACAGACAAAAATACAAATCCTTAGTCGACTAACACTCATACGTGTGCTCATAAGTTTCTTAGAAACAAGTCATTCAGCATGAAAAAAAGTATAAAAACCGACTAATCCACTTAAGAAATCTTAGTCAACTAAGACCAAAACGACCGATTAGTCGACTAATCGACTAAGAGATCTAAGAGATTGAAATCTCTCTTATGATTGAAATCATAAGAGAGATTGAAATCTCTCTTATGAAATAAAGAAAACTGTTCCAACTTTGGAGAAAATGTGTGGTCTTGTAGGACCACGTCGTCCATAATAAGAAGCTGGTTGAGAAATACGTTTTCAGGGCCTTTTTATTGGATCTAGTTACATCAATTTTTAATTTTTTGCTGCACATTACTGTCTTTTTGTGCTCTACAGGGCTGCATCAAAAGGCCTGTCTATCAGTCTCATGGAGAGACTCATCCAGATGTATGGCGACTCAGTGGTCCGTATGCTAACAGTTCAGTACCGCATGAACAGTGCCATCATGGAGTGGGCCTCCAAAGAGATGTACCAGGGAAAACTAACAGCCCACAGCTCTGTAGAGGGACATTTGTTAAAGTGAGTGTGAGCTTGATGATGGAAAGTGTCTCACTTTAGTATTTCAGTGAATGGTAACTCATTAAAGTGATAAAAATTATGTCTTTGATGGAAAAGAGATCTACCAGGAGTCGCCTGTGTTGAAGAAACCAGCACGCCACTTCTTCTCATCGACACTGCAGGCTGCGGTCTGAGTGAGATGGAGGTCACAGATGAGCAGTCCAAAGGCAATCGGGGTTGGTCATTTTTATTGCAAAAAAAACATAATTTTATTACAGTTAGTGTGTTGTGGGATCTAACAGTATGTTTACTTTATCCTCAGGTGAGGTAGACATTGTTGAACTGCACATAAAGGCCTTGACTGAAGCTGGGGTCAAAGCTAAAGACATCGCTGTTATTGCTCCGTACAATCTACAAGTAAGTCACTAAAATATATCTTAACTAGGGCTATAAATCAGTTAAAATATTTAATCGCAAATTAATCACACATTATTTATCTGTTCAAATGTACCTTAAAGGGAGATTTGTCAAGTATTTAATACTCTTATCAACATGGGAGTGGGCAAATATGCTGCTTTATGCAAATATATGTATATATTTATTATTAGAAATCAATTAACAACACAAAACAATGACAAATATTGTCCAGAAACCCTCAAAGGTACTGTATTTAGCATAAAAAATATGCTCAAATCATAACATGGCAAACTGAAGCCCAACAGGCAACAACAGCTGTCAGTGTGTCAGTGTGCTGACTTGACTATGACTTGCCCCAAACTGCATGTGATTATCATAAAGTGGGCATGTCTGTAAAGGGGAGACTCTGGGTACCCATAGAACGCATTTTCATCCACATATTTTGAGGTCAGAGGTCAAGGGACCCCTTTGAAAATGGCCATAAAAGGATTTCCTCGCCAAAATTTAGCTCAAGTTTGTAGTGTTATTTAACCTCCTTCGCGACAAGCTAGTATGACACGGTTGGTACCATTGGATTCCTTAGATTTTCTAGTTTCATACGATGCCAGTATCTTCACTCTTTAAAACTGAGCCCGCTACTACCAGAAAAACGCAAGTTGTGTTAATGCGTTGAAGAAATTAGTGGCATTAAAACGAAGGCATTAACTTTGACAACTACTTTGCCCTATGTAAAATATATCTTAACTGCTACTAATGTATTGTGTCATAGCAATAATGCAAAACTCAAATTTCCATTTTTTGTAAATAAAAGACTTACACTTTCACAGTAACGAAAATAAAATCCCCAAAATAGAAAATGTCATGTTGAATTAGAAATCTAAAGTGACAGTTGTGTCTCAAAATAACTCATTGATGTGGTTTTTTAATGTGTTTATCTCTGTAAAGGTCGATCTTCTGCGTCAGAAACTTTCTGCGAGGCACCCGGAGCTGGAGATAAAGTCAGTGGATGGATTTCAGGGCAGAGAGAAAGAGGCTGTGGTGTTGTCGTTAGTTCGGTCCAACAGAAAGGGTAATTTATTTTGCTGCGAAGTCGTGTCTGTTTCTGCCACACCATGTACTTTAGCGACATTCATTTATGTATTTGTTCATTCTTTTATTTTAGGGGAAGTTGGATTTCTGGCCGAGGACAGAAGGATTAATGTGGCTGTTACACGTGCGAGACGTCACATCGCTGTTGTGTGCGACACCCAGACTGTCCAGAGTCACGCTTTCCTGAAGTCCCTGATCAACCATATGACTGAGTTTGGCGAGGTCCGAACAGCATTTGAGTACATCCAAGACATCGCGCCACAGAACTACACCCGCGACCACAAAGACACAAAGGCTAACACGTCTTCCAGCAGCTCCACGTCCACCAAACAGAAGGTTAAAGATCAGCCTCCCAGCAGGGCGAAGCAACAACTAAAGAAGTCCACTGGTAGCAGCAGCATAGTTGAACAAACTGCTGATACAGAGAAACACACAAAGTCCTGCATAACAGCGCTGACAGAGGAAGAACAGAAGAAGAACAGATGTGCTGAGATCAGAGCGCAGGTGGAGAGCTTTCTAAAGGACTTACATCAGAGTGAACTACAGTTCCCATCGTCGTTTAACTCTCATGACCGCCTGCTGGTCCACCAGATCGCTGAGGAGCTGGGCCTCGTGCATGAGAGTAAAGGTGAGGGGAAAGATAGGTGCATCACTGTCGCCAGGCCCCTGGTGTCAACACCAACTGAGGAGCCAACACAAGAGGAAGAAGAAGAGGCAGCTCAGGAAGAAGAAACAGTCCCCAATACCCAAAGGGAGCCACTGCGTCAACCTCCATTAGACCTGAAATGTTTACATTTGGAGCGAATGAAGAGGGAGCAGCAGAAGAGGGAAGAAAATGCTCAACAAAAAAAGCAGCAGAACAACATCCCACCAGCTCAGGCCCAGTCATCAAAGAAGCCCAAGTCTGCTAAAGGTTTGTAGTACACACCATACTTGCCAACCTTGAGACCTTAAAAATAGGGAGGGTTTCAAAACCAAAGAGGGGGGTCCGAGGGTCCTCCCTCAGAAAAGTTTCAGAAACTTTGTTTCCTGCATTCTGGTGACTTTAAAAGAGTGAAAATAATAAAATAATAAGTACACTTCAACAGCATTTTTATGTTCAACTTTTAATTTGACCTTTAATTCTCTGGAAAGAAAATTGAATAATTCACCCCTCTGGTGTAAACTTTTTTCTCATTTCTCTCTCCGTCTCTCACTCACTGAAGGCCCTTTCAGACACAATGCGACAATGGCACCACCGCGCTGTGAAACCCGTTATTTCCATTTACTTGCGCTGTGCCACGACGGCTTTTCGCTGCGTCTAGCAAAGCCCAACTTTGGCCGCTGCACGCTGTGATGTACGCTGAACCCAGCAGCGAGCGCAGCTCAAACATGAGCTCAAACTGCGCTGTGTCACGAACATAGACGGCTCTCTTCCGCCGCGAAACTATATTTGGTGTAGCTCTATTGTCGTCCGGATGGAAACAGTAGAGTTTATAGACGCTGTACAGTGCCAGAAACAGGTTAAGATAACGAAAAGCAAACGTGTGAAAATTTGCTTAAATCGGGAGAAACCTGGGAGTGTTGTGACCCCGGGAGGAAACCGGGAGAGGACAATGAAAAACAGCAGGGTTGGCAAGTATGGTACAAACACCTAATTTTGAAGTGTTATTTTAACCTGTCTGCTCCGTTATGTTTGCAACAATTCAACTCTTAACCTTTCTCTTCCAGGAAAGAACCGAATGAAGCCAGGCGCCTGTGGCATCGCTGCTGCCGCCGCTCCAGATGATGACTTTGACACACTCATGAACGCCGTCATGAAGGCTGACAGCGTGTGCAGTCTTGTCAAGTGTAAAGCTTCTGTTTTGACACTTGGACAGCTGTGCCTGTTCTGCAACAGGCAGTATTGTCTCGGTCATCATATACCGGAGGTAAGACAGGGCTGACCCATCCAAATAGTAGTTTGTGTTTTTATCAGGCTGTGTAGCTGTATTGAAAATGAATGGATGATGCCAGAATAGTATTTTAAAAGTCTGTGTATTGATATTTCACCATAAGAGGCTGCTTAAACGTAAGAAAATTATGTTTTTTTTTGTCGTAAACCCCTTTTAGGTTCACGGCTGTGGAGATAAAGCTAAGTCTCACGCTCGGATGAGAATAAGCAAAGAAGGCGTTCTTTATGCCGGGAGTGGGAAGAAAGACAAATCCATGGACCCCAATAAGAAAGCCTATCTGCAAAGGAAACTGGACTCTAAACTGAAAGATATGTCATCACAGAGGAAACCAAAAAAAGAGAATGACGGCTAATGATACCAAATCAACTCTATAATTTAACATAACTGGTGACTTTGTTCTGAACAAAAATAAATGATTTAAATGTTTGAAAATGGTAAGTCTCATTTATAGTATGTCAGTACTAATAATAGTATCTAACCTTCATTGGATACAGTATGGTATCGTACAATTTGATGCTGAATTTCATAAAATCATGCAACTCGTTCCTTATTTTAGTCAGTTGTTGCAGCTATAACACACACTCAACAAAGTCTTGTTTAACTCTAGTGCCATCAGTCTACTCTACATCCACTTTTACTGTCAGAGGACAGATTGTCAGTGGGCTGGAGGTTTTCCCCTCTTCATACAATCCAGGGGAGAAGTAGGGGAAAATCCTCTCTGTAAATCTGTCCTTGAATGTGTGTATTGTTGTCAAATCAGCACCGTTGATGAAAACGACTTTTCCTTTGTCGTAGTCCAGCTGTACAGTAATTCTCTCAGGCTTCTGCTTCAACACAAGCTTGGTGCGAGGCGAGGTCTGAGCCCAGAATGAGTCTCCATTGCACAGGCCGATCACCCAGAAGCCCTCAGTCGGGTTGAGGAAGACGGTACTCTTCCTTTTGACGGACTCTTGGGCCACTCCGATGTACCAGTCTTTGCCCCGGCCCACCTCCACGGTCCAGCTGTGCTTCCCGAATGTGAAGCTGGTGGCTCCCAGCACACACACACGGCTGGTGCAGCGCTCAGGATTGTCAGGTAGGAGCTGTTTACTGCTGTACTGTACACAGGTCAACTCTTCATAGAACTGTAAGTTGGACTGGGCCGTGTTTGGATCCAGAATGACAGGAACTAAAAGAAGAAAACAAAATTCAGCACATTGAAAATACTAATTGGTTAACTTTACCTTTAAGCCACTGTATGTTCACCCACCACATGTGACGATGTTGGCCATCTTCTTCCAAATTCCAAACTTAAGTAATCCCAGATGCTTTGCAGAGTTGATAAGGATACCTCTGATGCATTCTGGCTCTTGAATGTTGCATTTGGCCCTGAAACATGTTGAAATAATTACAACATTGTCTTATGGAGAGAGTTAGTGCTAATTCTGGCAGAAAGTGAGTCATGCGTACCTTTTCTTTGTCTGCTTGTAGTCCTTAAGTTACAGAAAGAAAGTGAAGAAATACATCTCATTAACGAAATGTTAGATGTGTAGTTATATGCACATCACATGTATGTACAGGTAGTCAATGCTATTTGAACAGAAAATCGACATCATCCTACATCATGTTTTTTAGCCATACTAGTCGAAGCAATGTTGATCTGTCTGTTTCCAACATTGGTCCAGACAGAATCCCTTACAGCGTACTATACTACGACATTTCAACATACTATCCTGCTTTTTTTTTACTCTTTTTTCAACATACTATACTATGACTTATTTTACTCTTTTTTCGACTTGCACAACTATGAGTTATTTTTAGAAATGCTCTGACTTTTTTTCGACACACTATACTATGATTTTTTTTCAAAATACTATATGAGTTGTTTTTTTGTTTTTTTTACCTACTATACTATGACTTTTTAAAAAAATGTCAACATAGTGTACTACTTTTTCAACGTACTATACTTGAAACGTACTATGGCTTTTTTTCGACACTATATACACACACGACACGATAATCGTGTCGTGTGTGTATATAGTGTCGAAAAAAAGCCATAAAAAACAAACAAAAACAAACCCTCATATTATAGTATTTTGAAAAAGTCCTGGTATAAACCAACAAACCCTCATATTATAGTATTTTGAAAAAGTCCTGGTATAAACCAGGACTTTTTCAAAATACTATAATATGAGGGTTTGTTTTTGTTTGTTTTTTACCTACTATACTATGACTTTTTAAAAAAATTTCGACAATGTACTACTACTTTTTTGACATACTATACTATGACTTTTTTTCAACATTCTATACTATGACTTTTTTGAAAAACAAATTGACATGCAATACTATGACTTTTTTTTATTTTTTCAACATACTAAACTGACTTTTTTCTGTGACTTTTAAAAAAAAATGTCGACATAATGTACTACTACTTTTTCAACGTACTATACTATGACTTTTTTGACATAGTATATACTATGACTTAATTTTTTCCGACATATACTTTGACTTTTTCCGACACACTATACTCACTTTTATTAAATACTACACTAAAACTTTAAAAAAAAAACGTTTTAGAGACTTTCTTTCTGGACATTTTTCAGACTTATTTTTTCAGATATTTTTCATACTTTTTTTCAAATACTTTTTAGACGTTTTTGAGACTTTTCTTTTCGGATATTTTTCAAACATTTTTCATACTTTTCTTTTCGGACATTTTTTACTCTTTTTTTTCGGATATTTTTCAAACTTTTTTCAGACATTCTTTTCAAACTTTTTCAGAATTGTTTTTCTTTCTAGAAATTTTTTAGTATGCGAAAAATTTCGACATACTATAATGTGACTTTTTTTTCGGAAAAAACTTCGACAAACTATACTGACTTTTTTTGCAAAAAATTTCGACATACTATACTATGACTTTTTTTGCAAAAATTTCGACATACTATATTATGACTTTTTTTTCGCAAAAAATTTCAACATACTATATTATGACTTTTTTTTGCAAAACATTTCAGTATACTATAGTATAACTATGTTTCATGAAATTTTTCGACATACTATAGTTTGACTTTTTTTTGCCAAAAATTTCGACATACTATAGCAGGATTTTTTTTTGCAAAAAACTTGGACATACTATAGTATGAGTTTTTTGGCAAAACATTTCGACATACTATAGTTTGACTTTTTTTTGCAACAAATTTCGACATACTATACTATGACTTTTTTTCCGCAAAAAATTTCGACATACAATACTATGACTTTATTCGCAAAACATTTCGACATACTATAGTCTGACTTTTTTTCTGTAAAAATTTCAGTCATAGTATAAAAATAATAAAAAAAAGTTTACTATAGTATGTCGAAAATTTTTACAGAAAAAGTCATGGTATAGAATGTCGTAATTTTTGGCAGAAAAAAAGTCATAGTATAGTATGTCGAAATGTTTGGCAAAAAAAAGTCATAGTATAGTATGTCGAAATTTTTGGCAAAAAAAAGTCGTGCTATAGTATGTCGAAATTTGTTGCAAAAAAAAGTCAAACTATGGTATGTCGAAATGTTTTGCAAAATAAGTCATACCTATAGTATGTCGAAATTTTTTGAAAAAAAAGGCCACAGTATAGTATGTCGAAATTTTTTACAGAAAAAAAAGTCATAGTATTGTATGTCGAAATTTTTTGCGATAAAAAAAGTCATAGTATAGTATGTCGAAATTTTTTGCGATAAAAAAGTCGAAGTATAGTATGTCGAAATATTTCATGAAAAAAAATCATAGTATAGTATGTCGTAAAATCTCGTGAAAAAAGTCCTGGTATAGTATGTCGAAATTCTTTTGAAAAAAAAATCATAGTATAAGTATGTCGAAGAATTTCATGAAAAAAGTCATAGTATAGTATGTCGTAAAATTTTTTGAAAAAAAAAGTCATAGTATAGTATGTCGAAGAATTTCATGAAAAAAGTCAGTGTAGTGTGTCGTAAAATTTCATGAAAAAAAGTCATAGTATAGTATGTAGAATTTTTTTGCGTAAAAAAGACAGTATAGTATGTCGAAACTTTATGTGAAAAAAAGTCATATTATAGTATGTTGAATTGTTTTTTGAAAAAAAGTCATAGTAGAGTATGTCAAATTTTTTTACAAAAAACTATAGTATGACATTTTTTCCGTGAAATTTTTCGACTTACTATACTATTACTTTTTTTTGCCAAAAATTTCGACATACTATACTATAACTTTTTTTCAGCAAAAAATTTCGACATACAATACTATGACTTTTTTTGTCGCAAAAAATGTCGACATACTATACTATGACTTTTTTTTGCCAAAAAATTTCGACTTACTATAGTATGACTTTTTTTCCGCAAAAAATTGACATACTATACTAAGACTTTTTTTTGCAAAAAATTTCGGCATACTATAGTATGACTTTTTTTGCAAAACATTTCGACATACTATACTATGACTTTTTTTTGCAAAATTTCGACATACTATACTATGACTTTTTCTCCGCAAAAAATGTCGACATACTATACTATGACTTTCTTTTGCGAAAATATTTTGACATACTATAGTATTACTTTTTTTACCAAAAATTTCAACATACCATAGTATGACTTTTCTTTCATGAAATTTTTCGACATACTATACTATGACTTTTTTTCCGCAAAAAATTTCGACATACCATAGTATGACTTTTTTTTGCAAAAAATGTCGACATACTACTGTGACTTTTTTTCTGCAAAAAATGTCGACATACTACTAAGACTTTTTTTTGCAAAAAATTTCGACATACTATACTATGACTTTTTTTGCAAAAAATTTCGACATACTATACTATGACTTTTTTTGCAAAAAATTTCGACATACTATACTATGACTTTTTTTCCGCAAAAAATGTCGACATACTACTAAGACTTTTTTTTGCAAAAAATGTCGACATACTTTAGTATGACTTTTTTTGCAAAAAATTTCGACATACTATACTATGACTTTTTTTGCTAAAAATTTTGACATACTATTATATGACTTTTTTTCCGCAAAGGAATTCGATATATTACTAAGACTTTTTTTTTGCGAAGAAATTCGACATACTATAGTATGACTTTTTTTGCAAAACATTTCGACATACTATACCATGACTTTTTTTTGCGAAAAAATTTCGACATACTATAGTATGACTTTTCTTTCATGAAATTTTTCGACATACTATACTATTACTTTTTTTCCGCAAAAAAATTCGGCATACTACACTTAATTTTTTTTTTAGAAAATTTTCGATATACTACACTGACTTTTTTTACAAAAAATTTCGACATACTATACTATGACTTTTTTTACAAAACATTTCGACATATTATACTTTGACTTTTTTCATGAAATTTTTTGACATACTATACTATGACTTTTTTTTCAAAAAAATTGACATACTATACTATGACTTTTTTTTGCAAAAAATGTCGACATACTATAGTATGACTTTTTTTGCAAAAAATGTTGACATACTACTATGACTTTTTTTCTGCAAAAAATGTCGACATACTACTAAGACTTTTTTTACAAAACATTTCGACATACTATACTATGACTTTTTTTGCGCAAAAAATGTCGACATACTACTAAGACTTTTTTTTGCAAAAAATGTCGACATACTTTAGTATGACTTTTTTTGCAAAAAATTTCGAAATACTATACTGTGACTTTTTATGCTAAAAATTGACATA
Organism: Sebastolobus alascanus; assembly: GCA_916701645.2. Lineage (NCBI taxonomy): Eukaryota > Metazoa > Chordata > Actinopteri > Perciformes > Sebastidae > Sebastolobus > Sebastolobus alascanus. Next base: position 858,744 of record CAKAOJ020000022.1, read on the forward strand.
CTATTATATGACTTTTTTTCCGCAAAGGAATTCGATGTACTACTAAGACTTTTTTTTGCGAAAAAAGTCGACATACTATAGTATGACTTTTTTTGCAAAACATTTCGACATACTATACTAAGACTTTTTTTTGCAAAATTTCGACATACTATACTATGACTTTTTTTCCGCAAAAAATGTCGACATACTATACTATGACTTTCTTTTGCGAAAAAATTTCGACATACTATAGTATTACTTTTTTTACCAAATATTTCGACATACCATAGTATGACTTCTTTCATGAAATTTTTCGACATACTATACTATGACTTTTTTTCCGCAAAAAATTTCGACATACTATAGTATGACTTTTTTTTCAAAAAAATTTCGATGTACTATACTATGACTTTTTTTCCGCAAAAAATGTCGACATACTATACTAAGACTTTTTTTTGCCCAAAAATTTCGACTTACTATAGTATGACTTTTTTTCCGCAAAAAATTTCAACATACTATACAATGACTTTTTTTTTGCAAAAAATGTCGACATACTACACTATGACTTTTTTTCCGCAAAAACTTTCGACATACTATAGTATGACTTTTTTTGCAAAACATTTGGACATACTATACTATGACATTTTTTTGCAAAATTTCGACATACTATACTATGACTTTTTTTCCGCAAAAAATGTCGTCATACTATAGTATTACTTTTTTTACCAAAAATTTCGACATACCATAGTATGACTTTTCTTTCATGAAATTTTTCGACATACTATACTATGACTTTTTTTCCGCAAAAAATGTCGTCATACTATAGTATTACTTTTTTTACCAAAAATTTCGACATACCATAGTATGACTTTTCTTTCATGAAATTTTTCGACATACTATACTATGACTTTTTTTCCGCAAAAAATTTCGACATACTATAGTATGACTTTTTTTTGCAAACAAATTTGGCATACTACACTTAATTTTTTTTTTAGAAAAATTTCGATATACTACACTGACTTTTTTTAGAAAACATTTCGACATACTATACTATGACTTTTTTTACAAAACATTTCGACATACTATACTATGACTTTTTCTAGAAATTTTTCGACATACTATACTTTGACTTTTCTCATGAAATTTTTCGACATACTATACTATCACTTTTTTTTCAAAAAAATTTCGACATACTATACTATGACTTTCTTTTGCAAAAAATGTCGACATACTATAGTATGACTTTTTTTTGCCAAAAAATTGACTTACTATAGTATGACTTTTTTTCCGCAAAAAATTTCGGCATACTATACTATGACTTTTTTTTGCAAAATTTCGACATACTATACCATGACTTTTTTTCCGCAAAAAATGTCGACATACTATACTATGACTTTCTTTTGCAAAAAATGTCGACATACTATAGTATGACTTTTTTTGCAAAAAATGTTGACATACTACTATGACTTTTTTTCTGCAAAAAATGTCAACATACTACTAAGACTTTTTTTTGCAAAAAATTTCGACATACTTTAGTATGACTATTTTTGCAAAAACTTTCGACATACTATACTATGGCTTTTTTATGCAAAAAATTTCGACATACTATACAATGACTTTTTTTCCGCAAAAAATGTCGACATACTATACTATGACTTTTTTTTGCCAAAAAATTGACTTACTATAGTATGACTTTTTTTCCTGAAAAAATTTCAACATACCATACTAAGACTTTTTTTTGCAAAAAATTTCGGCATACTATACTATGACTTTTTTTTGCAAAATTTCGACATACTATACCATGACTTTTTTTCCGCAAAAAAATGTCGACATACTATACTATGACTTTCTTTTGCGAAAATATTTCGACATACTATAGTATTACTTTTTTTACCAAAAATTTCAACATACCATAGTATGACTTTTCTTTCATGAAATTTTTCGACATATTATACTATGACTTTTTTTCCGCAAAAAAATTCGGCATACTACACCATTAATTTTTTTTTTAGAAAAATTTCGATATACTACACTGACTTTTTTTACAAAAAATTTCGACATACTATACTATGACTTTTTTTACAAAACATTTCGACATATTATACTTTGACTTTTTTCATGAAATTTTTTAACATACTATACTATCACTTTTTTTTCAAAAAAATTGACATACTATACTATCACTTTTTTTTCAAAAAATTGACATACTATAGTATGACTTTTTTTGCATGAAATTTCGACATACTATACTGGCTTTTTTATGCAAAAAATTTCGACATACTATACTATGACTTTTTTTCCGCAAAAAATGTCGACATACTACTAAGACTTTTTTTTTCCAAAAATTTCGACATACTTTAGTATGACTTTTTTTGCAAAAAATTTCGACATACTATACTATGGCTTTTTTTTGCAATAAATTTCGGCATACTATAGTATGTCTTTCTTTGCTAAAAATTTTGACATACTATTATATGACTATTTTTCCGCAAAGAAATTCGATATACTACTAAGACTTTTTTTTGCGAAAAAATTCGACATACTATAGTATGACTTTTTTTGCAAAACTTTTCGACATACTATACTATGACTTTTTTTCCGCAAAAAATGTCGACATACTATAGTATGACTTTTCTTTCATGAAATTTTTCGACATACTATACTATGACTTTTTTTCCGCTAAAAATTTCGATATACTATAGTATGACTTTTTTGCAAAGAAATTTGGCATACTACACTATTAATTTTTTTTTTAGAAAAATTTCGATATACTACACTGACTTTTTTTACAAAACATTTCGACATACTATACTATGACTTTTTTTACAAAACATTTCGACATACTATACTATGACTTTTTTCTTGAAATTTTTCGACATACTATACTTTGACTTTTTTCATGAAATTTTTTGACATACAATACTATCACTTTTTTTTCAAAAAAATTTCGACATACTATACTATGACTTTTTTTTGCAAAAAATGTCGACATACTATACTATGACTTTTTTTCCGCAAAAAATGTCGACATACTACTAAGACTTTTTTTTGCAAAAAATTTCGACATACTATACTATGACTTTTTGCAAAAAATTTCGACATACTATACTATGACTTTTTTTTACAAAACATTTCGACATATACTTTGACTTTTTTCATGAAATTTTTCGACATAGTATACTATCACTTTTTTTTCAAAAAAATTTCGACATACTATACTATGACTTTTTTTTGCCAAAAATGTCGACATACTATAGTATGACTCTTTTTCCGCAATAAATGTCGAAATACTATACTATGACTTTTTTTCCGCAAAAAATTGACATACTATACTAAGACTTTTTTTTCCAAAAAATTTCGGCATACTATACTATGACTTTTTTTTGCAAAATTTCGACATACTATACTATGACTTTTTTTCCGCAAAAAATGTCGACATACCATACTATGACTTCTTTTTGCGAAAATATTTCGACATACTATAGTATTACTTTTTTTACCAAAAATTTCTACATACCATAGTATGACTTTTCTTTCATGAAATTTTTCGACATACTATACTATGACTTTTTTTCCGCAAAAAAATTTTGCATACTACACTATTATATATTTTTTTAGAAAAATTTCGATATACTACACTGACTTTTTTTACAAAAAATTTCGACATACTATACTATGACTTTTTTTACAAAACATTTCGACATATTATACTTTGACTTTTTTCATGAAATTTTTCGACATACTATACCATCACTTTTTTTTACAAAAAATTTCGACATACTATACTATGACTTTTTTTTGCAAAAAATGTCGACATACTATAGTATTACTTTTTTTACCAAAAATTTCTACATACCATAGTATGACTTTTCTTTCATGAAATTTTTCGACATACTATACTATGACTTTTTTTCCGCTAAAAATTTCGATATACTATAGTATGACTTTTTTGCAAAGAAATTTGGCATACTACACTATTAATTTTTTTTTTAGAAAAATTTCGATATACTACAGACTTTTTTTACAAAACATTTCGACATACTATACTATGACTTTTTTTACAAAACATTTCGACATACTATACTATGACTTTTTTCTTGAAATTTTTCGACATACTATACTTTGACTTTTTTCATGAAATTTTTTGACATACGATACTATCACTTTTTTTTCAAAAAAATTTCGACATACTATACTATGACTTTTTTTTGCAAAAAATGTCGACATACTATACTATGACTTTTTTTCCGCAAAAAATGTCGACATACTACTAAGACTTTTTTTTGCAAAAAATTTCGACATACTATACTATGACTTTTTTTGCAAAAAATTTCGACATACTATACTATGACTTTTTTTTACAAAACATTTCGACATATTATACTTTGACTTTTTCATGAAATTTTTCGACATAGTATACTATCACTTTTTTTTCAAAAAAATTTCGACATACTATACTATGACTTTTTTTTGCAAAAAATGTCGACATACTATAGTATGACTTTTTTTGCAAAAAATGTTGACATACTACTATGACTTTTTTTCTGCAAAAAATGTCGACATACTACTATGACTTTTTTTCCGCAAAAAATGTCGACATACTATAGTATTACTTTTTTTACCAAAAATTTCGACATACCATAGTATGACTTTTCTTTCATGAAATTTTTCGACATACTATACTATGACTTTTTTTCCGCAAAAAATTTCGACATACTATACTGACTTTTTTTTGCAAAAAATGTCGACATACAGCTAAGACTTTTTTTTTTTTAAATTTCGACACACTATAGTATGACTTGTTTTTCGCAAAAGTTCGACATACTATACTATGACTTATTTTCAGCAAAAAATTTAGACATACTATACTATGATTTTTTTTTGCCAAAAATTCCGACATGCTATAGTATGACTTTTCTTTCATGAAATTTTTCGACATACTACGCTTTGACTTTTTTTTCTGCAAAAAATTGATATACTATACTATGACTTTTTTTGCAAAAAACATTGACATACTATAGTATGACTTTTCTTTCATAAAATTTTTCGACACTATACTATGACTTTTTTCGGCCAAAAATTTCGACATACTATACTATTACTTTTTTTTGCCAAAAATTTCGACATACTATACTATTACTTTTTTTTGCCAAAAATGTCGACATACTATACTATGACTTTTTTTTGCAAAATTTCGACATACTATACTATGACTTTTTTTCCGCAAAAAATGTCGACATACTATACTATGACTTTTTTTTGCGAAAATATTTCGACATACTATAGTATTACTTTTTTTACCAAAAATTTCTACATACCATAGTATGACTTTTCTTTCATGAAATTTTTCGACATACTATACTATGACTTTTTTTCCGCAAAAATTTTTTGCATACTACACTATTATATATTTTTTTAGAAAAATTTCGATATACTACACTGACTTTTTTTACAAAAAATTTCGACATACTATACTATGACTTTTTTTACAAAACATTTCGACATATTATACTTTGACTTTTTTCATGAAATTTTTCGACATACTATACCATCACTTTTTTTTCAAAAAAATTTCGACATACTATACTATGACTTTTTTTTGCAAAAAATGTCGACATACTATAGTATGACTTTTTTTGCAACAAATTTCGACATACTATACTATGGCTTTTTTATGCAAAAAATTTCGACATACTATACTATGACTTTTTTTATGCAAAAAATGTCGACATACTAACTTTTTTTTGCAAAAAATGTCGACATACTTTAGTATGACTTTTTTTGCAAAAAATTTCGACATACTATACTATGGCTTTTTTTTGCAATAAATTTCGGCATACTATAGTATGTCTTTTTTTGCTAAAAATTGACATACTATTATATGACTATTTTTCCGCAAAGAAATTCGATATACTACTAAGACTTTTTTTCCGCAAAAAATTTCGACATACTATACTATGACTTTTTTTTGCAAAGAAATTCGGCATACTACACTATTAATTTTTTTTTAGAAAAATTTCGATATACTACACTGACTTTTTTTACAAAACATTTCGACATACTATACTATGACTTTTTTTACAAAACATTTCGACATACTATACTATGACTTTTTTTCGCAAAAAATTTCGACATATTATACTATGACTTTTTTTCGCATAAAGTTTCGACATACTATACTATGACTTTTTTTCACGAGATTTTACGACATACTATACCATGACTTTTTTTCAAAAAACAATTCGACATACTATACTATGATTTTTTTTCATGAAATTTTTCAACATACTATGCTATGACTTTTTTCATGACCTATTTCGACATACTATACTTTTACTTTTATGTCGCAAAAAATTTTCGACATACTATAGTATGACTTTTTTATGCAAAAAATTTGGACATACTATACTATGACTTTTTTTCCGCAAAAAATGTCAACATTCTATACTATGACTTTTTTTGCCAAAAAATTTCGACATACTATATTATTACTTTTTTTGCAAAAAATTTCGACATACCATAGTATGACTTTTCTTTCATGAAATTTTTCGACATACTATACTATGACATTTTTTCCGCAAAAAATTTCGACATACTATAGTATGACTTTTTTTAGCAAAAAAATTCGGCATACTACACTATGACTTTTTTTTTTGGAACAATTTCTATATACTATACTATGACTTTTTTCTTGAAATTTTTCGACATACTATACTATGACTTCTTTTTTATGATATTTTCGAAACACTATACTATGACTTTTTATCATGATTTTTTTTCGACATACTATACTATGACTTTTTTTCATGAAATTTTTCCACATACTATAGTGAATTTTTTTTCGCAAAAAATTTCGGCATACTATACTATGACTTTTTTTGCAAAAAATTACGACATGCTATAGTATGACTCTATTTTCAAAAAAAATTACAATATACTATACTATGACTTTTTTTGCAAAAAAATTTCGACATACTATAGTATGACTTTTTTTTGCAAAGCTTTCGACATAGTATATTATGACTTTTTTTAATGAAAATTTCAACCTACTATACTATGACTTTTTTTCGAAAAAAATTTCGCCATACTATACTATGACTGTTTTTCATGAAATCTTTAGACGTACTATAATATGACTTTTTTTCATAAAATTTTTCGACATACTATACTGAATTTTTTTTCGCAAAAAATTTCGACCTACTATACTATGAATTATTTTTGCCAAAAATTTCAACATACTATACAATGACTTTTTTTGCAAAAAATTACGACATACTATAGTATGACTTTTTTTTGCAAAAACGTTCGACATAGTATATTGTGACTTTTTTTAATGAAATTTTCAACATACTATACTATAACTTCTTTTCGCAAAAAATTTCGACAAATTATACTATGACTTTTTTTTGCAAGATTTTGGCATACTATACTATGATTTTCTTTGCACAAATTTTGACATACAATACTGACTTTTTTTAGCCAAAAAAATTTCGACATACTATACTATGACTTTTTTTTGCAAAAAATGTCGACATACTATAGTATGACTTTTTTTGCAAAAAATGTTGACATACTACTATGACTTTTTTTCTGCAAAAAATGTCGACATACTACTAAGACTTTTTTTTGCAAAAAATTTCGACATACTTTAGTATGACTATTTTTGCAAAAATTTTCGACATACTATACTATGGCTTTTTTATGCAAAAAATTTCGACATACTATACAATGACTTTTTTTGCAAAAAATGTCGACATACTATACTATGACTTTTTTTCCGCAAAAAATGTCGACATACTACTAAGACTTTTTTTTGCAAAAAATTTCGACATACTATACTATCACTTTTTTTTCAAAAAAATTTCGACATACTATACTATGACTTTTTTTTACAAAACATTTCGACATATTATAGTATGACTTTTTTTGCAAAAAATGTTGACATACTTCTATGACTTTTTTTCTGCAAAAAATGTCGACATACTACTAAGACTTTTTTTTGCAAAAAATTTCGACATACTTTAGTATGACTATTTTTGCAAAAAATTTCGACATACTATACTATGGCTTTTTTATGCAAAAAATTTCGACATACTATACAATGACTTTTTTTCCGCAAAAAATGTCGACATACTATAGTATTACTTTTTTTACCAAAAATTTCGACATACCATAGTATGACTTTTCTTTCATGAAATTTTTCGACATACTATACTATGACTTTTTTTCCGCAAAAAATTTCGACATACTATACTATGACTTTTTTTTGCAAAAAATGTCGACATACAGCTAAGACTTTTTTTTTTTTAAATTTCGACATACTATAGTATGACTTGTTTTTCGCAAAAGTTCGACATACTATACTATGACTTATTTTCAGCAAAAAATTTAGACATACTATACTATGATTTTTTTTTGCCAAAAATTCCGACATGCTATAGTATGACTTTTCTTTCATGAAATTTTTCGACATACTACGCTTTGACTTTTTTTTCTGCAAAGAATTGATATACTATACTATGACTTTTTTTGCAAAAAACATTGACATACTATAGTATGACTTTTCTTTCATAAAATTTTTCGACACTATACTATGACTTTTTTCGGCCAAAAATTTCGACATACTATACTATTACTTTTTTTTGCCAAAAATTTCGACATACTATACTATTACTTTTTTTTGCCAAAAATGTCGACATACTATAGTATGACTTTTTTTCCGCAATAAATGTCGAAATACTATACTATGACTTTTTTTCCGCAAAAAATTGACATACTATACTAAGACTTTTTTTTCCAAAAAATTTCGGCATACTATATTATGACTTTTTTTTGCAAAATTTCGACATACTATACTATGACTTTTTTTCCGCAAAAAATGTCGACATACTATACTATGACTTTTTTTTGCGAAAATATTTCGACATACTATAGTATTACTTTTTTTACCAAAAATTTCTACATACCATAGTATGACTTTTCTTTCATGAAATTTTTCGACATACTATACTATGACTTTTTTTCCGCAAAAAAATTTTACATACTAAACTATTATGTATTTTTTTAGAAAAATTTCGATATACTACACTGACTTTTTTTACAAAAAATTTCGACATACTATACTATGACTTTTTTTACAAAACATTTCAACATATTATACTTTGACTTTTTTCATGAAATTTTTCGACATACTATACCATCACTTTTTTTTCAAAAAAATTTCGACATACTATACTATGACTTTTTTTTGCAAAAAATGTCGACATACTATAGTATGACTTTTTTTGCAAAAAATGTTGACATACTACTATGACTTTTTTTCTGCAAAAAATATCGACATACTACTAAGACTTTTTTTTGCAAAAAATTTCGACATACTATAGTATGACTTTTTTTGCAACAAATTTCGACATACTATACTATGGCTTTTTTATGTAAAAAAATTTCGACATACTATACTATGACTTTTTTTCCGCAAAAAATGTCGACATACTAAGACTTTTTTTTGCAAAAAATGTCGACATACTTTAGTATGACTTTTTTTGCAAAATATTTCGACATACTATACTATGGCTTTTTTTTGCAATAAATTTCGGCATACTATAGTATGTCTTTTTTTGCTAAAAATTGACATACTATTATATGACTATTTTTCCGCAAAGAAATTCGATATACTACTAAGACTTTTTTTCCGCAAAAAATTTCGACATACTATACTATGACTTTTTTTTGCAAAGAAATTCGGCATACTACACTATTAATTTTTTTTTAGAAAAATTTCGATATACTACACTGACTTTTTTTACAAAACATTTCGACATACTATACTATGACTTTTTTTACAAAACATTTCGACATACTATACTATGACTTTTTTTCGCAAAAAATTTCGACATATTATACTATGACTTTTTTTCGCATAAAGTTTCGACATACTATACTATGACTTTTTTTCACGAGATTTTACGACATACTATACCATGACTTTTTTTCAAAAAACAATTCGACATACTATACTATGATTTTTTTTCATGAAATTTTTCAACATACTATGCTATGACTTTTTTCATGACCTATTTCGACATACTATACTTTTACTTTTATGTCGCAAAAAATTTTCGACATACTATAGTATGACTTTTTTATGCAAAAAATTTGGACATACTATACTATGACTTTTTTTCCGCAAAAAATGTCAACATTCTATACTATGACTTTTTTTGCCAAAGCATTTCGAAATACTATAGTATTACTTTTTTTGCAAAAAATTTCGACATACCATAGTATGACTTTTCTTTCATGAAATTTTTCGACATACTATACTATGACATTTTTTCCGCAAAAAATTTCGACATACTATAGTATGACTTTTTTTCGCAAAAAAATTCGGCATACTACACTATGACTTTTTTTTTTGGAACAATTTCTATATACTATACTATGACTTTTTTCTTGAAATTTTTCGACATACTATACTATGACTTTTTTTCGCAAAAAATTTCGACATACTATACTATGACTTCTTTTTTATGATATTTTCGAAACACTATACTATGACTTTTTATCATGTTTTTTTTCAACATACTATACTATGACTTTTTTTCATGAAATTTTTCCACATACTATATTGAATTTTTTTTCGCAAAACATATCGGCATACTATACTATGACTTTTTTTGCAAAAAATTACGACATGCTACAGTATGACTATTTTCAAAAAAAATTACAATATACTATACTATGACTTTTTTTGCAAAAAAATTTCGACATACTATAGTATGACTTTTTTTGCAAAAAATTTCGACATACTATAGTATGACTTTTTTTTGCAAAGCTTTCGACATAGTATATTATGACTTTTTTTAATGAAAATTTCAACCTACTATACTATGACTTTTTTTCGAAAAAAATTTCGCCATACTATACTATGACTGTTTTTCATGAAATCTTTAGACGTACTATAATATGACTTTTTTTCATAAAATTTTTCGACATACTATACTGAATTTTTTTTCGCAAAAAATTTCGACATACTATACTATGACTTTTTTTCGCAAAAACTTTCGACATACTATACTATGACTTCTTTTTCATGATATTTTCGAAACACTATACTATGACTTTTTATCATGAATTTTTTTCGACATACTATACTATGACTTTTTTCAAGAAATTTTTCGACGTATAATACTATGACTTTTTTCAAAAAACAATTCGACATACTATCCTATGACTTTTTTACATGAAATATTTGACATACTAAATTATGACTTTTTCAAAAAAAAATTTGTCATACTATAGTATGACTTTTTCTGCAAAAAATTTCGACATACTATACTCTGACTTCTTTTGCCAAAAAGTTTCGACATACTATACAATTACTTTTTCTCAAAAAACAATTCGACATGATATACTATGACTTTTTTTCAAAAAACAATTCGACAAACTATGGCTTTTTTTGCAAAAAATATTGACATACTATAGTATGACTTTTCTTTCATGAAATATTTCGACATACTATATTATGACTTTTTTTCGACATACTATACTATGACTTTTTTTTCGCATAAAGTTTCGACATACTATACTATGACTTTTTTTCGCAAAAAATTTCGACATATTATACTATGACCTTTTTTCGCATAAAATTTCGACATACTATACTATGACTTTTTTTCGCATAAAGTTTCGACATACTATACTATGACTTTTTTTTGCAAAACATTTCGACATACTATACTATGACTTTATTTCACGAGATTTTACGACATACTATACCATGACTTTTTTTCAAAAAACAATTCAACATACTATACTATGACTTTTCCTTCATGAAATTTTTCGACATACTATACTATGACTTTTTTTCCGCAAAAAATGTCGACACACTACTAAGACTTTTTTTTTCCAAAAATTTCGACATACTTTAGTATGACTTTTTTTGCAAAAAATTTCGACATACTTTAGTATGACTTTTTTTGCAAAAAATTTCGACATACTATACTATGGCTTTTTTTTGCAATAAATTTCGGCATACTATACTATGACTTTTTTTCATGAAATCTTTAGACATACTATAATTTGACTTTTTTCGCAAAACGTATTCGACATACTATACTGTATCTTTTTTTCATGAAACTTTTCCACATACTATAGTGAATTTTTTTTTGCAAAAAATTTCGGCATACTATACTATGACTTTTTTTGCAAAAAATTACGACATACTTTTTTTGCAAAAAAATTTCGACATACTATAGTATGACTTTTTTTGCAAAAAATTTCGACAAACTATAGTATGACTTTTTTTGCAAAGCTTTCGTCATAGTATATTATGACTTTTTTTAATGAAAATTTCAACCTACTATACTATGACTTTTTTTCGAAAAAAATTTCGACATATTATACTATGACTTTTTTTCGCATAAAGTTTCGACATACTATACTATGACTTTTTTTCACGAGATTTTACGACATACTATACCATGACTTTTTTTCAAAAAACAATTCGACATACTATACTATGATTTTTTTTCATGAAAAATTTCAACATACTATACTGACTTTTTTTGCAAAAAATTACGACATACTATAGTATGACTTTTTTTTGCAAAAACGTTCGACATAGTATATTATGACTTTTTTTAATGAAATTTTCAACATACTATACTATGCCTTTTTTCGCAAAAAATTTCGACATACTATACTATGACTTTTTTTTCATGAAATCTTTAGACATACTATAATATGATTTTTTTTCATGAAATTTTTCGACATACTATACTGAATTTTTTTCGCAAAAAATTTCGTCATACTATACTATGAATTATTTTGCCAAAAATTTCAACATACTATACTATTACTTTTTTTGCAAACAATTACGACATACTATACTATGACTTTTTTTGCTAAAAAATTTCGACATACTATAGTATGACTTTTTTTTCAAAAAATTTCGACATACTATAGTATAACTTTTTTTTGCAAAAACTTTCGACATAGTATATTATGACTTTTTTTAATGAAATTTTCCACATACTATACTATGACTTTTTTTCGCAAAAACTTTCGACATACTATACTATGACTTCTTTTTCATGATATTTTCGAAACACTATACTATGACTTTTTATCATGAATTTTTTTCGACATACTATACTATGACTTTTTTCAAGAAATTTTTCGACGTATAATACTATGACTTTTTTCAAAAAAAATTCGACATACTATCCTATGACTTTTTTACATGAAATATTTGACATACTAAATTATGACTTTTTCAAAAAAAAATTTGTCATACTATAGTATGACTTTTTCTGCAAAAAATTTCGACATACTATACTCTGACTTCTTTTGCCAAAAAATTTCGACATACTATACAATTACTTTTTCTCAAAAAACAATTCGACATGATATACTATGACTTTTTTTCAAAAAACAATTCGACAAACTATACTATGGCTTTTTTTGCAAAAAATATTGACATACTATAGTATGACTTTTCTTTCATGAAATATTTCGACATACTATATTATGACTTTTTTTCGACATACTATACTATGACTTTTTTTTCGCATAAAGTTTCGACATACTATACTATGACTTTTTTTCGCAAAAAATTTCGACATATTATACTATGAGTTTTTTTCGCATAAAATTTCGACATACTATACTATGACTTTTTTCGCATAAAGTTTCGACATACTATACTATGACTTTTTTTTGCAAAATATTTCGACATACTATACTATGACTTTATTTCACGAGATTTTAAGACATACTATACCATGACTTTTTTCAAAAAACAATTCAACATACTATACTATGACTTTTCCTTCATGAAATTTTTCGACATACTATAGTATGACTTTTTTTTGCAAAAATATTCGGCATACTACACTATGACTTTTTTTTTTTGGAACAATTTCTATATAATATACTATGACTTTTTTCTTGAAATTTTTCGAAATACTAGACTATCACTTTTTTTTCAAAAAAATGTCGACATACTATACTATCACTTTTTTTTCAAAAAAATGTCGACATACTATACTATGACTTTTTTTCGCAAAAAATTTCGACATACTATACTATGACTTTTTTTTCATGATATTTTCAAAACACTATACTATGACTTTATCATGAATTTTTTTCGACATACTATAGTATGACTTTTTTTCGAAAAATATTTTCGACATACTATACTATGACTTTTTTTCACGAGATTTTAAAACTTGCTATACTATGACTTTTTTTCATGAAATTTTACGACATACTATACTATGACTTTTTTCATGAAATTTTACGACATACTATACTATGACTTTTTTCAAGAAATTTTTCGACATATAATACTATGACTTTTTTCAAAAAACAATTCGACATACTATCCTATGACTTTTTTACATGAAATATTTGACATACTAAATTATGACTTTTTCAAAAAAAATTTCGTCATACTATAGTATGACTTTTTCTGCAAAAAATTTCGACATACTATACTCTGACTTCTTTTGCCAAAAAATTTCGACATACTATACAATTACTTTTTTTCAAAAAACAATTCGACATACTATACTATGACTTTTTTTCAAAAAACAATTCGACATACTATACTATGACTTTTTTTCAAAAAACAATTCGACAAACTATACTATTACTTTTTTTGCAAAAAATATTGACATACTATAGTATGACTTTTCTTTCATGAAATATTTCGACATACTATATTATGACTTTTTTTCGACATACTATACAATGACTTTTTTTTCGCATAAAGTTTCGACATACTATACTATGACTTTTTTTCGCAAAAAATTTCGACATATTATACTATGACTTTTTTTCAAAAAAATGTGGACATACTATACTATCACTTTTTTTTCAAAAAAATGTCGACATACTATACTATGACTTTTTTTCGCAAAAAATTTCGACATACTATACTATGACTTTTTTTTCATGATATTTTCGAAACACTATACTATGACTATCATGAATTTTTTTCGACATACTATAGTATGACTTTTTTTCGAAAAATATTTTCGACATACTATACTATGACTTTTTTTCACGAGATTTTACAACTTGCTATACTATGATTTTTTTTCATGAAATTTTACGACATACTATACTATGACTTTTTTCATGAAATTTTACGACATACTATACTATGACTTTTTTCAAGAAATTTTTCGATATATAATACTATGACTTTTTTCAAAAAACAATTCGACATACTATCCTATGACTTTTTTACATGAAATATTTGACATACTAAATTATGACTTTTTCTGCAAAAAATTTCGATATACTATACTCTGACTTCTTTTGCCAAAACATTTCGACATACTATACAATTACTTTTTTTCAAAAAACAATTCGACATACTATACTATGACTTTTTTTCAAAAAACAATTCGACAAACTATACTATTACTTTTTTTGCAAAAAATATTGACATACTATAGTATGACTTTTCTTTCATGAAATATTTCGACATACTATATTATGACTTTTTTTTGACATACTATACTATGACTTTTTTTTCGCATAAAGTTTCGACATACTATACTATGACTTTTTTTCGCAAAAAATTTCGACATATTATACTATGACTTTTTTTCGCATAAAATTTCGACATACTATACTATGACTTTTTTTCGCATAAAGTTTCGACATACTATACTATGACTTTTTTTTGCAAAACATTTCGAAATACTATACTATGACTTTATTTCACGAGATTTTACGACATACTATACCATGACTTTTTTCAAAAAACAATTCAACATACTATACTATGACTTTTCCTTCATGAAATTTTTCGACATACTATAGTATGACTTTTTTTTGCAAAAATATTCGGCATACTACACTATGACTTTTTTTTTTTGGAACAATTTCTATATAATATACTATGACTTTTTTCTTGAAATTTTTCGAAATACTAGACTATCACTTTTTTTTCAAAAAAATGTCGACATACTATACTATCACTTTTTTTTCAAAAAAATGTCGACATACTATACTATGACTTTATTTCACGAGATTTTACGACATACTATACCATGACTTTTTTCAAAAAACAATTCAACATACTATACTATGACTTTTCCTTCATGAAATTTTTCGACATACTATAGTATGACTTTTTTTTGCAAAAATATTCGGCATACTACACTATGACTTTTTTTTTTTGGAACAATTTCTATATAATATACTATGACTTTTTTCTTGAAATTTTTCGAAATACTAGACTATCACTTTTTTTTCAAAAAAATGTCGACATACTAGACTATCACTTTTTTTTCAAAAAAATGTCGACATACTATACTATGACTTTTTTTCGCAAAAAATTTCGACATACTATACTATGACTTTTTTTTCATGATATTTTCAAAACACTATACTATGACTTTTTATCATGAATTTTTTTCGACATACTATAGTATGACTTTTTTTCGAAAAATATTTTCGACATACTATACTATGACTTTTTTTCACGAGATTTTACAACTTGCTATACTATGACTTTTTTGCAAAACATTTCGACATACTATACTATGACTTTATTTCACGAGATTTTACGACATACTATACCATGACTTTTTTTCAAAAAACACTTCGACAAACTATACTATGACTTTTTTTGCAAAAAATATTGACATACTATAGTATGACTTTTCTTTCATGAAATATTTCGACATACTATATTATGACTTTTTTTCGACATACTATACTATGAATTTTTTTCGCAAAAAATTTCGACATATTATACTATGACTTTTTTTCGCATAAAATTTCGACATACTATACTATGACTTTTTTTCGCATAAAGTTTCGACATACTATACTATGAATTTTTTTTGCAAAACATTTCGACATACTATACTATGACTTTTTTTCAAAAAAATGTCGACATACTATACTATGACTTTATTTCACGAGATTTTACGACATACTATACCATGACTTTTTTTCCAAAAAACAATTCAACATACTATACTATGACTTTTCTTTCATGAAATTTTTCGACATACTATACTATGACATTTTTTCCGCATAAAATTTCGACATACTATACTATGACTTTTTTTCACATAAAGTTTCGACATACTATACTATGATTTTTTGCAAAAAATTTCGACATACTATACTATGACTTTTTTTCAAAAAAATGTCGACATACTATACTATGACTTTTTTTAACGAGATTTTACGACATACTATACCATGACTTTTTTAAAAAAAACAATTCGACAAACTATACTATGACTTTTTTTGCAAAAAATATTGACATACTATAGTATGACTTTTCTTTCATGAAATATTTCGACATACTATATTATGACTTTTTTTCGACATACTATACAATGACTTTTTTTTCGCATAAAGTTTCGACATACTATACTATGACTTTTTTTCGCAAAAAATTTCGACATATTATACTATGACTTTTTTTCAAAAAAATGTGGACATACTATACTATCACTTTTTTTTCAAAAAAATGTCGACATACTATACTATGACTTTTTTTCGCAAAAAATTTCGACATACTATACTATGACTTTTTTTTCATGATATTTTCGAAACACTATACTATGACTATCATGAATTTTTTTCGACATACTATAGTATGACTTTTTTTCGAAAAATATTTTCGACATACTATGACTTTTTTTCACGAGATTTTACAACTTGCTATACTATGACTTTTTTTCATGAAATTTTACGACATACTATACTATGACTTTTTTCATGAAATTTTACGACATACTATACTATGACTTTTTTCAAGAAATTTTTCGACATATAATACTATGACTTTTTTCAAAAAACAATTCGACATACTATCCTATGACTTTTTTACATGCAATATTTGACATACTAAATTATGACTTTTTCAAAAAAAATTTCGTCATACTATAGTATGACTTTTTCTGCAAAAAATTTCGACATACTATACTCTGACTTCTTTTGCCAAAAAATTTCGACATACTATACAATTACTTTTTTTCAAAAAACAATTCGACATACTATACTATGACTTTTTTTCAAAAAACAATTCGACAAACTATACTATTACTTTTTTTGCAAAAAATATTGACATACTATAGTATGACTATTCTTTCATGAAATATTTCGACATACTATATTATGACTTTTTTTCGACATACTATACTATGACTTTTTTTTCGCATAAAGTTTCGACATACTATACTATGACTTTTTTTCGCAAAAAATTTCGACATATTATACTATGACTTTTTTTCGCATAAAATTTCGACATACTATACTATGACTTTTTTTCACATAAAGTTTCGACATACTATACTATGACTTTTTTGCAAAACATTTCGACATACTATACTATGACTTTTTTTCAAAAAAATGTCGACATACTATACTATGACTTTTTTTAACGAGATTTTACGACATACTATACCATGACTTTTTTTCAAAAAACAATTCGACAAACTATACTATGACTTTTTTTGCAAAAAATATTGACATACTATAGTATGACTTTTCTTTCATGAAATATTTCGACATACTATATTATGACTTTTTTTCGACATACTATACTATGACTTTTTTTTCGCATAAAGTTTCGACATACTATACTATGACTTTTTTTCGCAAAAAATTTCGACATATTATACTATGACTTTTTTTCGCATAAAATTTCGACATACTATACTATGACTTTTTTTAGCATAAAGTTTCGACATACTATACTATGACTTTTTTTTGCAAAAAATTTCGACATACTATACTATGACTTTTTTTCAAAAAAATGTCGACATACTATACTATGACTTTTTTTAACGAGATTTTACGACATACTATATCATGACTTTTTTTCAAAAAACAATTCGACAAACTATACTATGACTTTTTTTGCAAAAAATATTGACATACTATAGTATGACTTTTCTTTCATGAAATATTTCGACATACTATATTATGACTTTTTTTCGACATACTATACTATGACTTTTTTTTCGCATAAAGTTTCGACATACTATACTATGACTTTTTTTCGCAAAAAATTTCGACATATTATACTATGACTTTTTTTCGCATAAAATTTCAACATACTATACTATGACTTTTTTTCGCATAAAGTTTCGACATACTACACTGACTTTTTTTTGCAAAACATTTCGACATACTATACTATGACTTTTTTTCAAACAAATGTCGACATACTATACTATGACTTTTTTTGCAAAAAAATTTCGACATACATAGTATGACTTTTTTTGCAAAAAATTTCGACATACTATACTATAACTTTTTTTCGCAAAAATTTTCGACAAACTATACTATGACTTTTTTTTGCAAAATTTTGGCATACTATACTATAACTTTTTTTAGCCAAAAAACTTTCGACATACTATACTATGACTTTTTTTCGCAAAAAATTTCGACATACTAAACCATGACTTCTTTTTCATGATATTTTCGAAACACTATACTATGACTTTTTATCATGAATTTTTTTCGACATACTATGACTTTTTTTTCGAAAAAAAATTTCGACATCCTATACTATGACTCCTTTTTCATGAAAGTTTTTGAACACTTTACTATGACTTTTTTTTTCGCAAGGAATTTCGACATACTTTACTATGACGGTTTTTTTCGCAACAAATTTCGGCATACTATACTATGACTTTTTTTCATGAAATCTTTAGACATACTATAATATGCCTTTTTTTCATGAAATTTTTCGACATACTATACTGACTTTTTTTGCAAAAAATTTCGACAAACTATGTTATGACTTTTTTTTGCAAAATTTTGGCATACTATACTATGATTTTTTTCCACAAATTTTGACTTACAATACTGACTTTTTTTAGCTAAAAAAATTTCGACATACTATACTATGATTTCTTTTGTAAAAAATTTCGACATACTATACTATGACTTTTTTTCATGAATTTTTTTCGACATACTATAGTATGACTTTTTTTCAAAAAATATTTTCGACATACTATACTATGACTTTTTTTCACGAGATTTTACAACTTGCTATACTATGACTTTTTTTCATGAAATTTTACGACACTATATTATGACTTTTTTCATGAAATTTTACGACATACTATACTATGACTTTTTTCAAGAAATTTTTCGACATATAATACTATGACTTTTTTCAAAAAAGAATTCGACATACTATCCTATGACTTTTTTACATGAAATATTTTACATACTAAATTATGACTTTTTCTGCAAAAAATTTCGACATACTATACTCTGACTTCTTTTGCCAAAAAATTTCGACATACTATACAATTACTTTTTCTCAAAAAACAGTTCGACATACTATACTATGACTTTTTTTCAAAAAACAATTCGACAAACTATACTATGGCTTTTTTTGCAAAAAATATTGACATACTATAGTATGACTTTTCTTTCATGAAATATTTCGACATACTATATTATGACTTTTTTTCGACATACTATACTATGACTTTTTTTTCGCATAAAGTTTCGACATACTATACTATGACTTTTTTTCGCAAAAAATTGACATATTATACTATGATTTTTTTTCGCATAAAATTTCAACATACTATACTATGACTTTTTTTCGCATAAAGTTTCGACATACTATACTATGACTTTTTTTTGCAAAACATTTCGACATACTATACTATGACTTTTTTTCAAAAAAATGTCGACATACTATACTATGACTTTATTTCACGAGATTTTACGACATACTATACCATGACTTTTTTTCAAAAAACAATTCAACATACTATACTATGACTTTTCTTTCATGAAATTTTTCGACATACTATACAATGACATTTTTTCCGCAAAAAATTTCGACATACTATAGTATGACTTTTTTTTGCAAAAAAATTTGGCATACTACACTGACTTTTTTTTTTGGAACAATTTCTATATAATATACTATGACTTTTTTCTTGAAATTTTTCGACATACTATACTATCACTTTTTTTTCAAAAAAATGTCGACATACTATACTATGACTTTTTTTCGCAAAAAATTTCGACAAACTATGTTATGACTTTTTTTTGCAAAATTTTGGCATACTATACTATGATTTTTTTCCACAAATTTTGACTTACAATACTGACTTTTTTTAGCTAAAAAAATTTCGACATACTATACTATGATTTCTTTTGTAAAAAATTTCGACATACTATACTATGACTTTTTTTCATGAAATCTTTAGACATACTATACTATGATTTCTTTTGTAAAAAATTTCGACATACTATACTATGACTTTTTTTCATGAAATCTTTAGACATACTATACTATGACTTTTTTCGCAAAACAAATTCGACATACTATACTATGACTTTTTTTCGCAAAAACTTTCGACATACTATACTATGACTTCTTTTTCATGATATTTTCGAAACACTATACTATGACTTTTTATCATGAATTTTTTTCGACATACTATACTATGACTTTTTTTTCGAAAAAAAATTTCGACATACTATACTATGACTCCTTTTTCATGAAATTTTCGAAACACTATACTATGACTTTTTTTTTCGCAAGGAATTTCGACATACTGTACTATGACGTTTTTTTTCGCAACAAATTTCGGCATACTATACTATGACTTTTTTTCATGAAATCTTTAGACATACTATAATATGCCTTTTTTTCATGAAATTTTTCGACATTCTATGACTTTTTTTGCAAAACATTTCGACATACTATACTATGACTTTTTTTTCAAAAAAATGTCGACATACTATACTATCACTTTTTTTCACGAGATTTTACGACATACTATACCATGACTTTTTTTCAAAAAACAATTCGATATACTATACTATGATTTTTTTTCATGAAATTTTTCAACATACTATGCTATGACTTTTTTCATGACCTATTTCGACATACTATACTTTTACTTTTATGTCGCAAAAAATTTGGACATACTATAGTATGACTTTTTTTTGCAAAAAATTTGGACATACTATACTATGACTTTTTTTCCGAAAAAAATGTCGACATTCTATACTATGACTGTTTTTTGCCAAAAATTTCGACATACTATAGTATTACTTTTTGTGCAAAAAATTTCGACATACCATAGTATGACATTTTTTCCGCAAAAAAATTCGACATACTATAGTAGTATCACTTTTTCTGCAAAAAATTTCGACAAACTATACTCTGACTTCTTTTGCCAAAAAATTTCGACATACTATACTATGACTTTTTTTTGCAAAACATTTCGACATGCTATACTATGACTTTTTTTCAAAAAAATGTCGACATACTATACTATGACTTTATTTCACGAGATTTTACGACATACTATACCATGACTTTTTTTCAAAAAACACTTCGACAAACTATACTATGACTTTTTTTGCAAAAAATATTGACATACTATAGTATGACTTTTCTTTCATGAAATATTTCGACATACTATATTATGACTTTTTTTCGACATACTATACTATGACTTTTTTTTCGCATAAAGTTTCCACATACTATACTATGACTTTTTTTCGAAAAAAATTTCGACATATTATACTATGACTTTTTTCTTGAAATTTCGACATACTATACTATGACTTTTTTTTCATGATATTTTCGAAACACTATACTATGACTTATTATCATGAATTTTTTTCGACATACTATAGTATGACTTTTTTTCGAAAAATATTTTCGACATACTATACTATGACTTTTTTTCACGAGATTTTACAACTTGCTATACTATGACTTTTTGTCATGAAATTTTACGACATACTATACTATGACTTTTTTCATGAAATTTTACGACATACTATACTATGACTTTATTTCACGAGATTTTACGACATACTATACCATGACTTTTTTTCAAAAAACAATTCAACATACTATACTGTGACTTTTCTTTCATGAAATTTTTCGACATACTATACTATGACATTTTTTTCGCATAAAGTTTCGACACACTATACTATGACTTTTTTTCGCAAAAAATTTCGACATATTATACTATGACTTTTTTTCGCATAAAATTTCGACATACTATACTATGACTTTTTTTCGCATAAAGTTTCGACATACTATACTATGACTTTTTTGCAAAACATTTCGACATACTATACTATGACTTTTTTTCAAAAAAATGTCGACATACTATACTATGACTTTATTTCACGAGATTTTACGACATACTATACCATGACTTTTTTTCAAAAAACAATTCAACATACTATACTATGACTTTTTTTGCCAAAAATATTGACATACTATAGTATGACTTTTCTTTCATGAAATATTTCGACATACTATATTATGACTTTTTTTCGACATACTATACTATGACTTTTTTTTCGCATAAAGTTTCGACATACTATACTATTACTTTTTTTCGCAAAAAATTTCGACATATTATACTATGACTTTTTTTCGCACAAAATTTCGACATACTATACTATGACTTTTTTTCGCATAAAGTTTCGACATACTACATTAAGACTTTTTTTTGCAAAACATTTCGACATACTATACTATGACTTTTTTTCAAAAAAATGTCGACATACTATACTATGACTTTTTTTAACGAGATTTTACGACATACTATACCATGACTTTTTTTCAAAAAACAATTCGACAAACTATACTATGACTTTTTTTGCAAAAAATATTGACATACTATAGTATGACTTTTCTTTCATGAAATATTTCGACATACTATATTATGACTTTTTTTTGACATACTATACTATGACTTTTTTTTCGCATAAAGTTTCGACATACTATACTATGACTTTTTTTCGCACAAAATTTCGACATACTATACTATGACTTTTTTTCGCATAAAGTTTCGACATACTACATTAAGACTTTTTTTTGCAAAACATTTCGACATACTATACTATGACTTTTTTTCAAAAAAATGTCGACATACTATACTATGACTTTTTTTAACGAGATTTTACGACATACTATACCATGACTTTTTTTCAAAAAACAATTCGACAAACTATACTATGACTTTTTTTGCAAAAAATATTGACATACTATAGTATGACTTTTCTTTCATGAAATATTTCGACATACTATATTATGACTTTTTTTTGACATACTATACTATGACTTTTTTTTCGCATAAAGTTTCGACATACTATACTATGACTTTTTTTCGCAAAACATTTCGACATATTATACTATGACTTTTTTTCGCATAAAATTTCGACATACTACACTATGACTTTTTTTCGCAAAACATTTCGACATACTATACTATGACTTTTTTTCAAAAAAATGTCGACATACTATACTATGACTTTTTTTGCAAAAAAATTTCGACATACATAGTATGACTTTTTTTGCAAAAAATTACGACATACTATAGCATGACTTTTTTTTGCAAAAACTTGAAATAGTATATTATGACTTTTTTTAATGAAATTTTCAACCTACTATACTATAACTTTTTTTCGCAAAAAATTTCGACAAACTATACTATGACTTTTTTTTGCAAAATTTTGGCATACTATACTATAACTCTTTTTAGCCAAAAAACTTTCGACATACTATACTATGACTTTTTTTCGCAAAAAATTTCGACATACTAAACTATGACTTCTTTTTCATGATATTTTCGAAACACTATACTATGACTTTTTATCATGAATTTTTTTCTACATACTATACTATGACTTTTTTTTCGAAAAAAAATTTGGACATACTATACTATGACTCCTTTTTCATGAAATTTTCGAAACACTATACTATGACTTTTTTTTTCGCAAGGAATTTCGACATACTTTACTATGACGGTTTTTTTCGCAACAAATTTCGGCATACTATACTATGACTTTTTTTCATGAAATCTTTAGACATACTATAATATGCCTTTTTTTCATGAAATTTTTCGACATACTATACTGACTTTTTTTGCAAAAAATTACGACATACTATACTATGACTTTTTTTGCAAAAAAATTCAACATACTATACTATAGCTTTTTTTCGCAAAAAATTTCGACAAACTATGTTATGACTTTTTTTTGCAAAATTTTGGCATACTATACTATGATTTTTTTTGCACAAATTTTGACATACAATACTGACTTTTTTTGGCAAAAAAAATTTCGACATACTATACTATGATTTCTTTTGTAAAAAATTTCGACATACTATACTATATCTTTTTTTCATGAAATTTTTCCACATACTATACTGAATTTTTTTTCGCAAAAAATTTCGACATACTATACTATGACTTTTTTTGCAAAACATTACGACATACTATACTATGACTTTTTTTGCAAAAAGATTTCGACATACTATAGTATGACTTTTTTGCAAAAAATTACGACATACTATACTATGACTTTTTGGGTAAAAAAAATTCGACATACTATAGTATGACTTTTTTTGCAAAAAATTTCGACATACTATAGTATGACTTTTTTTTGCAAAAACTTTCGACGTAGTATATTATGACTTTTTTTAATGAAATTTTCAACATACTATACTATGACTTTTTTTCGCAAAAAATTTCGACATACGATACTATGACGTTTTTTGGCCAAAAAAATTTCGACATACTATACTATTACTTTTTTTCGCAAAAAATTTCGACATACTATACTATGAATTATTTTTGCAAAAAATTTCGACATACTATACTATGACTTTCTTTGCAAAAATTACGACATACTATACTATGACTTTTTTTTGCAAAAAAGTTTCGAAATACTGTAGTATGACTTTTTTTGTAAAAATTTTGACATAGTATACAATGACTTTTTTTAATGAAATTTTCAACATATTATATTATGACATTTTTTCGCAAAAAATTTCAACAAACTACACTGACTTTTTTTTGCAAAATTTTGACGTACTATACTATGACTTTTTTTGCACAAATTTTGACATACAATACTATGACTTTTTTTTTAGCAAAACATTTTGAAATATTATACTATGACTGTTTTTTCATGAAATTTTTCGACATACTATACTATGACTTTTTTCAAAAAACAATTCGTCATACTATCATATGACTTTTTTTCATGAAATTTTTGACATACTATATTATGACTTTTTTTCAAAAAAAAAAATTCGACATACTATACTATGACTTTTTTCATGAAATTATTTGACATCATATACTATGACTTTTTCATGAAATATTTCAACATACTATACTATTACTTTTTTTCAAAAAAATTTCGATATACTATACTATGACTTTATTTCATTAAATTTTACAATATACTATACAAAGACTATTTTTCATGAAATTTTACGACACACTATACTATGACTTTTTTTTCTTGAAATTTTTCGACATACTGTACTGTGACTTTTGTTCTGCAAAAAAATTCGACATACTATACTATGACTTTTCATGAAATTATTTGACATCATATACTATGACTTTTTTCATGAAATTTTTCAACATACTATACTATGACTTTTTTTCAAAAAAGTTTCGACATACTATACTATGACTTTTTTTCACGAGATTTTACAACATACTATACGATGACTTTTTTATCAAAAGAAATTTTGAAATACTGTACTATGACTTTCTTTCATTAAATTTTACAACATACAACACTGACTTTTTTTTCCCAAAAAAATTCGACATACTTCACTATGACTTTTTTTTCAAAAAAATGTTTCGATATACTATACTATGACTTTCTTTCATTAAATTTTACAACATACTATACAAAGACTTTTTTTCATGAAATTTTACAAGATACTATACTATGACTTTTTTTAAAACATACTATACTATGACTTTTTAAACTCATAGTATAGTATGTCGAAAAAAAATTGAAAAAGTCATAGTATAGTATGTCGAAAAAAATAAAGTCATGGAATAGTAACCTGAAAAGTTTTTTAAAAAGTTTTGGTATAGTATGTCGAAAAAAAGTCATAACACAGTATGTCGGGGAAAAAAAAAAATGTCATACTATAGTATATTGGAAACAAATTTAAAACGTCATGGTAGAGTATGTCGAAAAAAAAGTCATAGTATAGTATGTTTAAAAATGAAAAAGACAAAGTATAGTACGTCTGGAAAAAAAAAAAAAGTCATAGTCTACTATGTCGGAAAAATAAAGAAAAAAAATCATAGTATAGTATGTCGAAAAAATAAAAAAAAAGTCATAGTATAGTATGTCGAGAAAAACGTCATAGCAAAGTATGTGAAAAAAACTTTTAAAAAGTCATAGTGTAGAATGTAAAAAATATGTAAAAAAAAAAAAAAAAAAAGTCAGTATAGTATGTCGAAAAAAATAAAGTCATAGAATAGTATGTTGAAAAGTTTTTAAAAAGTTTTGGTATAGTATGTCGAAAAAGAAGTCATAGTATATTGGAAACAAATTTAAAACGTCATAGTATACTATGACGTTTTAAATTTGTTTTCGAAAAATAGTCATAGTATAGTAGGTTGAAAAAATATAAAAAGTCATGGTAGAGTATGTCGAAAAAAAAGTCATAGTATAGTATGTTTAAAAAAAGAAAAACACAAAGTATAGTACGTCGGGAAAAAAAAAAAAAAAAAGTCATAGTATACTATGTGGGAAAAATAAAAAAAATCATAGTATAGTATGTCCAAAAAAACAAAAAAAAAGTCATAGTATAGTATGTCCAAAAAAAGTCATAGCATAGTTTGTCGAAAAAATTCAAAAGTCTTAGTATGAGATGTCGAAAAAATTCAAAAGTCTTAGTATGAGATGTCAAAAAAAACTATACTATACCATCACTGACATACTATATTTTGACTTGTTTTATTTTTTGACATAATTTTTGACAAACTATATTATGTTTTTTTATGACATACTATACTATGACTTTTTAATTACATTTTTTATGAGCATGTTGGATGGTTAACCTTATCTTGTCAGGGCCCATCAGCATATTGGTGCATATTTTAGGGTTTGGTGACCATTTTTAAACATTTTGACCTAAAGAAGAGCTGTCTGGGATTGACATGTTGTCCATTTAAATACATTTGTGGTTTGGAGTCAAGTGTGCAGATGTTATTCTTATCATCTTATGGCTTAAATTGCCATATTGTTGTGTAAATAATGGCTGTACCTGTAGGAATGGTAAGTCCTTTGCTCTCAAGTCTGCCTCAATATCAGTGATGGTGGAGGAGAGGGTTTTGATCTGGTCCTTGATGTTTTCCAGCTTCTCACACATCACCTGGGTCTTAATTTTCTCTTCCTGTTTCAGCGCCTTCAGTCGACCGTTTTCCTCCTCCGTAAGGAACAGGTGTAGCTTCTCGAATCCCTCCTTAATCGCTTCCTCACATTGAGAAGCTTGGCTCTGTAATGTTGAGAGAGCTGCTTATTTTTGGCAGTAAACTAAAGGACTGTTTGTGTGCCGTGAAAGCATTTCCCTGGATTATACTTACATTACCGGAGTGACAATAAACATCTTGAATCTTACCTGTATATAGTTTTTGGTTTCCTCCCAGTGCACCGTGGTCTTGTTCAGTACTCTGAGCTTTTTCCTCAAGGAGTCCAGCATGGCTGAGATTTCTGTCTGAAATGTTATAAAAAAGTACCATTAAGTTTTAAAATCTGGAGCTGAAACAATTCTATTAGTCGATAGACCACATATATATTTGCAACTATCTCGATAATCAATTTGGGACTTTTCTCTGCTTCATATCATTGTAAAATAAATTTTGTTGAGTTTTAGACTGCTTGGTCTGGGAAACCGTGATAGACACTTTTAAAAGACTAAATGATAAATCAATTAAACCTGCAGTAGGCAGAATGTTTTTGGCATCATTGGGCAAAAATTCCATAATAACCTTCAGCATATTGCAATTCAAGTGTTCTGAGAGAAAACTAGACTTCTGCACCTCCTCATGGCTCTGTTTTCAGGCTTTAAATAATCTAGCCCGTGACGGGAGACTTTGACCAATCACAGGTCATTTCAGAGAGAGAGCGTTCCTATTGGCTGTTCATTCAATGGAGGCAGCTGTCAATCACTCATGAACTCCAATCAAACGGTCAAACTAGGCAGCGCTGATCAAATATGAATCAATATTCTGTTACTGAAATGTCTATTTCTCGTCTCAAATGTTTTCAGAAACATCTTGTAGTGAACTGTTTAGCTGTAAAATGAGAAAGTTTGTGACCCGGTAGCCATGTTGAGATCTTTTGATGAAATACCAAGCACCGCCCACCAGCCGGAGCAAACTTTCTCATTTTACAGCTAAACCGTACACTACAAGATGCTTCTGAAAACATTTGAGACGAGAAATAGACATTATAGTAACAGAATATTGATTCATATTTGATCAGCGCTGCCTAGTTTGACTGTTTGATCGAAGTTTGCGAGTGATTG
Source organism: Sebastolobus alascanus (assembly GCA_916701645.2). Classification (NCBI taxonomy): domain Eukaryota; kingdom Metazoa; phylum Chordata; class Actinopteri; order Perciformes; family Sebastidae; genus Sebastolobus; species Sebastolobus alascanus. The sequence continues at coordinate 888,073 of CAKAOJ020000022.1, forward strand.
ACAGCTGCTCAGAGACGGCAGCCAACTCGGCTTTGATTGGTTGTTTTCCTCCGGTCTTTGAAATCTTGCAGATGCCCAGAGGCACATGATTTTTTTTTCAGATTACCTGTCTCATGCACTACTGACAGGATATAGTAACTATTTTAAATCATATTTGCTCTAATTCTACTCACTGCTGCTTTAATTGAGAAAACAATGAATCGATTATGAAAGTAATTTGTTAGCTGCAGTCCTATTAAAGGCATTGTTGTTGATCTTGTGAAACTAGCAACAGACCACTAGATATTTAAAGGTGATACAACCGAAAAACCAAGTCCAGTGTTGCCAACTCTTTTCCAATGAAAGTACTCAGCAGCTCTAGCTGCTGACTAGCTCTAAAAGTCCCTAAATCTAGCGAGAAAGTTGCCGCTACACCGACAGTCGTCGCTTCAGGCCTCCCTCCAAAGCCACTCCTTCACAATTACCATTACGAACATAAACATTTCATAATTAACATGAACGGCGAACATGGTTATTGTTAGAACTCACATCTGTCAAGCTAGCAGCTTGTGGAAGACGTGCAATGAGTGCACAGGCGGAGAGCGGGCAGGCAGGTAGGCAGGTAGGTAGCCCGTCCAATCATTTCAAAATGATTGGACGGGTTAATTACAGTTCTGCGACTGCTACAGATACCAGATATTTTTTTTGTTGTCTTTTTTGTCAGAGTATTTGATTTATTGATTGCTGTTTGGATATAATGAGATTTCAACCAATATAACAAACCAATATAACAAATGAATCTATGACAATGAATCTATTTGTCGATGGACAAAATATTTTGCAGTGACTAACGTCCTATACTTTTATGGTGCCTTCAAAGAAAACGTGTGAGCTGGTGTTTACAACATGGGAAGTCCTGTACACAATATGCTTGAAACACTGCTGCTAAGCAACGGCAATATTAACGATACTGTCGGGATCTAGAAGCCACAGAGGCTAACAATTTAGCAAGCTAGCAAGTTGGTAACATAATGTAGGAAATGCAAAGTCTTAATGACAGGGGAAAAAGATGAGGCTTTTCGGAATATCAACATTTTCTTCAGAACTATTATAAAATTACGAAGAAAAACAATATACGACTGAAATTAAAATATGTTTACTTATTATGCACCGAAAAATTAACTCTCATGGCCTCCGCCATTTCTGACAACGTCAACAAACACGTCAACGCTTTCAGAAACTTTCCACTAACAGGTTGTGAAACCACAAGAGAGGGACTATGGACTCCTCTCGTGATCACGGTAAACAACCCCATTTGAAGGCACCAAAAGCTACAATACTTTATAACATGGCGTTTATTTACCCATCGTGTCCGTCGATCACTTCTAATACAGTTTAATCTCTCAGTTGACACACAAACAGCCCACAATGTGCTTTGATACATACAAAACCCACACAAAACACAGGCCACGATCTCCTCAGATCATAGTCAGAAACAGTCTGCTTCTCCTAATCAACAGCACCTGTGGTGATAACCAGCATGTGGTTTATTATGAGCTACCTGAGGTCGGCCTCTGCCTACATCACACACCCCCCTACTGCCTGGAGGTATATTACACCTAACACAAATAAAATACCACAAATAAAATACATAAACTAAATTTTGTTTAGTTTTATACTGCTTGGTCTGGGAAACTGTAATGGACACCTTTTTCTAGACTAAATGATAAATCAATTAATTGAGAAAAAAAAACCCAATTAATTAATTAATTATGAAAGTAATTGTTAGTTGCAGCCATATTAAATCCCCTTTACTCCTAAAAGGAGATGCAACCACAGTAGTAGTAGCAGTACATCTTTTCTCTCACAGATAACTCATTATGTTTCTTGTATTGGAGTGTATGTGCAGTGTTATTTTCCCAGTTTCTATTTTTACTCTACCTTCTTCTGCTGGGCCGCCTCCTCCACTGGGCTGCACTCATGAACTTTATGCTGTCTCGACGTGTGGCAGACGAGACAGATGGGCTCTTCGTCATTGTGACAGAAAATCTTCAGCTTCTCGTTGTGAAGAGGACAAACTTCTGGATTCCTGCTGGTCTTTTGCGCTTGATATTCGTCCGCAGCTATCTTTAGTGCCAGATTGATAGGAGGCCTCCCAAGGACAGACACGGTGCGGCACACAGGACATTCCCGACATCCTTTCCATTCCCAGAATTTCTGTAAACAAACTCTGCAGATATTGTGGCCACACTTGAGGAGAACAGGGAGGTAGTAAATCCCAGAGCATTGAGGACACAGTAAGTCATCTGAAGTGAATGAAATGGCTGCCATCAGGCTGAAGTGCTGCTGCAAAGCGAGGTTACGGGACTTCCTTCCTCCTCAGGTGTTGTGATTTGCAGGCGGTCCAACCATGACGCTCGTTTACGGTAACTTCTGTAAATGCGGGCAAACTAGTGCGACCGGTTAAATATACACCAAGTATTCCAAAACCTGTTGTTGTTAATTGATGGTTGCAGACTGACATTTACTTTCAGTTTTAAAAATAAATAAATAAAAATAAAAAATTTATAAATTAGTAACAATCATTTAAAAACATTTATGTAAAAATGCAAATAGCCAATATCAGCACTAAAATCACAGAATACTTATATTCACTTTCTGTGCACTTTATTTTCCATAATGAAATGTTTCCATATTTGACAACATGGTTTGACTCAATGCATAAATATATTAACAATGCATTCTAGTCAGACTCTAATTAAACCATGGTTATATCAACATGACATCTAGAAAAACATAACAATTCTACATGTATTTAAATGTTGTGTTGTTACTGCATTAATCCTCTGAGGAGAGGCAAAAACAGAGGTAGTTTAAACCGTTAAAAGATGATTGGCTGTGCTGTCAGTGACATCTTATTACATGTAGATGATATCTGTGCTTTACAAGTTTTACATTGACTGTACTACAGGTAAACGGACAGTGAGTCAACATTATTTTGGATGCAGGGACCTCAAAAAGAACCAGAAGTTGTGGTCATGTAGTGATGTGTTAGAAACACAAGTGTTTGTGCTGTAAAAGTAAATTGTTGGTGTCTCTCTTCTTATGCTGTCAAGCCACTCACGTACAAATACTTTATGTTTTAGAGCTAAAGTATTGTGTGTATTCCTCAAGTTTGATTAAATACACCTCTTTGCTTTAATTATGAATGTTTCAAAGAGGATTAATAGTATTTGTTTTTTTGTACTATTTATCCTGTTTTGACCATATAATTGAACTCATCTGTGTCTCACATCAATGTTTTAAAAGAGTACTTTTGTAAACTACAACTACAGTGTTACTAAAAGGAAATTTGGTAGAAGGACTTTACAGTTTTTGAGGAAAAACTATGAAAAAACTTGTTTCGGCCACAATGATTTTGATTGACATGGCTGTTTTCCGAAATCACAATATGTCTAAAATCAATTGAATATATAAGGAATATGAATGATAAAAGCCACTGAATATTAATAAATACTATGATAAACAAATCCGAAATAAGTAAATACAATTACATGGATACATATTTTGATGTAATCCTTTTGTTTCTTGGCATTGTAAATAAAACATGCAACATTAACTAATGTGAGTTTTTTGGCGTTTTCCCTCAAAATCACCATAAAATTATAATGTTTGCAAGTAAATAATCTCAATCTGACTACAATATTTACATATGACAACAAATATGAAAACACTACATTAAAACATAATGCATGTATCGCCTCTAAATAGTTATCTGACAAGTGTGTGATTGGTCAAAGAAGATCCTTTCCCAATAGGTTTCCTTCTCAACAATATCTGTCCTTAAATTGCAACAATATTATGTTGACGTCAGACTTAAGAGTAAAACATGCACAGAAAAGGAATTTCTATAAACACAATGTGTGTTGATCCGGCTCCTTAATCTCGGTGAATAAGAAAAAAATAACAGCTGCATGAACCTGTTCTGTAAAGACATACTAGTTTTTGAATGGTTAAGAGATTTTAGCTCGTTTTAGGTTTTACAAAACACCTCAAATAAATCTAACTTTTTAAAACAAATTAACATGAGAATGTACATGAATACAATAATAAATATACCATGTATGAAATCAGTTAAATTCAGAAATGGCTCTGTGTTCTGATATTAAAAAAAATCAGAAAACTGTTGATTAAAGAAAAAGTGGATGTTGTGTATAAGGTAATTTGAACAACAAACCCTGCGACTAAGATCATTGAAGATCATTTCATCTTGATTTCAGGAAACAATTCTAATGCATAAAATAGCAAATACCAGTTATAAATGCTCTTTGAACGGTCCATAATCCTCTAGCTTTAAATTCTGCAACAACAAGGCCAGTCGTCAGAGACAATGTAGGTTCTTTCTTCTTCAGCTTGTATTGAAATGTAACACTGTCGGTTATTTACCTCCTCAGTCAGCCGTAACTCACAGACTGACGTCTGTTAATAAGATGGACGCCTTGATTGTGTCCTCAGAGCCGCTTTCTGCGACGCTCTGGGTTCAGTTCAGCATCCTCTTCACAGAGCAGTGAATCATTACTCCTCAAACATCTTCAGCACATCCCGAGGCTGCCTGCTTCTGCTTCAGATCAGTCAGGAGCCTATGGGGATTCACGCTGTGTCTGCAGATCCAACGCACAAACACAATCTCACAATCACACAAATCCAGGCTTCATGGAGGACTTGAAACATTTGGGACAACCCTTCGTCCCGTTTGTCTGCAGACACCTGAAAGAATAAAACAGGCGAGTGTCAACAGCTTCATCTGTCGGCCTGTAGACGTGATGAAATAAAGTTATGTATGAAGAACATCAAAACAAAAATCACACTCAACAAATTAACACACTCAACACCCACTTGAGATGGAAAATGTGGGAACAGGGTAACGCCTGCAGTTTTTGGTCCCTGTCCCCGATGGACTCTCCACACATGCCACAGTAGAGCTCCAGTTCCTCCACACACTGCAGGAACTTCACCACCTGATCTCTGAGCTCCTCCTGCTGCCCCCGGCACCGATGAATCCCCTCACTCAGGCAGTGCACCTTCAGCGTACACAGCTTAACATACAAGATCAGAAAAAAGACATGTAGACTCTTTGTGGGTGTGTACTGTCATATCAGCTTGTATGATGTATACAACGTGTGTGTAGGGCTGCAACTAAAGATTACTAAAGTAAACTTAGCAAACTAATTGTTTGTCTATAAAATGTCAAAAAATTCTGCTATAACTTCCCTCGAAGTTGATGTCTTCAAATGTCTTGTTTTGTCCAACCAACATTGTCAGGTATGACAAAGAAGTCTTAGTACAAATGTTCGGCATTTTTGCTTACAAAAATGACTAAAATGATTATTAGATTATTAAAGAGAACCTATTGTGCTTTTTCCCTTTCCTTTAGTGTATTATACAGTTTTTTTGTGCATGTAAAAGGCCCATGCATAAACCCTGCGTAGCGGGTAGTTTGGCACGCCCTCAGAAAAAGCTAGTTAGAGCGGAGCTGGAGCAGAGTCTGAAGAGTTTCATTCGCTTGTCCAATCACAACAGAGTGGGCCAGCTGATTAATCAGAGCAGCTTTTCAGGGACTTGAACATTAAAGCATTTAAAAATGTTCTAGTATAAAACCCAAAATACAAGTATGCACCTGAAAATAAGCCTAATAGGTCCTCTTTAAACTAGTTGCCAAGTGACTTATCGATTAATCAACTAATAGTTGCAGCTCTACTTGTACTTGTGTCCTGTGTAACATCGGTTACCTTGTTTCCCATCCCATCTGCCAATTCCTGTGCTCGCTGCAAAGAATCAAGAGCCTGGAAAATAAACAGTGAAGCAGGGTTTATTATGAGAAACAATGTCAATATGACTGTGAGATTTGAAGTGTGATTTATATATAATTATAGGTACCTTGTCAAATTCTTTCTGCAGAAGCCAACACTTTGCAACTCCCAGGTAGACGTGTGATTGTCCGAGACGGTTTCCAATCTCAGTCATGATACCCAGTGCAGACTCGTAGCGAGGGAATGCTTTCTAGATGGATGAAGAGAATTACCGAGATGAAGCTCACCATATTATAGATGATTTATATACAGTATAAACCAAAGACGAAATCTTATCGTTAACCCAACAAGTCTGCACAAATGGTGGCATCTTACATCAGCGTCACGCCTGCAGCGGTGGATATCTGCAAAGTTCAGTAAGCACAGAGCCTGCAGAGGACGGTCACCGTGCTGCAGAGCAATCTTCATAGATTCCTGTAGACGTGTGAGACAGAAGGTTTTAGAGGAGATATGAACTCGTCTGACTGTGATACCAACGCTCTGCTGAAATCTAATTTGGGGAAATTAAGGAAAATCATTTTGGATCATTTGGAAATTGGACTTTCAAGTTTGTCAGGTTTATTATCAGCAGACACATTTAAGGCGAGACACTACAGACAAAAACATTGCTTTTCATGCACTGGTCAATTTTCTGATTTTGGGCGTTTTTGCCTCCATAACATGTCTTCTTTCAGAGTAGTGGAAAGAAAACATCCAAAATACACATTTAGGTGTTTATTTTACTACTTTGTCTATTTGCGTCTGTAGATTTCTCCAAAATTCACCAAAGGTTAGCATTACATAATGCCTCATTTGCATATTTAACATAAAATTTCAGAAAACTTGTAATCCAAAAAATACTTGTCTTAATGTAAGTAATCAACTGGGGACGTTTCCTGGTGATATCTATTAGTTAACATTTTTTTTTACCCTATTCATCTGTAGTGCCTTTCACAATGTATGGAATTTTACAATCCATATCTTTTGAGGCCGTTTTCTCAAAATTAGTTTTTTTCTCCGACTCTGAGCCAGAAATCTCCATTTCAGTAGCACTTACATACACCAAACTTTCCAGTTTCATCCCTATCTATATTCTGACGGTTTTTACAGAGGGGTTTGTTCATCTTTCATTCATAGCCTAATTTATAGAAAAAATTATTCCTAAAACGTGGTGAAAACTGTTTTTTTTTTTATAGCTGCTGACAGTATTTTCTGATTTATGGAGTGATCAAAAAAGATAATATGTCAACAAAATGAAACAACAATTTTGAATCTGGCTTTATACAGTGTTCAGATTTATGTTATGGAAATGTATGCAAATTAGCATATATTTAATAAGATAATGCCTCATTTGTATATTTAAACATACATTTTCACAAAACTTGCAATACAAAAAAATATTGTCTTAATGTCAGTAATCAACTGGGGAAGTTTCATAGCAATACCAATTAGTTATTTACATGTATAGTTACCCAATTCACCTGGGGTGTCTCCCTTTAAATCAAATGGCAGTATTAAACTATACAGCACCATAATGTATAATACGCTTCCTAAAATTAAGTCATATTATGGATGAAAATATTTAACAACTAAAAAACAAGCATTCTGTGGATGAGAGCATTTAGCAGAGTTGTTTATAATGAAAAGACGAGTGAATCCTGAAACTGATGGCAGTATTTTATTAAACTACTTTTACAAGAGTTATTTCATTTAGCAGTTTCAGTATATTTTCATATAAACCACATTGAGAAATGATGTGGAACGTGAGGCGTTCCACCTTTAGGACTCCTCTTGTACTCTGGTATTCTGAATATGACAACATGTGTAAATTGTTTGTCTAAATGTGTTTGGCAAATGTAATAAATCTGAAATGCACCCTGCACTCTTGTTACTTTACTTTTGCACTCCAAGGCAATGACATCAAGTTATTTTTCACCCTCGGTACATAATTAGAACAGAGTGAAGACTAAAGCTTCATTAACACTTTAAACCAGCGCCTCTGTGAGCATATTTTTGTCGAGGTCTAAGGCCTGGTGCGACAGAACAACTGGCGCCTGCACCTGTCAGCAGCACAACATCTACTGTATCTGCAGCTCCGACATCAAAACAGCCAAAGACACCAGGGGACTTTGTGAGGAAACAAAAACTGTCACATTCTCATTTGTCTTTGTGGGGGTGAGTCACGTCTCTGAGGACAGTTAGTTGTGTGTGGGACGGTTATAAAACAATACCTCACAGCACTCCATGGCGTCTGGCATGCGCTCCAGTTTCCTGTAGGCGACAGACATGTGGTACTGGCTCATGGCTCGATACTTGAGGCTCCAACCCTTGCCGTAGTCATTGACGAGCTCAGCTGCTTTGCAGGGGAAGAACAGGGCTTTCTCATAGTCCTGTTGGCAGAAGTTATTGATGAGTAAGACATCTGATGTCCAAAATGGCAAAACGTCTAAGTCAAACGTCCTATTTAGATACTAGTGACATGGACTTTTTGGTTTCCTTCCCATGACAATTCAATCTTTGACATTATTCAAACAAGAGTCGAGTACTTTTGATATGTCTTTCTCCACTATTATTAACAGGCATATTATGTTTTCTTTCTTTCATAAAATAAGGTGACATATGAGTGCATTCTTCAAACGCCACTTCACCACAATCCCATTGAAACCAATCCTCCCCAGGAAGCCGAGGTATTACTCTTACAAATCTCTGATGTCAAGGGTACTACATAAGCCCCCGCCAGCAGGCCTACTCACTCCGCCCTTGTTTCACAATGCCCAGTACCGCATGAGCTATCCATTGATGATGTCTGCTTGGATGCTCTGCAGTGTTATCATGCTCCGCAAATACGCTGGCAACATCAGTATTGATTGCGCAATGAAGTCGCACGTGCAATCCAATGATTGTTTTACCCAAATAAAATACCTGAGCAGTCTGCAACGATCAAAGTCATTTTTACAGAAAAGGAAAGACTCCTTGTCTATAATATGTCATGCAAGAATTATTTTGACATTTTAGTCAAAAGGTAATGTTGAGCTAAGACTAGGATGGAGTTTTTGCAGTGCAGCACACATTAAAACGATCAAAATTGCAGAACAATTAAATCAAATACATTTTTTATGAAAAGTACCTTAAGGTGGACATAAATGTTTCCCAGACTGCAGCAGACTCTGCACTCCAGCATCTTGTCGTCGTTGTTGTGTGCGTAGCGCAGGGCCTTCTCGTAGCTCTCCAAAGCTTTCTGGAAGACGCTGAGGCCCAGGAAGGCGTTGCCCATGCTGAGACATACCTGGCCGTTGAGCTGCAGGCTGACGGTTGTACCCTGCATGTTTAAGCAGGTCTTACAGTAGGACACCGTTTTCTGGAAGTCGCACAGCTTCTCGTTGCTGCGCGCCAAGTTCAGGTAGCCCTCCGTCAGGTAGTCCGGGTCCTCCATTTCTCTGGCTGTGTCTATTTGATCTAGAGCGTACTGCAAAAGAGAAAGTGAGGTGATGGGAAAACTTGCGGGCAAATTGTGACTAAATTCAAATAGATAAAAAGAGAGAAATCATATGACACATTTATTCAGAGACACGAGGGCCTCTATTTTATAATGTCCTCATCAAAGCGGGGTGAAAGAGAGTGGGTGCTGCTTGAGTAAAGATGGTTATGTCAACAAGACACCCCACACTGATACTCGGGTTGCAGGACACTTATTTACTCTGCATCGTGTGGAAGCCACAAATTAACCCGTGCTTCTCAAGATCCCTGTAAATGGAACCAAGAGGGTGACCTTTGACCTCTTCTCGTTCAAATAGTCACTTGGACGTTGTAGAAATTTTTAAAATGCGACTATAGCACAAACTGTAGCAGTCCTGAGTGAACATGAGGACATATAAAATCGATGGGATATATATCAGTGGTGCACACACACACACAGTGCTGGTTGCATAACACAAAATATGATCACACAGTAGTAAAAATGTGAGAAACGTGAATTATTTAAACACGGATATTTAGAGTCGGACACTGATTATATATATATATTTGGTTAACTCTAGTCATGTACGTAGCATACTGTTTTTTGCGACGCTTACCTTGAGCATATCTTTATATTTTCCCATTTCTGAGTGAGCCGTGATCAGGCACCCCAACACCCGAAACTTCCCTCCAGGATCTGAGGTCTTCTCCAGTACTTTTGTCCAGACATGCAGGGCTTTGTCCGTCTGATTGGACTGATACAACCTCAGGCCCTTCTCTATCTGCTGCTTGGTTTGGTCCTGGCCCATCTCTGGTGCAAGGCGCCTCATAAAAATATTCATTCGTTTAGGCCATGCAATTTCAGTGAGGCAGCAAGAAAGTAGATCCTTGCCATGCACAGAACAACTCCAAAGAAGATCCCGTGAAGATGATCCTCCCGAGACGTCGCTGCCAGGAGGCCTACCAGATCCCGCTCTCTCAGCTCCGGCTTTGCTGAGATGGAGAGGAAACTGGATCCACCGAAGTAAAACGGCAACACACCAAGACCATTATCGCCAGTCGCTTCGCGGAGAGCTGGAGGGCCAGAAAAATACCTTCCCCATTTAACCCTGCGACGATCCCCTCTCACCATCAAGTGTTCCAAAATTCTCCCTCAGAGTTCCGCTTGAAAAATGCCAAAGAAACACGTTTCCCGGCGGAGTGCTAGCAGCGATATCCCAGAATATCTACTCCCTCCACACCCCAGCGAAAGGAATTCTCAGCACCCCCGTGTCCAACCCCCTCCACCTTCCTCCTACTGCTGGCGCTACAGCAGATGGTCTTGTCACTCTAGACCATGTGTCCCTTCAGGAATTCTGTCCTGCCCTCAGCAAGCAGTCCCAAGGTCACTACAGCTCCTAGCGATCTCCCTTCGGACTGAACCTCCCTCACTGACCAAACACTGGACACATTTTTAAATTACAACCCTCTGGAGCATTAAACACACCTCCACAAATTGATCTCACCAGACTCTCACACGTGGGACTGTGAACTGCGATATGGGGTGTTGTTCGCCAACATTAAGGGACTGCATGTCAGATGGTGCTCGTAGTGGCCGTCAGTTCCTATTGGGAGTTCTTATGGAGGCGCATATGTGGCCCCAGAAACCCCCACCCCACATCTTGGCGTCAGCAACTGATGCTTAGAATAGTTCACAAAGTCTGACATGTTACTGGGCTTGGGTTTCAGCTGCACAGCCTCCTGCAACACATCAATGGGATCAAAGTTTTGGCCTCTCTGTAGTAGCTTTCTCTCCTTCAACTCCCCCATTCCACCCCCAAGGACAAAACAGGCACCTTTACCACCTCGCCATTCACAAGATGCATTACCATTAAATACTGTTAGGAGGTATGTCTTTGTTGAGGCAAAGCTATCAATAGCTACACAGCAACAAAGTGACCATTTCTAAATGCATCGCTGTATAATTACAAGAAGGAAAGATCTTATATCCCTTGTAATAAACAGCATAGGGATGCACCGATACCGGACTGGACATCGGGCGGATACTGACACAAATAGCTGGATCGGATATCGGTGACAATGGGGCTGATCTATTCAATTCAGTTCTATGTTTATATACTTTATACATTATATACTGGAATTTTAATCCCTGTTTTAGTTTTGACCAATTTGTTGCTGCGTTAAAAAGTTTTAAACTTGAATTGTAATTCCTGTAAATTTTGAAGGTTTTTACCAAGTTGCTGGTGTACGATTTATTATTTTAATAATAAATAACAATTAAATAAATTGATATCTATGTATTTATTGGTCACATTTTGTTTAAAAAGTTAGGAAGGCAATGTTTAAGTCAATCCCGATGTTGCCTTACACATAAAAGAATGATCCCAGTCACTTCCACACAGTGAGGCATACAGCTTATTAATTAAACACTGGTATCAGATCGGTACTCGGTATCGGCCGATATCCAAAACCCAGGTATCGGTATCGGTATCGGTATCGGGACTGAAAAAGTCAGGTCGGTGCATCCCTAAAACAGTATGAGAGATAGTTAATGCATAAAGGCTAAAGGACCAAAAACATCACAACAAACAGTGGCAGCTTGTACCTACAGCGATATATTTTTACATTTCTGTTAACTTGAACATGTACGTTGTACATCAAAAAATACAATCTCAAGACAAGAAACTGTGAAAAATTGAAAAGTTAGAAAACATCCTCTGGTATCGTGTTTGACTTCAAATTTGACATCTGAGGATATTTAACCTACAACATCATGATACACTTATTCACTTACGATACACCCGAGGATGTTTTATGTCCAGTAAAGTTTTTACACTGAAGTTGATCATGCGTATCAGTAAACAAGCAGAGCACAGGAAACAATGTTGATTAGTTCATCACTGGTTACAGCATCACTACAAACTGATTGACTTCTTAGCTAAAGGGATCCACAATGAGACACACTAGAATAGTACAAGCAAGTGACGCACAACGCTGAACTGTTTCTACTGGTCTGGTGGCTAAGTCAGAAGGGAATGAGTGACACAGAAACCAGCTGAGTAAATACATTTAGAGCAGGTCTCCTCACAGGATGTCTGAACAGTGAAGTCATGGTAAGATTTCTTCCCTGAATGTCCGTGGCGTCTGTGTGGACCACGGTATGAACACCCAGAGGACATTTCAGGCCAAAACAAACTGCCAGTTTGTGAGGAGGATTTTTATGCCTCTGATAACGGAGACGACAGAAGTGGCCGGGTTGAACTTCAACGTGTTTGCGTCGCCTTTCTTACATTTGTCCCTGAAGACGTATATGCACCCATTACAGCTAGCCACCTTCCACAGTGAAGGAACGCAGCTCCACACCTCAGGGAAGCGCAGGCGGGTGAAGCTCTCCAGCAGAGGGTTGTAGCACACCAGGGAGTCTCCCTCCGCTACGATGAAGATCACGTCCATGTGGACCGCGGCGTGCATGCAGCCCGCGAATGGCAGCATGTAAGGTTTGATCTGGCACTTCTGGGAGGCGGTGTCGAAGCACTGAATCAGTCGAGATGGCTTAGTAAAAAAGTCCATGTCGTTCTCCTCCCCTCCGAGCAGGTAGATTGTACCTCCCAGATTAACACCGGCAGCCCCGGACACCGCGGTGTCCAGCTGGCTGGTTTCTGTCCACATGTTGTCCTTCACTGTGTAGTAGATCACGGCGTTAGAGAGTGTGTCCTGCAGTGTCTTACCTCCTAGTGAGTAGATGTTGTCCTCAGTAGAGACAGAGACCATGGTATGGTGGAGGCGGTCTCGGGGCAGTGGGGCGCAGCGCTCCCAGTCCATGGTGTGCATGTTGCACTTCCACATGCGGCGAGGGATGGACCCCCCCACCACATACAGGTCACCTCCGTGTTTACAGGCTGCTGTGATCTGATGGCATAAACTGTTTTGGCCGCTCACGCTGATCGCATCGTCCTCCTCGTCACAGTGAAGCGACACAGCCAGGGAGTGAGTCCGCGCCTCCTCTTTACCAATCAGGTAAATGTGGACATTCTCACCGATTTCCTGTAGACATACAAGATAAAGACATATCAGACAACAAATATACAAATAATTACAACCAGTGGGCAACTCCGGGTCTGAAAAGTGAAGCCAATGCGGAAGTGCCTAAACCTGTATTCTTTCTAACAGCCAGCAGGGGGCGACTCCTCTGGTTGCAAAAAGAAGTCTGATTGTATAGAAGTTTATGAGAAAATGACCCTACTTTTCACTTGATTTATTACCTCAGTAAACATTGTAAACATGAGTTTATGGTCTCAATTGCTAGTTTCAAGTCTTCTTCAATACAGCATGATGTTCATTTTGTAAATTATGATCGCATTTAGAGTCAAATAGACCATAAAGCAGGTATGCTTTAGGGCGTGGCTACCTTGTGATTGACAGGTCACTTCCACGGCGTTGTCCAGTCTGGGAGTTGTCCATGTTTTCGTCTTACAACTTTAACCCTTTCACAATGTGTTTTCAGTTCATGAAAGTTAATTGTAAACATTTTGGTCACCTAAAAATTTCTTATTCAGAGTACAGTTGTACTTAGCTCCACCCTCTTGTGTCAGTTCTGGTTGCAAATACCAAGATGGCGACGGCCAAAATGCCGAATTCAAGGCTTCAAAACGGCAGTCCACAAACCAATGGGTGACATCACGGTGACTACGTCCACTTCCTATATACAGTCTATGATTACAACAGACATAAAATGATAGCACCCTCTTCAAAAATAGTTTTCAGCTCTAGATGAAAGAATGTTACCTTGAGATTTTCTCGGAGAATACAAGAAAACTCCTCTCTCTCCACCTTGTTGTGGTTTATCCACGACGCGATGGCCACTGTTGGATTCTGGGAGCTCGGAACTCCATCTGAACACAAACACAAGGAGGCCTAGTGAGTCACATTCATAAAATGTGTTTTCTTTTTTTCCATTACTTTCATGGCATTTTCCTTTTTGGATTAGTGTTGTCAAAAATATCGAAGTATTGACACATATTGACACTGAATATTTGAAACAATTTCAATACTCATTTTCTGCAGTATCGATACACAGGTACCAGCTGCGCTTTCTGTTCACTCTTCCCTCCGACAGCAAGTTGACACACACACACACTCACACACACACACACACTGCTATTTACCTTTTAATAAAAATCTAAAATTGTATGCCCTCAGTGTTGTCTCAATTTTCCCCCATGGTATCGAATGTAGATATTTTTCAAGGTATTGTATCGAAGTTAGAAATTCCAATATCGTGACAACACTATGTTGGATAGTCAATAATGTAGAGGCAGACAAGAAACAAGAGTGATATCAAACCAGGGACATATGGTAACTTGCTTAATCATTCAGCTACCAGGACGCCCCATAAAATGTGTATTGAAGGTGATAGGACTATAACTGTTTTGGCATGTTTTAGCTAACTACAAATTATGTATTATGTAATCACTGCTAGCCATTATGATTTGGCTAGACGTAATGTAAATAATACAGCACATGGCTTGTAGTAAATGGAAAAACGTTTTTTGGACGTCATAGCACATAATGATAGGATAGCGATGGGTAATACCTTTGAGGATGTCCAGGAGCAGACAGAGAGGCACATTAAGAAATTCTTCAGTCTGATGCAGCTGGGCCAAGTGGATTTTAGCACAATGCTTGGCTGCAGTATACAACTCCTGGTCACTGTGTCTGTCTGCCAGCCACATCACCTGGGCAAAAAAACAGGTTATCATTAAACTGATACTACACAATTACGACTACGTAGCAGAGACTTGTGAAAACAGCGAATCACCTGCAGGCAGTTCTTGACCTCTACTGTCCGTGAGAGGAAGCGAGAGCATTCCTCAAACAGCGCAGTCAGCTGGTACATATCTGCCATCTCGTAGGTGTCCTGAAGCTCCTCCACCCTCAGTTTAATCGTGCCGTGATAGATGTAGTCAATCAGCAGCTGAAAGACGGTGGCGCCGACATCTTTCAGCTCAATACAGCGGTTGTGGGACTCTTTGAGGTTGGAGGTGAACATGGAGCGGAAGAAACTGCTCTGCGCCGAGAGCACCAGCCGGTGCAGGTGAAACTCTTTGCTGTCAACGGTGATGGTGACATCAGCGAACAGGCCGTCCTCCAGACACAGGTCCATGATGCTCTTTACCACCCGGCTGGAGTGGGAGCGGTCGGTGAAGGTGTATCCCAGGAAGTAGTTCTCCTCTCCCACAGAGCCCCCGACACTGAGGCCCCCCTCCTCGCTGGAGTCCATCTTTGCTGCTTGCCTGACAAAGACACCAAACAGCATAGCATCCGTTTACACACCAGTTTATAAGATGTCAAGCTAAAACTAATGCAGTCTAGTACAAAACCCTGCCTTCATTAAGGTTATCATGATCAGTTGTTGTTGAAACTATTCCAGAGAGGTGTTGATTATATCCTGACACTGGAGGCCACTACAGATGTCATTATTGGAGTGTTTAAAAAAATCAAACAATATAATGGTCAATAATGTATTTTTTTTTTTACCATAAATAGATAAGATAAACAACATTTTGATAAGGATTCCTTTTTCCCTAGTGACTAGTATGATATGTACTGAAAAGGACATTTTACAGTTCAAAACAGGGTGACAGGGTGAAACATATTTTGGCATTTCTGTACTGCAATTTCTCGTTAATTATCAGCCCATATATCTCAATACAATATATCAGAGGTATGCTAATAACGGCTAATATATTTTTATGGTAATTTTGGAGACTGTTTGTAGTGCTGTTAAATTATAATGTGTTTCTAATCATTTGTCCACCCCATTTATTTCAACTAAAAAGAGACTAAATATTAGACACCTACCAGTACAACACAATACAACTAAAAGCTCCAATCAAGTTCAATCAACACCTCTCTGCTTAATAAGTTAACAACAAAAAACATTATAACCATCATGAAGGTAGGATTTATTGCAAGACTGTTATATTAGACATTGCATTACTTTTAGCTGGACGAAAATGAAAGTGATATGAGTGTATATCGTTATAACATGCAAAACACAAAAGTAGCTGCTCAAAAGCTTGGTTATATTGCTATTAAATGAGCTGATGAAGCAGGTTTTTTAGAGTAAGCAGTTCATGCACAGATGATGGTGTAGCTGCAGAAGCTAACGCTAGCTCTGTTGTGTTTACGGTTCAACAGACCCACGAGTCGCAATTCACCCGTGATATCGGGTCGGTAGAGTTATAATTAGGATTGCAAAATGAGACAAAATAGTCGTAACGCTTTAAAAAATGACTTGTAAACAATCGTGGTTACCTTTGTATCCACTACTTTATCATTCAGGAGCAGCTGAACTCTTCACCGGAAGTAAATAAACTTTTATCAACGATCAGATATGAGACGAGTCTTGGCGCTGCTGCCCCCACGTGGTGGAGCTGCGTTACTGCAACTGTAATTTTGGAAATACTCAGCTCACAAGATATGATCAGAATCAGAATCAGAATCAGAAACTCGTTTATTGCCAGGTGTAAGAGGTTTACACTAGGAATTTGCTTTGGTGGGTTGGTGCATAAAACAGTAAAAATAACAGTAGGATAATTAAGTGTTAGAATAAAATAAGAATACAAATTGAAATCTACAAATATACGATATAATATATACACAAGAATTAAACATTGTATAAAAGTATAAACAGATGTGCAAAATTAGTGCAAATTATTGTCAGTGTGCAAACAGTCAGGTGGTAATTGGGTGGGTGGTATTGAGTGTGTATGAGAGAAGGGGAGTCAGTGTCAGGGGAGGCCGTGGTGTGAGTGAGTGAGAGAGAGAGAGAGAGAGAGAGAGAGAGAGAGAGAGAGAGAGAGAGAGAGATTGGGGGGGCAGTAGTTGGTCAATTATACTAAATAAATAATTTGAAGTGAGAGGAGTCAGTTATACAGACTGGACAGTTAGCTCATTACTTAATTAGCTATATTACTATATAGTTAGTGACTCCAGGGCATGATGTGATAAATATACTGCCTTCGTTACAGCATCCACTGTATCTTCACCACTACATGAGGTTACGGTGACCAGATCCCAACAAACCAAATGTGGGACAGAGAGTATGTTTGTGTGGGACAATGTGGGGACACGTTACCAAGGCTGATCGTTAGTCTACAATTTTGATATAATGTCTATCCAACTTAAAAGGGTGAACTGGTAGCTGGAGAGATGCAAGTTTGCCTCTTGGGCACTGCCGATGTGCCCTCGAGCAAGGCACCTAACCCCCAACTGCTCGGGGCGCCTGTCAGGGGCAGCCCCCTCGCTCTGTCATCTCTCCATTAATGCATGTATATAGGTCCTGTTTGTGCATGTGTGTATTTCGGGCCTGTGTGTACTGTGTATATGTAAAACACAGAGTGAAAAAATTGAATTTCCCCTCGGGGATTACTGAAGTGCATTTCTTCTTCTTCTTCTTCTTCTTCTTCTTCTTCTTCTTCTAAATAATAAAATTTCTATTCTGCCTCTTATCTTGTAACATCTCTATGCTTTGCCAAAATGCATCATATTGCATCATATTCTGCCTAAATCTGCATAGCTGGTGATTCTGGTGAATTTTCCCCGTTGGGCATAGCGTAGCAAAGACGGTGAAAGGTCAACCTGCACTTGACCCACGTGTGCACAGTTTGACAGCAAATACAGCCTGTGATGACAGCCTTCCCTGCTTTCTTCACAGCCATTGGATAAAAGCTAGATTTAAAAAAGCGTCTGTCCTGCAGTGGTTTGACTTTTGAAAACTAGAGCCTATCAAAATGTGGGACATTGTCTCAATATGTGGGACGTGGGACAAGGGATAAAAATGTTGTGCTGTCCCTCGTAAAGTGAGACACTGGTCACCCTACATGAGGCTTTAAGGTTATGTAATGTTTTTGTCTTATCCGATTCCACATAAAGCCAAAGAGGTGAGCTTTAAAATCTTGAATGACATTTTTCCAATCCAATGAATTCTTGCATAAAAGCTTTATTGGGCTAATAATACTGTAGAGCATATTTTCTTGCAGTGGGAGTTAGTGCAGGAATTCTGGTCATCGTATCAGAGATGGCTTCACCCACTGAATGTGATGTGTGTGAAGTTTTTTTATTGGGTTAATATTGTATTCATAGTTGCAAATCCCTCCACTCAAAACCAAGCAGCATTGGTGGGCGGGGCACAATGAGGCCTGCACATTTGAATATTCATAAATCCAGAGTAGCTGTGCTTCCAGCCCCTTTTCAGATTTCTTTTACATTTTTATGTAGGAAAACCATGTTAAACAAAATATAAATCATAGCCAAGTAATTTTACATTTCCATAATTTGAATTATGGAAATTATAATCTCCGTTTGCAGGGCTTTTTTGCATTTTGTTGTTCCCAAAGTCTACTGTATGGAACAATCTACAGACTGATCTTAAGCTTCAAAACATAGTAACCCTGAATTAGTTTAAAACTTTAGTGAAATCTATTGCGTCCAGGCTGTTTGTGTGCAAATGTTTTATCTGATAATTTTTAATCTTACTCAAATCTATGCGCTTTTATATTAATTGTTGAAACTCTGTGTTGCTGCTATTCTTAGGTCTCCCTTGTGAAATAGATCTTTGATCTCAATAGACAAACCTGGCTAAATAATAATAATAATAATAAAAATAAATATAATAATTAAACATACTTTAAAACGTGCCTGGAGGGGAACTTTAAAGGTTAAGCCTCGGATGAACAAATGGAAGAATGAACTAAATCTACTTGCAAAATCTGTTCAGTTTGTGAAGCACAAATTGCCCTGACCTCTTCCTTTATTGGACTTATTTATGTTGAGAAGGACCCTTACCCTTAGTTAACTGATAGTGACTTCATGAATGACTGTTTATATTTATCTTTTCTTTTGTATTGTTCAACATGAATATAATGTGGAAATCATCATTCAAGTAATAACTTAAATGTTTGAATAAAGGGTGAAAGAGGTTAGGTGCCTCTGTGAGCTTCAAGTCCTGCTAGCTCTGAGTTCTGCATGCTGTGGACGGAAATCCAGGATCTAAAAATTATTGCTCTCTGCTCTGCATCACAGCCATCTGGCGTTTGGTCCTTTTTTTCCAAGGTGGAAAAATGAATGGTATTCAGGCTGCGCTGCTTCTGCCTGGATTCTCAACAGTAGGTGTGGAAGAAGAGAGAAGGATGCAGTGTTTTATCTATTGGCAATAATCAAAAGAGGAATGAATATGAAAATCCAACTTAAAATCTGCCGTCTGATCATTTTGTGGCTTTTGTTTGAGCAAGTGCTGCAAGGTAAGTAGAAACAGAAGATCTTCTATCAGGACTGTGATTAGGACAGACAGGTTATTTTTATAATGATGCATGCACTGATCAATATGCAGTAAACAGCAAACAGGTGTCAGTGTATGCAGTCAGTTTCTCTGCATTTCAGTTGTTACAGTTAAACTTCAGTATTTTCTACTTTAGATGTGGCTGCAGGCATCACTCCAACTTCTCAGAAAAATGGCTCATCAATCTCTGATGCAAACCTGATGTTTGAGGTATGCTCTTCATTTTAGAGTTAAAGAGGACCTACTGTATTATGCTTTTGTGCTTTTTCCCTTTTCCTTTAGTGTGTTATATAGTTTTTTGTGCATGTAAAAGGTCTGCAAAGTCACAAAGCCCAAAGTCCACGCCAAAGGGAGTTACTCTGCCTCACAGAAACACTGCTCCTGAACTGCCTGAGACGCCTTGATTGAAGTCCTGCCTTTTCTTCCATAATGTGGTGATGTCACCAAGTAACACATTTGCATAACGGCAAGTTTGGCATGCCCTCAAACAAAGCTATTTAGAGCAGAGCTGGAGCGGAGTCCGAAGAGTTTGGTTCAGTGAGAAAAATTAAGAACATTTAAGCATGCAAACATGTTCTACTAGAAACCAAAAATACAAGTATGCACCTGAAAATAAGCATAATAGGTCCTCTTTAACATGAGATTAAATCAAATATTTTGCAATATTTTACTTGCAGGGTAAGTGATATTATAGCACATTTACCATCCTGTGTGCAGTTCTTGCTGGGCGGGGTTGAGATCGACGGGGACAACAACATCGTCCTGCTGGACAAGGAGATGGCATCGATGAGGCCGGGCCGGGCTTTTCTGTCTCAGATCAATGACAACATCCCCAGAAGTCCGAGCTCCATGGTGCAGATGGTGACCACACTGAAGGGTCAGAGGAGGAGACCGCTGACTCAGGATCAGTTTGACGGTCTCATCCTGAGCATGGTGTACTCTGCCCAGCAGGCCTGGCATCAGGAGAGAAGAGAGGAACGGGAGGCCTGGAGTCAAGTGCTCCTCCAGCTGGCAAACGTTACGGTCCATGAACTACGTGGAAGTTATCTCTTCAATTACGCATGATACACAAACTGCCATTCTGTATGAGATAAAGGTGTATGCAATAAATCACTTGCCTCAAATCTTCCTGTAATGTGTATTCATATTCAAAAAGTTGTAAATAATATGTATGAAACATGATGATTTTTTTATTATAGTACAGCAGAAAAACACTTTATAAAATTCAAAATTCTTTCAAACAATCCCTGTAGTTAGAGACACAACCAAGAGTAAACACAGGAATATATACACATGGATTTACAAGAGACACACTATTACACAATTTACTTCTTCCTCATCTGTGCTTGTTTTTGTTTAGTACAGCCAGTCTTGGTCTTGGTCTTGGTTTTGGTCTCTGATTCTTCCAGAGAAGACAGTTTCCTCTTGAGCTTTGCATCCACAGCAGGTCCCCTCCCGTCCCTGCTGGAGCGCTGCCGACTCCTCCGCTGGCCTCTCAAAGTGTCCACCGAGGTCGAGGATTCCTCCTGCGCTTTGTGCCGCTGATCACTGATCAGTGACTTTCTTCTATCCCAGACCAGCACCGTCACACCTGTGAGTGAACATTAAGCAGCTTCAGCTCTCACAGAACTGGTTTGATCAGATAACACATCTATCAATAATGTGCTTTTTTGAAAAACTCACCCATTCCAGATCCAATCACTTCACCCAGTGGATTGAATTTGTTGATCTGTAAATACAGTAAATATTTCTCTGTATTAATAACTACAGTTTTCATGTCTTGATCCTGTTTTTTTCCGATTCCGTTTAAAGACACACTCACAGATTTGATCCCTGGAGCACTGGGATCTTGCAGCTGACACACGAGCTCTGCGGTGTTGGAATCAAAGATGTCGATGGTCCTCTGATCTCCGGGGCAAATGCGGTCGTCAGGGTAGCGGCCCGCCACGATTAGGTCATAGACCGGATGCCATGTGGCCTACAGAGAAATAATAACAGTATTCTGTTGTCAAAAAAAATAAAAAATAAATCGGAGGAACACAGTATGCAGTTTGTACTGTATACTGCGTTCGTCAGTAGAATATAGTTTAGTTATAGCAGTTTCACATACAGCCACAGACATCAATGTAATGATGTCTGTGGCTGTATGTGAAACTGCTATAACTAAACTATATTCTACTGACGAACGCAGTATACAGTACAAACTGCATACTGTGTTCCTCCGATTTATTTTACAGTATGCTAGGCCAGCGTTTTGCCTTTAAACTAGCTCTTAAAGCACTAGACAAAAAACAACCTGTACTACTTTTGCAATATTATTGAAAAATACAACTGATTGAGCTTTGATTATTTTTTGGATTATAACCAATGTTTGTTTACTTTATAAGATACTGCAGGTTTAGCTCCACCACCGCTTAAACAATTTATTCTAACAGCCCATGGAAATAAGAACAAACAGGATCATCAACGAGGGGAGACGGTAAATATAAAACATTGCAAGACAAAACTTACTCAAACCTCTTTTTCAGTTACAGCAACAAAACAGTGGACTGATATCCCTACAACTATTAGAGTCATGTTAAAAAGGGTCATGTTGTCTCAGCAGGTATCTCTCTGCCCCGTCAGAGGCGGCTCTTTCCCTCGCTGCTGTCTGCTGCTCTGTAGCCGCTCTGTGAACGTCACTGGCCGGCTCTCGAGCGAGCTACGCCCGCAGGCGATTGTGGAGCTTTTCAACTCCAAAAAGGCAGATAAACACATGTTCCAGTTGAATTTATAACGGCCATTTGTGTTGTGATATTTAAACAAACCATCCGTCGACAAGGAAATAAAAGCCTCTTGTCTAGGAGACCGGTCTCTTGAGAGAGCTACAGCCAGCTCATAGCGGTCTGTGATCCTGACTGCCCGGCTGGCACTAGCTTGCTGTCATGACAGTTTATGGAGCTTCTCAATTCCGAAAACGTTGAAGCAAATTTTCGAGTCGCCATCAATTTTCGTAAAACTGCCAATATTCGAAATGTACACAGTTGATTTCTCGCCTCCAAAATTATAAGAAGTTTGAATTTAGTGATGAAATAGCACCAAAAATGTAAAAAAAAAAAAACTTGCCCATTTTGGCCAACTGTTTTTCCAAATCAGTACGACATGGTATTTTTGGCATACTGTAGATTTTGATTTTGTTTGTATACTGCATATAACATGCTACATTTTGGCCAAATCAGTACGTACTGCTAGTATAGTATGCAGTTTCGAATACTGCCCGTGTCTTGCTGTAATGCCGTTTGTGTATGTGCTTCGATCATTTGTGCAACTAAACTCTGTTTGTTAGTTATGTTTTTTGGTTACATACACATCTAGAGAAGAAACCAACCTTGATGGGTGTGAGATGCTGAAACTGTCTGTGTGGATGTTGGATGATGTGTTGAGGCTTCGACCAATCAGGAGACGAGTAGACCCGGATCTGGTCGTACTGATCCGTGGTGAGCAGCTTGGAGCAGTCCAACGGGTTGAAATAGGCTGCGAGGAGACGACAGAACCAGCTTTACCAAATCATATAGATTTTCTTTACAACTTGTCGCCATGGTAACTGTAATACAAAGCATGGCCGTAAACTTCTCTTAGGTTCTTGTCCACATTTTCATAAAATAAGTTAAGAAAACTGAACAGAATGCGACTAAATG
The DNA here is from genome assembly GCA_916701645.2 of Sebastolobus alascanus. NCBI lineage: Eukaryota > Metazoa > Chordata > Actinopteri > Perciformes > Sebastidae > Sebastolobus > Sebastolobus alascanus. Next base: position 911,376 of record CAKAOJ020000022.1, read on the forward strand.
GAAAGACAAAGAAGTCACTTGCATCTAACACCAACAATTACACTTTTAACTACGACTTATAGCTATTTATATTTAACACACTTAATAGATTCCACTTCTCAGCATTTTTTATGTACTTATTTACACTGTGGTTATATATTGTATGTGTCTGATCCACATTTTTGTAAATATTTCCTATATTTCCCATTTCTTCTTCTATTTTTAATCGTATTTTTTTTTTCTGCTTTTATATAAGAGCAACTGTAACGTCCCAATTTCCCCCCCGGGGATCAATTGAGTATTTCTGAATCTGACTACTTTATTTATTATCTATATTAATGAGAAACATGGATGGTAGATTACCAGAGGTCCCTTCAAAAGTCAGGGCAAGTTACACTTAATGCAGCATTTACTTTCATATTGTTTATATTGCACAAATGTTGCAGAATGTTCTAAAAAATTAACGTATGTCACAAAGACGGAAAGCCAAAACTTAATAAAGAGTTTTGCGAATGAGAGTGTTACCTGAGTTGACTGCTCTCTCATGAGGCATCTCATGGAGGAAGCTCTTCTTGTCTTTGAGGTTTCTCAGGTCCCAAAGTTTCACCGTGTGGTCGACTGAGGCCGTCGCCAGCAACCAATCACAACGGGAGTTGAACTCTGCATGGGTCACTTTGGCTTTATGCAACTTTTCGCTGAAAATCTACAACATCGAAACAGAACATATTAAAAATGAAAATACACACCTTTTAAATTCATTACAATATTTGCTTGTTTGAGAAATACTGATTCTCTTTAGAGGCCAGAAGACAAGACGAGCCCTTTGTTGCCTCATTAAAATACAGTAGAATAATTATCTACTTCACTGGGGAATGGACTCGTACCTTTTGGCCATCCAAACCCAGCAGTACAAGCTGTCCCGCGTTGTCTCCGGTCACAAGCATCTGTCGACTCGCAGATACATCAACGCAGCAGTACCAGTGACTGTAAGAAACAGAGAACAAAGTGAGTTTACTGGATATAACCGATGAAAAATGAAACCGGGATGAAGCTAAAGGTGCAATAGTGTGACAATACGTTTATGATCCAACAGAGAAAATCTAAATTAAAACTAAATGAATGATTAACATTTTAAAAATATTCCACAGGATGTGAATTAATGAATGAATGTAATATTCTTTATCATAACTGTCCCGTGAAAACTATTTCTTTATTTGATGATTTTAAAGTTTTCATATAAGCTGAGGGCTAAAAAAACACCTATAAAAAGTTGCAACGATTAATCGATTAGTTGTCAACTATTAAATTAATCACCAAATATTTTGATAATCGTTTAATCTGTTTGAGTAATTTTTTATGAAAAAAGATTCCAGCTTCTTAAATGTGAATATTTTCAGGTTTCTTTACTCCTCTGTGACAGTAAATGACACTAAACTTTGAGCTGTGGACAAAACAAGACATCCGAGGACGTCATCTTGGGCTTTGGGAAACACTGAACAACATTTTTCACCATTTTCTGATATTTTATAGACCAAACAACTAATTGATTAATCGAGAAAATAAACAACACATTAATCGTTAGTTGCAGCTCTAATAAAAACACATTGATTATCTAAGAAATGCAGTGTTACAAATCTTAAAACAAAGTTATTTTTTAATTTCAGTACAAGCTGAGATGTTCGAGATGCAAACATTACATTAAAGGGACTGTTTGTAAGAATCAGAAATTGGTTGTAACAACGACACTTGTGGCCGCAATGTCAACGACAGACAGCGTCCTGTTGCTCGCGCTCGCCCGTGTGCACGCGCTACCTGAATGTGAGCGAGCGTTCGTCAAAACAGTGAGGCGACACACGTCAGCTAAAACCACAATATCACTCTATATTTCACCTGCTTGGCAGTAATGTTAGCTGACCAGACGAAGGTCTGAAGGTCTGATCCTAGTGTTGGCTTTTCCTGCTTCAGCCTCCCGACCGCGGCCGGAGGGAACAGGGGAAACACCGACACCCGGTTGGAGACGATAACGTAACTCACTGCGGAGCCCCGTCACTTCACAAGACACGGGAAACCTCTGTTGGTCTGGAGGAGCGGCAGCATTTATTTCTGCACAAATGTCCATTGTACAATCACTAGATATTCTCAGAGCTAAACTAACTCTTCTGCAGTGTGTAGTGTGCGCGCATGCAAGTGCAGTTGGAGCGAGCTGAGCGAGTGAGAACGAGCGCGGTGTGTGATTGAAGGCATCCAGGCAGGAACAGAGCAGAGACTCCAGCCCTGGAGACCAAAGCTACGGTCTCCCCCGCGTCCCCCTGAACGCGGCCGGAGGGGCGAAGCAGGAAGAGCCAACACTGTTTTGCAAGACGGGCTTCACTAGATATAACTTTGCAGTTTTGTTGCTTCCGTGTAGTTTGTGTTGGAGTCTGCGCGCTCGCGTACCCACACGCGAGCGTGCATGGGACACCGACCCGGTATGATTTATACGTGTAAGAAGTTACAAACAGTCCCTTTAAACATTGACATTAACAAGATGACAGCATCTCTTTGAGCTGAGTATCAGTCTTCTCAGCAGCAGTTTTCTCACCAAACATTGTGGTGATCGTGGCCACAGTCTGCAGTTCTGGAGAGAACGGTGGGTGTGTGGCCCTCAAAGCTCTGCAGGGTCAGCGTGCCCGCACCAGAAGCCACATAGACTTTAGAAAGCTCCGTCGGGCAAAATCTCATCCCTCCGATAAAGTCTCCTGCTCCGCTCTGTGCACAGAAACATTAAGGCAGGCCCATCACAGAGCAGTTATCAGCACTACACACTAACGTTGATGAGCCACCTGATAAGAAGACTGATGCTCAGGCCTACAACCTTTTTCTAACTGTAGTTTACAGAGAACAAGATGACTCAGTCTTACTTCAGTATGTCTGTGTTGGCAAACACTGTTAGAGTTGACCCATTGAAATCTCGAAGAGCTGTCGTACCGCGCATAGACGAGGTGAACAGCTGATTGGGATTTAACTGGTTAAACTTCATGTCTGTAACTGAGTCTCCAACCCCCATCTAAGCAGAGAACCAATAAGAGTGTGTCGTCAAGTAGATCTAATATGCAGTTTTTAAATTAATCACAGCCTCAAAATGTCCTCAAAGTTTTTCATAGTTTAAAATGTTTAAAAATGGATCATTTGTTGAACGACTTTGTGTATCTGGTGCAGGAACTCACCCCTTGAAGAAAGTTTTTCTTCATGGGCACCACAAAGTCCCACAGGTAGAGGTCACCGCCCTTGGAGCCCACAGCCATAGTGGTGGGATGAGTGGGATGCCACTCCAGGCAGGTTACCCTGCGGTCGAAGGGGCTCGTAGCGCCGTGGAAATGGTAGGACGACAGCGAGCGGACAAAAGGTTCCTGCATACACTGGAAGAAGGGATGTAAGACAACATTGAAATTATCGAGTATCGCCATATGTTTTGCGATACTGTATCGATCTTCAAAAGCACGGTATTGATTTTTAATTAATAGTTCAAATGCAAAGATTAACTCTGTCAATAATTTATTTCATATGCAAAGATATGCGCCCTCTCAGTGTATGTGCAAAGTAGTGCTATGATGTTGGATGTTACAGGGAATGTGATAAATTCAAATGCAGATCCAACTGTTCTGGCTGCATTAAAAAAGTAAACTTTTTTTACTCAGATTTTATGTATATGGTGGGGTGTTCTTTATACTATGACAGTTTTCCTACAACTAGATTTAAAAAATCCCCAAATATCTCCTTGCTTACAGTATCGCAATATATTGAATCGTAACCCCTGTATCATGATACGTATCGTATCGCCAGATTCTTGCCAATACACAGCTCTATTTAGAAGCATGATGTGCTTTTTCTGTGCCAATCCTGGTATGTCACATCTTGCATGGAGGGGATGAAACCGTGGTTAGAGGCAAGAGTGTGACTCACAATGTAACTTCTGTTTTAGATGATATTACCACGTGTTGCACTTGCTAACTCACCATGTTTTATGTGCAAAAACAAACAAACTTGGATGAACTACTAATTAAAATGACTTCGTAGTTATTCTTGGTGTGTTCTTTATATTTTGACAGTTTCCTAAAATTAGATTTTAAAAACATCACAATATATTGCCTTGCTTACACTATTGCAATATATATTGAATCGTAACACCATATCATATCGCCAGATTCTTGCCAATATAGAGCCCTAACTGGAAGAGACAACAGAAGAGTTAAATGTACAAACTGCCCCCTGGTGAGTTAATCTGACCATAAATATTTGTTTCAACATAACAGAAAAGGATGCACACATGGAATGATGCACTGAACTGTAATGCATGTGGAGAACTCTCCTACATTCACATACAGCTATGGTATTATATTTAAAAGTAAGTTGTAAGTTGTTAACACAGTTTGTGCATTTGGTCCCTCTGTGCAGCCTGAACACCAGCAGCAGTCTCACCTGTCTCATCTGTGAGTGAAGACTTTCTCCCAGGGTGCTCTTGTAAATGTAGTGCAGGATGCTCCCATAGCCTCCTCTCTTCTGGACTCCTGCAGACTTGAGAGGAGGCCCTGCTGCAAGACAAAATGACAACACCCATGATAAGAACATTTCACCTGTATATATATATATATACCGAAGCTGTCCTGTCAGGGCTGCACACCTTGTTTGGATGTTTCTCCATCTTTTTTGTCTCGTAGTTTTTTGGCCAGAGTCGGACCAGAGCTCTCCCCGGTGCTTTTCTTCACTTTACTCTTCGGTTCAGACGCATCTGCTGACTTCCTCGCTCTCGTTTTCATTTCTCGCCCCTCTAAAAAATAACGACTCTTATCGACTCGACATTTACTCATCTAGCTGCCACAATGTTGTTAAAACAGACTGCTTACCTGCGATGTTCTGTGTTTAAATGTGCGGTCTCAAAAGCCGGAAGCCCAGTGTTTGCATCAAGGCCTATTGAAGGAGGATGGGTCACGCAGCGTCATATCTTTGGGTTACGACGCATGCGCAGTAAAATCCCGTCTGCACTCGCCGAAATTGAGCCAATCACAACGCAGGACCGCAGCTCCAGTTACACTGCGCATGTGTCATACCCCACACCGTGTCCCAGCCTCCTTCACTATAGGCCTTGGTTTGCATAACGCAGCAGTACACGTGAGAGCGGTATAATGGCTGCACGGCTGTGTTTTGTAACTTACAGCCGTTCTTTTAATATCTCCATGGTTACAGCTGGTCACCGGCAGGTGTCAGTGTTTATCTACCAACAGCCCTCTGTGGACGACATGTTTGGTGTTCAGGTAGGACTACAAACTGACGTTAGATCAGCTTTTAATTTGAGGGGCTATATTTATGAAAAACACATTATTATGGAGGTCAGAGTGATACATAACCGATTAATTAATAAATATGGTTAGTTACATAATTAAATTGGAGTGTTGAAAGAAAGAAAAAGCTTTATAATTTCCCCCTAACCTTTGTAAATACTACTACTACTACAACTAATAATTATAATAATAATAATAGACTTTTAAAGCTGAAGTATGCGAGATTGGAGCAAATATGATTTAAAAAAGTGATTTTTTTTATAAAACGGTCGCTATATCGTTACAGTAGTACATGAAACAGGTAACCTGAAAAATATCATGTTCCTCTGTGTCCTCCGGTGCTCCTAACGACATCTGAAAGATTTCAGTTACTGGAGGCAAAAAAACAGTCAGAGCTGATCTGAGGTCCGCTGTCAATGAGAGCCGGCTGTCAATCACTCGCGAACTCAAACCAAACGGTCAAACTAGGCAGCGCTGATCAAATATGAATCAATATCCTGTTACTGTAATGCCTATTTCTCGCCTCAAATGTTTTCAGAATCATGTTGTAGTGTACGGTTTAGCTGTAAAATGAGAAAGTTTGTGACGCCGCCGCCATTGTAATATCTGGTAAAGCAACGCCAAGTTCCGCTCACATGACCGGAGCACAGCCAATAGGAACGCTCTCTCTCTCTGAAATGACCTGTGATTGGTCAAGTCTGCCATCACGGGCTATATTTTCTAAAGCCTGAAAACAGAGCCATGAGGAGGTGCAGAAGTCTAGTTATCACTCAGAACACTTGAATTACAATATGCTGAACGATTATTATGAAATTTTTGCCCAATGATGCCAAAAATATACTGCCTACTGCCACTTTAAGTTAATTTATTTTGCTGGTGAGATTAGTAATAGCTCAGATTTTCTTTTCATTACCCTTTGTATCATAAAGATATTTGAAAATACCCGCTTGTCTTTTTGAAAATATATTGTTTAAAAATCCTTATTATTAGCATGTATTTAGAGTTATATGGTCCTAGTTTTTAGTTTTGGTTAAGTTTGGGGTCCATCTATCTATCTATCTATGACAACCAGCACCTGTAGATTCTGTATATTTATTTATTCTTTATACCATTAGTGGTCGCTTGTGGTATTTTTATTTACAATCTGTCTATAACAATGCAATTCACTAAATCTTTAGGCCTCTATATATTATATTGTCTTTTTTTAAATTAACTGGTTAAAACCTAAATATTATACTGTATGTATGTATACATATATGATATATCATCTCTGATATAGTAACAAACTAGACTATTTATAATCTTGCAACAGTTACATACTGTTTTTTTTTTTTTTTGTATGCTTGTGTGCTGATGTGTATGAATGTGCACATGTTATTGTATGAATATGTATGCTTATTTCTTTATTTACCTATTTTTACTGTTTTTATTTTATTATTTATGGTTCATTGTATTCTGCTGTCTATGATGTGAACTACTTTGGAAAGCACTTTGTGCTTTGTGCTTGAAAAGTGCTCTACAAATAAAATTATTATTATTATTATTATTACAACAATCTGAAATAAACCCTCTCTGTCTCTTGTTATCTAAAACACAAATACAAGGTTCTCCTTGTTGCTGTTTATTTTTGTTTGCATGGTTTCTATGCTTTTTGAATCAGTCGTGCTGTCTGCAGGTATCGGTTTTATCTGATGACTGTTGCTTACTTTTACATTCCTGTTGTTTCCACATAAGGGCCCGGAAGTGAAAAGCGGAAACACGTGATCGCTTGCTGTGAGCTCTCATTGGCTGCTGCCGGCTCAGTTTGAAAACGTCCCTACTGATTTGAGGCGGAGGGAAAGTTCAAAAAATTATCGGAACTGGAACGGTAAAAAAAAACACACACCTCAAGAACAAGAAGCAGCGAGTTACAATGATCAGACAAGTGTAAGTAGAGTTTAATATGTTTTAAAATACCTGCGTTTTAAGTACATTACCTACGAGTATTATGCTACATGTCGTCTCACAGTTTACGGGCTTCTCGACGGCATCCAAACAACCAGCTAAGTTAGCTTAGCTGTTAGCTGGAGGGTAACAAGCCGTGTATCCTGAGGCTTTGTTACTGGATCATCCCACTCTGACTATATACTGTGCTAATGAAATGTGATTATTTTTCAGGAAGGGTAAAACCCCCCGCAGGCCTCCTAAAAAGCCCTCCCGTACACAGAAGGACCCGGTTGGGGTGAGTGTGTCCCTTAACGTTTGTTCAAGAACTGAAACAACAAACTGTAGCATTCACTAACGTTACTTTTGTGATATGTGAATGTTTGACAGGTTGTAGTTAAATATTTCCCCCAAAAGACACAATTAACTAAGAGTTAGTGAACGAATACACACGTCCTCCTCCTGTAACGTTACTTCAAGATTCAAGAGTTTTATTTGTCACGTACTCACACAGGATGTGCACTGAAATGTAAAGTGGCAGTGCTCACAGGATTGTGCAAAACAACATTAACTATACAAATATATAAAAAGAAATTGTGGGGACAATGGCATTATTTACAGTGAGAGGGGTCTATATACAATATGGAATATAAATATAAGTGTGTGATGAGTGTGTGTGTATCTCTGTATGTAGCCCTATGTGTGTGTGTGTGAACGTGAGTGGGTAAACTTAACGTTACTTTTGCTCAGGTGTACAGCCGTGTGCGACCTCTGGGTGTGGAGGACGAGGAGTGCTGCATCGAGGTGATCAGCAGCACCACCATCCAGCTGCACGCCCCTGAAGGCTTCAAAACAAACCGCAATGGAGAGTACAAAGAGGTATTAACAGATCTAGTGAACCAGGAGTAGTTTTTTTTTTGTGATTCCCACCCCTTAGTTTTAGTACTTAAAAGTAATAATAGCACAGATATTTGTCATCCTTTTCCACAATGATCATGTACTGTCTAATTTAATTTAGAGGATACAGCTGGTGATGGTCTGCATTTTGTTATTATAAACAATTCCCACAAAAAGACCAAAATCAACAATAAATTGTTCCTATTAACAAGTATTGTCTGTGTAGCCAAAGTCTGGTATATCTTAGCCAGTAGTACTGATGAATGGATCCGGTAGCGAGTGACATATGTTGATGTTGATGTTGTTGTTGTTGTTGTTGTTGTTGTTGTTGTTGTTGTTCCTGTGTAGCGTAAATGAGCTGATAAATGATGAAGTGATATTGGATCGGTGCATAGATTCGCATACTCGCCCATACCCGATCCAGCATTTTAGGCTGTATCTGAGGCACTTCCGATACTGGTATCGGAACAACTCTAAGCACATTGTTGGTTTAGTGTTTTTATGGCATTTGTTGACAATAGAAAATATATATGATAAAGCCAGCCTTTTCCTTTTAATGTAATATATTTCCCCTAAAATATTCCATTATTATTTATTATATTCCATTATTATTTTGCTTCTCAGACACAGTATTCCTTCAAAAAAGTCTTTGGAGTGTCAATATCTCAGATGGAGCTGTTTGAGCATGTGGCCAAACCTCTTGTCGACGACCTCATCCATGGAAGAAATGGTAAGAGCACTGGCCAGCTCCAGAAAGAAGAAGCCACATTTATTATTCCAACAATAACAGTTTAACTATAGTCAGCTGCCTAATTTGCATACTAAATATCAGTAATTCTGCTGTATTTTCTTCCACTGAATTTTCCTGCGTTATTGCAGGTCTGCTCTTCACGTACGGGGTCACAGGAAGTGGAAAGACGTTCACCATGACTGGCTCTCCAGGCCAGGGTGGACTTCTACCCCGCTCACTTGACATGATCTTCAACAGTATAGGACCCTACCAGGCCAAAAGATATGTAAGTACCACTACCCACACAATTTAATAATACTTTGTAAAGTCTGTACATTTATTTATTTATCTAATTTAATTTTTTTCTTCAGGTTTTCAAGACTGATGATAAAAATGGCATGGAAGTCCAGAATGAAGTCGATGCTTTGTTGGAGCGCCAAAGGCGTGAAAACAACTTGTCTGTTCCTAAAACACCCTCCTCCTCCAGGTAAGTCTGAGTCCTGTTAAACACCAGTGTTCTGCTACAGTGTAAATGATTTATAACATGTAAGTCACCACTTTAATTCCAGACAAAAGCTTGATCCTGAAATTGCCGACATGATTAAGTCAGAGGAGGCTTATAAATCTGATGGTGTGGATGAGGACAGCAGCTACAGCGTCTTCGTCTCCTACATAGAAATCTACAACAACTACATCTATGACCTCCTGGAGGAGAATCAGGAGGACGCAATCAAACCAAAGTGAGTCCAGGAAATGTAAAGCGAAAGGAACACAATTCAGATATATAAACATGCATTTAAAGACTGATGAATAGAGAATCAGCATCATGTTTTAACTGTTCAGAGTCAGAGACATTAAGATATTATATTTTAAGTGTAGAGGTGATTATTTTTTTGCAAAGTAGCTGGAAGACAATTATTGTATTTTCTTTTTACTAGGTGGAATGGTGGAGGCACACCTGTGCGCCAGAACACTGAGTTCATGTATGTGGCCAGTGAATACTCGTACATCATCAGACTAGTAGCCTGATTAAGATCCTCGTTACACAAAAATCTACAGTCTAAATAGTAAATAGAACCTCGTCAACGCTGGAGACATTTTCAAACTTGTTATGGAAACCTCTTGTAGTAAAAAATCCTATCTAGTTGTCACAACAACAAAGAAGTTAGTAGGGCTGGGTTTCGGAACCGATACAAAACAATACTTAATTTAATTTCATTTATTTATGGCTCTACAAAATACACCAATGGAAGGGACAACATGTTAAAATGACAACTTATTTCTAACATGGTCCCAGTTGATACCTTACTTTGAGAAATATACACATGTTTTTGGCAAAAAGCCAAGTACAGCTGAAATGATTAAACAATTAGTAAATTGACAGACTGAGCAACTACTGTATGTTAATAATTGATTAATGGTGTGTTCTCTCAAGTTAAAATAGAATTTGCTATACAAGGTTACAATTACCATTAATTACAATTTAAATCAAATCTTCTGATTTTTAAAGAATAAGTTAAGAAAAGTATTAACATGAGTAAGCATTCAATACCAAATGTTGGTACTTTGTGCTACAGACACATTCGGTCAGTGCCCATACCGTATTGAGGGTTGTTACTCAGCCTTCCCCAAACGTTGACTAACAGAGCTGCTGACTGCCAGCTACACCAGCGAATGTCTCCAGTGTTGACGAGTGTTCATTTAGTCTTACAAAATCATTATATTATCCCCCGCTGCTTGTAGTCTTTGTTATGGCAAAGCTCCTGAATGTCCTTAAACCTGCTGTCTGTTGCTTTGTATGGCGCTTCATGATTGTCACTGATTACTTTTTCATGGCTGGAATCAAGCAACATTAATACCCACTCCATATGTTTGATACTCCACATCTGTTGCATGAAAAATGAAATTCCACGTCGTCAGTGACTAAGACTTTTATATGTTCTCAATGTAGACCACCTCAATCCAGAATCCTCAGAGAGGATCAGAACCACAACATGTACGTGTCTGGTTGTATGGAGGTCGAAGTCAAGTCTGCTGAGGAGGCATTTCAAGTATTCTGGAGAGGTAAGCTGTTGCATTTAAAAGTCAAAAAAAGAGTAAGGAAAAACAATGCACTGATGATTGTAGATGTGACTGACCTGGCATTGCTGGCCTCCGGGTCGGCTCTGGCCAGGAAATGACCTCAGTTAATCTTCTCTCTGAGCAGGTCATGTAAGAGTTTTGTGCCTAGAATAGTAGAAATTGCATGTTAGGATGCTATCTGTGAATAAACATGGTTGAAAAGTTGCCTATACATGTTGTTCTAGGTCAGAAGAAGAGGAAGGTGGCGAACACCTGCCTGAACAGAGAGTCCAGTCGCTCCCACAGTGTGCTCATTGTTAAACTGGCTCAGGCTCCTCTTGATGCAGATGGTGACAACATCCTCCAGGTCAGTTGAAACTGAAACCAAATGTCTGGTCTCAGATTCATATTTGGATGAATTATTTATAAGCACCAGTTTTGATACTGAAGTATTTTCTGATGGTGTTTTGTCAGGATAAAAACCAGGTGACTGTTAGTCAGCTGTGCCTCGTCGACTTGGCAGGAAGTGAGCGCACCGGTAGGACGGGGGCAGAAGGCACCCGTATACGTGAAGCAGGTTTGTTACCAAAACTAACCAAAATTCAGTTTTATTTGTAGCTGAAGTTCGTGTGAGATTAAACAACGTTCTTACCTCGCAGGTAACATCAATCAGTCTCTGCTGAATCTGCGGACGTGCATCGAGATACTTCGAGAGAACCAGATGTGTGGCACAAACAGGGTATGGATCGCCACTAAAGCTGAATACTGTCATATTTACTGATGAACCGTGTAGGTGATGTAGGTTTTCTCTTACAGATGGTTCCCTACAGAGACTCTAAAGTAACCCATCTGTTCAAGAACTACTTTGACGGAGAGGGAAAAGTCAGAATGGTTGTCTGTGTCAATCCCAAAGCTGACGACTACGAGGAAACCTTGGTAAGTTCACGCTGCACCTTCACTGTGTCCCTCAAACGCTATTTGAATGAACATGTTAAGTCGCTTTCTGTCTGACGCACAAAACACGCGCTCTGTTTGTCCAGCTGGTGATGCGGTTTGCAGAGCTGACCCAGGAGGTGGAGGTGGCTAGGCCAGTGGACAGGCCCATCTGTGGCTTCACCCCAGGTCGTCGCCATAGAAACCAGAACTTTAAGGAGGAACTTTCTCGCAAGCTGGACGAGCGTGGCGGTCCAATAGGTAAGTTATGCACTGTATAAGCCAAATCTGCTAAATAAGACTGTGGTTTATTATGATGCTTTTGTAAAATATCATGTCGGACCAAATGTACGACGAGCTGGATTATAGGAGAAATAACTTTAAAAAAAAATTGCATATTAAATGTAATGTCAATCAATAAAAACAAAAAATTAAACAAAGTTAGCAACGGTAACTGCTGTATGAGTACAGTGCAGAGCGATTAGCTAGCCAGTGGGGCACAACATAGAGACTCACATGCACTTAAATGCATGGCTGTAAACAAGGACACGTAAAGCACACAACTTGCGCACTGAGTTATTCCTTAAGAGTTTGCTACTTGTATAACCCATTTTAGCTTGAAAACATATTAAAAAAATACATATTTACCGCTGCTTAGGGCTGGCGGGGAGTCATCTTAGGGCCGGCGGGCTTGCAATACACTGGCGGAAACCCTTAAAGAACAGAGATGCTCCGATTACAACATTACTCCACTATGTCTTTACATTGAAAATAGTTGTCCGCTGCTATACTAATGCTCTGAATTTCAAATTTAGCATCTTTTAATTCCCTGCGTTTCTTTTAGACATGCCCTCTGTTATAAACCACCTGGTGCACAGCCTCCCACCTCTACCCTGCTCTGAGCTGACCGACCCCCACGATGACATCACCCTGCCCAGGCTGATCGAAGCTCTGCAGGACAGACACCGGATCAGGCAGATGATGATTGACGAATACAACAACGCAGGTGCCTGCTGACATCCTACCTCAACCCTCACCTCGCAGCTTTGACTGTTCAGGTTACTTGAAATATTGCATTTCTTATCTTGGCTCTCATGTTCTCTCCTCCGTGTTATTTTAGCCAACAGGATGAAGTCCATGCTTCAGGAACTGGACAACAACCTAATTTCCAAAGACAACTTCATTCATGAGCAAAATGGCAAACTGGTGGATAAGGATAAAACCATCCAGAGCAACAAAGCTGAGATCGAACGCTTGGAGAAGAAAACCAGGATGCAAGAACACAAGGTGACAGACAAAAACATTCAAAGCTCCCAGAGATTGCTGGATCGTTTGGTAGATATGTTGCTCAGTTTCTTAAACGTCCAACACGATTCTGTTCCAGATTGACATCCTGCAGAAAACGACTAAGATCTACGAGGACGACAAGCGTTCACTTAAGAACGAACTGGAAACCAGAGAGCAGAGGCTGCAGAGGGAGCAGTGTGACAAGAGACGCATGGAGCAGCGCATGCACGGCGTGGTCACGGACACCCAGCACAAGTGGTCGAAAGAATGTGTGAGTTACTCCTCTTATAACACAGCGGCTGATTAATTAGGTAGCCTGTTAAAGGAGCATGCCGTGGAATATTTTGTTTGTCAACTTGTCCAATGATCGTTAATACAGTCAGTGGTGTTGAACTTTAACATTATGCCTCTTGCTGTGCAGGACCGACGCGTCAATGCGATGCAGCTGGAGATGCAAAACAAGCTCTGGGTGAAAGACGAGAAGCTGAAGCAGCTCAAGGCCATCGTGACGGAGAGCAAGACTCCGGGTCGTCCGGGTCGTCCTGATCCTCCGCCGCGCCAGACGCAGCCTCAGCGGCCTTCCAGAGAGGAACGCCTCCCTGCAAAGAGATCGGCCTCGCCCTCACCTGTCCCTGTACGTTGTGTTGACGGTGCATATCTAGAGCACCTGCAGAGCTCCTGATTAATGTATCCGTCTTTCTCACCGGACTAACATTACTAATCCCAATGTGATGGCAGTTGATGCATTAACATAAGAACCTGTACATTATAATGTAGTACAGTGCATTAGTCCTGCAGCATTTAACTACTGTTGGGAAACTTAAAATTTGATTCTCTGGTAATTTAACTTTTAAAGTTGTCTGTAATGTTGAGTTGCATTGGAATAGGGCTGCAACTAACACTTATTTTCATTATTGATTAATCTATGGATAATTTTTTCAATTACTCAACTGAAAAATGTCCATCGCAACTTTCCAAAGTCCAAGGTGTCATCATCAAATGTCTTAAGAGAAGAGATGAGATAAGAGCAACAAGAGGCATCAGTAAAAAAAAAAAAAAAGATATAATAAATAAGTAAAGATATAATAAATAAACATTGAAAAACAAAATATAATAGTAGACAGACTGAATGGCAACTCCAAAGATATTCAATTTACAATTGTATTAAACCGAACAAAGCAGCAAATCCTCAAATTAAAGAAGCTGAATCCAGCAAATGATTGGAATTAATTGGCAACAACTTTGATTATTTATCAGGCAAAAATGTCCATCAATTAATCAACTGATGGTTTCAGCTCTTCACTGCAATATATTCAAATGTGTTCTTATTATTTTGTAACTACATTTAAATACAGTAGGCATGCAACTAACGATTTTTTTCATTATAGACTAATCTGCAGATTATTTCTCAATCATTTGGTCTACATAGCATCATACTGTAAAACAATTCACATTGAATTTCAGCTCATATAGTGACGTCATGAGATGTCTAGTTTTTTCAGTTCTAAACCCCCAAAGTACTTGATTTAATATGATGTATGACGAGGAAGAGCAACTTATTTTACCCTTCGAGAAGCTGGAACCATCACGTTTGGCATATCTGCTCGAACAATAACCTAAATAATTGATTATCAAAATAATGTATAAGATAAATTTAGTAGATTTAAATTACGAACCGTCGATCGACTGATTGTTGCAGCTCTAAAAATAGACGACACTCTTTCACGCAGTCTCAACAGAAATGCAACATAATCCTCACAAAGGTCGAATGTGTCTCAAGCCCGTTGTGTTTGATTACGTTAGACTGTGCAGGTGTCTGCTGCTCTATTCCTCCAGCTACTGTAACATTTAATACTTATGTGATTTCTTTGTACTAACTGTATCTAACCGTGCATGTGTGTCGTTGTGCAGTCTTCCCACTCTGCTCCCCAGTGCCCTGTTGATTCTCCCCATGTCAGCCCAGTGCCAGGGCCAGTCAGTGCCACTAGAGTTGAGGAGGTTGAGATGAACCCAAGGCCCGCCTGCCCCGTACCCAGCACCAGTAGCTCTTTGTCTGTACCTAACTGCGTCTCTGCATGGGAGCAGCGGGTGTCCCAGGACAGCAGGCAGGGTTACTATTCCCCTCGTACGCCCTCGAGGACCCAGTCCTCAGCCAGCTCCTCAGGCAGCCGGACCAGGAGGAGAGCTCTGTGTCAGGCTAGAGAGGAAGAAGAGGTCATCTCCCCTTCTCTGTGTCAGGCTAGAGAGGAAGAAGAGGTCATCTCCCCTGCTCTGTGTCAGGCTAGAGAGGAAGAAGAGGCCATCTCCCCTACATATGATCTAAACATAATTGAGAGGATCTACAGGGTCAGTGAGTTAGCTACAGGAAGCAGCGTAAAGTTTGATAGTGTCTCTGATCAGGCTTTTAAGTGTTATGCTGATTTTTTTTTTTTTTTTTTCCCCCTCCACTAATCAGGTAGAATATTGGCAGTTTTCCCCCTAAATTTGGGTTCCTAGAAATGAAGACATCTCCAGCTACTTATCAGCCTCATGATGGATATCTTTGTCAGGATTTGATGTAATCCATTGCCCGCCTAGTCATACGCATGTTTTATTTCTTCTCTTTCAATTGCGTCTCCGCTCTGTAGACGACGACGCCGGTGCGGCCGCTGCACCGTCGCTCCCGCTCTGCTGGCGGGGAGAAGTGGGTGGACCACAAGCCCTCCTCCAGCCTGGACCTGGGTACAGTTTTGCAGCCGGTCATCCCCAATGCCATCAAGGTGTCTGCACCGAGTGAGAAGGCCCTGTCCAAGTGCGACAGATATGTGTTAACGCACCAGGAGGTCGCCTCTGATGGGGAGATTCAGACAAAACTTATTAAGGTAAGCACGCTGCAAATTTTAAAAATAATATCTACTCAGGGAAAGCATTTGATGTTAGGTGCAATGAAATGAAACCAAATAGCAATTAATTCTGATTATCAGTCTGCTAGCATTTTCATGTTCTTTTTATGAGAGGTATTTGTCACTAATGTTAACTAATCAATAGTGAGTTTGGTATCTGCCAACATTTTCAGTCACAGCAGAAGCTGCTATAGCTGGTGCTAGGAGCAGACAGTGTTTTTAAATACTATCATGTATGTTTCACACTTATCAAAGGAGTATGTTAATTGTTAAAAGACTTTATATCTGTAACTTCTATATATGTATAGCTGCGTCAATCTCATCCATGCTTGTCGCTGTGTTTCTGGTTCTGGAACAGGAAAATTACAACGTTCCCACTCTTTATCTGAGCAGCAAAGTCTGCTGCATATTCTAAAAAGAATGTTTAGGACAGAGTGTCTACTTTTTTGCAGTGGTTAAGTATTGAAAAAGAAACCTCTGCATCATCTCAGTGGGTACATATCAATGATCCTTTTTCGAAATTGGTTGTGAATTACTGAAAACATGTCACTTCTTTTTTCTAAAATCTTTTCTTTACTGATATTCAACCAAGAGACCTTGTACAAGGTAAATGTTCTCACAACGGCATGTCATGTTCTTTGACATAAATCAGGAACTGCTTGAGAATATCGTCCGAGACGGAGCGGCCTACAGTATGAGTTGCTAAAAGCTGCTTTTATTTTGGTTAAAGGGGCACATTTCAGGCCGGAAATTAAGTCATAGAGAACCGACACTGATCCTTTGGTTACTGGATTGAAGTAGAGCACCAGATCGATACTATTGGTGTCAGGTGCCTTTAGGAAAGCAGGATATTTGAGACTGCACAGTGTCTGATCTGTAAATATCTAGAAGAAGTGGGCCTTTGGCAGGTTAAACCCTCCAAGTCATCTATAAACAGGTCTTTGAAGCATGATATGCTTTTTCTGTGCCCGTCTTGGTATGTTACATCTTGCATGGAGGGGATAAAACAGTGGTTAGAGGCAAGAGTGTGAACCACAATGTAACTTCTGTTTTAGATGATATTACCATGTACTGCACTTGCTAACTCACTATGTTCTATGTGTAAAAACAAACTAGGATGAACTAACTAAATTAACTATTCTTCATTGTCTCAGGGTGAGGTGATTCAGACCAGAGGAGGGGGACAGTCGGTCCAGTTCACAGATATTGAGACACTGAAACAGGAGCTCACCACAGTCCCAAGGTAGCAGCCGACAGCCAGTAATGAGCTGCAGGTTTATTAGCCGGGTGTTATAATGATGTTTCAACATATTTTCTTTTGTCTCTTTACATTTGTGTCTAAAGGCGCAAAAGAAAATCTTCAGAAGGTACACCTGCCAATGGAGATGGAGCTTGGACTGATGTGGAGACGAGGGTAGGATGATAATATTGATTAGGCTCCGGTAAACTACCGCTACCTGTGTGTCTTGGTTTAGAAAGCAGACGGATCATGAAATTAACTTGTCTTTACATGTGTGTAGAAGCTAGGTGGCCAGCCTAAAACTAGGGCTGCACAGTTAATAGAAATTTTTTAATCAAAATCTCAATATGGCCTACTGTAATTTTGAAATTGCAGAATGAGAAGGAAATTGCAATATTTGTTAAAAGGTGAAATTAATGTCAAAATACCATTTTAAATTAAATATTGTGGAGCTGCAGAGATGTCCTGGCCTACACATCATATTCTACAGACTTAAAAAATCTTTGTTTGATAGAGATCCCTGCAAAAATCACACCATAATCATTTTAATGTTTTTGAATAAAAATGAGAATAGTGTAAAAATGATCATACCCTCTAATATCGCAAATCATATCGCATTTGTGATGTCAGTCAAAATAATCGCAATTAGATATTTTTTCAAAATTGTGCAGACCTACCTAAAACACATCCAAACATATGGCTCTTGTTCTTTTAGTTAGAAAATGTTATGATCTGATAACATTTCGTAATACATAAAGGCTACGAACAATTATTTTCATTATTGAATTTCTCCATTAATCAATGAACATGTATATAAAATAAAATGTTATATCATCATATTGCTTGTTACAACTCACCAACAATCCCAAACCCCAAAGCTATTCATATAACAATGCTAATAAATCACACATGACAGTAGAGATGTAGCTAATTAACTAGTAATATATCTTAGCTTCTGTGCATAGTGTTATTAATATTTTTGTACATAATCCACCCCAGGTCACTTCATGTAGCCCTCTTGACATTACACAACCATTACAGGCATAGACAAACATTTAACACAGTGTTTATCATCAGATTAATGTAAACGCAACACTTCAGAGTAGATTTGGGTCCTAATTTGGGTTTTGTTTGCAGTGTTCTGTGGCGGTGGAGATGAGGGCCGGATCAAACATGGGTCCTGGCTATGAGCATCATGGGATCACCAAGTAAGCCGTCTATAGATCACATCTGAGAATACCATTTCCTCTGCAGTAGGCAGTGTCTGATAAACTTTCTACTCTTTTACAGGCGCAGAAAACCCTGAAAGCAGTCGACAGTTGCTCCAGTGATCACTCCCCTCTGCCCTCACCTGGCTGTTGTGCAATAGTCTCTGGAGTTTTTTATATTTAGCTCTAGTGATAATATTTAAACATTTTCCACGCTTTTATATATGCAAAAGTGTATATACATGGGTCACCAAAGCTTTTTTGTAAAAATATTTTATATGTTGTATTTGAACCAGTAGAAAACAAGTGTTATGTGATTCAGTCGAGGGTGGTGGCAAATATTTAATTACTGCGGCGCTGCTGAAAAGAGTCTTGTTTGCACATTTGTGTGCAACACACCGGTAGTCACATTTGATACTTGGCACATGAGGAGTCATTGTGAAGCTGCCACAGTATTGTTTTTTGTCCACTACATATGGTTTCTGTCTCTTCATTGTTCAATTATATTGAGCAAAGTAGAGTTTGAATAATCCAGTTCTTTTTGAGATTTGTTTCTTTATAAAATTTGCTTCCGCCACTGATGAAACTATCCTGCCTTCACTGCACACTCAGGCATAAAATTCCTTTGAAACACCAGTTTTGAATTTTCAATGAGTTTTTATTTTAGTTAGTTTTCAGCGTGTTTGCTAGTTCTAGTTTAGTTTCAGTTTTTTCAGAAGGATTTAGCTTTAGTTTGTTTTTGTTAGGGCCAGCTATAATGTCTCAAAAATATGTAGCTACATATACATACAAAATACCTTGTTGGAGAACAGTGTAGGAATGGTCTTAATGGTTCTTCACGCTACTTTAGTGAAGCAATGGTGGCATAGCGGCATCTCCTGGAAGGTCAAGTCCGTTCAATTTCTGTGGTTCAATGTCACGAGAGTTGACGGAAATTCATGCCGTTTCCTTTGTTTGTTAGTGATATATTAGAGCTAAAAAAATTAAAACTGAAATGAATTTACGTTCATTTTTTATTTTATTTTTATTCTTTTTTTACCCAGTCAAAATAGTGTTAGTTTTCCTTAAAAGATATAGGTTCAGATTACTAAAAATATTTCTCACTGCTTATTTTCTTTTTAGTTTCAGTTGTAGTTTACTATAATAACCCCAGTATATGTCAGTAAATTGAAGACAATGCAAATTTGACAGTACAGTGCATAATGCTCCAAGCCAGTGGTTCCCAACCTGGGGTCCGGGTCCCCTTAGGGGAGCGCCAAAGATCACAGGGGGTGCGCCAGAATTTGTCTGCTCTAAGGTTGTCAATTTAGATTTGCATATGTGCTGTATAACTAAAATCATAATAACACACTTACTGGATAATTTATACAAAAGTCTGTATATAAAACTATTTAAAAATCTATATTTTTGCTACTTAATAGGCCACATTCTGTTTAAACCAATTATTTGTGCACAGCTGCAGATAAAGATCAGGACCAGGGTTCTGCAACCTGCGGCTCTTTAGCCCCTCTCCAGTGGCTCCCCGTGGATTTAAAAAAAAATTAACCGAAATGAATAACGGTTATTTTTTAACATTTTCATTTTTGGTCATCATTCTTGTAGGTCTACAGTGATTCTTACATTCTCCAGTTGTAAAAATCTGTAGCCAATACACAGAATATGTTTTTGTTTATCATTTCAGTCAACCAAAATGTGCGTCATCTACGGCCTGGTGCCTTATCCTCTAATTTAGCCGAACCTCAATAGCTCAGTAGGCTACCTATGGATTCTAAATCCCAAAAAAAGAAAAGTCTCGGAAGAAAATAGAGAATTTAATAGTGCGTGGACAGATTCGACAACAAAAAAAAGTAATTGAAAGACATTTCCAGAACAAGCACACTGGATTTGCTGAAAAGCCAGCAGCAGCTTCCAGCCAAATGTCCTGAGATGTTTCTTCAATGTTCTGCCTCTCATTTGCACTTGGGCCCTCACTGCATTAGACTTAATAGGCTGTGTTACCTTCATTACAATGCCCAAAAATGTTTTGTAACTCCAGACAGATTTTTTTTTGGCCTAAAATGGTTCTTTTGATAGTAAAGGTTGCTGACCCCTGGCCTAGACTAATAATATTAGTGTTATGCTGTTTGTAGAATTAGATTCCAGTGATGGCTGCGTAGTTTCTGACTTGTGTGATCCAAACATTTCTAATAACTCCAGAGCGTTTTAAAGTCCAAAAGTCAAAATTTATTGGAAAAAGATAGATGTAATTAATTCACAACGTTTTAATCTAATTAAGTGTTTCTTAGATACAAGTAGGGGGGGCTTCGAGGAAAATAGGTTGGGAACTACTGCTCCAAGCAACTAGTACCAGGATAATTTGTGACCACTAGATTGCAGCACAGGACAGCAGTACATTACACATGTTGAACACAGAGGTTCAGCTGCACTGCAGGATACATGAGAGGCTCATAATGCCTGACAGCATCACTCATACTGCACTATTCTGTCAGCATGTTAACAGTATGACAAGAAATACCAACTTAATGAATGTCACCGAAGAGAACCACAGAGTTTAAGTGTCTGTGATAAATTCTAGTGTCTTTGCAGTTGTGAGGATCTATTTTGTGCTGCTTTAAAACAGATTAGCAGTCAGCAGAACTGTTGATGGGCTAATAAGGAGACTGCCCGTTTATTTCAAAATGGTGCTTGAAAAAGAGATTTAACGTCCCTTTAGCGCTCTGGGCGATCCGTTGCCGAGAGTGTAGCAATATTCTCTGTCATATAAACAAAGTCTGCTTTCAATTACTTTGCAGAAATTGCTTTCCTGTGCTCATGCTTGATTAGATATGCATTACGTTAAACAAGACACCTTGTATATAAATCCACATTAAATTAGTCTGGCTGGCTGCCTTCAGGTAAAGTCAGCTGGGTATTAAATATTAAAAAGCCTGAGTATGTCCTGGCCTTCACTGTTGTGTGGTTCGTTCTCGACTCAAGTTTGGTGGCTTAGTCAGAACCTACAAGCTTTATTCTTTTCTTTTTTCACTGTTTTGACATTTGTCTGCAAACAAAAGCGACATTTTAAGGCGAGACACCCCAGGAAAAAAACATACTCTTTCATGTGCTGGTCAATTTTGCTTCCGTAACATGTCTTCTTTCAGACTAGTGGAAATAAAACATCCGAAATACACATTTAGGAGTTTATTTCACTACTTTTTCTATTTCGCCTGTAGATTTCACCTAAATTCACCAAAAGTTAACATTAGATAATGCCTCATTTGCATATTTAAACATGAATTTCCAGAAAACTTGTAATACATAAAATAATTGTCTTGCAAGTAATCAACTGGGGTACTTTTCATGGTGAAATCTGTTAGTTAACATTTTTTTACCCTATTCACATGTAGTGTAGTGTGAAGGTTTTTACAGAGGGGTTTGTTCATATATTATTGCAGATTTATGTTACATTTTATTCCAAAAAACATGGCGAAAATGATTTTTTTATGGCTGTTGACAGTATTTTCTGATTTATGGAGTGATAAAAAGAGATCTCCAAAATTTCCTGGGGTGTCTCCCCTTAAGTTAAAGCAGCAATATCATACCATAAAAACACTTTCCAAGTAAAAGGGCTCATTAGGTAACAAACTAGGCTCTGTGTTATATATAATATATATATAATATAATATATATATAATATAATAATTATATTATATTAGCAGCATTTTAACTACTGTTTATACTGCATAATTTAATCTATAACAACGCATTATATGTACAATAGTGCTATTTAACCTAACTAGTAACTATGTCTGTTAAATGAATGTAGTGGAGTAAAATGAACAATATTTCTAGTGCTGCAATTAATGATTATTTTCATTGTTGATCAATCTGTTGATTATTTTCTCGATTAATCAATTAGTTATTTGGTCTATAAAATGTCAGAAAATGGTGAAAAATGTCGATCAGTGTTTCCCAAAGCCCAAGATGACGTCCTCAAATGTCTTATTTTGTCCACAACTCAAAGATATTCAGTTTACTGTCATAGAGGAGTAAAAAAAACCAGAAAATATTCACATTTAAGAAGCTGGAATCAGAGAATTTTGACTTTTTTTTTTTCTTAAAAAATTACTCAAACCGATTAACTGATTATCAAAATATTTGGCGATTAATTTAATAGTTGACAACTAATCGATTAATCGTTGCAGCTCTTAATATTTCCTTCTGAGATGTAGTGAGTATATATGAAGTAGCCTAGAATGGAAGTACTCAAGTACAAGTACCTCAAAGTTGTGCTTAATTGCAGTATTGGAGTAAATGTAATTAGTTACTTTCCACCACTGTATCTGTATTTTTGCTATGATTGAAAGTTAAAGTAAACTGTATAAATTATTGACAGAATAACAATCTATGATGTATTTCAAACCACTATAAGCAGACTGGAGTGTGAGAAAACTACAGCGAAACTTCAACGTACTACTATACTGTCATCGTCCAGTTTCACCATCTCTTATCAGCTGAGCATCGGCAGTGTAATGACCAGCTGAAGCTGGTGGTACAGCCATCCAGGCTTTGAGTAGACAGTTGAAACCTCATCTACGACCAGTCTGGCTGGATTTCAATTGGAAAGCACTGGAGAGTGACTAACATGGAGCCTCTTGGAGAGGGTCAAGAGCCCAGAGCAACCAGTGGCCATTAAATTCACTCCTATGAGATATTGAGTGCTCCGCTTTTTGACCAGGCTCTGGTTGGCGTGCTGCACAACACTATTATCCCCGGCTCCTCACTGCGAGCCCTCCACAACCAAGTGGCGCGAGTATTATAAAGATGTTATTATGAAACTCCTGTTGAGACTCCTGATCAACATCACCGGTTTCAAAAGAGACACTTGAGGAAAATAAATGGAAACTGCACACAAAGGCCTCCAATAAGCATAAACCAAGTCTTAAAGACAACACCGTTCATCCAACTGTACGGCAAGAATACATCATTCTGCAGCTCCAGGCTCATGATTACGCATTATGCTTATCAATGTTATTAAACTTGCTGGAGGGGATTCTGATGTTCTACTTGAATACACACAGTCAATTAGACCATTGCAGATTTAAAAAGAGCAAGCCTAATTGCAATGTTTTATTGACTCTTTGCTTGAACGGCTCTGATAAAGAGGTCTTAAGCTGCCTTTTGGTGCTGGCAGGATGAAATCATTTTCACACCAATCTATGATGCTGATGAGGGCCATTCATAATTCAGAGGTTCAAATAACACTGTCCACTATTTTACCTGTCATATAATCATTTCCTCAAACCTTATCTGATTAAAACTATATTTTTCAACTTTCATAACGTGTTATTTTACTCAAAAAGCTATCCGTTCTATATAATATATACTAGGGGTGGGGGAAAAAAATTGATACACATGGTATCGTGATATTTTGTGTGGCAATATTGTATCAATACCAGGGCTGTCAATCAATTACAATATTTAATCGTGATTAATCGCAAATTAATCACACATTTTTTATCTGTTCAAAATGTACCCTAAAGGCAGATTTGTCAAGTATTTAATACTCTTATCAACATGGGAGTGGGCAAATATGCTTGCTTTATGCAAATGTATGTATATATTTATTATTGGAAATCAATTAACAACACAAAATAATGTCAAATATTATCCAGAAACCCTCACAGGTACTGCATTTAGCATAACAAATATGCTCAAATCATAACATGGCAAACTCAAACCCAACAGGCAACAACAGCTGTCAGTGTGTCAGTGTGCTGACTTGACTATGACTTGCCCCACACTGCATGTGAATATCATAAAGTGGGCATGTCTGATGATTCATGCATGATTCATAAGGTTTTCTAGTTTCATATGATGCCAGTATCTTTAGTCTAGCTTTAAAACTGAGCCCGCTACAACCTAAAAATCGCAAGTTGCGTTAAAGAAATTAGGGGCGTTAAAACGGATTTGCGCAAACGCGTTATCGCATCAGCTTTGACAGCCCTAATCAATACACAGAGTATCAATCAAGTATCGATCTTTTATTATATAAACTATTAATATTGCAAATACAAATTAAACTTTTTGGTAACAATTGCTTTTTCCGTCCACTAGATGGTGCCGAGTTTTGTTTTCTGGTGTGGTCATGGGTAAAGTCAGTGGGATTGGCAGGAAGCTAGCCAAAACAAAGATGGAGACATCGGAGAGAGAAATCAGAAATCAGAAATGTGCCGTCTGCATTTAAATCAAACGTCTGGACTTATTTTGGATTTGTCGTATGAACAAATCCAAAATTTGGATTTGTTCATACGACAACAAGTGTCGTATGAAAATAAAATACTCTTCATCCACTGAAAACAGCTGCCTGCTGCAGATAAAAAAAACGCTATGAGAGCGGTGAGAGTTAACCAAACAGTTAAGTTGTGGCCCCAAAAAATCAAAACAATGAGCTGAAAGACGTTTTAAAGGTGCAGTGTGTAGGATCTGGCGGCACCTAGTAGTGAGGTTGCAGATTGCAACCAACTGAAACTTCTTCCGAACGTGTAGGAGCACTAAAGTGGTCGACGCGAAAACGTGAAAACACAAATGGCCAGTGTTTGGTTTGTGTTTTGGTTTGGCTACTGTGGATACATGGCGGCCGGCTCCGTGAAGAGGACCCGCTCCGTATGTAGATATAAACGGCTCATTCTAAGGTAACAATAACACAACAACTCTTTTTTTCAGGTGATTATACACTAAAGAAAACCTACTAATTAATATTATATTCCATTTCTGCCAATAGATCCCCCTATTTGTTACACACTGTTCCTTTAAAGCTCTGCAGGGCTGTGGGTTCGTCACTACGAGTGACATGTTTCACATTACACATAATCACTTGATCTATTATTAATATGAAATATTGATTGTAGCAGCTTTAAAGTAGCTGTTTTGTTTTGGTAAATTTGATTTGAGCAGCAGGTTCATGACCTCTTTCTGCTCCCGTGATTAACACGCTGTACTGAATCAGGCTGTGAAAAGCGGGCATGAGTTTAAATAGGTGTGATGAAAGTGTAACCCTATCCAGTAGCACTCTAAACTTGGCTGTACGAAGCATCCGAGGTATGACGGCGGTTTCAGTTGCTTCCAAAGCTGTATCATAACAACTGAATGGTTGCTGATTTGAAGGGCATGTTGAAGCAAGTACCTAAATCACAGCCACAGCTGTCCTTTAAACCAGAACCCATTACAAGGTTTTCTGCTTTCTTTTAGTGGCGAGGATAACAATTCCCTGACAATGAAAACCAATTAGTGGGGAAACACAAGTAAATACTGCATGAGAGCAGAGCTTTGCAGACCAAAGCTGTGAGCGGGGTCTGAACACTATGTCTTCATATGTCAAGGCCGTGGCTGCCTGCCAGCTAAACGTGTCGGGCCAGAAAGATATGCGAATGCAGATGAGTGTTGACAGCCAGTCAATTGTCATTCAGCCCATCTCCCAGCCTCTCGGGACTCATCTGGCTTTTTTTCCCTTGCTGGGCTCCTCTTCACTGCTTGCTCACCTCGCGCTCCTCTGCCTTAATGCATACTAAAACGCACAGTGGAGGCATGAGGCGCCGTGTTCAGTGTTAATAAGAGGTAAAAGCTCCCACGCTCTCTTTTCTGCTGGTGCGGCTGTGACGAGCAGATGGGTCAAAGAGTCACTAACTCGCAGAGACTCCCGGAGGTAAAGTTTGGTTTTTCAGCTGTTTAGATGAGAATTGCTCTGACCCTTAAGCGCATGTGGCTAGTGGTTCAGAACACCTCGTCCCATCTGCTGCCTCCTCCTGCTCTGCTTTTTAGTGCGATATGTCACTTAGCTGCTCGAATCCCTCTGTGAGGCCAACATGCTCTCATCCCAACTAATCACACACTGACGCTTTGTTAGGACTCCTTGGTGTCACTTTCTAACGCACTGTGTAGCCCAGCGCGTCAAACTATGACGCTCCACTACGGTCGCAGTATATATGTGGTTAACGTTGTGGATTTAAACAAAAACACTTGCTTAGGTGTAGGCAACAAAACCACACCCAATTGGACTGTTATCAGGTCATTAAATAGGTGTTATCAGTTGCTATAAGCACCACAGATGTGGGTTATTAGGGGCCTACTGCGCCTACTATGTTGTAAAAATGCGTTCTAACATGTTGTAAAACTAAATGAAATGTCACATTTTGAACACAAACAAAAAGGCTTCTTTAGGTTTAGGAAACAAAACCACAAATTCTTTAGGTTTAGGCAACAAAACCACTTTGTTAAGTTTAGGGAAAACATCTAGTTTTGGCTTAAAATAACTACGTTTGAAAAGTGAAAGTGAAACTTAATGCTTGTGAACACAATGACATCTACACGTTGTTGGTTTCACCTTTTTGTTTTGTGTCCAGCGCCCCAAACCACCACCCCCTAAAGATTCATGCTGTCTATACTACAGCGCCTGACAACCGCCTCTGCTCCTGTCATAATTACTATGGTCGCTAGAGGTCGCTGTCGTCTTCTTTTATACCTTCTTTCGGTGATCTACCATGTGAATAGATGATAAAACCTACTATTGGGTGCTCAGAGACCCGCTGGGATCCGCGGGTCTCTGAGCTCCTCATGTGGATAGACAGGCAGACGCAAGCGCTTGTCTGCCTCGCGGCATGGAAACGGCCTCTGTGCTCTACTGTATTCTGTCGATATAACTGTATTTTATTAAAATATATCTCATCTATAGATTACATATCTACAGACTAGGCACGCAAAGTGTATTATTATCATACTGTCGGAGATGTGTCAGTTTTTTTGTTCCGGTGCTTTCCACGGAGCTGACAACCACCTGCCCTCTCTCTCTCATCCCCGGCTTTCTTAAGCTCTGTACCTCGCTGTTGCCTGGCAAAGGCAGCAGTGCCGGCGGCACGGAGTTCCCCGGGGGCCGCCGGTACAATAACCTTTTATTTGGTGTTAATAAAAGGTACCCGAATTCACGAATATGTAGGATATTACTACTGACATTCATGTAATATTACGTCACAACGTCTGCTGTATTGGCCATGTGTTTACTACGTGTTTATTTGCATATAGAGCGGGGAAGTGAGATCGGATTACAAGTGGTCACTCAAGACGCATGTGGAGACGCATTCTAATGCCAGGTGTGAACAGACGTAATTAAAAGCTGTACACTTGTGATCGGATCACTCAGGACGCATGTTAATGCCAGGTCTGAACAGGGCCAAAGACAAACAAGATGTTTTTTTCACACGGGACATGAATAGCGGTGTCCTGGGTGAAAGCCCTGTGTTTGTTGGACCTGTGTGTGTTTTTACGCTCTTTAAACTACGTCACCACACTCCCCGACCATTTTCTCTGCGTCGCTATCACACAACGAGGAACGTGACAAAGGGTCGGGTGAGACAGTCTGCATCTCACAGATCTGATTTCTTACTTTATGACTTTTTTCCAAAGATGACTTAAACAGATGTTTAAGATCTGTCAGTGTCCATTTTATTTCCTGACGTTATCACTTTGAGTTCAAGTTGTAATGAAGAATCCATTTGTCCTCACGCTTGTTGTTGTGGTTACACAGCAACACTGGGAGAGTTGACCTCTGACAAACGTAATTCAAGACATGACTGATTTCTTATTGAAAATATTGGAAGTCATTGTTGTGTAGGCTCATTATAGCCAAATTGGGCTGAATAGTGTTTTTTCCTCCCTGTCTTTGTTCTTGGCAGCCGACTAAGTGCTTGCAGCTGTCAGTTGAGTGTATTCTCCTTGCCCAGTATATGTGGCTTGGCTGCACTTTAAGCTGGCTCTGTCCTCACTGTGGTGACAGTATGCCATGACTGATTTCCGTTGACTCACTTTCATTGTAACCACAATGTGTCCCTCACAGAGAAATCCGACTGCTTTTTTACAAGTGGTTGATCTCATCTAGTTAACGCTGCGGCGTAACCGGGCCTTGCGTGCAGTTGGCTGATTATTTAAGCAGCGCTCCAAGCTTTTTGCTGATGAAATGAAAGGAGAGGAGATGCCAGAAATGATTGCACTGACAATGGCACAATGCAGGATGATGTATGATGACTAAATGGTATTTGGGATGTGGCGGAGATTGACTCAACTTTCTCACATCACATGAAGCTTCACGTACAAAGCATAAACGAGCGTTAAAAACACCTCCTATTAACCCGCTAAAGTGATATCTGTGGGTTTGCTCCAGTGAGAAGGAGAATGGTATTTCAAACCTTTTGTCCTGCCAATGCAAATTACTCACACTGGAACCAGCTTATCTGTGAACAATCTTAGGTGGCATTAGGAAGAGGGTGAAATAGCACCACATGATTTTTCATATCTGCATAAAGCTCAGTCAGATCCCTACTCACGAAAAAATCCCACGCAAAAGCAAACACAAAAGCCTCTTTGAACGCACACATCAGCTGTTTATCTTAAAATAGTCCGCCACACTGCTGCTCTTGTCCAGCACCTTGCACTTTGCACTCTGCAATTACGCACGGCGCGTTAAGGAGTTGTTACTTAATTCATTAGATATGGCTAAGTTGCAAAGTTCATTCATTCTAATAAAGCAGCGGCTTTTATCACACAGGGCCAGGTATGAGTATAAAAACTGAGATTACAGCATCCATGTGCACAGATGAGATTAGAGCCCTGGCTGCGACTACTGTTGACAAGGTGAACGGGACAGTTGTTCCAAAACAGCAAAAACACTGCATGACTGTGGGTTCATATAATTCACAGAGCATGCTATTTTCATGGTGCGTTTATCCGCGTGATTAATGGCTGTTCCCATTTTGTGTATTTGAACATTACCTGAGGAACACATCTGCACGGGCCTTACTGGATACTAACGATCCAGCGCACGCCTAATAAACTGAAGTGAGGATCCAAATGAGGCTCAACCTGCCTGCGAGGCTAGCTTAAGCAAACACCAGGACAGCTGGCAGAGAAATCATCGTGACTAATGGTCTCAGTGTGAGACAGGAGCAGGGCTGTGGGTGGTTGTTTTACCGCGCTAAGAAGAACAGACTTTGTTTGTCTTTCTATAGCATTACAGCGTGACTGTGTGATTCTGGAAGTGTTGGCTTTGTTTATGTTTGCTTTTCTTGCCACTGTAGCGCGACACCAGGAACTCTGAAAAAGCGTTGTTCATGTTTCCCTCTTGAGAATGAGGTGACCTTATAAAACGGGCGTGAAGAAAGAAAGAAAGAAAGAAAACTATTCTCCTCAATTGGAAATCCAGACACCTACTCTATAAAACAATGGTTGAGCCTCCTCTCAGAACATATATCACTAAAGCAAGTCTCTGCTAAACAAAATAACCAAATCACGCAATTCAATAAAAATTTCTCATATCTGATCCTGCCTCTTAATCTGCCGGTGAGCTAAATGCCATCCCGTCACCACTATCATCTTCATATTACAATCCCACCCTATACCCCATCGTACACAGTTTAAAAAAGGGCCTTATTTTCTATGTCTTTGTTCTATGTCTGTCAGCTCGTTGTTTTCTGTCATTGCTGATATTTGTTGATATTTGTTTTAGGGCTGTCAAAGTTAACGCGTTAAGGCAAAATCGTTTTAACGCCACTAATTTCTTCAACGCAATTGATCTTTCGGAGATTGTAGCGGGCTCAGTTTTAAAGCTAGAGTGAAGATACTGGCATCATATGAAACTAAAAAACCTAAGGAATCAATTGGTACCAACGTCATACTAGCTTGTGGCAATGGAGGATAAATAACTTTATAAAGTTACGCTAAATTTTGGCGAGAAAAAACTGGCATGACCATTTTCAAAGGGGTCCCTTGACCTCTGACCTCAGGATATGTGATGAAAATGGGTTCTATGGGTACCCACGAGTCTCCCATTTACAGACATGCCCACTTTATGATAATCAGATGCAGTTTGGGGAAAGTCATAGTCAAGTCAGCACACTGATAGCTGTTATTGCCTGTCGGGCTTCAGTTTGTCATGTTATGATTTGAGCATATTTTTTATGCTAAATGCAGTACCTGTGAGGGTTTCTTATAATAATAATAATAAAATAATATTTGTCATTGTTTTGTGTTGTTAATTGATTTCCAATAATACAATATATACATATATTTGCATAAATTAAGCATATTTGCCCACTCCCATGTCAATAAGAGTATTAAATACTTGAAAAATCTCCATTTTGAACAGATAAAAAATGTGTGATTAATTTGCGATTAACCGCAGTTAATCATGGACCCTTATGTGATTAATCGCGATTAAATATTTTAATCGACTGACAGCCCTAGTCTGTTTACATACATGTGTCCACGTCCCCTCTTGTGTGGCCTTGTGTGTGTGTCTTGTGTTATTTTTTCATTGCTGTTGTCTGTTTATTTGTTTATATGTCGTCAAGGTGGCCAGCTTATTCGGCTCTGCTTTTTTGTTTTGTTTTTTTAAGTAATATGGTTTGACTAAGATTATAATTATTATTAGTATTATCACTTTTCTTTTCCTTCATTAGGCTATTCATTTGAAAAATAATGAAAATCAAGTCAATTTAGTCCTCTGAAGAGGGGGGGTGGTGGCTGGCCAAAAAGAAAAAAGAAATAAATAAAAATAAAATGGGAATGTATTCATGCTTTTAGAAGCGGGTGGACAAATCTCAGACTATTTATACTGTCACTGAGAGGTGTGTCTGTCAACTCATGTTTTGACCTTATTTGTATTCGGCTCAGGCTCCTCTACTGTGGTAAACATAATGCGCTGTGACCTGTCCTCAGGGCAATTTGCTCTTCCCTTGTCTTTTACTCCTAATCGCATCTACCTCGGAGCCAGAAAACGGTTGTGCAGCTGTCATAACTGAAGCACGGCGCGGCGTGATGGGAGTGCATGTTTTTGCTATTATCTATTCCATCTGAGCCAGAACACAATATTAGACCTCCACTGACTGCATCCCTCTCTTTCTCACAGACCGCTGCATGATCAATACCCACATCAAAGGCTCTGCGGAGATAGCAGGACGCTTTGAAGCATGTTTGTGGAGCTGGATTTGCTGAGCTAACACGGTCCACACAGAACCCCCTTGAATAAGCTTGTTTGGCTAGCATCCTCTCTGTTTGTAGAGGAACTGAGTGGAATCTAATGGAGAACAGACAAGGCCTCTCCCCCTTGTCTTTTTTCCTCCCTTTGAGCAGCTAAACGCATCCATAGTGCCAGTGCTTTTTGCTCAAATGACATACGCTTCATTGCATGCCAGCTCAAATATTTATCTAATATCAAATTGGCTGTAACACTTTGGAGGCAGCGAAATGCCAGGAAATATTTCTCATCGAGGACACAAAATAACTTGCATCATGTTTCGCGGTGCCAAGTGCAAATATGCCGGGTAATTACTGATTGAAATGAGATGGAGTGCAGGCAGCGGCGGTGTTGTTGTTATGTGGTGACCTTGTGTTGTGACTTGAGCAGGCAGACAAAAATAAATTCCAACAGTGATTATTCTGCACTCAAAACACGACCTGTGTCCCTGGGAGGCTATTAACTATTTAAAAAGGTGCTTTTCGTCTCCTAAATGGGAAAACAGTGCATTTGGGACTTTGTGTGCTAAGTGGGTATAGCAGAAGTGGGGGTGGAGGTTCAACCACAATAAACACAAAAGCACATAACTCCTGGTCGCCATCAGAGAGTCAGCAACTCTGTAAATGAATCATCTCTCTGCATGCAAATTCAAGACGAGGACGAAGAGCACTTTCTATAAATCACACAATAAACCACATTCGTGACGCTTTTGACTTTTAAATCCACATATTGTTCTATCTTCTGGTAAAGTAATTGCACTATTTGGTGTATGCAGAGCAAAAGGTTTGACTCTCCAGTCGGCTGTGGCTCATTTGAAAGTGAAATATGGTGAAATGCTGACATCTCTTTCTCTTCCCTCCCAACACCAGGGGCACCACTGCATTAGCATCGCTGTCTCTCTCTCAATCTCTCTTTCTTTCTCATTTACATTATGGATGGTTCATTTAGCTTACATGACCGAGTGAATACATAACCCAGGGCAATTCAAAATACCGCGAGGGCCTTGAGGGATAAAATGAAACCACATAAGCAGAAAAGATTGCTGCACTGCCATCTGCAGCAGCCTTTTATTCAGCTCTTCCTCTTTAATGTGGTTGA
Organism: Sebastolobus alascanus; assembly: GCA_916701645.2. NCBI lineage: Eukaryota > Metazoa > Chordata > Actinopteri > Perciformes > Sebastidae > Sebastolobus > Sebastolobus alascanus. The sequence goes on from CAKAOJ020000022.1 coordinate 943,974, forward strand.
CAAATATGGCTGCCCCTCGCCCAGATGTGTGGGCCCAACAAGGTGTATCAGTTAAAAACAGTGAGTGATAAATTAACAGTTCACCAAGTTGACCTTTTGCTAAACAACTCCCATGTACAGCAAAATACTAAATATTACTGTTGGTTTATAAGCACTGAATTATTTAGGGCCAAAATACATTTCAAACCTAAACATGGAGAAGCAGCGTTCACTTTTTATGCACCATATATCTGGAACACACTCCCAGAAAACTGCAGATTCTTTTAAATCAAAGATGAAGACTTTTCTATTTGCTGCTGCCTTTTATTAAATCAAACAATTATTCATTTCTAACACTGCAATGTAACTTTTATTTTATTATTTTATTTGTTATATTATTATTATTTTAATTCTCTATTCTCTTGGCTCTTTAATGACTGTTTTTAATTGTATCTGAATGTCCTTCTGTGCGTTTCTTTTGCACTTTGTCTCGACGCTTTTGATGTTTTATGTAAAGCACTTTGTATTGACTTGTTGCTGAAATGTGCTATATACTGTAAATGCCTTGCATTATACAGCGTATGTCCACCAGCTCGGGCCAGATTTAGATATCTCCACATTGAAGCGGTGCACATTGGGCTGTAGAAAGAGACATACTTGGTATTTAAAGGTACAGTGTGTGGGATTTGGCGGCATCTAGTGGTGCGGTTGCAGATTGCAACCAACTGAGTACCCCTCCGCTCACTCCTCCCTTTCCAAGAATGCGGTAACGTGAGCTGAGTAGGACGAGTGCAAAACAGTGGTAAAGATGTTCACCTCGCTCAGAGGCCATCTTACCATAATAACACTACTTTAGGAGCAACGGAACTCAGACGGCGGCTCGGTGGCCTTCGGGTAATGTAAAAACGTGAAAGGCTCTCTCTAGAGCCAGAGTTGGTTTGTCCGCTCTGGGCTACTGTAGAAATATGGTGGAGCCACATGGTGGACTCATAGTTATGAATATTATATTCTATTTCTGCTAATATATCCCCCGAAATGTTTCACACTGGACCTTTAAAGCTCTGCAGGGCTGTAGGTTTTTCACTACAAGTGACATGTTTCACATTACACATTGTCATTTGATCTAGTATTAATATAAAATATTTATTGTAGCAGCTTTAAAGTATTAACTAATTACATTAGTTTGTGGGTTTACAGGTTAAATAAAAACAACAACAACCTGTTAAAGGTCTTATTGATAACATTTTTATGTAGACAAATATTAAAAAGAAAATAATAAAAAAAAATACACCCTAAGAGCTCTTAGAAAGGTGCCGAATGAAAGTATGTTTTTTCCTGAAAAAAATTATTATGATTATTAATTAATAAATAAATAAAAAATTGGCAGGTCCAAAATGAATGTTTTATTTATCTCTGTGGATGATACTGTATCTGACGATTGGTTCCCACTTCTAACAAGGCTTGTGAGACAATAGTTAAATGACATTGGTATGACGTGTGTCTCTGGGTCGTCAGTTAGTGTGGAAAAAACAGAGAAATGGCTGAGATTGACGGTAAGTGCCTGGCAACGACTTGTTGTGAAGTAAATGCAATGGAACGGGGGAGGGACAATGAGACATCTAGTGGCTGAATGTTATCAATGTTATCAATTGTAGCTTTAACAACAACATCCACATCCACTATGTAGAATGTCACAACACATTGCATTGTGGTATTGTTTGCAGAAAGTAGTATAAATGACATGGCGTCCATTGTGGACTATTTTTCAGGGCACTATATAAATTACACACTCAAACAAAATGGCGGAGGGTAAATATAATGGACTACATAGTAAATAAGAAGTGATTTCAGACATTTCAGACTGAGTTTGGGAAATGTGTATGTGAGAGAGATAAAGAGCGATAAAGTGAGTGAGTAGGCCTCTGAGTGGTGAGTAGTCGAGTAGGTTTGCTTATCTGTGTGTGTTCGCTCAGTGTGTATGTGTGTGTGTGTGTGTGTGTGTGTGTGTGTTTTATGGTTGGGTAGCGCTGTTAACATTATAGCTGCAATGTGTAACCGAAGATAAGAATTTAATACCTGCATTCAGATTAGAATCGTGCTTTGGCACACAACGCAAGCTTTTATTCCTGCTGCCAACAAGTTTGACGGCACAAACGACACAATGGCCCCAGTGACAAGCGAGTTTTACAACCTCGAGGACTCAATGAGCTTAATGACAGAAAAAACACAAGCACATAAACACAGCAGAACAAGAACGCTGTGTGTGTGCGTGTGTGATTTCACAAGACGACATTTCACAAGTGGCTGTTATTGTGCGTCGCTGATAAACGTCGCAGAGTGAGAAAACATTTGTGTAGGGGACCAGATTGCGAGCCCCACCTCTGCACCGTCAGCTCGCTGGCTGTGGTTCCTCCTGCTCTGCTTTACATTAGCACCACAGCTCCGGCCTGGACAGGTCCACGGCTGTTATCTCAATGATGTTCTAATTCTAGTCAAACAGTTCTGTGTTTGACTCAATAGAGGCAGTGTTAGTCAGGAGAGTCAATATTAGCAGAGCACACAGAGCAGGACTGGTGTTAGGAGAGAGACGGAGAGTTGTGTGTGTGTGTGTGTGTGTGTGTGTGTGTGTGTGTGTGTGTGTGTGTGTGTGTGTGTGTGAGTGTGACAGGATACATGGTTAAGTGTGCTCTGTTAGTGAACCTTGACTGCCCGGTGCAGTAATAATAATAAAGATAATAAGAAAAAGGAAGAAAGCAAACTCCTGCTTACTTTTGCCTCGGCGGCTTCCGTGTTTGACGAGAGTGACATTTCTTTTATGGCCTGTCTTTCATGTGGATGTTGTTGTTAGACGTCAGAGTTCCTCACTCGGTTGGCCGACGGCGCTCTGTGCAGTCGAGCTTGGACTTGCTGACAGTCCTACATGAACCGCTCAACACTTCAGATGGTTTCGCTTCTCTTGACGGAGAGTTGTTTTTTTTTCCAGTTTATTCAAGGTCAGACAGCTGCCAATATCAACAGCCTGATTATGATATTGTCCCTATCAGATTCCTCAACTACTAAATTAAATCTGCCATTCAATAAATGTGCTGTGGATGAATACGCTCAAAGTGAAGGCAGCACTAAAGGCCATTAACTCCACATAAAACATGCAGTGGCACAAAGCATATTTGTGGCTGAATAAAGCTTTAATTACAGAGGGCAGCTGAATAATGTTTGAGTTTTAAGTAAGAGGAAATTATAAACCCATCAGATAGCAGCACCTTCTGTTTGCTCAGGATTCATCCACCAGCACCGTTTAATCTACAGGAGACTCTGGAAAACAAACACATAAATATTGAGCTTCTGCATCTGCCAATCTCAGTAAAATGACAAGAATAGAGAAGCGGACAAACAATATGCTGTTATTGATCATCAGCATGCTGGTGTGTTGATTATTCCTGTCATTCATACTCTATTTGTAAGGATGATCTTAAGTTCTCATTCATACTCTATAGGTCACTGGTGGTTTCCAACCTGTGGGTCTGGACCCCCAAGGGGTTGCAAAATAAATCTGAGTGGTCACAATATGATCAACATGATAGGAAAAAGGAAAAATAAATTACTGCCACACAAAATTGAGTCTCAGGCTTTTTTCTTTTTTACCTCTTAAACCTGTAAAAAGGGGACATATTATGCAAATTTCCAGGTTCATACTTGTATTTTGGTTTTCTACTAGAACATGTTTACATGCTTCGGTGTTCAAAAAACACTTTATTTTTCTTATATTGTCTGTCTGGATACACCTGTATTCACCCTCTGTCTGAACAACCCTGTCTCCTACAAAATGACATTCTCGTACAACTAAACTGCATTCTCGATTACGTTTGGAAGGAAACATATTTTCTCCCGGATTATGGTCACAGTTTTAAACATGTGGTTAATATTGTAAATTGAAACAAAACAAAACAAAAAACGCAACAACACTACTTAGTTAGGTGTAGGCAACAAAACCACTGGGTGAGGTTAAACCGTAGTGGACTTTCTTACTTGTTATACTCATTAATATACCTTTCAATAACGTTATTATTTCATGTAACTTTCATTAACGCTTGCTCAATATGCTACGTCACCTGCTCTGATCGTCGCTCGTTTTACTATGTCACTTGCTGCGGCCGTCCGCGGACTATCATTACAAACATTTTTGTTATACGTCAAAGACAAACGTAATCCGACACAAAATATGTGTCCTTCCAATCGTAATTGAGAATGCAGTTTAGTTGTATAGGAGCCAAATCTGAATGGCTTGTTGAATCACATGTTTTCTGATCTAGGCACCTGACAAAAAACTGACTGGGTTGTCTTATTTCACAGTTTGTGGCTTGGTAGGCGCTCCAGATACCCACATGTATCTGCACAAGCACTGAAAAAGTGAGTTTTCATGATGTATGCCCCTTTAAAAGGTCTTTGGTTAACTTGCTCACAACTTGTGTTTGAATATTGGACTTAAATTTGTCAGATGGACACCAACTCGACGTGAATAAGCAACTGGCGGATGGGTCATATCAACTTCCAAGTTAACCCAAAAGATCAGGTGTTTTGGTGGTTTCCCCTGTGAAATAAAAGTAATTAATTTTGTGTCAGATTTCACGGGGCTTTAGTCAGTCCTTTATACGTAATTCTCTAGTCAGTTTAAGTTAAAAAGTCAACCCAGAACCCGGGCTTTCCCCCATAACGACGCGGAGGCCAAAACCCTTTGCGAAAAAATTTTTTACGAACTGGCACTTTCAACTAACAGCGGAATTAAACCCCCCCCCGCCGAAAGTTAAATTTTGACCAGTCGGTGCCCAAATGACGGTATTTACGTTGGGGGGAATGGCGGAAAAAACGTAAACCCAAAAAGCAAAACTTTAAAGGGGGAAACCCGTGTTCGTGGTCCTGTGAAACTAAAAGTAAACCGTTTTAACTTTATTTTCCATGTTTACTTCATTAGTCACGTGACTCGTTAAACTCAGCCTGCGAGCACGTTGAGGGCTATAATCAGGGGAATTTAATCACACCCCGAAAACCCTTTTCCTAATCTGTAACTAAGCCCGTAAAAGAAGCCTAAAAAAACCTAACTTCCTGTCACACATTCAGTATAACTCTGAAGGCACTTTTCATGGGAAAGAGCGTCATGTTTAACAGCCGCCCCGACAGTCAAAAGTAACGTGTAAGAGGGGTGCGTCAGTCTCATCCAGGCACGACCAAGCCATTTACAAGTGGGCAGAATGTGTGGTCATCTTTTATATAACAGCAAACTCACTTCCCTTTCTAAAAATACTGATCCTAGACACGAGAAAAAGCCCCAACCATTAGGCTAATGGGCACTAACGTTTAAAGAACCATTTTTAATTCCCCGGCTCTTTCCCTACTAGTTACATGAGCAAGCAGTCAGTCATGTTTGACTGAGCCTGCGGCCTTGTTAGCAGTAATAACTACTGTAAACAAACAGCAGCAGTGTATTTTAAGGTCATCACAAACATCAACCAAAACCTCCCAGTCAGCACAAAGCTGCGGCTCTGATGTGGCAGCACACTCCTCCCTATCTAAATCTGCTGACACGAGAAAAAGCAACATTAGCTAATGCACTACTTAAAGACCATAATCGCTCTTTCCCCTACTGTTAATGAATGCTAATTAGAAGTCTGGAGCAGTTTCTGGCGTGTGCTGGCTGCTCCTCTAATGTGCCGTATTGTTCCTCTCCTCGCTCCAGCTCAGCACTAATGCTGCTGTGCCAGCTATTAAAGTCAGATAAGCTATCCATCTTTAGCATTGCCAGCCAAAAAGCCACTAATAGCTTAGCCACAAAATTGTTAATTTCCATGGTTTCCTTTCCTTGTTTTGAGTGCTCTCTCGCAGTGTGGACAGATATTCAGCATCACTCTGTCAGCCTGGTGTGTTTCACATGATCCATTTTCTTGCCCACATTTTACAGCCCTGTCACCCCAAAACGCTCTGTCAGGGAAACAGGCTCCTATATTTGTGGGTGCCTCTTTACAAAGCCCGTCTCAGCATGACACTCCATCATGGACACTGTCATGAAAGCCTAACAGGCCGTGCACACAGAGAGCTCCCTCCAGGATGAATGTGCCTCTTAAAACTAACACAGGAGTGGATTTTAGGAACCCATCTTAAAACGCGGGCTGTAATAAAGTGATCTAATCCATGAAACGACTTGGCTACAATAAGGTTAATCACAACCACACCTTTAACGAGGATTAGGAGACATATTAGCCGCCATATTATCCTCATTCCAGGTTCCTGTTAATTTTACAACTGATTTTAAGATCTGGCAGAAATCCATTTGCCAATTTAGGCTACACAGGCCGCGAGGGATTTGAAGTGAAAGTTGAGTATTACAAAAAATGTGCGTATAGGCTTCTGTGATACACATTTTTTAATATTTGTAGTTAATAAAATGATTAAAATAACTGCTAATTACTTATTTTAAAACTGGGATAGACAGCCAAGGGCTAAAGCATGGAGGCAAATTTTAGATTATATCTTCCCTGGATAAGTGTTATGGCACAATTAGGTCTACCCTCAATTTTTGTTTTTTAACCCCTTATGAGCCTAAACATAGGCAGAGATCCAGATCCAGCTTTAAAGTTAAAGGTGACAGAACATGGAAAAGGTCTGATAATTCCTCCTGGCAGTTATTATGACTTTATTAAATCCCTTCAAACACTTTAAACCCTGTTGTTTTGCTTTACTCAGTACTTTACTCTGCTTTAATTTGGCTTTTTCTAATTGTTCTTGGCTGTGACTAAAATTCACGCCTAAAGTCCGTATTTTTCGTATGTGTTTTATTAATCCGTCATAAAAAAACCTTACGCACAGAAACCTTTCACATTGAGTCCGATGTGTTTTATCATTCTATTCGCAACACAAGACAAAACTGAATCAATTACGTGGGTGCAATGGACAGTGCTAGTCACAAATGGGGCCACTGAATGAATGAATGACATTAGCAAGAAGCAATCGTTTAGCTGCCTAGAGCACAATCACTACTGTCTAATCTTTCGTACATCCCTTATTTTGCAACCATCCCCGATACCAAGCTGTTCTGCATTAACCTGCCACAATCTATCTTTAAATTCTGCATCTCTGTTTTCTTTTATTTCTTTATCGTAAAGTGCTTTGTGCTGGGGGACACTGATTGTTTATCAGATGCCATTTTGGATGATGATGTTTGCACTGACGGTGGCTCTGAGTGTTCAAACAACCCTCTTTTGCCTTTAGACAGAAAAAATGCAGAAAATCGAACCTGTTCCGAAAACATTAATGTAATTTAAATTAATTAATTTAATGACAAAAAACACGGACTTGGTGTGCAAATGCCATTAATCTTGTTTTGTTTTTTTATGTTTCGTGCCTAATTTGTGCATCATTTTATTACCTCTCCTAACTCGGCTCTGAAAAGCACATTTTAACTTTGACAAGACAGTTATGACATGAAGATTTATTTAGTAGTTGTTCTGGAGCTTTCGACAGTATCACATGATCTTCATCAGCAGACAGAGTTTGCCAAGTTAAAGGTGCAGTGTGAAAGATCTGGCGGCATCTAGCGGCGAGGTTGTAGATTGCAACCAACTGAAATTTCTCCTATGTGCCAAGCGTCTAGGAGAACTACGGTGGCTGACGTGAAAACGTGAATGTCCCTCTCTAAAGCCAGTGTTTGGTTTGTCCGTTCTGGGCTGCTGTAGAAACATGGCGGCCGGCTCCGTGAAGAGGACCCGCTCCCTATGTGGATATAAACGGCTCATTCTAAGGTAACGAAAACACAATGATTTTTATTTTCAGGTGATTATACACTAAAGAAAACATACTGTACCTAATATTATATTCTATTTCTGCCAATAGATCCTGCTAATTTCTACACGCTGTTCCTTTAACACTGTTGAAATTGTAGATGTTTACATTTCCATTTTGTTTCTGAGCCTTTTAAAGAAATACTTAACCCACAAAATGACCGTTTGCATATCAATTACTAACACTGTGTTACCTTGAATTCCTGTAGAAAACAGTTTTTATCTCATGCCTCCACGGCGAACAAAGAATCAAAATAACCTAGAAAAGTCTTGATGAATTTAAGTAAAGGGGGGTCGCATTTAACAAAACATCTCAAGACATCCATTCACAAACTCTCACACAACTTGTGCAGTATAATCCAAGTCTCATTTATCCAGTCGTATGCTCACTACTTCCCAATTACACGCATCTTTGCTAAAACCTTACTATTTAAAACACTTCCGCCTAACCTGTCTCACTCTTGTGCAGAAGCGCTACGTAAAGGATAATCGACAGCAAGCCGGTCATTGTTGCTAAATAAACCCCAGCAGGGTGATGCAGCGCCGCCCTGAAGGGGTTTATTTCACAACAATGACCGGCTCGCTGTACATTATCACGCTTATTACACAATTACTTACTTAAGAAATCAATAATTTGACGCAAAAATGGTCCTCTAGAGTCTGAGATCAGAACAGATCAGATCAGTTATAAAGAAATAACAGACCGTAGAATGCCTTGATGGACCAATCAGAATAGAGTATTCAACAAAGCCATATAATAATTTTAAATAAGGTTTTAGCGAAAAAATTGTTTTAAAAAAGGTCATTAAACTATTGACATGGTACATTAACATGACTATTATTTAGTGTGGGTCTTCAGATAAACTTGATGTGACCGACATGATGCTCCACTATTCACATCATGTAGAGAGAGTGAATAATCGGATGTGTCATTGAATAAATCGATGACTTACATGACGAGTGAGTCACTTTTCAAAATCGCTGTGACGCTCATCCTAAAGTGACACCTTGAAGTGTTTCTAGAAACTGGTCTGTACGGTCAGAAACAGCCACTTCAATAAATAATGTCCTCAGTGGAAGCAACCTTATGAGGCCTCGGTGTAGTTTGTGAGGTCCTCATTCACTGTGATCCAAGAAACATGAATTTAAATGTGAGCGTATGAAGTGTGAAATCCACTGAGGATTGAAGTAGTTGTTGCTCAGACCGGCCTGTTTGAGAAAGCGCCCTTTAACTGTTGCTTTCCCTCCAGAGACTTGAGCTAAAACAACTTCCCAGTCACACAGATGTTCAATTTCGACACCCACAGACACCCATGTCTAGGTCTAACCCAGACATAGGAATCTTATTTCATGGATCTGAAACTAGATCCATAAAAGAGCACCGAAGAACGGTGACTCTGCGAATGAAACAGCTCCCTTATGAAATAGTTTTTGTGCTTTTTTTTTTGTCCACCGAGTATTCAAGAATAAGCTGAAACATGAGTGAGTGTAAATCTCACAACCCGAGATTTTTCATCTGCACAGAGATGAAACAGTCCCGCCTCGGTGTGAGGAAACCCAGGAAGTGATTAGTTTATAGAGCGTGCATGAGTTATGGTCTTGTGGTTGTGCAGACGTGCCCTCCTCTGTGGCAGCGCGACGTGGGAAAAGTGAACTTTTAATGCCGTGCGACTTTATGGCTGTTCATCATGTTATGTTTGACATGTACAAAAGTGAGGTTTACCATTTCCCCTGACAGCCTGGTGTTACCCTCGCAAAGGCTGATGGATTTAACAGATCCTAGCGCCACTTATATTTGCTCTGGAGATCGTCTCCGTGAGTCAATTAACAAAGAAATACATCTCCTTTCTACATTATGCATGAAAGATATTTATTGTATATTTTATGGAACAGGGTTAGCTAGCTAATTCCAGCTATGATTAAAGAAATATCTACTCAATCCTGACATAAGCATTAATGTTACAATTACTAATTAGTAGGGCTGCAGCTAACAATTATTTTCATTGTTGATAATCAATTAATCGTTTGGTCTATTAAATGTCAGAAAAATGTGAGAAATCTACATTTTCTCACAATCACAATTCCCTAAAGCCCAAATGCTTGTTTTGTCTAAAACACAAAGATATTCAGTTTACTGTCACACAAGACAAAGAAAAGCAGCAACATTTAAGGAGCTGGAACTAGGAAATATTTAGCATTTTTTAATGAAATTTGACTTCATCACAATTCTTAAAAAAGGTGCTGCACAGTTAAACATGTTTTTTTTTAGCTGTAAACTAAATGATATGACTGTACTTTGATGAAACACATCAATGCTGGTGTTAATATTGACATTTCTTACAAAGTTTATAAAAATCGTCATTTAATGGAAAACGTTTGATAGGCAAAACCTTGCCTAAACCATGCAAGGACAATGCTGACATAGAGTCGACCGGTTGGGACTTATCTTCGACATGAAACATTACGTTACCACTCAGAGACTGTTCATGTTTTACAATTTACATTTATAGGAGCTGTTTTACTTTTTGAACTGGCTGAAATTAATCAAATTGCGTTCACGCTCATCAAATAGAGGGGAGACTTTATGACACACTGAATCTTTGCTGAGAGAGACGATCAAATAGTTTTTGGATTAAATTCTTATACAATCAGAGACTTTTGTGTGAACAGTTTTTCAACCTGGCACTTCTCATTTTAGAACATTATGTATTTTTTATCAAGCATTAGGTTCAGAGAAAGCCGGGAACTTCAATGTGAAAAAATTATCTTTGTTTTTTTAGTCACGCTGGCGGTGCGTTTCAAGACATGAAAATGTCAGTTGGTCAGTTCACCACTTTGGTCCAGACCATAGGCTGTATATAAACATGGACGACATGACAGCTCCCAAAAAGTGAAGCCAAAACATCTCGATCGCCCTCTGGTGGCTGGCTGCAGTATAGGTCATAAATCCCGCCCCCTCCATGTTAGTGGATGGGACATGAGCAAAACTAAAAAGTCACTTTTAGGTAGTTCTTATCACGCTGATGTATGTTCAAGTGGTCATTTTTCTGTGGTTATTAATTAGTTATTGCTATAAAAAGGGGGTGAGACGTCATGATTGACAGCTGCTCTGAGTGCAGTAGTCGCGGAGCCGGAAGCTCAGTAATTGTACGAGAGAGGAGATGTAGCTTTAACTTTCCATAACCGTCACGAGTCTGTGTAATAGAACATGTGTCAATTTGATCATAAATGTAGTTGTAGAGATATTATGGTTGGTTGTTGTGTCTTTCTAGCTAAACAGCTACCGTGGTACTAACGTAGCAGCTAGGTGGCTAACAAGCTGCGGCCGTGCTTGGCTCGTGATTGGTTTGGGAGGGTGACCTCAATACCGCAGCTCCAGCCCCCCCCCCGATCACTATTGTGCAGACTCTGGCTCCAAATGACTTCAAAATCTCAAGATGGCAGCTCCTGTATCCGGGATATTTTGGCTTCACTTTTGTACAGTGGGAGGACGTGATGATGCGATCCAGATTGAAATGTCTCAACAATTATTGGATATATTGCCAGCTGGTACAGAGATATTTATGACCCCCAGAGGACGAATCCTAATAACTTTCCCTCTTTCACCATATCGAGGTTGACATTTTTGGTTTGGAGTAAAATATCTTAATTATTGGATGGACTGTCGTGAACTTTGGTTGAGACATTCATGTATCTGTAGACTGGATCTTTAAATCATCAACATGCCAATATTCAACTATCAATGTGTGATATTTGTGCTGCAAAGAAATAAGAGAGTGATTTTTACCTATCAATCTATCTGGTTACAAAAGAGGCCAGAGGAGAACTGGAGGCAAGAAGACAAACAAAGAACAAATTGATGAAACTGGTTTTGCTGTGTTCAAGTGCGAAGCATCACACGGCGCCCGCTGCCTCGGGCTCTGTGACCTCCTGTCACATCACTCTCTCCTTTCATCTCTTCAGACGTGGGATCGCGTTACATGTCCGACTGGGATTACACCACAAACAAGAAGGAAGAGGCAACCAGCAAACTTCACACACTTCTATTTGTTAAATAAAAACAATTAGTCAAACTGATTGACAACGAGTGACAACTATGCATCAGCTTGAACTGATATGTGAAACTAGAAGAGGCGTGTGTGTGCTTTCAGGCTCCTGTATGCTTTTGTTTGACTGTCCTGCCTTGCTTGTCTCGAGCAAACATGAGGGGTGTTAATAACCCGAAGCTGTTGCAATACTTTCTTGAAGGAATAACGATCAAATCTGGAGATATTCTGCCAGCCTCTTCTTCTCCTGTCACTCTCTGGCCGAGGGGAGATGAATCCGCAGAGGAGCATCAGCCTGACGCAACAGCACTTTAAATCATAAACCTGACACGGCGGGTCAAATACCGCAGAATGCTTGAAGAACTGTTCGCTCCTCCTCTTGGAGGTATAGTATCTACAGCATCCTGTAATTGTCAGCGGTTTCCCAGTGATGTGCCTGCAGGGCGGGGTGGTAACAGTGTGTGTGGATTGGCAGGTAGTTGAGCGGTTAGCTATATGTCATGCAGCTCTTTCCTCAATCCCAGATCAGTAGGGCTGTTGACTCACACACACACACATCCCTTTCTCCACCCTCCGCTGCATCGACACAGCCACTAACAAACAACTTAACACGCAGAGGAATGTGACTAAAGCAGAGGGAGAACCGGTCCTGATGAACCGCAAACAGCCGCAGGACTCATGGGCGCCAGCACCTCATATAATAGTGACTCATTATTATTATTATTATCTTAACAACTACCATCCTTTCTTTTGCTCTCTCATTTCTCAGATAGTTTGCCTGTTGCCAAAACAACAGCTTGTTATCTGAGGAGTGATCAGCATGTGCTAGCAGAAGAAGGTTTACCCCGCTGGATTCTCACAACACACTTCACATTCAGGTGCTACAGGTGTGAGCATTCCTCTGCAGACCGCGGAGGGATGGAAAGATTGTCCTGTGAATGAGGGTAGGAATCAGCCGTGCCTTTGAGGCTCAAGAGATAAGGATTACCTGTGAACCAAAGGTCAGACAAAAACAAAAAAAAATCCACAACAATCTGTACTCCATCTACTTCATCCTCCTATAACAACTCACAAATAGCAGACATGCTGTTCTTTGATATGGCCTCTGACAAGGATAATCCGAGACCTTACACCTCCTTAAGAGTTAATTGCTACCTGTCACAGGACAAGAATCTTCTCTTCTCTTTTACAAGGCCCATAATAGCCAAGAGCGTCAATCTTCTTTGTGGTGTAACTCATCAACCTAAAAGGGTGGATAAGTAATCTGGCAGATGAAAGATAAGCGGGAAGCCATGTGAGTCAACCACACAGAGAAGTAGCTTGTAGTAAAATTCTTTGTGTTTTTCTGGGCGGTACCGCGCCACACCGTTTCGCCTCGAGCGCAAAAGGGAGTCAGCAAGCTTAAGCAAGCGAGGAACCTGACGAAAGGTGTCCGGTGGTGTTCTCTGCCGCCTCGCCTGCCAGGCAGATGGGAGGAGGCGGTGTCACGTCCCCCCCCGGCGTAAGCCGCTCCCTGCCCCGAACCGCTCCTCTGTTCACCCGTAGAGTGACGCTGAGGGCGGAGAGAGCTCATCGCAGCATTTCAAAGGTGAGTGATTTATATGGCAGCTGTTCCCCAGTGTGCCGTTGCGAACGCCCGTGGCCCATGTTTAACAGCTGACAAACACATGCTTTTTCTGTCACGGTCGCATTTATGGCCTCACACACAATTCTATTAGTGCAACCTCTACCATACAAGGATATAAAGTAGTTTTTATGATGCCTTTATCTCAGTCAATCAACTGTTTCAGCCACGCACGCGCTGACATGACGACGCACGCATCAGCATGATAACTTCAGGAGCAAACTGTTCCAACAGCTGAACTATTCTCAAGGACACTACTATTACTTTTTATTATTGTTTACATTCACCAATCACAAAGCTTTTCTCTTTATATGATGCGTGAGCTCCTTAAAATGAGAGAGGCCTCAGAAGTAGCTACTAGTGTTGTTTGATATTTGAGACCTCTCCATTAACCCACAGCAGCCCACTGGGAGAGTGTAACCTTATTTCACGCTGGCTCTCAAATAGTGCCGAGAATTTGCGAGGCAGTTAGTGGCCGTCATTAATAACGGCCTAGGCTGGGTTGACAGCTGCTGATTGGAATGAAGAGCTGCGCTACGGCAGACAGCTACAAATTTCCCTGACAGCCAGGGTCTCCATTACTGGGCGTCAGCTGCCAAAACAGCAGTAATCAGAGAAGGAGAGAGGGGAGAAAACACGCTTTCTCGCAAACAGACACCTTCCGTTTTCCCTCTACAGTTAGAAAACATAAACACATATGTACACATATAACTTACTCTGTTATGGCACCACATATACCGCTGAACATCTGACGGGTTCATCTGTTTCTGGAGGCCATTATTAAAGGACCAGACACTTTGACTTCTTGCCTTTATTGGAGAATGTCCCGTCAGCTAAATACCATTCAGTGAAGTTTCTGAATTTTTCTAGCTATACTTACGTACTCAGGAAACGGCAACCATGACTTCTAGATTTATGTGTTTTATACTACTAATTAGCAACAGCAAATATGGTTTGAGAGAAGCGTAATGTCGCCGCAATTATGGTTTCTAACAACATAATGAGGAAAAATCGTTATTTAACGCAGTGTTTCCCAAACTTTTTTTTCCAGAGACCCACTTTTTAAAAATTACAAACCATCGCGACCCAATTCACATTTAGCCTGATATCTATAATTCATGAGAAGAGCAAATTTGTGCGTAAATGAACGTTCCTGACCGTTTTTACTGCCATTTCTGCCTTTGTTTTATGCATGTGTTATTGAAAAGATGCACATGCTAAATACTTTATAAATGAGACCAAATAAATGCATTTAGGTGCAGTTAACAGGCTCATTTTTTTCCTCTCATCGCTAAAACAAACAAAAATTGACATCCGTTGAAGTCAGGCGTCAACAACCTGCGACTCCGGAGCCACATGCGTCTCTTTAGCCCCTCTCCAGTGGCTCCCTGTGGATTTTAAAAAAAATTTGTTGAAATGAATAACTGTTCTTTTTTTACATTTTCATTTTTATTTATCATTGTTGAGGGTCTATGGTGGTTCTTACATTCCCCAATTGTAAAAATCGATAGCCTATATACCAAATAGAAAAAAAACATATATCGTTTCAGTCAACCAAAATGGGCACAATAGCCTGTGTACGTCTACAGCCGGCGACTTATCCTCTAATTTTGCCAAACCTCAATAGCTCAATAGGCTGGATATGGATTCCAAATCGCAACAAAGAAAAGTCTCGGAGGAAAATAGAGAATTTAGTAGTGCGTGGACAAATTCGACCACCAGTAATTTAAAGACATTTCCAGAACAAGCACACTGGATTTGCTGAGAAGTCAGCAGCAGCTTCCAGCCAAATGTCCTGAGATGTTTCTTCAATGTCCTGCCTCTCATTTGCACTTGGGGCCTCACTGCATTAGACTTAATAGGCTGTGTTACCTTCATTACAATGCTCACATGTTTTACAGCTCCAGACAGATTTTTTAAAAAGAATTTTTGCCTAAAATGGCTCTTTTGATAGTAAAGGTTGCTGACCCCTGGTTTAAGTGAACACTATATTTAGAATGAGCCTCTCTTTTAGGTGGCTAAAATATGTTTTGCTGCCGGTCCCGTCCACAGCACTGTGTTGCTTTGCTCCCGTGTCGGTTCTCCTGGCTGCTTCTCCAAGCTGGGGGCACGCCGACAGTCATCTACTGTAGGTAATACACTGACTATGGATGAGTACCTCATACTACCCCACTTCAAAACACCCAAACTATCCCTTTAAGGTTAGGAAAAGCTTGTGGTCTGTGGTTAGATATAGAAAAAAAAAATCAATGTTGACATGTGAGCCTTGGAATGTCAAATTTTACAGTATTCAACCAAAACCACCGTCTTTCACTATCCTACACCAAAGTGTTTTGGTGGTCTAACCCAGTGGTTTTTCAAAGTGGGGTCCAGGGACCCCCAGGGGTCCATGAGGGGGTTCCAGGGAGCAAGAAGGGGAATAATTTATTTTCACTATAATTCCTTCCATAAACAACACAATGACAGAATGTATGAATGTTTTGGTCGTGGGTTTCATACACTTTCTGTAAAACATCCTATCAGATGGGGGAGCCTGGGACAAAATCTTCATCAAATGGGGGTTCGTGGTCTAATCAGTTTAGGGCTCCTTGACATGAAAAAGTTAGGGAACCACTGGTCTAACCTCACCACAGAAATGGATGTGAACCCCAGTGTCGAGCGTCTGCCTCTCTATGACTTCTGTGCGGTACAAAAACTGAGCACTTCCTTTACTGGAAAAAAACACTATCAGTGTCAACCGTAAACCAGCCAACAATTATGTTTCCATCTAAACATACTGTATTTCACAAAACAAATCTGTAACATATAAAAGTAATTTATATGACACAGGGCAGGAAACTGATATCAAGTTTTAGTTGTTTTGGAAGACATTGGTGGACTTGCATTGTTCCCATCTGTCTTTATTTTTCTTGCATAGAGAGCAGCCCAGAGGCGTTTTGGCCAAAGGCGATGCAGCGAAGGAAAAACACTCATTTCTTGGAAGCCTAAAAGTAGAAGAGATTTAATATCTATGTGCACAACTTCAACGGGTTGTTGCAGAGTAATGCGGTAATTTCATCAAAAATAACCATCTGCGTAATTTTCACGAGGGCGAAATTATGGATGCTGGGCAACTTTCAAGCCTCGCAGAGTGTTTTCCGCATGAATGGCAGTCAGGCTGCATCGTGTCCACTTATGCACACACAATTTGCTAAAGACAGAGACCATTTACAGTAATGTCGAGAGGCCAAAATAACACCAATGCGGTCCTCGAACTGCATGGTCATGTAGCTGTACTTGTGTGAGTGAGGTGGGCCGGAGCAACATTTCTTTTCAGTGGGAGGAGTAAAAGTGAAAGTCTGTGGCCTTGAACAGTTTGATCCTTGTAATGACAGAGGGCTTTGGTATGGGTCAACCTGTCAGCGCAGTGCTTCCACTGATCCCTGCTGCTCCCCACTGCAAAGCATGTGAACATGGTCATCCGCACGCTGTCACACAGCTTGGAAAAAATGTCCCTGGGTGTGTCCCACTGTGACCATTGATCCTGATGTTTTGGACTAATTGAGATATGAGGTGAAAAGCAAACACACTTCACTAGGGCTGGGACGATACACCTATCTCCCGATTCAATACTATCACGATACTTGGGTGCCGATTCGAGATGTATTGCGATTTTTAAGTATTGCAATTCTGCAAGTATTGCGATTCAAAATTACAATTAATTGTGATTTTGGTTAACTTTTTTAACACTAGACCATGGGAAAATGTTGAATCATACACTTCTAGGGACTTTTAAATTGAAAAATATCTAAATTAATATTAATATATATGGTTAATATAATCAAATCAATCTCATTTCCATATATATATTTTGTATATACAGTTCCCATCTTATTTTGAAAACCAGACGTAGTCACATGTGTATACTTCCGCTAACTTCGCCAAGTCCGTCACTAGCTCTTACCGTTAGCTACGTTCTCTTTATACATCCATGGTCAACTCCGTTTGACTGTATTTAACATAAATGTCAGTATATGGGTGCTCTACAGTTGTAGCGTCGGCCGATTTGACCACGGAGATGAGAGTGGCGGCCGGCTTGACCGCACGTTACCACAATACGATAACGTTTCCTGTCCATGACAGAGTTAGCATGCAGCTTTAGCCGTGATGTCTAGCTCTGCTTTTCCTAGCTATGTGTGAAACCCAAAGTGTTTCTATACTTTACTGTATGTGTAGTGTTTACCACTTTGGATTTAATATGTGAGGGTTCAAGTCGTATCCACGCGGACCCTACGCTGTTTTGTACTTCCTCGTTGCGGCCAGCTGCTGTTTGTTTCGGTTGACGGATACGGAACGGATATGACGTCACGTTACTCAGACTACAACAATAAAAGCGGTAACTTCCTTCTACCTCCGCATTGACTCAAATGAAGCAAATATATCGATTCTTGCACTAAAAAAAATCGATTTCAAAATCGTAAAAAAAAATTTAAAAATCTTTAAATTTTGGCAACCCCATACACTTCACTGATATATTGCTCAGATGTTGTTTTATGGATGCAGCCATTAGCTCATTGTGGGTTCTGGAAAAAATATTTAGGACACTTAATTTTAGCCAAAACTCTGTCAGCCCCAAAAACAGATGTGGCAGCACATTAAAATGAATAATTTCTCAAACTTCCTACTGATGCTGTTTACACATAAACTCCGGTATGCACTCCGGGGTTGGAGTACAGGACAGATTAGGTATCAGAGCCACATAGATTACAGTGACACATGAGTAATCACTGACGCCTTATTTATTCATCTTATACCAACTGAACAAACAAACAAGCTCACAATGCACACCAATCCCCACATACATGAACACGCATACAGACTGCAGAGCTTTCACAGGAGGTGGCAGACGACCAAGAATGGGAGGCTTCATTTTATAGCTGCCTCTTCCTTGTCAGCTTTACTCCTGGCAGCAATAAAACACTCCATAATAAAAGGCGCTATCCCAGAGAAGCAGCAGGACTGCAGCTATAGATAATCCACTCAGCTCACACGGCTCGCATAGCGTTTGCATTTCTTGCCCCAGAATTCATTTTGTAGGTTTACTTCAGCGCTCTCTGGTTTTAAGCGTAATGGAAAGCAGAGAGCTGCGGCTTAGCTGCCGGATCAACACGAACAAAGCAATATCGTGACCTTAGCTACAAGTGGGAGAGCAAGCTGGTTAATTAGCGCCTACTACATTATCTAAACAAGACCTTTAGAGACAAGACATAATTAAACCTCTAGATAAAAAAGAAAAGCTGTCGGGTAGTAAATTAATATGTGCTTTTTTTGTTTCATGTAGACACTAGTTATCACAGTTAATGAGACAAAACTTGCATCTACTTCCACTATATACTCTAAGGCTATGTGGGAACAAAAGGAATTAAAAATAACATGTCATTCACAGGGCATAACTCTAAACATTGTCCACGTGTTTCACCGAACACTCTCACCGCCTCTAAATCATTCACCGCAATTTATGTCCGCACTTGTAAATCTGCGGTCAAGGTTACTCAGAGGCATAGCAGAAGTAGGCATGTGCCATTATAGCCAGTACAATTCACACAATATTTATGACGCAGGATGTCCCATCTGGAGCTGCTTCCTGTCTGCCCCCCCCCCCCCCCCCCCCCCGAGGACGGGCTGCCTGGAGCTCTAGTAGCACTTCTCTGGGACATCTGCTCTTCTCCTCTGGGTGTAATGCAATACAGTCGCCGACAGCGGCGGAGCTTCAACTCAGACAAAACAGTTTGTCTGACAGACATGTTGATGATATTCAGGGCGGCAACTATCTGTTATTTTCATAGCTGATCATTTAATCTAGCATTTAATCGGATGGGATGATTAGTCAATTAATTGATGAAGTTGATAAACAGAAAAATAATAAGCAACTACTTGGTTAATTGATTAATCATTTAAGTATTAAGTAACAGTCCTAAGCGTAAGCTTTAAGTCCCTCCCCTTCCAGAGGACCACCATGGGATCTTATTTCGGAAAAAATATGTAGGCTACGGTAGTTAACGGCAAGGGACAAATAACTTTTTGATCCCATTTGAATTGTGCCATGAATGATGTTTTTCAATTTAAAAGATAATTCTGCAAGTCAGGAGAGTCGCAGTTTGTTGTAAAACTGTTGAAGTATAAGTATTTGAAAATATGTAACTAGAAGACTACACACCCAAAAGTCACTTAAGTGACGTCTCTCTCTCTGAAGCTACGATGCCTGTGTGTTTCCTACTGGGATGTACTCTCCCGTGCAACGGGTCTCGCTCGTTCTTTCGCCTCCCGGCTGATAAAACAGATCAGGTAAGATAACGTTTCATTTGTGCCTGGTCATAGCTAAGGTAACTTAAATTGTGCAAGACGAGAGGTGTAGTCCACTGAGCGGTTTCACACTAAACTAAATGATACTACGACAAACTGAGACTTTCTTGACTTGCAAAATTATCTTTTAAATTGACAAACATCATATGTGTGATTCATGGCGCAATTCAAACGAGATCAAAAAAATATTTATTTCTCTCTGTTGAGTATTGTTCATATTTTTTAAAAAATAAGGTCCCACGGGAGAAACCGGAAGGGGAGGGACTTCGTCTCTCTATTACGAGCCTGCACTCTTCTTCTTCCCTGCCTTTCCTGGAGCATTGCTGTATTTCTTGGCACATTACCGCCACCTGTAGGTCAGTGGAATCGTGTGAAGCCATTGAATGTGTATCATGTCACCCGTGTGCCTGCGTCCTACTGCTGTAGCTAACAATTATTTTTATTATTGATTAATTATTTTCTTGATCAATCTGTTACTCTATAAAATGTCAGAAAATAGTAAAAAAAATGTCCGTCACAAGTTCCCAGAGCCAGTAGATCTTCAAATTGCTTGTTTTGTGTGACCAACACAAAACCCCCAAAGATATTTATTTAACTATCGTAGAAAACCAGCAAATAGACACATTTAAAAAGCTTGGAACAGAGATTGTTTGGCAATGACTTAAATGATTAATCAATCATTAAAATTGTTGCAGATTAAATTTTTTTTTTACTAATCAATTAATGGACCCTTTCAGTTATGTTTAGTATACTGTATATTTAACCAGTGCACAGGGCTCACAGCAGCAGAATTGGCAGGTGTCGTGCTGGATCACTGCAGTGAAACATCAGGGGACGGTGGATTTTTTGTGCTATTGTGAGTCCGTGTGTAGATAACACTGTCAGTAAAAATATCTGTACATTTGTCACCTCCTGATAACCATCTTTTTATATCCTAATTCGTGGGATTTGGAGGCCTCGCTATCAGATGGTACTGTAAAGGTAGGTGTGGCCTGAGGGAGCAGACTGCAACAAGGCAGCAGCCCTGATTTAACACAGCGTGAAACTGCTGTTAGTCATAGATCGCCATGACAGCAGCTCTCATTATCACTACCTGGATATGCATGGCATGGTTGTCAGAGCGACGCAGGCACAGGGGACGGGCCACACATGATCGCCACAAATCAGCCGAGAAATGGGATGTCTGATCACTCTCGCCAAATCTGATGGAAGTACGGAAATTCAGCGCTGGCTGCTCGACTTTATGGATGTTACAAATGGAAAAGCAGATGCCTTATTAAGGTGCAAATTGAGAGGCAGGAGCGCTCAGTCGAGTTGATTTTCCTGTTTCCCTTTTAAACACGAAGAAGTAAGGTGAGATCACAGCCTCATTTCAACATGACAACACTAAAAACAGGTGATGGACAATGTCTGTGGCACCTTCCAGCCACTCAAATCAGACGCGCCTCTCATCCCCGTGTCCTTCTGTCAAGTGTTGCTGCGTTGCCAGATCCTCTCTCCATCCCCCTCTGCTCTGTGTGCTGCTGAGGGCGCCGGGACTGCAGGTGCACAGCCTGTCTGCCCACTACAGGTGGGCCCAAGAGAGAGCTCACATCTCACCCTCCTCTTGGCTCATTAAAACCTTCAGCTGTTCCTCTCCCTCCTCCTCCTCCTCCTCCTCCTCCTCCTCCTCCTCCTCCTCTCCCTCCTCTCCCTCCTCTCCCTCCTCCTCCTCCTCCTCCTCCTCCTCCTCCTCCTCCTCCTCCTCCTCCCCCCTCCTCCAGCCTGCTCACACCACGCTGATCACACCAATCAAGCTTTGATTTACAGTATTTACACCATCCTCCAGTCCCCATTGTGGCTACAGGGAATCTGAGGAATGCCCCTCCCCTCTCTAACCCCCCAGTGCAGCCAGCATCCTGCTAAATGTGAGCCAATCAGTGGCGGTGGGTGGAGTGCCAAGCCACAGAGCACTTCTTCCCGTTGGCAGCCTTCCCTGTGGTGGCTCTGATCACAGCGCAGTGTTAACAACACGTGACCTGGCCCCGCAGCCCACAGTAATTGAGGTTACATCCCAGGCAATACCTTGATGAATAATTAAAAGGCCAGAAACAGAACTCAGAGTGACTTAGCCAGCGCCCTGGGGTCTAATAACGTGCTTGGACTGTATTAGGTAATCTATCCACTGGTGCCAGTTAGTATCGCACACACACACACACACTCGTGCGTAAGCACACAATTGGGCCCAGATAAAGGCAACTCGGCAATATCAGTCATTGTCAGGGCAGAGTGGCTGGTTATGGCTCTTCAGGAACATCATGAGGAATTATTTCAGGGTGAGTAGTGAGCATTTATCTTGCCAGCGATGTGGAGCAAAATGCAGCAAAAATACTGTCTGGTATCATGTGACGTACTCCTGGACAATATAAAAAATAAACAAATTTGAAATGTTCATTTGTATACAAGGGGTGGGGTAAAAAAATCAATTCACCTATGTATCGCAATTTATTTTTTTTACGATTTTGATATAGATTTTTGAAATGCCAGAAATTATATATTGGCTTTATTTCAGTCTATGCGGAGGTAGAAGGAAGTTACCGCTTCTATTGTTGTAGTCTGAGTAACGTGACGTCATATCCGTTCCGTATCCGCTAACCAAAACAAACCACAGCCGAAGGCAACAAGGAAGTACAAAACAGCGAAGGGTTCAAGTGGATACGACTCGAACCCTCACATATTAAATCCAAAGTAGTAAACACTACACATACAGTAAAGTATGGAAACACTTTGGGTTTCACACATGACCAGGAAAAGTAGAGCTAGACATCACGGCTAAAGCTGCATGCTAACTCTGTCATGGACAGGAAACGCTATGGTATTGTGGTAACATGCGATCAAGCCAGTCGTCACTAGCATCTTCGTGGTCAAATCGGCCGACGCTACAACTGTAGATCACCCATATACTGACATTTATGTTAAATACAGTCAAACGGCCCCGATGGAGCCGACCATGGATGTATAAAGAGAACGGAGCTGACGCAAGAGCTACGACAGACATAGCGAAGTTAGCGAAAGAATATACGTGTGACTAAGTCTTGTTATCAAAATAAGGTGTTAACAAAGGGAACTGTATCTACAACATACATATATGGAAATAAGATTGATTGGCTTATATTCACCAGAAGTATAAAACATTACATGTCCCTTATAAATCAAAAAGAAAATACCACTAATTTGTGAGGGAAATGTCTTTTTTCTTTGATTTTTGGGTTGGGTTTATAAATTTTAATAAATAATGCCGGACAATGACTGATATATTGGACTTCAGGACATCTCTGACTACATACATGCTGAAAATCAAACATTTTAATGTATTAATTTAGATATTTTTCAAAAATTAAAAGTCCCTAGAAGTGTATGATTCAACTTTTTCCCATGGTCTAGTGTTAAAAAAGTTAACAAAGATCGCAATAAATCGTAATATCAAATCGCAATACTTAAAAAGAGCAATACATCTCGAATCGGCACTTAAGTATCGTGATAGTATCGAATCGGGAGATAGCTGTATCGTCCCAGCCCTAGTGTGTACTGTATTCTGAATGTGTGTGTGTCAGAGTTTATGCATGTGTAACAGGAACTGTGTGACCTTGACCACACTGAAACCTGAGCGTGGAAACACTAGCCCCATTTATAAGTTGCCATTAAGCCTGCAAAGCTGATAAAGATGTACCTCCATACCAGCGCCAGCCGTTAAAGCCACCAGCGTCATTCGCGGGGTAACAGAGGTCATTCGCACTATGCTAAAATATGACCTGTTTTATGGACTGCAACCCTGAGTATAAGATTAGAAACTGCACATCTAACTGAATGCTTTCTGTGGTGACATGTAGAGACAAACGCAGCAGAAAGAAAAAGCTTGTGAGAGTAAATAAAAACAGGTGTAATCATAAGTAATGGCTGTATACAGAGGGAACAAAGAATATGAAATTGCAATATCAGAGAAAAATTGAGCCACTGAAGTAACTGTGAGCCAAAAGATGACAAATTCTGTGTGTCAGCGTGCAGTCTCGGGAGTAAGTACAAAATAATCGCAGGATGAATGGCATCGGGCTGGAGTACACAAGGGCATGCTAATTTAAACCCTAAATGACAGATTTGTATATAGGGAGCACTGTGTTCATACTGAACCAAACTGCTGTTTACATGTTCAGTGGGTGCAGTATGTTAGAGGGAACAGTGTGGCCCTTTCCTCTGACAGGCCCCCGTGTGTCACAGCTTCAGCAGCGAGCAGAGGGGAGCTGCCAATGCAGAATAATTAAGACCTCTGTGGAAGTGACAGGGTCACTAGGAGGTATGCAGCATAGCGAAGCTCCTCTTCTCAGCTGCTTCCTCTGTGAGCTGTCACGGCCGCCGCGTATTTATAGCAGCATGGCGCAGCACTCTCCTCTCCTCTCCCCCTCTACCTCCCAGACAGATGTCACCTTCAAGCCACCATCTTCGGGGCTAAACACGATGCTTTCAGCAGCCTAACAAGCCCGCGCACACACACAGGCAATCAACAGAACAACGGGAGTCCGAGGACAAACATCAACGTCGCCTCGTTCACGCCGACTTTAGCAGGCGGGCAGGCAGGCAGGAGTCCGCCTCTCCCATTGGACCGCGCTTCTTCTTTACATAACAGCATAAGCCAGAGCTAGTCAGTTACTGTTAGTCTGCAGCGCGAGGGGCCAGAGGCTGGTGACACAATAACACACTCGGTAAGGAGAGGAAGTCACAATGTCTGCCACAACCCCAAAAAACTTATTCTCAATAATTAAATTCCAATGTTTTTGTGCACAAGTATGCAACTTTTAATTTGATTCCATCAATAAATAATATCTCTCAGTGCTTTCTAATCTTTGTGCATTGTAAACAAGGCAAACATGTCCTCACGGCAGACAATAGAAAGATTTCCAAACTCATTTAAATTTCAGCACAAAAATATATTTGGAGAATAAACACGGGGGACAGTGTGTGTGTATGTGTGTGTGTGTGTGTGTGTGTGTGTGTGTGTGTGTGTGTGTGTGTGTGTGTGTGTGTGTGTGTGTGTGTGTGTGTGTGTGTGCAATGTAGCTGACTGTATGTCTGTGCCTCTGATAAGAGACGAATGGGGGCCTCTGTCATGTAAGCCCGGCTGACTGAATGTGTTGACATAGCTTTAATTCAGCTTGATACCAGACACCAGTAGTCTGTCTGAGCCTCTGAGCACATGGGGTGTTAACCTCTCAGAGATTCTCAAAATACACAAACACCAAGCACGACTGGCCAGGAGGGATTAAAATAACTTTTTCTGAATGCCGCGCTCATATACTGTCGTTTCCACACTTGCCTGCGGTAAGCAATATAACTTATTCAAACATAGCAACGCATCAGTGTAATGATGAGTAAACCTTTTGGTTTAATCATCAACTAGACGTAGACATAGATATGATTAGAGTCACATTTGGCCGGCTGAGATCGCTCCGCTCTGTGTATCAAAGAAGCAATAAAGTTCAATTACAGCGTACAAACATATAAACATCTTGTACGGGGTAACAGATGCGATTTATGACCGTGGCTATGATTTGATCCTTTAACCTTAAACAGATTGCTAATGTGTCAGACTATCCTCCCAGTAGTGTGTTCTCAAGGCTAAGGTGACGCAGCCCGAGCCTCTGGATGAAGTGCTGGTTACTCAATATGAGCATGTCTTGCAGGTCATAAGCCTGTCACTGCCAAAGTGGGTTTCTTTTACTGCCACAGTGGCGATAATCAGCTGATGCTGGCTGTCAGTCGACGTGGCTGCGGGACAGACAGGGGACAGACTCAGAGGACACTCGATCGCCCTGCTGACAAGTATCCCTAACCCCAGCTGCTCCGGCGGCTCCTCTGTCATGTGGGAGGAGCGGGGGGGGACGGGCTGAGGGGGAGGTGGCAACAGGGCCCCGCTGAGAAGGGGAGAGGTAGAGAGTCTTATGAGAGCACGAATTTCAGCACCCCCTACATTGCTGTGCACTCCACCCCTCTCAGCAGGCTATTCCCCCTTTCCCCTCTTAGCAGTAGTGGTCCACTAAAGCCCCGGAGAGCCGGGCTCCGGCTGGACGACAGCCCTCAGTGACCACAGGCCCCGGGATAAGCCAACAATCAGGTGCTACATTGTTTAAGAGCGTTAGCTCAGATTAGACCGCTATTGTGAAATGTCACAGTATCCTTCCACATTTGTGTGTGTATATTTATAAACACACACACACACAGTAGATATATACAGTGGTGGAAAAGTTTACTCAAGTACAGTACTTTAGAAAAAATAAGCTTTCATTAACCAGGAAAGCTTCACTGAGATCAAGAGTGTCCTTGCCAAGATGGGCAGCAATAACAATAGGACATACAAGATAAGCCAAATCAGAATCAGAAATGCACTTATCTTTGCACTTTATCTATTTTATTTATTTTGAAAAAAGATTACTATCATCATTATTATTATTATTATTATTATTATTATTATTATTCATTTATTTGTGTATATATATTATTTTTTGTATTATATAATAATAATAATATAATAATGATAATACTTTTTATTGTCAGAGAGGTCTGAAATTTGTCTTGCATCACAGCGGCTCCATTTGCAAGATCACAGAAAGGACAAAAATCAAGGCAAGAAACAAGGATACATACATTTAACATTACAATCACAGAAGACAATATTCAGGGCCCTTCAACATACATTTGATCTGGGATAAAGCTCGACAGGCACGGGTGGGGGGGGGGTTGTTATATTGGTTCATTGTGTTTGTTTTTTTCTTCTTTCTTTGTCATCCTTACCAACTTTTCTTTTTTCAATATCTATTGTGGTGCCCTTTTTACATTATACAAGCCTCAATAAAAATGTTGAAACTAAGAAATGCACTTATAAAGCCATAAATAAAATGACTGATACAATCATACAAAAGAGTTCATCCTAGACACAACCTAAATGGCACCTTAAAACAACCTACGAGCTGTCTAAGACCAGTTTCTTGTTAACATATGATCTGCTAATATCAATAAATCTGTGATAAGCTAATATTAACTGATGGTATCAGCCAGCCAGTTTATCTGTTGGGTTCTACTACTGACTTTGAAGATCAAAAATGTACATAAAAACATATGATCAGCTTATGAAATATAAACTGTTGCTGTATATTAATATAAATTTTTGCTGTATATTAAGTAGAGCTGCAACGATTAATTGAGTGCTCGATTAGTCAACTATAATGCTCATTTTCAGGTTCATACTTGTATTTTGGGTTCTACTATAACATGTTTACATGCTTTAATGTTTAAAAAACACATAACGTTTCTCATATCGGCTGTGTTACAAAAAAACAATATAACACACAAAAGGAAAGGGAAAAAGCCTAATAGGTCCTTTTTACATTAATCGCCAACTATTTTGATAATCGATTAATCGGTTTGAGTAATTTTTTATGAAAAAAAAGTCAAAATTCTCTGATTCCAGCTTCTTAAATGTGAATGTTTTCTGGTTCTTTACTCCTCTATGACAGTAAACTGAATATCTTTGAGTTGTGGACAAAAACAAGACATTTGAGGACGTCATCTTGGGCTTTTGGAAACACTCATCGACATTTTTCACCATTTTCTGACATTTTATAGACCAAACAACTAATCGATTAATCGAGGAAATATTCAACAGATTAATCTGTAATGAAAATAATCGTTAGTTGCAGCCATAATATTAAACTACCCATAAGTATATAAAGCAGTTAAAATACCATCTTGACAAAGACTAAAACCTGTTTACAAGTTAATACATTAACATAAATAATAATATACATAATAGTACAAGACTGAAAGGGACTGTTTTGCACATTTAAAGTATATTCTGCTGATATCACTGTGCTTTTCCTGGAGTAAAAACTTATATACATATATTTATAAATGGAATAAACCAGCGTCCCTCCATCTGTGCACTCAGGTGGCAGTTTTCATTTGGATTCAGCAAAATGAGGTGTTGGATAATGTTCCCAGCTGTAAATAACCCTGCTGCATGTAAGATTTAAATATAGAGTTGCGGTCCTGCTGCTTGGAAAGCTATGCATTGCCTTGAAAAGTTCAGCCCCATTAATTAGTGTAAACTTAACTGTGGCCCCTTATAGACGCGGTGTACTACAGGCCGACACGCTCAAATGATCCTACATCAACACACATGCGGCGGGGTTCATCTGGAGACCCACGGTGCATGACGAGCTGAGGCTGTGAGAGCATGCCACCCCCCCCCCCCGGGGGTGAGGGGGGGTTGACCCCTTTGGTTTTGATTGGCAGGTAAACGGCTCAACCAGACTCTTCTTTCCGAGGAATGTGCTCGTGTCTGTCAGAGCAAAGAGCAGCTGGCAGGAGTAAAGACAGAAGATCAAGTCAGCTTTAAGTGTTAGAATAAGATCCTCACAGCTCTGCCTGCCATTTAACAGCACACCACACTGTCTCACTTTAGACGCTCATTAGCAAACCAAAGACTTGTTATTGCAGTGCAGAGGGAATGCCTGCTCATGAAGACATTATTCACTACGACCTATTGCTGTGATTACACCGATAGACCTGCTGCTTCAAAAACGAGGCATGATACACGTTTTCATAAACACAAGTAATTGCGATGTTGATTTCTCAACTCTTTCACATCAGCTATCATTAACATAGTAAATGTTATTCTAATGGCTCCTTGTGCGGATTCAATGCCGATGTTCTGCTGAGCTGCAGGAACACACGCACACATACACTCACACATTCCCCCAGTCCCCGCCAATCGCAAGTGTTGAGGTGTTGAGTGTTGATGTATGCATATCCTCTCACATACTGCAGTTAAATTACCAGTGAAGAGGCCTGAAGAGCACTGCTCTCAGGCTCTCGCTGCCTTCAGAATGAATTAACACTCACGTCACCTCTGATTTAAAAAAGGAAAAAAAAAATCATTTAAGGAAGGTTAACGTCATTTCTTCATAATGAATTAGAAAAGGGCACTCCTCGTATTAACACCTCCGCATTACCACCTGCCGTATCGTCCCCGTTTTACCAAGAAAGCGAGGTAACTAAAGGGCATCCTGTGGTCTGTGACCTTGATCTGTCTGCGTACGGACAGACAGCACTGACACAGCTCACTATGTCAAAATATCACGTTGCTAATGATGACTGGAGAGAATTTGTCTCGGTGATGGATACATAAAGGTCCCGATACCCTGATTGCAACCTCGTGGTCAGATGATTGTCGGCCGCGGTGCCAGACTAACCCTGAATAAACCCTTTTATCTTCAAATCCCTAAAACTTTCCTTTAACCCTAATCTATCACCTCCGTTATCCCGCATGATTAATCTGGGGCCTTAAATAACCAAGGCAGGCTTGATTAATCGAAAGGGGTGAGGTGTTGAGATCTGGCCCTACAGTGAATGTGCAGAGCCAGCACACGCCTCGTACTTCTGTGGCCACTGCCATCTGTCTCCCAGTGGGACTTGTTCCTCCACAGCGCCCCTTGCGACAACTACATCGCTAACACATTTCTGACACATATAACACAGATGTCCCTCTGCTACAGGAGGTCCTGCATCCTAGAGACTTAGCAGACTGTTTGGAGGGGCAGTTTGAAAGCTAAAATAACAACATAGTGCTTCTCAGGCGGTTCATTTTCTCACAGCATCAAAATGTTTGTGCAGCACTGCGACATATAAAATCTATTTCTTACTTCATAACGAGCACCAGTGTGTAACATTTCGGGGGATCCATGAGCAGAAATGGAGTATGATATTCATAACTATATTTTCATTAGTGTGTAATCACCTGAAACTAAGAATCATTGTGTTTTCATTAGCTTAGAATGAGCTGTTTATATCTACATAGGGAGCGGGTCCTCTTCACGGAGTCCGTCATGTTGTTCCTCCATGTTTCTACAGTAGCCCAGAACGGACAAACCAAACACTGGCTCTAGAGAGAGCCTTACGCGTTTTTACGTTACCTGAAGGCCACCGTAGTTCTCCGACACGCTTGTGAAACTGCGGTAATGTGAGCCGCAGAGTGTAAAACCGTGGTACTGCCAGCCGCCGTCCGACTTCCGTTGCTCCTAAAGTTGTTTTATTATGGTAATGATGGCGTTGAACGGCGTTACCACAGTTTAGCACTCGGCAGCTCACGTTACCGCGGTCTTGGAAAGGGAGGAGTGAGCGGAGGGGTACTCAGTTGGTTGCAATCTGCCACCACACCACTAGATGTCGCCAAATCCTACACACTGTACTGTTAAAGGGTAACTTCGGTATTTTTCAACCTGGACCCTATTTCCTCATGTTTTTGTGTCTAAGTGACTAATGGGGACAACATTTTCTGAAATTGGTCCAGTTTTGAGGGATGACACTGTAACTGGCAGCCGCGACACGAGCAACGAGGTCAAGTGAGCAGCGTCAATGTAACATTACGTTCCACTAAAAGTGCTTGTTTTTGCCACTGACAGGCTCAGATTGATATTATAAGTGTCTGACCACATTATAGAAAGGACCCTACAGAGAAATAAAACGTTTTCTTACCTTTCTCTTGATCCGGTCTGTTTGTTATTGTGTCCAAGTCCCGCTGAAAGGAGAAGTCACGTTGTGAAATCTGAATATCTGTATACTCTGGCTCAAATAAATCAAATTCAAAGACCTCATCCACATTGTGTAAATCATCTAAATATTCAGCCATGACTTTGAAAATCTTTTAGATAACACTAAGCTACACTTTCTGTACTCCAACACAACAAACTCTGCCTGGCTGGCACTCGCATTTCCACCATGGATGTATTTCACTATTCCACCGTTGTCTTCCGGCAACCAATCACCTCGCTAGATTTCAGAACGAGACTTCTCCTTGAGCGAGACTCTTTCCATAATGTCAGACACTTATAATAACAATCAGAGCCTGTCATTGCAAAAACAAGCACTTTTAGTGGACGTAAATGACGGTGCAAGCTTGCCCCAATATATTGCAGCCCGTGAGCAGCTGCCATTTACAGCGCTCTCCCTCAGTACTGGACCAGTTTCAGAAATTGTTGTCCCCATTAGTCAGTTAGACACAAAAACATGGGAATATAGGGACCAGGTTGAAAAATACCAAAGTTACCCTTTAAGCTAAAAGGAAAAGTACACGATGCCCAGTGAGAGCTGAGACTGTGGTAGAGAGGGCTACTAAAGGTTCCTGCTGGGCAGCAGCTCTGGTTGCAGACAGACAGAGCAGACAGGTGGCAAACATTTGGCTGTGGTGAATCTCTGCTCTGCTGGCAGAGAGCACGCTTCTCTCCACGCTGCAGTAAATGTGAACTAATAATGTACACCTTTCACTCTGAAGGGTGAGACGAGAAATCGCTCCCTGGAGTGGCTCAAAAGAGGAGTCACGTCTGCGCCGCCTGTGTGTTGATGTATATTAGTATACTGTATGCATGCATGTGCACATTTCAGGGACAAACCCCAGTCACATAGAGGCAGACCCCGCTGATCCTGTCAGAGATGTCTGTTTACAGTCTCCTGATGATAAGTCTGAATGCTGGACCTGTTGTGTTTTACTCAGCTGGGCCAAGCAGCTGTTGTTTTGCAGCAGTTGTGGCTCTAGGTCTTAAGTCGACTTCCACACATCACATAATCATAAGTATTACAGTACCTGTATTGTAAGGTGTCTTTCTGCCTTTGACCCATTATTATGAAGCCATATCTATGCAACCCCTTGTCATAGGTTGCATGTCTGTAAGCGGTTCAATCCAAGACTGACTTTCCCTTCTTATATTGTTTGATTTGAAACTTTTCAGAGGCCTGAAGAGGTAAAGTTATACAGTATTCCACAATAAAGAGGTCAGAAACATAACCAAAACTATATTTTGTGTAGCCAGATTTAATTTTTAAAATTATTTTCGAGGCCAGAATTTTCTTGTGACATCTTGTTCCATATCGCATGCTTTTTCTTTTTACTTTTAATACATACTGCAGCTGCCCTTACAAAGTACGTACTGCTGCATGCAGTATGCATACAATTGGGACATTGAACTTCATCACAACATTGCACCTTGAACTTTGACCCTCTTGCTCATATATCCGCTACGCAGTGGATTGTGGGTCAGAATAGCCAGAAAAGCATGCTGGCTTGCATACTGCAAAATGTGACCAGATGCAGTAGGACATCCTGGTATTTTTGGCATACAGCATTTGACATGCTAGGTATTGGGACATACTACATCTTTTTCCGGCATACTAAATAGTATGGTAGTATGGGTATTGGAACACACAGTTAGATTAATTTTACGACAACTTGTGGAGGACACAGCCCCCGAGGATGGCACCCACTGATTACATGCACATTTTCTTGCATTTCTTAATATACTCTGCCTTCACAAACACACAAGAGTTTACAAGAGCACAAAATTGTTTATAGATCTAGCCTCTTAAATTTGCACCAGATTGATGCATTAAACTTTGAAATTCACTAATTTTAGGGTGAAAAATGCCTGTATTTTTTCATATTGCAATATATATATATATATATATATATATATATATATATATATATATATATATATATATATATATATATATACATATACATATAGAAAAAAATGTATTGCATGTCAGTTTTTTCCAATATCTTGCAGCCCTAGTGGAAAGGGTGTTAATGTATGAATTCCCCAGTTAATGAGAGTGAAAAATGATTGACCCAGTAGCGAGATGTTTTCCCTGTATACTGCATGTGGTGAAGGACTTTGAGATATCGGGATCTTGGGATCCTGGAACAAGCATTTTACATTCACATTAACCAAGAAATCAAACATTTATCAATCTCACCTTGGGAAATGCGGTCATTGATTTACCAGCTCAGAAAGACTATAACACAGACTGTATGTACTGTGTCACAATGTAAAATTAAAAAAAAAACACAACTGTATGTGAAGGGACAACATCCCTACGCCTGCTGGTGTCATGGCTCTGTATGTGGACACGGGGCCTTTTGATCTACGATGGTAAACCCATAATACGCTAAATTTATGATCACCATTAGAAATCGCAGTTATCAAATCACAGAACCGTGACCCTTGTTCTTCTATAAGTATCTGCCCTGTCATTTTTTCCACATTTGTAGGTCGTGTGAGCCATAAAACAGGAGATATGGACGTCTAATCACTGCACACTGTTTTGGCTTCGATGCTGTATCCATTTCTCGTATCTATAGCTGGCAAACCAGAGCGGACTACAAGGGGGCTAAGGTCATTGGTGCTGATGTACTCGCATAAGCCAGGAAATCCTAATTTAATTAATATCACAGACAAACAACTAAGAATAGCTGATTGGGTCTGTAATGAAATTCATGTAGTAATTATAGCTTGTTTCACACTAGACTTAAATCTCTATGTATATTTGTAGTGCTACATTTTCCACCCATCTGATAATGACACCACATACTGGTCTAATGATATCATAAACACTGCAGTTTAATGCGGCTATTAATACGAGAAGAGCTTTTTGCAGCCTCTCTTATTAATTAAACTCTGATGAAATCTGACAGAGATGCTCCTGGGCTGGACGGCAGCACATTATTACCACTTCCTTTCACATTTCAAGACAGTAAACACAAGCTAATGTAATGTAGCGAGACTTCCTCACTCTCCCGACTGTTGCCGTTTTGTCTGTTCTACATGAATGGCCATGTAAGGTAAGCTGACGCAGAGGTATTTTTTGTCTTCCTCACAGGCTAGGTAGGACCATGGACTGTATATAAGAAGTGGACGTAGTCACCGTGACATCACCCATTGGTTTGTGGGGTGCCGTTTTGAAACCGCATTTTGGCTGTCGCCATCTTGGTTTTTGCAACAAGATCTGACACAAGAGGGTGGAGTGAAGTCTCCCTTTAAGGTACATTTTGAACAGATAAAAAAATGTGCGATTTATTTGCTATTAATCATGATTAATCATGGATAATCATGCGATTAATAGCAATTAAATATTTTAATCGATTGACAGCCCTACTAAAACACACACTGTGAAAGGGTTAACGTTTTAAGACGATAACACAAACAACTCCCAGACCGGACAATGCTGTGGTAGCAACCTGTCAATCACAAGGTAGCCACGCCCTAAAGCATATCCTGCTTTATGGTCTATTTGACTCTAAATGGGACCACAATTTACTAAATGAACATCATGCTGTATTGAAGAAGACTTGAAACTAGCGATTGAGACCATAAACTCATGTTTACAATGTTTACTGAGGTAATAAATCAAGTGAGAAGAAGGGTCATTTTCTCATAGACTTCTATACAATCAGACTTCATTTTGCAACCAGAGGAGTCGCCCCCTGCTGGCTGTTAGAAAGAATGCAAGTTTAAGGCACTTCCATATTGGCTTCACTTTTCAGACCAGGAGGTAGCCCACTGAGTAGGACAAGGTCAATTTCATTTCCTGTCTAATCTTTGGTTCCTTCCAACGCGAATTATTAGATGAGCTTGAGTAGATACATAACTTGAGGTTCATATCACAGAAAATGGCTCAATTACTGTCAGAAAAAGCAGATATGAACTGTTGATTTATGAAAAGTCATAAAAAAGTGATTAAGATACTATTTCCATTCACATACTGCCTCTGTTGACGCAAGGTATAGATAGATATATAATTAGAGTCTCTGATCTGTAATTTTAATTATGATGCAAACAGAACTAATAACTTTCCACTTGTGATACCAGCAAAATGTCTATATCAGGAAATGATTATACAATTATAATCTTCTCCTCCATGCTTAAAAGATCCAACTATTCCCACTGCTATTACCTTATCATTATATTGATAAAGAGTGCTGCAGCTTAACACAGCTTTACTGGTCGGTGTCTTATTTTCCACTGCAGGGGGAAGTGAGAGGAACATTCTGTTAATTGGACATCGAGTGAGGCTAACAATAAGCTATGCATGGTGAGATTTGCCTCGGAGAGCCGGGGTAAGGATTTGGAAGAAGAGGAGTTATAATTGGCATTAAGATGAGGAGCTCAAGCCAGCTGTACACGTTCAAACTGTGACAGTGGACTCTTATTCCCCTCTTCTCCGTGAAAATGAGCTCAAGATTCGGAGCCTCGGGAGACATAATACATGTCACAGCCTACAATAATGGTTAATTTGAAATCATGTATAGCACCCCTCTCTCTTGCCGTCTCCCCTTTTCTATTTCCCTCCCTCTCTTCCTCGCTCTCTCCCTGAAATAACCCATTCATCCTAAAAATGGTTTTCATCGTTTTTTTGCCTCCGCCCCAAGCCCACCCCCGTGCGCCATTAGTCCCATCCCTCCATGCTCTAACGACCAAATGCATTTCCTAGATTTTCTCTATAGCAACCCTTATTATCCTGGAGCTAATGTTTTAAATTCAATTGCAACAATCCATATCCAGGCCAATTTACTGTCTCCTTTTTAAAAGGCGGCCCTCCCAACACAAGCTTTAGAGAGCACGTCTGTGCAGCGAAGATAAAAGCGGCTGGCTCGCCATATATACAAGCATCCCGTCCCAAAACAACAACACTGCGTCTGTTGATAATATATTCACACAGAATGTCTCGACAATGCACAACCGCCTCCTCCACATTTATAAAACACTAAAGCAAATGGGCTCAAAACATGCATGCACACCCTGACAAATATAAATTCACGGATGTGCTCACACACCCACACACACACACATACAGACACACTCTCTCACACACACACACACACACACACACACACACACACACACACACACACACACACATACACACAAAATCACATGACCTGCATTGCTCCCTTTCCAGCTGTAGGCAAACTGCAGCAGTGGCTATTAATGTTTCACAACATAGTGTATCTGTGTCTCAGGTTGTTTTTTTTTTCAAGGGCACACTGCCAGAGGGAAAGCGTGGGAGGGGTTTGGTGGAGGGTTGGGTGTTCAGACACAGACAATATTTCCCCCATCTCTCGTGCTTCAATGCCTCACCGCTCGCCAGACTCAATCACATGTGCAGTGTGCTTTCATGAATTAATAACGGGCACTTTGGATGCCTGGCAGGAACATGGTGACCACACGCTGATGGAAGTTTAATGAGCAGCACGGGGACCGCGCCGCCATGGCATTGGCGGGTCTCTCGGCGCACTAGGCCATGTCCCCGGCCCTCCCCGCAGAGCCGCAGTGTTTGGGCTCTCATTACCTAGATAAATATATCTGCCCTCTGGATCAGCCCACAGGCCCTACTTCCTCCCCCCCCCCCCCCCCCCCAAGAGATGCTATCACGGCCCTGATTACACTGCCCTGCCCTTGGGACAATGGCTGGGCTGGAATCACAAGAACACAAACATCAGTCTCAATTTACTCCTCTGCTAAATATCAGGCCTCAGCTCGGCCGCAGCATGACATCGGTTCAGGATTGTGCAGGCAGAGATCAGCGAGAGCTGTGACTGGAGTAAGGTTCAATGGTGTTTCCAATAGGCAATTATCTCAATCGGATCACATTTGGATTCAGGCAGTCGCACAGGGTAATTACGGAGGTCAGTAGCTAAAAGTGTACCCCCTCCCTCCCTCCCTCCCTCCTCCTCTTTCCCAATGTCTATCTCCCTCTCCTTCCTCCTTGCTATCCCAGCTCTCTGGGGACTGCCCACTGATGAGTCTCTGAGATGCAACACGCTCATTGATTTAAGACCCGCCACAGGCATTGATTTGAAATGGCTGAGGTACCGGGGCGCAGAGCACCCTGCCCGTCTTAATGACTAGATCAAATGCATCACACCTCCTCAACCGGCCGGTCCAATACTCGCTACATTCCCGACCAAATACAATCACACAACTAATTCCCTTTTAGACTCTCGAATTTATTCTCTGCTCCTTCTTTACTTTAATCCACAGGAAGTGATTTGATCGTTGATATTCGCCACGAATGAAATGCCGGTAAGACTTCTAAAAGAAAACACATCAAAACCAGGGGCGCAAGTACAGGAACGAAGTACTGTACTTATTATAAAGTACCTGTACTACTTGTAATCAATTTAGCAGAACAGAGATATCTTAATGTTTTTCTATGCATTCTTCTTCTCTGTCAAAACCTGGCACCTATATTACCACAATGGCGACGGACAAAATGCCGAACTCGAGGCTTCAAAACGGCAGTCCACAAACCGTCATGGTGACTACGTCTGCTTTTTTATATACAGTCTATGAACTCAACCACTTACAGCTCGGTCAGAGATTTGGGTGTGTTATGCTAGTAGCGGCTAATGTAGCCTCAAGCATAGATGAGGAGCGGGCTACAGAAGTCTGGTAACTTCTTTTTAACTCCAGATCCAGATTAATTTTCATTTTCAAACTTGTAGTCTTCTTGCGTAGTACTCCCCAAACCTGTAAACAGACTTTGATGTGTAAAACTGGAGGAGTTTCCCTTTCAAGCGCTGCTTTAAACAAATCAATAATATATAATAATGTCAACACCGATAGAAGCCATTCTTCACCATGAGTACTTTTACTCTTGACACTTTAAGTACATTTTGCTGACAATACTCACATATTATAGTCATACTTTAAATACAGGACTTTCACTTGTATTGAGTGTTTTCACAGTGTGGCATTGCTACTTTTATTTATGTAAAGCATCTGAATATGTCCTCCGCCACTGCTCGAAACAGGACATGCACAATGCACATTAATGTATCACAGTGGCCTTGGTGCAATTTGTATTCAAAGAGTAACTGATGGCTTTGGAGGCAGATGTAATATGCACTTGTAATGAAATGGAAGGGCCTCTTGAATTCCCTGGCGTGGAGGGGTCTCTTGGTTTGCTTGCCTCTTGCACCTCGTGCTCTCATGTTTATATAACAGTATAGTCTCAATCATTCTCTCCAGCTGGTTGAAGGTTACCAGGGGCAAGAGGGGTAACAAATGGGCTCTGCGCACCATCTGAGAGCTAGCAGGCTGAAGGCTGGATAATGGCCTGTCATAATGGACAATATAGGCAGAACCCTCCTGAGACCAGGAAACCAAAGAACAAGTAGGCTGAATTATTCATGGTTACCATGGCGGCCCGCACAGCTGCATTACATTAGGCTCTTCATTAGCCGTGCCGTATTCTACAAAAAGCTCGAAACTAAAATATGACCAATATTTCCCATTGAGGGAAGACATTATCATAAGCTCTCAAGGGGGTTTATTCCAGCTTAAATGTGCCTGAGTGCTGACCTTCCTCACCACAGTAATAATGTGGTGGGGATTAAAATGTGATTCCATCCACGACAAGAGCTTCTCATGCTTATTCTAATGACGGCTGCACTGTGACAGCTTGGGCTCGTCTGACACTGCAGTCATTTCCCACTAATAAGACACTTAACACAGAGCCTCTCGCTCCTCTCCTCTCTCTGAATACTGCAATGAGGTAGACACAAGTGGGAAGGAAAATTGCACTCTGGGTTATATTTGCTTTTCACCTATATGTACAAATCCATCTGTCACTCAGCTTACATTTAGAAGATAATATGGAGAGTGGTATAACACTTTCTATATTACAAAAGGTTGTATGCTTTCTGTATGAATACACAGAGGGAATGATTTTAGGTTTTCAGCAGGAACGAGTTCAGAAAAAAAGCACTCTCCAAATTTGCAAGTGAAATCAGGCCGTTATTTTTCAATCCTACGCAGGAATCTATGCCAACATTTAGTTTATAATATGTCTAGAAATCCCAGAGCTTCTCAGCCAAATGTCTGCTTAGTTGTTGTCACATTAAAATCTGAATACTCATAATTTATATGAATTCTGCTATGCTATTATAGTGCCAACCTTCAAGGCTGAGACAAAAGTGTAATTGACAGGTGGACAGCTCTTATGGCTAGCTAACGGAGTAGCATTACCAATGTACCTCATTCAAAAAGTTGATTTTCATGCAAAAACACCACCACTGCCTCAGGACACAAGCTCTCCTCCCAAAAAGGATGAAGAATACAGTGTGAGGAATTTATGCAAATTAGTAATTCCTCTTCCTTCTTCCTCCTTCCTTCCTCATGGCCACATAATGACAGCACAGCTTTCAATAACAGCACACTTACATGTTCATGAATTGTAGATATAAAATGCAAAAACCTACAAAAGATCCAAAAATCACAAGTGCAGATTCTGACCTTTCAATAAATAAGAAATTCAAAGCCAC
The DNA here is from genome assembly GCA_916701645.2 of Sebastolobus alascanus. Classification (NCBI taxonomy): domain Eukaryota; kingdom Metazoa; phylum Chordata; class Actinopteri; order Perciformes; family Sebastidae; genus Sebastolobus; species Sebastolobus alascanus. The sequence goes on from CAKAOJ020000022.1 coordinate 982,983, forward strand.
TGTAGAGATTTGTTGTTATTATAGAAGTTTTGAAATAATTCTGATGCCACAATTTTTTGTTTGTAGAAAACCTTTAGCCGTTCCCACCGTGAATGTGGTGCAAAAGTTGACACTTGCTAACTAGCACTAAACACCAAGTACAGCTGAGGCTGATGGAAAAGTCATTCATCTTGCAGATATTTGATGTTGGACAAATCTTAACCTGATGATGGCACTAGATGAAAAGTTAAGGGATCACTAAAGTTTTTACAATTCATCACGCAGCCGTCACTAAGAGCTAGTGACGTTGAATAAAAAGTGAGAAATACTGCTTATGGTTGGTGGGAGGGGAGCTGGACGGGTCCAACCAACACAGGACATGCAACCAGGAGACCGGCGTCTGAGACAATATCCGCACGTGTTTTACGTAGTTTACGTACTTATTTTAAGCCCAACCATAACGTTTTTTACTAAGTGGTTTTGTTGTCTAAACCCAACTGCGGACATTACCGTAGTTTTGTTGCCTGGCATACAAATGACACGCGAAAAGCGGCGTACACATGACACGCAAAAAACCTAAAATGTGTCTGCATGACACGCAGAATGTTCTTGTAATGTCGTGCTATTTATGCGCCTTTCCATGAGATCAGGTTGCATCATGATGGGGGCATGAATACTGTATGTGTACCAAATTTCACCATCAAATAGTTGTCGAGACATTTCACTCAAAGCCACAAAGTTCAACCTCATGGTGGCGCTAGACGAAAAAGTAAGGGGATCACAAAAGTCATTAGGATTGATCCTCTGGGGATCATGAACGCCTGTCCAAAATGTCACGGCAATGCATTGAATTGCTGCTGAGATATTTCAGTCTGAGACGAGACACTTCCGTCCCTAGAGCGATGCTGCTAGCATGGCTGAAAATGACTGACAGATGAATTTTAGCTGGAAAAAGATGCCATGCACGCTTTAAAAATAAACATATACCCATGGTAAAACAAAGCTGAAAAAAATGACCTTACACTTTGATCGTACATCCTAATTGATCGTTCCGTAAACTTCTTACAAAATCTCTTGTTTAAGTGAAATTGTGTGAGCAGCCTGCACCGCCCAGCTGTTGAAACGAGGCTGAGAGATGAAAGCAGCAGCACGTCAGCAGCGCTGCTATTTCAGTCATTGACCGTTGCACACACAGTCCATCATTTATTCATAGGGGGCAGTCTGTCAGAACAGGATGGCTCATGTTGGCCACTGTACCTCCAAACCTGCAGCTCAAGACCGGCGAGCAGTTCAAGGATCATAATACCTGGACAGTCAAAGTGACCCGTCAGGTGCCTCTCAATTACCAGAAGCATCTCGTTTTACAGCCGCACAAAAAAAGCTGTTTTAATTTAAGCAGCTGGTGAGATATTTGACAGCAAGACTGGAGCAATTAGTCAATTCCCGTTCGACTTAACTCCATAAATGGGACCCAGACACATGTTGACACACATGCACACACACATACTATTTATCCATTCAGCCTCAGACAGATGCCACACACCGCACATAAATGCTACATGCAGCCAGTTGTGCATGCATGACAAATACACACACACACGCAGAGTTAAGGATCCATTTTCAGGGGAAGCAAAATGATTAGCACTGCTGAAACATGAGCGGTTATTAAAAAGTCAATACATTGTCATTATAAGTGAAGATTGTTCCCTCAGAGTGAAGATATTGATCCGTTCATGTGCTTACTGGTCATCGACCCGGGCAGTAATTTGCTCCCAAACAGATTTGAGATATGAGGTTTTGTATTCCATGATGGCCTGTCCCTCTGTTACACTCACCTAGAGCTGAGGCCTCCACACTGAAACAGTTTCAGTGATTAAATATGATTTAAATATGTCTGAGGCCATGATCCCACATCAAATCATGCAGGCATGGGAGGGCACCTTTTGATTCTATGTAATTATTATTTACTAGATGTGGAGAAAAGCTCACCACAGACAGCAGCCGCTTAGCTTAGCTTAGCTTAGCATAAAGACTGGAAACAGGGGAAACAGCTAGCCTGGCCCTGTCAAAAGCTAAAAAATCTGACTATAAGCACCTCTAAAGCTCACTAATTAGCTTTCTATGTTGTTTCTTTAAAGTTAGGGTTGGTAATCTTAAGAAACTAGCAAGAGTTCACTAGATATTAAAAATTATCCAAACGAAAAATCGAGCCGTGTTGCCAAATCTTTTCCAATGAAAGTAGCTAGCAGCACTAGCTCCAAAAGTCGCTAAATCTAGAGAGAAACTCGCCAAGTCAGCAACACTGACAGTCCGTCCCGTCAGGCCTCCCTCTAAAGCCACTCCCCCAAAATTATCATTAGGAACATAAAGATATCATAATGAACATGAACAATAAACGTGGCTATTATTTATTATTTATTATTATATATATTATATATAATAATATGTTATTATATTTATTATTATAAAACTGAAATTTAAAAACACAAGTTGTGATTTAACATGGAGTCGTGCGCTACACTTCAGGGCTCAACAAAAAGCATTGCCCGCCTTCCCGGGGCAAGTAAAATGCCACGTCGGGCTAGTAAATCTAGCAACTCACTTGCCCGATAAAGAACACATTGTTTTTATCCGGAGCTAGTGATGGAAGTAGCTAAGGAGGAGTGAGCCTTCTTATATATTGTATATTTGTTCTACCACTGCACAGCACTTTGGTCAACTTTTGTTGTTTTCAAATGTGCTCTATAAATAAACTAAACTTGAAACTTGAGCAATCTCCTCCTTCTCATTTCTGTTGAGAGTTGCACATGCACCGATCGGGCACTCGTGAGAAAATGGCGGCGGGTAAAGATAAAATTTATGAGCTGAAGCGCAAGCGAGCATTTCAATTACACTGGAAATAGGAGCTTAGCTGGGTGGCATTAGAGGATGTGGGCAAAACTCCAACTATGTATTGAGCAGTTTGCAACAAGTTTTAGAGCAAAGCGCATAAAACATGACAATTAACTTTAGTCTTTGTTGTTATTTGATGACCACTAATAAATAAAACAATTTGTAGGGTCAAGTAAAAATTGACTTTGGGCAAGTAGATTTCTGACCCACTTGCCGGACGAGCAAGTTAAAAAAAACATTAACGTTGAATCCTGCACTTACGAAGCTAATGGTTAGGCATTGCAGATCTTGACATTGCCAAATTAAAAGTCCCTCATTCAGAGTTTCTACTTGAACTTTCATACCAATGGGTTTCAATGTTTTACAATGTTAACAAAAAAGAAAAATATCCAACTGTGCATTATTGTGCACATTACTCTTGTTTTGTTTTATACTAAGATGATGGTCACGTAAAAATCACTCTAATACAGACCACAGTATAGTGACATACCTTGTTACCATCTAGAGCGGTCAATGAAATAACAGTAAAGTATTCTGTTTGAGGAAACAAGGCTTTTGTTCAACAATTGTGCTGCTGTCTTTCAAAACTCAAAAAAACAGCAAAAAGCTCCCGAGCCTTTTGATCAGATGAAGCTCGCAGCAAATCAAAGCCAACCTATTATCTGTGGACTTCACCTCCTGTGCTTTCACTCAGCCTCTGTGACAGGCCTGTTTGTCTTAGAAACAATGAATTATTTAATTGGATATTATTCAGAGGTAATTCAAATGCAGACCTAGTCATGAGAGAGACCTTGAAGATTTATGTTTGCTTAATCCTTTGAATTTGTGTATGCTGTGTGATTCAGCAATGCACTGGAGCAAAACCCAATCATTTGAAAAGAAAAAAAAATGCCCTCTTTAATATTTATAATCCCTTTTGAACTGTAAACTCCATCTGTAGTTTAAAGTGATGACTCGTTCAAAGCATAATCTTAATCCTTTTTTACGCAGCTTAGTTCTGAAACCAAAGGGAACTGGGGGGAAATTGAAAGCTGCCATCAATGCAATAAACCAGAATCAAATACAAGCAGAAGGGCACAAACTAATTCTCATACAAGAGCACTAATGCTGTTCATCTGTGTCCCTCACTGCAGAGCTACTTATTGTTAGACAAGCTGAGGAGAAAGAAAATCCAGGATCTCTACATTAGAAAACTAGATTCTGAAGAGTTGTGAATAATGTACGAATCCCACAGACACAGACCATAAAAAGTTTCCAGCAGCAGTTTTCCTCAGATTCCATTCGCTTCATTGAGTTCACTGTTCCATGCGGTGTCTTAAACTTAGACCGCTGTGCCGTTTAATTTGGCCCAAAGGAGACATTGCATCATTCAGTTAGTTAACATGCACTTTAATACTGTAATCCAGTTAGCATGAGAGGAAGGTCAACACCTTAACCAGGTTACCTTACTCACATTAAGATGATTGTAAGAGTAACCATGATTTGATTAAGATAGCTGGGTTGCTTCACTGAATTCAACGTGGCGGGGCAAAAAGGGCTTGTGTTAAGGAGTTCTGTAAAATATTAAGAAGTGAAACACCAACACAGTCTTTTCATTCGGCCCAGTGTCCCGAGGAATTATGTTCATATTGGACGATTCTACACCTCATGATTTACGTCCAATGCCAACTTTTAGTACCAATGCAGGAAGTAATGCCATACTGTTTTCCTACTCTCACAGTTACTGTGGCCACAATCTTTCCCTACCCTTAAAGTAGGCTTGTCACGGTGGTCGGTGTTACCGATGTTACACGGTGGTCGGGCACAAACCGATTACATTACGTACCCAACGCCCCCACCATCCTTTTGCTTTTTTTTTTACAAAAATAAAATCCATTCAGTTAATTTTGGCATATCAGCGGCATGATAACAATAGATAGTCGGACGACGGATGCCACAAACTGAAAGTGAAAGAGTCTCAGCTCAGAGTAGCAGGTGTCATATTTCTCACACACACACACACACACACACACACACACACACACACACACACACACACACACACACACACACACACACACACACACACACACACACACACACACACACACAGGACGAGAGAGAGTTGACAGCCAAGACGATGGTGGAGGATTTGGTGTCGAAGCGAAAAGCAAACTTGCCTATTTGGCAATATTTCAGATTTAAACCTAATGCTATAAGAGAACCATAACGCATAACGTTAATGGGGTAATCGCCGCAAGGAGGACGGAACGGTCACAGCCGCTGTAAGCGGCGCGGCGGCGCCAGGTAGACCCCTGCGGCCCCGCAGCAAAAGCTCTACCGGAGAGGCCAGGCACACAGCCACACGACGTTAAAGATCAAAGTAAGCGTGCTACACATATTGACCATCATCTTTTCTTGTAAAATGTCCGGTGTAATCGGTAACACCGCTGTTGTCACAAGTTTATTAACCGGTGGGAAATTTTCCTCACCGTCACATCCCTACCTTAAAGATGCTAAATGCGAAATTGGGAGCATTTCTATTGCCTCCACACAGCTCTCAACATGGCAATGGCTGAGCCAGCAGCTCGCAGCTAACGGTGCCAACGGTGGAAACAACAGCAACACTGCAGACAGAGGTAACAGTGTTAACTGGGGGTGGGGGGACTGGAAGGTGGGTGCTACGCTTCTACAACAGCACCGTTCAGTCGGGATGGCGTTATCATTTGTAACCAACGTGCAGAGTGGCGGCTGTGAGCTAGCCAGTGGGGCACGCTCACATGCACTAAAAGTACACATGGCCGGCCCAGCTATGTGAACAAAGCACGGAGAAACTCTGATTACAACACACACAGAGGGAGAGCGACCTCATTCTCTGCTCAGGTAGACATTACTCTTCTATATCTTTACAAAGCAAATAGTTGTTTGCTGCTATATTAATGCTCTGCATACCAAATTTTGCACCTTTAACCAAGTGTTTTTACATCCTAACTGTAACCATATTTTATTTACCATAGGCATGATCCTTCCCTAAATGTAACCATATTGTAGTTGTGCAGATATTGCAGGAGTGACGTTGGCACTGAACATAATTCAGGCTTTTAATCCAATATTGATGTTTCGCTCCGTTTTGCTACCAAGCAGTGAATTTTATTGTTAGTCTGTTCACTACCACACAAACTTCCTGACATCTACTTTACTACCAAACAATTGCTATGAACTCAGACTGTTACTATTACTTTAATCTAATTATTATTCACAGTAAATGTGTAATTTGTGTGCATGTAAATGTACTATTCAACATGAGTGTGATTGGCTATGCTAAAGCTAACAAGTTGCAGACAATAGAATATTAGTTGCTCGGGATCAGGAAACATGCAAGGGTTTGTCTTCTGTGTTAATAGGAGGGCTGTGAGTAGGTTTGGAGGTGCCAGGTTTTACTAACTGGATTATGAGTGAAAGTCAAAGCCAGATTAGCGCGAGTCAACACAAAGTTTGACCAGTCGCTGCTTCTCATATACAGTCAGTAAGACACACACAAAGTGATTTACTGTCCTCATAAATGACCAGAAGAAGCTGTGAAAATAAACGGACTTTCTGAAGGTAAAGTATTGAATCTTTGGCCCTCTGCAGACGTAGCGTCTTGTGTCCAGATCTCACTTAGGCAGATTGCAGTTCACACTAAGAATGTGTCTTAAATGACCACTTGAATGACAACTTTTCTTCTTAACATGTAAATAACCAGCTACACAGTTTCCTTTCCACAGACGAGAGTCAACACTTAACATCATTACTGCAGGGCTGCTGCTCTGGATCACATTATATACAGTATGTACACCTGATCACTTCCAGATAAATTGAGCTTAACTTCCTCCACTTGTAATCAGAACAGCCTTATCATTATTTTTGGACTTACTTTATAAAAAAAAAAAGTAATGACTCATCTCTTACGAAACAATATAAACAACTTTGTTTGCTGTAACCTCATCTCTAATTTGAAATGTGCTCTGAATCTCTGCAGAGACATTAAGTAGGTCTGAACATTTTTCTGTCCTTATCTGTGTCTGTTTTCACTTAGCTTTATGTGCTGATGAATGGAGCGCTGGGAGTTAAGGATGGGTTAATTAGCAGTGAGAGCTCATCTCATTAGACAGTGAATGGCATCAGTGCTGAGTCTAACATGCTGTCAGAGAACTGATGACACATTCCTCCACAGACCTGCTGCCGCAGCTCTCCATTTTTATTGGTCTGTTTATAGAGGGTGACCAGCGCATCATTACATCTCTGTCTCTTCATCACACCATTCTAAATCTAAACTTACAACATGACTTCATGTGCAATTTGCGACAATTAACATTCATATATTCCTAAACGTTTTATCTACTTTCCTCAACCCTTATCATGCTGAGTAACTGTCTCAGCAGGATACTTTCTCTCCCTTTACTGTAAACATATCCCAGAGACTTTCAGGAAATGATCATAATAACACGTATAGTGTAGCAGGACCAGAAAATATCCCAAAAGTGCAGAATACAAGAAAAGAAAAGAGATGCAGAAGGAGATATAGTTTTAAAGTCTTATTGTGGGCTGGGCGATATGGAGAAAATCAAGTATCACAATATTTTTGACCAAATACCTCGATATCGGTACTGTGACGATGTTGTAGGGTTGACTATTGGTGCTTTCACAAAATATTTACACAATGAGATTTTTGATAAATAATCATCAGTAATGTGGATATAATGACTAAGTGGGTAATAAATAATAGAAAAGCTAGAACAGTCTGGTAGGTTCAGAAAATATCATTACTTTACTGTAATTCGACCTTTAAAACCAGGAAAAGACAACACTTAGGCCATATTACGATATCCAAAATCTAAGTTGATATTTAGTTTCATATTACAATATCGATACAATATTGATATATTGCCCAGACCTACCTTATTGGTTAAATAAAATGCATCTGGAAGTGTGGTTTGGTTCCTCAGTAACTTGAAACTATAACTATATTGTGAAATATAAGCTACAAAGCAATAATTGATGCCATTAAGTACCCCTGGAAATCAAATCAAACTAATTAAATAAGTAGGCAAGTAGCCCTATATATTACAAAACATTATACAAAATGAGGGTCATGTAAATAAGAGGCAAATTATAGAATATACTAAATCCTTCAGATTATGCAAATCATACCTTCAGTTGAAAACAGATGAATCACCGGAGAGAGTGTTAATTAGAAGCACATAATAATTAAAAGTAATGACTCAGTGGCAAGACATGAAAAGACATCCACGGCACGACATCATATCTATGCAAGGTCAAGGGAAGGCATGTTTGAGATATTCTGAGCACCGTGAATAGCTCGAGCTGTCTTCAACTCAGATTACAGCACACACAGAGGGAGAGTGACTTCATTCTCTGCTCAGGTACTGTAGACATTACTCCTCTATATATTTACATAGCAAATAATTGATTGAAGCTACATTAATGCTCTCATATAGAGCACCTTTAACAACATGTGTTAAAAGTAGCTTTCAAAGTCACAACGAGGCAACACCAGGACTAAAATACTAAAAAATATTTGATCAAATTTTTACTAAAATAACTTACCCCAACAACAAGTAAAATACTGTTACCTTAATCCCTAAAAGAAACTAAGATGAAATTGAATCAAGCAGGTGTAACAATTCTTGGTATTTCACAAAAAAAAAAATCTGTCACTTTTCATTGAATATGATTTCAAAAATTGTGGTTTTCAGAGGATATAAAACGTTAAATTTTTCACATACTAATCTAATGACCGCATGTATTTTCACCTCAACCGTCTGTTCATTCTGGCTGATTTTATTTCCACAGATAGATTCCTGCATAAATGGTCTGATATCAGATGTGTCTCCAATTGAGAATCTAATTAAGTTTGATCTAACCGAATCGTGGAGCAGGTGTGAATCCCTCTCCTTCCACACTGTCTGCTTATCTTTGACACGGGAAGCCATCCAGCACCACGCCGCGGTCACATCTCCAAAGCACCTTGCTATCCATTTACACCTCTTAAGAATTTAATGATTCTGGCAATTGGACACTAAATTTCTTATTTTCTAATCAGAAAAACCACAGGAGCTTTCTCCATATTGGTCAAATACAGATCACTTGACAAATCATCATCCCCCCCCACCCCTCCGGCAGCCTTAATGTCCCGTGCATATTCATAGCTTTTTTTCAAATTTCCAATCAAAGTGGCTGGCAGGTCTCTGGTGTGAGCCGTGCCTCTCGCTCTTCTATGAATCATTCATGCTGTTTAGCTCACAGTTGTTTGGGTGCATCTGGCTCGGGGAGGTATGGGGTTGGCCAAATGGAGAGGCCACATGGCGGCTCCAGATGTTTTGCTTTTGTATATGCACAGCTCATCAAAAACAACAAGCGGTGCCACCCTGGAGTCTCTGCCATCTGGGAGACACCAGACAACAGCTTCTCGTGCTCCCTGCTGAATTATTGGAGGGGGCTCTTTTGAAAAGATATGAGTTATTTTCAGGCAACCCCTTAATGCTACAATCAGCAGCTATGAAGAAAGGAGCTCCCAGTGTACTGTTGTTAAATCGTGGGCAGCAGGCGGCTAATTTGAAGTCAGTTCTTCAGCTGGAGGGCCTGGATTCAAAAAGCAGCCGGCCAGCTGAAGTGTCCTTGAGCAAGAAAAGCAAATCCCTCCAGCTCTGATAGCTGCTATGTGTCTGACCTGCCTGTGTAAAATAGGGGAAAGCAAACTGACTTCGCTCTTAAGGGATCAATAAGAAAAATGATTAACAATGCTGTTCCAACACTAACTTGTCTTTCAGCTTTTATCGAATTGCATCACGACATAAATCAATCAAAATAATGAGAGGAATATTTGAAAGTTCACTTTTCACACAAAGTTTTTGAATATCTGTCAGGTCACATTATTCTGAGCGCTCTCTGCAGGCTCTTTGTGTCCGGCCCCCTGCGCACATCACACCCATCCCCAGATCCCTGCCACTCTCAGTAAAATCATTATTTAGTCCTTTTGTAAGCAAGCAGTGTCCCAGATCACAAATTAATCTTTCATATGTTTCCAAGATCTAGCCTTCTGTAATCCCATCTGTATGAGACACAACAAAGCACAGCGAGAGAGCGCCCATGAATTATTCATTCATTTCTCATGAAAGGCTTTCGTTATGTCTGTCATGTTTCACTCTCGCAAGGAAAATCCATTGATCCTTGCCTTTTCTCTGACAACGAGAACAAACAAGCGACATCACATGGCTGTGCATTTTCTCACACTCCGACAAAACAGATCTGAGAGAAAAAATGCACGGGCGATAAAGCAATGTACAATATGCATATGTGCATAATGTGTACACGCGCATTACAAACGCTCACTCGCACGTACTGTACGCACATTAAACACCATCTCCATGCTCTTAACTAATAGCTGCAAGTGCAACCTCGGGGAGGATGTTTGAACTAGAACACAGCGAAGGCACAGTGGATTAAGTCACATGTGCCTTGCCAGTAATCATTTATCTCCAGCGGTATTATAATCTAATGGGCATGTCTTCTCTCTGACAAGTTGCCTTCATAATTCAGTGCAACAGAATAGAGAAAACAGCATTGTTAACAAGAAAAGGCTTTAAATCACAAGCACGGAGTACATTTCCTGTGAAATATTAATGTGGAAAGTGTGTTTGTGTACAAGGAACAAAGGGCAGAGTGTTGTACATCAATGGGCTGACAGTGCTGCGGGCTCCACAGACCGGGCTCTGCTTATTCCAGCTATGGCACGCTGGCTGTGTATACAGTATAGGGGGCTGGTGCATGCGGGGGAAAGAGAGAGGGTCATTTATAATGTATAGGCCTGCTGGAGCGTGAGGTGTTGGGTCTGCTTAGGTTAGTGTGCATAGCTCTGTGTGGCTGGTCTTCACCTCCCTCTGAGCACTTGCCTTATTTACTTTAAAAGCTTCCCTCTGGAGCCTTGTTTGGGAAACTTGGGGGGGGCCGGATGGATAAGACAGATCCAATTCACTAATACCTCCATTTTTACAATGATGAGCCTATCGCCTTACAAGATCGGGAGTACTCTCCCTCTGAAAGTCACACACACTTGTAAGTCCACATTAGTGTCTTGTTACCTGCAGTGTAATGAGGTTAGTCGGGCGGTTGTCTGCAGGGTGCTCCGGTAATGCTCTTGGCTCTCAGGTCGGAGGAATCTGTCTGGATCCTATTAAGAACAACACAGTGGCTTTATCTCCATTCACAGCAATGAAACACCAAGGATCATTTAAAAACACTGTATATTAACTGTTAGGGCTGGGACGATATACCTATCTCCCTATTCGATATGTATTGCGATTCTGCAAGTATTGCGATCGATATTACGATTTATTGCGATTTTTGTTGAAAAAGTTGAATCATACACTTCTAGGGACTTTTAATTTGGAAAATATCTAAATTAATACATTCAAATATATGATTTTCAATATGCATGTAGTCAGAGATCAGCCATTGTCAGGCATTATTTGTTAAGTTTTTTTTCCAGCAACCAAGAAATCAAAGAACAAAGACATTTCCCTCACAAATTAGTGGTGGTATTGTCTTTTTAATTTCTAATGTTTTATACTTCTGGTGAATATAATCCAATCAATCTTATTTCCATATATGTATTTTGTGTATACAGTTCCCTTTGTTAACACTTTATTTTAAAAACCGGACGTAGTCACACGTGTATACTTCCGCTAACTTCGCCAAGTCCGTTGCTAGCTCTCCCGTCAGCCCTGTTCTCTCTCTCTCTATCAATATATATATTTGAATGCATTTAACATAAATGTCAGTATATATGTGCTCTACAGTTGTAGTGTTGGACGATTTGACCACGGAGATGAGAGTGACGGCTGGCTTGAACGCACGTTACTGCAATACGATAACGTTTCCTGTCCATGACAGAGTTAGCATGCAGTTCTAGCCGTGATGTCTAGCTCTGCTTTTCCTGGCAATGTGTGAAACGTGAAACGTGTTTCCATACTTTACTGTATGTGTAGTGTTTACTACTTTGGATTTAAAATGTGAAGGTGCAGGTCGTATCCCCGCGGATCCTCCGCCCTTTTCTGCTTTCTCGTCTCGGCCGACTGCGGTTTGTTTTGGTTGATGGATACGGAACGGATATTAGGTCACGTTAGTCAGACTTCAACAATAAAAGCGGTAACTTCCTTCAACCTCCGTATAAACTCAAATGAAGCAAATACATCAATTGCTGGCATTAGAGAAAGAAAAAAAAAAAAAAAAAATCACGATACATAGGTGAATTGATTTTTTTTCCAGCCCTATTAACTGTAGTTACAATCCTAGCGCACCTGTGGCTTGTTCTATTCCCGTCACTCATGCTTATTTCATAGTACACTGCAGCTCTGATATGACAAGTTGCTTGTGCTGATTTTGTGTGTACTTGACTATGTAGATTATGCAGCAGCTTGCAGGATAAGAGTGCTGTTGTTGGCCCAGGCTGCCTCCTCCCTGCCTGTCAGCGCCAAGCGGAGATGAGCTTGTGGCCCGTTCTGTCTGCTGTTAATCCTGCCTGTTCTGCTTTGTCAAAGCTGCTGTTTGAACAATGGAGCTGTCTTCTTGTCTGCTAATTTAGGAACAAACATTTGCCTGCGTAGCAAACAAGCTCTCCCAGGAAGTGCTATTAATAGGATAATTAAGCAGACGGTAATGAGCAGGATTACTGCTAATTATGACAAGATTTGTTTTGGCATTTGCCTGAGAGGCAGCGGAGTGTTAAAGTCTGCACAGGAGTTCATCGCTGCACCGAGAGCGAGCAGGCACCTGAGTAAACAGACTGGGACCCACTGGGGGTATGGGTGTGCTGCGTGCACATGTGCATGTGTGTGTTGTTTGGTGGGGCGGGGGGGGGGGGATAAACAGAGGGAAGATAATAGCAAAAGCACAACAATGCCAGAGGTGCTGCCAGGCCAGGCTATCACTTTGAAACAAGGTCAATCCAACCTGCCTCTATACGACCCTATGGCTGTGAGGGGCGGCCAGCTGACCCTGTTCACAGTGTCCACGTCCTGAGGCTAGTTAAAAATGTCCATCACAATTTCCCAGCCCAGCATGACGTCTTCAGATGTCTTGTTTTGTCTGACAAACAGACCAAAACCCAAAGATATTACATTTACAATATTATAAAACAGAGAAAAGCAGCAGATTTTCACATTTCAGAGGCTGTAACCAGAATGTTTGATATTTTCTGTCACGTGACATTAGCAATCGATTATCAAAGTGTTTGTCAACTAATTTTTAGTCAATATACTAACTGATTAATCAACAAATCATTTCCGCCCTATTCCCCATATTCTTTTTTATTAACAAAATGAAATTCAAATGATTTTTAAATGAACATTATTACATGGCTTTGTTGTATACTTGATTCTGATTGGTCAATCACGGTGTTCGACGGTCTGTTATTTCTTTATAGCAGACCGTTGCTATGTATAACAGACCATTGCTATGGATAACGGACCGTATAACAGACCGTTACTATGTATAACAGACCGTTGCTATGTATAACAGAGCGTTGCTATGTATAACAGACCGTTGCTATGTATAACAGACTGTTACTATGTATAACAGACCATTACTATGTATAACAGACCGTTGCTATGGACGCAGTTCTGATGTCGGACTCTGGAGGACCGTTTTTGTGTCAAATTATTGATTTCTTAAGTAAGTAGCCGTGTAATAAGCGGGATAATGTACAGCTAGCGGGTTATTGTTGTGAAATAAACCCCTTCGGGATGACGCATCGCCCTGTCAGGGTTTATTTCACAACAATGACCATCTCGCGGTACATTACCCCTTACGTGTGTAACATTTCAGGGCATCTATTAGCAGAAATGTAATATAATAATCATAACTATGTTTTTATTCGTGTATTATCAAATGAATCTAAGAATCGTTGTGTTATCATTAGCTTAGAATGAGCCCTTCATATCTACATAGGGGGCGGGTCCTCCTCTTGCAATCTGCAACCACACCACTAGATGCCGCCAAATCCTACTCACTGTACCTTTAACAAAATGCTATTCAAATGATTTTTGATAGGTAGAGGATATTGGCACTTTCTAGCTTTACTGTGATTGTTCATGTATGTTTTCCTCTAGAGAAGGACCGATAACAACAGTAATATACAATGACTATATTAAATACAGACTAATAGACTTACCTGGGTAAAAATAGACAAACTCATTAGACACACTTGTGGATTATCTGTTTAATGTTTCTGTTAGTCTGTCAGGACAACATCTGACTATAAAGGATGCTTCTAATTAATCTTCACTGAGCACATCTTAGGTATGTTTCTCATATGGATTCCTGTATCTTAACCTTTAAGCTTTCATTCAGATCACATTATCATTGACTTCTCAATTAAAATAGAAGGTGTGAATGTGACATGAATTAATTCGGTGCTGGCTGTATAAACATCTTGTTTAACTTGTGTGAGGCGTATTTTTTCTTCGGAATAAAATGTCTCACTTGCAGGTGACAGGAAAATAAATGTGAGCGAAGAAGAAGCAAAAGCCTTTTTTTTCAAACTACTCAAACAACTGCACAGTACAGTTTTCAAAGAGCGTTGTTAACTAGCCATTTTCCTGTCATTAGATGCTAAAAGAAGTTGTGTTTCGTTTGAAGTAAAAGTGAGATTCATTTCATGTGCATAAAATGAGTGATCACTTTTTTTGTACTTAAGGTTTTCTCCTTTGCAGCAAACAAACAGGGCCAAAGGGCAAATCCGTTTTACACAGCGTATTAGTGTGTTATTAGTTGTCGTACTCTCTCACATGATAAGAGATTAAATTAGACTGTTCCTTCCTGGGAACGCAGTAGTCAGAAGAATTAAACCGCGGGGTGACTTTAACCGAGATGAAACCTTAATTCACAAGATTCAATCAAAAACAAACAAGCCTAGTTGAGGTGAAGGGGAATCTTAATGCGATTGTAGCTAAAGCTCAGACAGTGAGCCGCCTCCATTAAAGCATGCCACACGGCCCAGCAGCTCCAGATAAGACAGCTGAGTCTGGGATTTAGAGCTTTGGCTTATCGTCATCTTCACACCACTGTCTCACCGAGAGCAGAGAACATGGCACCCAAATCCTCTCCGACTGGGAACAGAGTTTGTCTCTGGGCTGTAGGTGCCGTCCAAGTCGGGCACAGGTACGTTAACGGGTTACAACTTTCAATTAGGACCTCCATCTCTCCTCAAAACACACAGCAGCTCTGGCACGCCAACAAGACTTTTCATTCTGCAGCAGAAGCTGGGATAAGATTATAGAGAGGGAGAGCTGTGTGGAGCACTGTTTCAGAAATAAAATTGCTTTTATTCCACCCAACATGTGTTCAGTGAGATTAAGGCATAATCTTACAACGTTTAATAAGAGCCCGTTTGTGGCCTTCCGGCTGAGGCAGAAAAAGTGGAGCATGCCTGCTCTACTTTAAATCCTGTTTATTGAATTATAAAGAACCTTAAAGGATCAGGGATGTGACTCACACATTTAAATATTTTATGGTATTTTCACATCAAAGCATGTCATCAAGTAAAGTATGCGGCGTTAAGAAAACTTTTTCTATCCCACGATTTAATTTTCAAAATATAAATTTAACAAAAGAAGGAATAGTTGAGGTATAGAACGACTTATTTTATGTATTTTATGTAAATTCGTATAAAAGGTGCAATATCAATTACCAAAGGATACTAGGTAGAACGTGAGTGATGATCCCTTTATTTAAGATTCAACATTGAAGAGAAAAAATGATAAAAAAAAAAAAAAGCAGGAGATTTGACAACCTACATCCAAATCCTGCTCTATTCTCAAACATAAGGCCATATTGGAAATCCCTAACCTCAATTTATGTAATCCAAAGCCCTCGCATGAACTTCGGCTTGAGCTCTGGCTTTCAAGAGGTATTTGGAAGTTAAAGTCTCAGATCAGATTTGGACAGATTAGAATTAAGAGTTGGAAGTCTGGGAGGGGTGGATATGAGGATTTGCGCTGCTCCACGAGACGGCCTTGTCAGTGATAAGTTATACTGAGCCACGGGTAAGAGGATTGCCCAGACTAATCCGAATCAAAAGACATACCATGTGAATTACATCCCGAAACAGGTTCGCTTACAGAGATTAGAAACCTGCATGTAAATCCTGTCATACTCTACTTGGCGCTGGAAGATGAGCCTGAAAGAACAAACACAAACATGTGCTTTGTACCCTGCTGGCACCAGGTCGCCTACCGAAACCGCCGGTTTCCTTGATTACGGCTTTCCTATTTTTTTTTTAGAAGATTAGATGTTCATTGATGGGACTATCTAGGCCAGGCGCACTAATTATTCACACCACATCTAAGAAAGTGCTTATACTGAGGTTTGAGAATAACCCTGCGCTAGCGTACTGACACCCACAGACACCCACACAGCAGCCTGCTCGCCCCTCCCTCGCTCTTCCTCGCCATCCCTCCCTCCCGCCATCACTAAGCTGAGCTCTAGTTCAATGAAGCATTTATTTCTCTTCCTGTTTGACATGGGTGATTCTATCAAGGCATCTGGCAGCAAGTGCTGTAATACAAGGCTTTCTGTTGAGACGTCAAAGAATGTTACTCCCCGCCACAGTGAAGGGAAAAAAAATAGCTTGCATTTTTCTCTTTTTTCTCTCCAGAAGAAGTACTGAACAAACAAGACTTGTATCCCTGGCCCAGAAATGCTTCAAAGAGCACATGTCTGCTGGGACTGGATGTGAAATGTAGAGCAGTGTTGGCTGCTTAGCTTTGCATTTCAGCCAGAGCAAGCTCATAAGAGCACTGCAGAAATCTGGGCAGATCTGTATAAACCGGGGAGGCACAACCTCTCTCGCTGCATCTACACAAGGTGGAAACATGTTACTGCGATAAAACGACGACTGCAGTTTCATAACTTATCCACTGCTCACATATTTCATAGTGTCTGAGCTGCATGCTCGTCGCTGTGGGTAATAAGACACAGTGATCCCAGAAGCCTCGGAGTTACACGGGGCCATAGGTGCACGCCGCTGATCAAAACCGAATGAATAATATCGCAGCTTAAAGATGGGATGAATCTGCTGGGCCCTCATGTGTACAAGGGAGATATACTATGGTAATTACCCTACACATCGAGCCTTGTGAAAAATGCAGCAAAGCAAAGCAATTTTGTTGTAGATTGAATGGATGTAAATGCTTTAGGGCACAGTGTAAATGGAGAGCACTGAGACGAAAGCAGTAGGAGCCGGCGTAAGAAAAACCATCAAGCGGTGGTGCAAAACTCTCGGCGGCGCTACGAAGCATGCCGAATAGAGGTCTCTCGCTGCAGTATAACGGCTCATAAAGCCGCAAATGGTATTTCCACTTCATTCAGTCTCAGGGCCAGGTTCCAAGCAGCTCCTCAACGACGGAATTGAACCCATTAGCAATCGATTAAAGAACCAGCAGGCAGTCACCGCTCTGCCTGCAGGCAGGACGGGGGCACGGCGGGGGTGGGGGCCTGTCGGGCCAGCTGAGGCTCCTGGGGATTGAGGTTCAAATCTTTGTTTATGTAGAAATAGTGGCGAGCACTTTAACCTCGGATCCCACCCCTGCGGAGCAGATTAAGACAGTCAGATCGTGAGCGGGTGCTAGCGCTCTGAGATGCAGAGTAGATCTGTGCATTGGCAAGAATCTGGCGATACGTTACGCATCATGATACAGGAGTAACGACTCGATATATTGCAATATTGTAAGCAAGGTGATATATTGCGATTTTTTTTAAATCTAATTTTAGGAAAACTGTCATAATATAAAGAACACACCAGAAATACACCATTTTAGAATAGGCAAAAATAACATATTTGTAATGCATGCAAAACACTGCATGGTTTTTGCCCAAAACGGCATGTTATTATCATAAAGTGGGCATGTCTGTAAAGGGGAGGCTCGTTGGTACCCACAAAAACCATTTTCATGCACATATCTTGAGGTCAGAGGTCAAGGGACCCCTTTGAAAACGGCCGTGCCAGTTTTTCTTCGCTAAAATTTAGCGTAACTTTGGAGCGCTATTTAACCTCCTTCGCGACAAGCTCATATGACATGGCTGGTACCGATGGATTCCTTACGTTTTCTTGTTTCATATGATATCTGTAGCTTTAAAACTGAGCCCGCTACAGCCTCTGAAAGCCAGGACAGCAGCTGGGTCTGCTGTCGGGACGTTGGATTTTTAAAAAGGTTAATTAAAAATCGATACAGTGTTTTGGAGAATCAACACAGTATCACAAAACATAATATCGTGATACTCGTGCGTATCGATATATTTTCTTACACCCCTAATGCAGAGCGTGGCGGCTTTTGATTGACACATCACATCACTGATGCAAAAGGTGCAACACGTTCCCGAGATAAGACAGCGGGACACCTGCGACTCACTCGAGAGGCGGCGGGTTACCAATTTGATGAGCATATTCATAAGTCCTATCGAATGTTTGAGCCGTGGATGTTTGCTCAGACCATGAGATATGAATGATGAACAATTTGACCTTTGTAGACAGATTAGAATTTCAATCAAGAGACCACAAACCGATCCATAAAACTTGATGAAAAAGGAGAGCGGAGTCGTGTAATTACCTCGAGCTTAAAATGTTCTCTCGCTGTTTTTACTAGTACTTTTGGCACATACAAGTAGTAAGATACAAATGTATACAAGAGTATAAATCAGAATTCATTCTACTCTCCTGCACCCCTACACTATATATGCTCCATACACAGCGGCCTGTCAGCTTTTGTTCTTGGGGCCGACCTTTGTCTGTACGGGCCTCATAACTGACATTTTCAATTACACTGCAAACAACTTATCAATATGCATGGATTTCCAAGCCAATATCAGAGCAAACAGAGTCGTTTGGAGAGCCGAGTCTGTCAGGGGAGAGAAATAGGGCAGACATGTCAAGGTCAGGATTTTGTTAATGAGGGACGGGCCGCTGAATAATTGAATGGGCTGAGCAGTATCGACTGTTGAAGCAGAAGCGTTTAAAGCGTTGGCGATCGTTAAGGAAAATCCTCCCAGCACTTTATGTTCCATGGCAGTAATTTATGCACGGGCATCCAAGCGGGTGCCCTATGGTTCACAGCACTGAATGCACAAAGCAATGAGTGGATTAGCCAAGCACACTCTAGAAACGGCAGCCAAGCGTGCAAGTCATTCCTGCGGATGAAGTAATGGCTCTGGCGGTGCAATTATTCAGCTGTGCATTTTTAAATACCCAGACAAATGGCGACAAGAGAAGCGTCGGATATTTTGCTCGCCGTACCTAGCGCAAACGTGGAAAAATAGCTAATCGTGAGCAGAATGTCAAGGCTGAAAGTGATCAATCTGCAAATGATGAGTGCACTCAAACACAGAGCAGTCTCTGCAGTCGTGACAGAGAGTAATGCTTAGTTCGCACTACACGACTTTAGCCCTGATTATACGCTCCCCGACAAAAGAACCCAGATCAGAGGCAAATCGGCGTTGGCTCGCCGCTCGCACATCATCGCTTGAGCGTCATGTGTGAACTGCTCAAAGACGGGAGCCGAGAGGCTCGCCGACGCTCGCCGACGCCTCGCAGACACATTCCAGATATCTAGCGCAGGACACGGGTTGAGGGGAAACCCGGGGGAGGAGGGGTCGCCTGTAACAATAGGAACTTTACTTAATGTGTTGCATTTGAAACACGGAGCAAAGTGGTTGTTGCACCGAGAGGAATAAATTATAAAAAAAAATAAAGAGTGTGGAAACAGACTATGTTGTGAACACATGTACCAACAACAACATCAGCAATGTGTCTCGCGTATGGTATCACGTTATTTACCGTGTATTTCTCAAGTGTGTTTTCGTGACAAAACGTAGTTTGGAGACCTCATCAGGGATTCCTCCCGTTGAAAAATCTTGTATTGTGTGACCCCCTGTTGCCAATCAGTCATGTAGTGTGAAAACCGCAACGACTTAAAGACTCCTGATTACAAGACAGAAGGCTTGCCTCGGTAGTCGGTGTTACGGGTGTTACCGGTGTTACCGGTGTAACCGGTGTAACCGGTGTAACCGGTGTTACGCGGTGTTCGGGCACACACCGATTACGACTGGAGAGGCCAGACACAAAGCCATCCGACGGTAAAGATCAAAGTAAGCGTTCTACACATATTAAGCGTCGTCTTTTCTTGTAAAATGTCCGGTGTAATCGGTAACACCAATGTTTTCACAAGTTTATCAACCGGTGGGAAAATGTCCTCACCGTGACATCCCTACAAGACAGCAAGTTGTGTAGTGTGAACAGTACAGCGATTTGACGACTTTGAAAGTCTTGCAGTGTGAACTTGGCTTAAGGGAAACATAACGTGATTTTATGCTGTGTGCTTTGTAAACAAGTTCCCGGAGAGAAAAAAAAAAAAACGATGTGATGAGCGTAAATTGATGACATCAGCTGGTACAACAGAAAAACAAATTCTGATAACTGTGGGATCAAAGCAGCAGATGTAAACGCGTGTAAACAAGCTAAGTAATACTGCTTTAGCCAAATGCCCCCTTTTGTTTGAGCGCGATCTCAGCCATTTTTAATCTGCACCGCGAACTGCTCAAGCTGTTGTTGTTGCCGCAACATACTCGAGCAGTTCTCCGGCCTTTTAAGCCTCCACCCCTCTCTCCTCTCTGTAGGTTTGGGAGCTTTGGGGGGGGCTTCTAATCCCTCTATGTAATTACTGCTCCCTGCAACGGCCAGACCATCTCTGTGTAAATCAGATTAGCTGACCTGAATCGCTCTCGTTTCTCTCTCTACCCCATCAAACAATTCCTTATCTACACCCAGAGAGCTAAACAACACGCAGACACCACTCCTCCAACCCCCCCCCCCCCCCCCCAAAGACATGGCTTGTTTATTTGATCAGCGCAGGAAAGCAAACAGTTTCTCCATGATACACAAACAGGCTGGGCTGGGCCGGTCCTGCTGGGTGGCCACAGAGAGCAAAGGGTAGGGCCGCTGGAGGGGATGAAGACGGGCAGATAACCGCCGCCATCACGTCCGCAACTTCCATACTGGCGGCGTCAAAAGCAAAGGAAGCGAAGCAGACACATAACACGGACAACGATGTTGCTCAACGCGTGGTAAATAAAGGTCACCGAACATGATAGAGATGTATTACTCCTCTCTGTGCTGCCTCCTCGGCTCCTTCCCATCCAATTTATTCCTCAGGTCATACATTTACAACTTTGAGAGGAGGAGGAGGAGGAGGGGGAGGAGGAGGGGGAGGAGGAGGAGGGGGGTTATAGAGAGGAAATGCTGCTCTTCAGTGGGAATAGAGACAGGCTAAAGTAAAGAGGGGGAACAAATGAGGTCTGTGATCCTGCCTGTCCCCCTCCCCTCCCTCCCGAGCCCCAATCAGGCTGAACCACTGCTCTCAGCGCGACAGCCAGGCCTTTGTTGCTGTCTGAATGGAGGTTAAATATCCCTCGAAATCAGAGCTCTTTGGCTTTCTGGACGCATAGTCAGAGACCCAGCGCCTTTCACATGCTAATGCCCATGTTTTTTATTTCCTTTGTAACCATGGTTAGACAGCGGTATCATGCTAAAGGGCGATGAATAAAGCCGGTGAATTTATTTTTTTCCCCCCCTCTCTCTCTCCTCTTTTCTCCCATCCCTCCCCCCCTCTCCCTCTTTTATCACCATCTCTCTGAGCCAGCCCACATTCCTTCCCCCTCCTGCAGGGGTTTAAAAAAGCACAGATGGTCTCTCCTGACCCGCTATTCATCATTGTGTCAAAAGCTTTGTCAGAATAATGCTCCCCAACAACAAGCTGGAGGATTTTTATTTGTTTCTATTGATGAGGCCCGTTAATTTCACAGACGTCTCATTAGGCTTAAACCACCAATTAATTTCTTTTGTTCTCATTAAATGGCTAATTCTAAACATGAACCGCGCTGACAATGAGCGCCGCTCAGAGAGCCAGAGCCAGACAGAGCTGCTCCCGCCACGGAGCTGCTGGAGCGTGAAGCGGGCAGGTAGAGGGAGAAAATTGAAGAGCAGGCGAGGAGGAGGAGGAGGAGGGGGGAGGAGGGAGGAGGAGGGGGGAGAAAGTGGTGGCAAGAGCACGAAAGAGCGAGAGAGCGCCCTGACAAAAGCCTCTGTTAATTTGTAGATGCCCTTAACACCAGGCATGGATGGCAACTCATTAACTGCTTGCAGATTTTTTTTTCTCCTGTCGGGGGATCAAGTGGCCCTCAGGAGTAAAGGTTGCAATCGTCTGTTGGTGGCAGCAGCCACTCTGAATAAAAATAAAAAATGATAGCAGAATAAATCAAAACACAAATGGGAACAAAAGGAAAAAAGAAAAGCGCAGACTGGGAACTAAGGTAGTAATTTTTCTATTGGAAGTGTGTTCACAAAAGCTATCTTGTGCCTGCACTCCATTATAGCAGAGCAAGCTGTCATTATGGCCAAGGATATATGGAAGCCTCATAATATCCAGAGATTGGTAGTTTGTTAGACAGCACTGTACAATTTGCTGCAGCCTTGAAGGATCCTTGAGCCTCTCTTGACAATTTACCGAGGGAATTGCCGGAGCGTTGCCTTTTGTCTGGTGGAGACACAGGGGCAATTATCCAGCCTCCTGTAATGTTTCCCTGACTTTAATCTCCTGGCTGAGAGCGTAAAGCAGAATGGGTAAGGTTTCAGAGTGCCTCTGGGTTCTATTAACACACAACTGCTGTTTCTGTTCAGGCCAGGCAGCCAAGAGAGGACTGCAATCTGACAGACAGGCCTCCCCTGGGCTTTTAGGGAGAAAACATGATTATGTCATAATATATTTTCGAAAAGAGATCCATTTGAAAGATTGCCCCTCTGTCTTTTCAATCTAACATGGCTCTGCTTTTGTCAGGCACAGTGGGAGCACTGGGAATGACAGATGCTTCAATGAACCAAACAGGAATAGAAATAAAGTGTTTACCGGGAAGAAAAAAAAAATCACCAGAGACCGGAAGCAGGGGCAAGAAATCTAGTTTCACAAACAATTTCATCAAATGAATCTCATTAGTCTGGTGTCAACATTTTCCTGGGTTTGCTTAAATGTATTTTTTTTTAAGTAATAAATACCCTGCAGAGCTGTCTTGCTTATAAAATCATGCCTATGGTTTTACTCATAACTGTCACCATAAATAAAAAAAAAGGTACATTTTAGCAAAATATTAGAGCTGCAACAATGAGTCTATTAGTGGATAAATTGATTAATATATTGACAGAAATCCCAGCACCTCAAATGCTTTTCTTTGTTTGTAATATATGATAGTAACCTGAATACCTAACATAAAAAAATATAACATTCGAATAGATTTTTCCCTATTTTCTGACTATTTTCAAACAATGTATCCATTAAAGGGAATGTATGCAAGTTTTTACACATATAAACATTTTTTAATCGTTTTTTATTGCCAAGGTGTGAACAGGTTGTAACCTAACCTAAAAAATGAGCGACTTTCTGGGTTTCCTCTCTCAGCCTGTAGACTGCTTTTAATGTGAAGAATGCGGGCCGTTTTTTCTGGGAAAATCCAAAAAGATGTGACGTCATGCGCGCTTGCGAGTGCCTTTACTCTCCTCAGCTCCACTACAGGGCTGACAGTGTGCAACGATAGCTAACATTCGGTTAGAAAGGGAGTCCGCTAACGCCAACAAACGACCAGCCCCCACCACAACTCAGAGTCCAACACAAACTCCACGGAAGCACAAAAAAAACAAAGTTATATCTAGTGAAGCCCGTCTTGTAAAACAGGAATGTGACCGACGACGGGGGAGAACTAGGATCAACATTAGCCGGGCCTTCGATTCATGGAGGGACCTTCGTTTGGTTTTGGGAATCGAAACGGACCCGAGCTGGCAAAATTCCTACTGGACAGGTAAGCTAACGTTACTGCCAAACATGTGATATATATAGTGATATTGTGGTTTTAGCTGTCAATCACGTTCAGTCTTGTGTGTGTCGCCTCACTGTTTTGACCGATGCTCGCCCGTGTCTACGTAGTGCGAGCACAAGCGCGATCGTGAGCAACAGGACGCAGACTGTCGTCGACTTAATGGCGACAGGTGTCACTGTTAACAAGCAATTTGAGATTCTTACATAGAGCCCCTGAACAATGAAAATAACCGTGAGTTGAAGCCTTAAAAAACTGCTACTGACCACTGGATTTTATATAATGGTGGTCCAGACTGAAACTTTGTTAAACAAAATGTTTTTATTCCTGAGGCCCAATAGGTATCACTTTGTGTCTGAGAATAACACTTGAGCTTCAAGTATACGGAGTATTTGGACAGGGCTGAGCTCTCCAGCGCAGAGATCATGCAGCCACTTCGCTACTTATATGTGTAAGAGCTTTCCAAAAAGCCAAGAGACAAGGGTGGACAATCTTGTGATCAAAGTGTACGCCTTTAGAGTGCAGCCTGCTCTCTGCACCTCTCCAGTGATGGTAGTCATCACCACTACAGCAATACTGAGATGAGAGCATTGGCTGTGCGGAAAGCCAAAGATCCAGTGTTCCCAAACTGAGGGTGAGAAGCTACGAACAGTATGAGACAGTTACATTGCTTCAGATAATAGGGCAAAATATGACCTTTCCCTAGAACTAGTCAGTCTGCTGTGCTGCTGTTAGAACAATACAAGGCTGAAATTTAAACTCAGAAATTCCTGTGAAATTATAATTAGGATATGTGCCCTGAAGAAGACATATACTAATGAATCATTCTTCAATTCAGATTATTCCAAGTAGTCTACCAGTACAAGGATAACTTTTACCAGTATTACAATCAACACTTTTAGTTTTAGCTTTTGTCATGTTTATCGGACAGATAATCAGACAGGGCCCATTATTTTTGTTTTTATTTTTACCAGGAACATCAGGAGAGGACCCCGTTTACAGTAAAGTTCAGTCAACAGTGCATTTTAGCTGCAGAAGAACTAACATGCTGTCTGGGATTGTGATGAGGTTTATTATAATATAAGTGAAAATCAGTTTAAACCAGTGATGTAATGTAAGTACATTTACTCAAGTACTGTACACAAGTACAATTTTGAGGTATACTGTACTTTTTACTGCACTAATTTATCTGACAGCTTTAGTTACTTCACAGATTTATATTTTGTATCAATAATCTGAGCAAAATAATAATTATGACATATTATTGTAGATCAAGATGCCCAGCAGTTAAGTATTTCAAATTATAATAATATAATGTGATGTATACAGTAATGCATCAATAATTATAAACCAATAATATAATATATATTATTCTGACATGGGCCATTTTGCTTGTACTTTTACATTTGATACTTTAAGTATATTTTGATTCTAATACTTTTGTACTTTTACTCAGGTAAGATTTCGAATGCAGGACTTTTAATTGTAACAGAGTACTTCTACACTGTGGTATTACTACTTTTACTTAAGTAAAGGTTCTGAGTACTTCTTCCACAACTGGTCAAACCAATTAAGATTTTTTTTCTGTGAAAATCTGTAAAATGTTGAACCACATTCATTTCTTTTTAACACAGAAGCATATATTAACAAGTTACACTAGTCAAAACTTTCTGAGGACATTTGCTTTATTTATCAACTTGATAAAAACAAATACTATTTAAAACTTTATGTGGTGAGCCACTTGTTTACCATGCCATGGCAACAGATTCTCAGGAGTGGTACAAGGTATCCCATGAAGTATTAATCTGTACAACAAACTCAACATTTTAAATTCAAAATAATCTGTCATGAGGGTTTTCCTTCAGAGCCTTGTTCTTCCAGTCAGATCACTGACTTAGCTAACTGAGTTTGCTTGATTTGACATGAGTCTGGACATTTTCAGTTCTTCAAAGTTAGTTTAAAATGCATCTGGAGCTGCTGTCACATCGACTGATATCAAAAACTCACCTGCTGAAGGCTTCAAAAGGTGGCTGCTGTCAGGTTTCCTTTGGAGCACCTGAGGTCATCATGTAGGCTGCAGTGGATCCCAGTAGTGGCGACTCTTCACGGCAGAAAAAGGGCATCAAAACGTCCATAAACAAATACTATATCACCCCACCAGCACAATAAACTTATCTGTTGATCACCTGTATAATCAGTATGTTGCTAACAGTGATCGTTTTGCCAGAATATGGCTAAATTAATCACTTACGGCCTCGATTCAAAACTTCCGGTTAGCTTAGCACGGCTAACTACTTAGCTAAGAGCTAATCTTATAACTGGAACATTAGCTTTAGCATTATTTACAATTTGTTGTCAGGTAAATAACATTAGTGTGTGTGTAGTATGCTTACATCTCAGCTACCAACAATAGCTTACTGGGCTAAACTATTGTTAGGCTGTTTTGTTTTAAGAGAGCAGAGCAGAGTTGCTCAGAGTAAATCAGCAGGAGGAGGACACAGATGACAGGTGCACCGATTTAACTGCATCTGGACGCAACTTCCGGTTAGAAACATTTGCTCTAGCCTATTTACAAGGTGTGTCGGGTAATTAGTTTTTAGTATGCTTAAATCTCAGCTACCAGCTATTTTACTGGCTGAGATGTTAAAGGTAACGTTGAGCTATTGTTAGGCTATTTGTTTGAAGCAGAGCAGAGTTGCTCAGAGTAAACTAGCAGGAACAGATGACAGGTGCACCAATTTAACAACTGCAACTGGATGCTGATGTGCAACCTCAACAACAGTATTTACATTTACGATGAGTGTACAGCTGCTTTCACAGAATTAGTGTAGGCCTATGTACAGTATGACCCACATCCTCACTAAAAGACTATGGCCATTTTAACATTGTATTAATCCAAACGGTATAAAAAAGGTATTTTGGCCTCCAAATAAACTATCATGGGAGCCTCTAAGTGGCAGTAACTGACATGAGAGGGTGTGGCAAATATTTTACAGTACTAGTACACATTGCAAAATTTAAAGATGTAAAGACTTAGATTGCAAGTGGCATATTAGCTAATGTGTCCCAATGTGAATTGTAGACACTGATGGTTGCATGTTTTACATACATTAATCTATAAAGTTAGAGGAACCACTGTATAATATTTCATAAATATGTCCTGTATTACCTGAATACAAAAGTAAGGTGTTAAGTAGTCTATCACTACAGGGTGTTTTATCTATACTAAAGATCAGGGGTGCCCAAACATTTTACCTTGGAGGGCCAAAACTGGAACTCAATGCTGGGCCACAGGCCAAAAGTAAACACCTATTGTATTGTATTGTTAAGATGCAAAATGGTACTAGGATCCCAAGTTCCCCTTATGAATATTATTTCAGCTTTTACGTAGTTAACCCCTTAAAATCCACCTGCTGAATACAATTGTGCTAATTTCCAGTCACACCCAATTTATGCATTTCCAAGTCTGTTTAGGGACCCTAGTATGCAGAAATATTAAAATGCATAATTTTTAGAAAAGGCGTAAATAACACATTTATATTGCATTAAAAAAATTGCATGCTTTTGCCCCAAATTGCATGTGATTATCATAAAGTGGGCATGTCTGTAAAGGGGAGACTCGTGGGTACCCAGAGAACCCATTTTAATTCAGATATCTTGAGGTCAGAGGTCAAGGGACCCCTTTGAAAATCATCATGCCAATTTTTCCTCATCAAAATTTAGCGCGAGTTTGGAGCATTATCTAGCTTCCTTCCCGACGAGCTAACAACACATGGTTGTTACCAATGGATTCCATTTTAGTTTCATATGATACCAGTACCCTCACTCTAACTCTACAACAGAGCCTGCTACAGCCTTTGAAAGACAGTAAAGTCACAGTTTAGGAAATGTGCAGTAAGTAATATTTTGGTCCTAGACTGCATTCATTACATGGTGTTGAATCAACTGAAACAATAATTATTGACACAAACTGAGATAAAACCAGGAAATATAGGCCTACAAACCATTGATGTTAAGTGGACAGTCCAACCCTTTTAATTCAGAGTATGTACTCAAGCTGTTAATCAGTTTTATAAAAATAAATAAATAATGTCTTACAAGTAAACACAGGCAGAAGAAGGGGCCAAAGGGAAACCCAGCTCCCACCACTTTAGCTCAACACCACCATTTCCTCTGTAATTAGTCATGTTGCTTCTACACCTCCAGCTGTGCCTTAATCAAAGAATGTGTGTGGAAATATAATTACCATGTTAGCATAATGCACATTATAAAGAAGTACTTGTCTTGATCTCAACATCAAAGAGCATGTTGGTGCCTTCTCAGGGCATTAGTATCATACAAATCTAATTACTCTGGGTATTGAATTACTGAGTTTTAGTGGATACTTGGATGAAATACAAAGGAATACCCCGACTGGCCTTCCACAGTGGAAAAATTACAAAGAGGGCAGGAATGAGAAGATGGTGAAATAACATACTGATAATGTGTGGTCATCCGCTCCCCAGGAGGACACATCAGGAAGGATTTAGCTTTTCCAGCTGCGGTGACACAAACCTGCCCAGTGCAGACAGTCCCTTGACCTCAATATCTAAAATAGCATCCAGTCCATTACCGTGTCCTCTGACTAAGCTCTGAGACTCCACCACGGGGGGTGAAGTGCAACATCAAGTTCTCATGTAGAAAGTCCTGTGTGAACATCAGTAGTCTGAACACAGCAGCGGAAGCAGCAATCCTGCCTAATCCAAATGAATCCGGGTCTCCCAGGTTTGTTCATCCTGGTTGGAGGGCGATGACTGCTCTGCTCTGCTGGGGTGCTTATCTGCTGTCAGTGGTCGCTGGCGGTACGGGCCTCGTGTTATCAGGGCTCAGCCTGCTCAGGGATTGGAGGGCCCATGGAAAGTAAACATAGAACCTGTCCTTTGCTTATCTATCCCAGGAGAGAGTGTGTATTATGTGTGTGTGAGAGATGCACAGAGAGAGAGAGAAGCTTGTTTCCATGGCAACCTCCTCCTTTAACCCCCCCCACCCCCCCACCCCCCTCTAGAGGAGAACCCTGGTGGTCTTTGTGTAATGCGATTCCACTAGAATGCACTGTGGATTAGAGCTGCACTGCCTTCGGGCCCTAGGCAGGGCAACAGTGAAGACATTATTACCCAGATCAAATGCTGTAATCACTAGGCACTGGGGGCTTTCACATCCATTGCAGATAAAACCCAGGACTGGCAATACTCAGGTGATTAGGGGATTATTATTCTGCATTTCAGCACGGTGCCAGTCCCTCGCTGTTGGAAAAAAAAAAAGCCCTGATTCTCTGTGTGATGGATGGGGGAGGGCGGACAACAGAAAGCCAGCCAAAAGAACCAGCCAGAATACTGGTGGACTGTGATCAATGCCTGGCAACTAAAAAAAAAATTCACAGTGCTTTGCATGTGCAAGCCCACATATTGGCGTTACAGGCCCCCCTTGGTTTTCTGTAGGGTCTTGGCTCTAGCAGAAATAGAGAATTTGACTATTATGTTTAGAGCTGCTGTAAAACACTTAGGCCACTCTAGTTTCTTAGCCCTCCTCTAAATAGAACAAGGCAGCATGGGCTTTCACATGAGAACCCGCTGAAAGCCCTCCATTGAGAGGTAGATCAGCGGAAGGCGAGACAATGACCCCCTCAGTGTCCAGCAACAGCCACTCAGAGGTACAACCTTTCATCTGCAGATATTCCACTGTTTGATTAAGTGAGGAAGAAAATTCAACTTGAGCGAGGAGCTTAAGCTACAAATGCACACAGGAAGTACACACTCCAGCGATGTGGGAAAAGAAAAGACTATAGCTTTTAACAAATGAGCCCGTGAGAGCGGAGCGCGGCGGCTGGCTCCATGCTGAAAGCATCCGGCCCTGCTTTTATAATCTAACAACAACATCTCTGAAGAGGGCGGCCATATGAAGAGCTCACAGCTTCACGCACGGGGTCCTAGAAGAGCCTCGCTCTGGAGTGGAAGGACCGGGCCCCATTCACCTCATCCCGTCCAAAAGTACTCAACTACCAAAAGACCACTCGGGAGAGCTCAAGAGCCGTGTTTGCGTCATATTTCTGAAGTACCACTGGATAAAAACTCGGCCTTATTGTATCACTCTGCTGTGCTGT
This sequence comes from Sebastolobus alascanus, assembly GCA_916701645.2. Classification (NCBI taxonomy): domain Eukaryota; kingdom Metazoa; phylum Chordata; class Actinopteri; order Perciformes; family Sebastidae; genus Sebastolobus; species Sebastolobus alascanus. The sequence continues at coordinate 1,012,945 of CAKAOJ020000022.1, forward strand.
CACCATACATGGATACAACCCGAGAAAAAGACGGTGGCCGACAGTGTCCGCAGTTTGTTACAGTACACTGACTTTGAAATCTGCAACAAGTCGGTACTTTCTTGAGTTAAAGCCTCTCTAACAGCACCCGGCCTGTCCTCCTTTCACGTCTGCCACTCTCCTGAAACACTTGTCAAGACCTATCTGGATGCATTTACAGCCATTTACTGATGTACTTCCATTTACTGTCAAGGAGAGCCTGTGAGTAAAGTCTGTATCTACATTAGGTGCAGACTAATGCCCTCACTAGCAGTGCACAGGGAAGCGTACACTTTGAGGACACATTTCTGGTTTACAGTCAAGCCAGGAGACGTTCAGCATGTCAATACATGATCAGTGTATTTCCCAGTCAAGTCGCTACTTTAGCTGGTTTACGGCCTTACTTAAAGGAATAGTTTGACATTTCGTGAAACAAGCTTTGGCGTCTTCATGCCAAGAGTTAGATGAGAAGATTGATACCTCTTCCAAGGCTCATGTATTGTAGGATACATATGAAGCTACAGCCAGTAGCTAGTTAGCTTAGCTTAGCATTAAGAGTAGAAACAGGGGGAAACAGCTAGCCTGGCTCTGTCCAAAAGGTATCAAAGTCTGCATATCAACACCTTTAAAACTCAATAATTAACACAGTATACCTTGTTTGTTTTATCCAAAAATCAAAGTGTAAAAACAAAATGTTGTGGTTTTATGATGGATTATGTGCTGGAATATTTCCAGGAGCTTCCTGGAGTCCTGTCATCACCGGAAACTACTAAGCTTCACGCCGAATTCACACCAGGCACCGGTGAAGTGCGGCTCGCCACAATAATTACATTTCTCTGTGGCCGGGAGGCATGTTCATGTGTTTCAGGCGGGAAGAAAATCTTTGTAACACAGGTCAACATGTTTCAGGAGTCACAGGATCTGTTTACTGATTGGCTGCGGGTTCTCGCTGGCTGCCGCAGCTTTTCATAGACATTGCATGGCAGCTTGCCGCAGGCTGCACTGGTGTGAATCTGGCGTTAAAGTTTAAGAGTTGGAGATTTTGTTACTTTTGGACAGAGCAAGTCTAGCTGTTTCGCCCTGTTTTATTTATGCTAAGCTAACTGGCTGCTGGCTGTGGCTTCATATTTAGCAAACACGATCATGGGAGTAGTGTCAATCTTCTCATTTAATTCTCGGCAAGAAAGCGATTAAGCTCATTTCCCAAAATATCAAATTATTCCTTTAAAACATGCCACAGTAGCAAGGCACCCGCACTATAGAAATCCAGCCAAGATGATTATTTTTTTTATATAAAAACAGTTTATTGATTTATCAACAACTGTCAACTGTACAGTCCTTAGGGATGATGACACGTGTATGCTACACAGTCTAATGTGTGTTTATGCAGAGACCATTCCTGTCTAGTGGAACATTATGAAATACTGCAGAAAGCAAACAGAGCATACCCAAAGTGTCAGATGTGGTAATGGCTTTTCCTGCCACCTTTATGAGTAACCGTGTAAGTCTTGCACATCAGTCACAGAGAGTCAGACGAGAGAGGCAATAATTAACTCTTAGACTGATGACTAATCTTTGCTGAGTGGAGAAATTAAGATTCATACAATAGTCGAGTCAACTCAAGAGACTGAACTCAAGTCACAGCTGCTTCTCCATAAAACCCACGAGTCCTCCAGGTTTATAGTTATCCATTTTAATGTCATTGAAAGCAGCCAGTGTTCAGTGATAGGTCTTCATTATAAAGTTGAATTTCTGCTGACCAGGGCCAAAGGGTAGACGTAACTGGAAACCATGATTTCCTCCTTCTTCCATTCTGAAAAAAAGGGCCTTTCCAGAATTCTCCACTGTTAAAATCCATGGGACAAACGTCTGTGTTACAGCAAATAGCGAAGAAAAATGCCGTTGTCAGGGAGAAAAAAAATCCAAATTAGATTTCCGAAAAGGTCATTCTGGACAACCAACATGAAAAAAAAGCAGAGGAGGGAAAAACTGAAATAGAATATCCTCTTACAAAGTCCTAATCTAATTTCCATCCCTAGAGGGGACAGAAAATCACGGAGAGAACAAGAAAGAACCATCACAAGCGTAACTGGACACCAAAATATAAATCTATAAAAGGCCTTTTATTACTCCATTATGTACACTTTTCACAGGACCTCCGAGGAGAAGCTCCAGAGCGAAGCGCCGCTTCTTGTTGTGTCACGGAACTTTATCTCCACATTAAAAAGGACGAATAAAAAAAAAAGAAATATCCAACAAACAGAAAAAAAAAACAGCAAGACATTATTTTCTTCTTAGTGCCTTGGGGAACTGCACTTGCTGTACAAGTGTTAGTTGGATGAGTGAGGAAGGGCGGAGCCGAAGGTCACAGCGTCCACGGCCACAGCAGCGCCAACGTCCACTTTCGGTCTGGCACTGCCAAACGTCCTGCCCATCCACCCCGGGGCTGCAGGCAACATCCATGCTGTCTGTGTGAGGGAAGGTAGATGGAGGAAGAGTCTACGGTTTCCTGAGCACGATACATGCTCCCATCCAAAGCAGTCTGTTCTAGTAGATCACTTCATATACGGTGGCCTTCTTGTCACCAGAGCCTGTCACAATGTACTTGTCATCTGTCGAGATGTCGCAGCTCAGGACAGACGAGGATTCCTTGGACTGAAGAAGATAAAAAAAAACATGTTAGCGTTGGAGGCGGTTAACATCTACATCTGAGGTTAAGAGGAGAAGATTAGCTGACTACAGGGCAAGATTAGGTTGCAATGACATCAAGTTCTGGCCTGATGCCCCTCAAAAAGACTTTCTTTGTCAGGTCAATAATTCAGGTTCAGTTTTCACTGATAGGAGAGTCCTGTCAGACAGCGGTCGCTGTGCCCTTCCTCTCAGAGACATACTTTTGGACTGGCTGCAGACAGAGCGTATTGATCTGCATACCTGGAATATGCTGGCGCCGTAAGGAGTCCTCCAAGCATTCAACAGATTGTCCTTCCCAGTGCTTACGAACCATTTACCTGCCGAGAAAACAACAGTGCAATCAGGTCTCCGTGGACTGAGAAGTGGTATTAAAAAATACCTACGAATGAAGAGTTATCAGGTAACCTTCAAAACACAATAGAGTGCTGCATGAATGAGTCCTAAAACCTGGAAATGAGTTACCTCGTCTGGAAGTCAGTGTTTTTTTTTTAGTTAGATGCCTGAAATAAGGTCTGTGGTTAACACAAGCTGAAGAGATTTTTGTTCTACAACATAAAATACGTCAGTAGATATCCCACTTGTGAATTTTGAAGCTTTTACGTTTCTTAAAAGAGGCGGTTGCTAACAAGTGGCTAAATGAAACTACTAAACCTCATCACGCCTAACACTAGTCCACCTTTAGCTTAGTGGTGGTGACGTGAAGTCACGCGACCGTGGTGTAGTTCGTTTATAGTTTATATATAACGTTAGTTTTTTACTTCTGGCGATTGCATTCACACTTCAAAAATCATAAAAGCGATGTTCATTTGTGGAGATTATCTTGTTGAACAAAACATGTAAGTATCAGAAACATTTGTTTGCCACACAGATTATTTTTTTGCAATAATCCAAAACCCAATGGAAAAATCCCATTGGGTTTTGTCGAGGGAACCAGGGCGATGCTGACTTCCTGGTTGGCCTACAAAAATACGTCATCCCTGCAGCACTCTATAGGCATTCAGACTGCACAAAGGGCACTGTAGTTTTAGCATTTAATAAAGTAGGGCAGGCTAAGGCCCCTTTGCGGTTAAGAACAGTCAGCATTACTTATGTGTGTGTGTGTTCATACCACAGTAGGCGAACTTGAGGGAGAGGACACAGCTCTCGTGCAGGTGGAGCTGATACTTGTCAGGCTTTGAGTGGTGGAGCACCTCCACGTTGCTGCTCTCCATGCCCACAGCGAGCCACTCTCCGGTCGGACAGTAGCCCAAGGAGAAGATCTGGAAAATTGGACAGAACAGTAATTACTGACAGTTCTGGGGCTGAAAGGAAACAGCCCTCCACTGCGGATGTGTGTGATCCATCTCTTCTATGTTACAGGGTCGCACCTGTGAAGTGAAGTCATGCTGCTGCAGCTGTCGACCCTCCCTCAGATCCCAGGAGCGAACAGTGTTGTCAAGACCGCCTGTCCACAGCTTAGTGCCATCATGGGATATGTCGATACAGCTAGCGCCATCCGTGTGACCCTGGAACTGCCTGCAATCAAAGTCAGAAAGCATACAAACATTTATTGACGTCTCCTTTTAAAATTGCTCACACAACAGCAGCAATCCCGTTGCCCACACGGTGTGAATAAGTGATTTCTTCCAACCTAACGAGAGTCTGGTTGTGCAGGTCCCACACGGCGATGTTTCCGTCGCTGCAGCAAGAGAAGCAGACTTTGGCATCGGGGCTGATGGCCAAGGCGTAGCACGCCGGGGCCGAGGAGGTGAGCTCTGCCTTGATGCGGGGTGTCTGAGAGGCCAGATCCCAGATGGTCAATGTGCTGGCCTCGCCTCCGACGATCAATGTGCGGCCATCAGGCAGCAGCTTACAGGAGCGGATGTAGTTATCCCTGTTCTGTTGCACAGAGGACAAAGGGAATCAATACGTGTTCAGGTCAGTGGAGCTAGAGAGAGATTTAGGAACAAGTCGGTGGGAAAGAGGATGAAAATCCTTCTGTCATAATAAACCAACCTGAGGGTATTTCTCAGACCTACGCTGCCTGCTAGATTTTGAGTTTTTAGCTTGTGTTACACATTTATTTTGTGACGTTCACATTTCAAATTATAATTTATCTGAAAATGTTGTTTGATGTTTAGCATTTGCTTCCTCGGTTGAGGCCAAAAGTACTAGTGAAAGCATCAGCTGCATTTGTGTACTAGTACATTTGCTGTAAAACAGTGTCAGTGGGATGTGCCTGTTGTGGTCCTCGTGTATAACAAAGGATTATCCCATTGTGAATGGAATGAGGTTGTGTACACTGTTCATTACCTTTCGAAACAACTACACAAACAGAGGTAGGTGTAAAAAAAAGTAGTTGATGAGTGAAACGTGAATCAGCCGTGGCGCTCACCAGACAGTCCAGTTGGGACACGGGGCTCTTGCTGCCAGGTTGGCTGATGTCCCAGATTTTGACACAGCCTTTGCCACCAGTGTAGACATGACGTGTGGGGTTGCTAATGGTAACGGCGCAGACCACCTCGCCGTGGCTCAGCGTGTTGATCTGACGGGCGTGGCGGGGAATGCCGGGGCCGATCAGGGCGTCGGGCGGGAAGGGCACGGGCTGCATCTGACCGTCGGCGCTGACGTGGAAGGAGTAAGCCCTGATGGTCAAGACACAACGTGTTAGTGTTTTATAATCACTGCTGTTTTTAAAAAACACATTTGGTGAGACACTTACGGTTTGCCACCAGAAATGGATGTGAGGCTGGCTGGAAGACCTGGAGCTCTCATGTGGGTGTGAGGATCAAACCCCTGAAAAATGACAAGATGGAAACCTTTGAATTACAGATCTGTTACTGACCGGTGATCACAGTCAAATCCACATGGTGTTTTTCTAAAAGGGATAGTTTGACATTTTGGGAAATACGTTTCTTTGCTTTCTTGCCCAGAGCTAAGGGTGGCCCACAATCTTAACAGATTTTGAAAATGTGAGAGACCCCACACTTAACGACGAGTTATGTTAAATTTAACAGTTTTGTTCCTATAGTGTGTGGAGAGCTACGATTTGATGAAAACAGCACACCACACGCTAACAGATTCCATTCATGAACAACAAGCGTGACTTTAGTGTAAACAAACATGGCGGACGACGGGCAGGAAGAATAATCGATGTTAGCTTTTGCACTACTTTGTACTGAAAAATTGACGAAGGATGGACGGATGAAGTCATGGAGACACGTTAAATAAACACTTGCGTTGTTGTCACAATCAGCAAGTTGGTCCTCCATTTCTGAGGTCCATCTTACTACTACTTTATGCTTCGTGTTTTGCATTAGCTCATGCATTAGCCGCAGACAGCAGTTGTTGTCCTTTCTTCTTCAGTCAGCTTGGTTCCTATTGGCTATCGTTCTTTCCCACGTGACTGCGTCATCGGCTGTCCTCGGGGTTCCCCACACACAACAGGATATGTGATCGTAAATATTGAACATGTTTAAGACTTACAATTTGAAATCAGGGTCAGGCCAGGATGGACATCCGAGCCGATCGGGGGATGTAAAAAAAACACTCTTAACATACCTCACAAGAATATCAGTAAAGATAATCTTTAGAAGCATCAAAAAATCAGGGCTTTGCTGATGATTGTCGGGAGGGGGGCCCAAAATCGGCTTGACCCTTGTGTAGTGTGTACCCGGCATTAGATGAGCCAGCAGCCAGTTAGCGTAGCTTCGCTTAAAGACTGAAAACAGGGGGAAACAGCTAGCCTGGCTCTGTCCAAAAGTAAAAAAAAAAATCCTTGCTACTAGAGGTCTAAAACTCCACAGGGATCCTTTAAAAAGACAGATACAGAGAGGTATCGATCTTTTCATCTAACTCTGGGCAAGAGAAAGAGAAAGATTTCTCAAAATGTCAAACTACCCTTTTAACTATGTGCAGTTCTTTTAGCTGATCCCAAATACAGCTACATAAAGGGCAGGAAAGGGTGTTACTGTACCATGGGGGAGCGTCCATAGGCTGCAGCTGCTGCAACGCTCATCTGAGGGGAGATGTGCAGACCAGCATACACACCGGGACTAGTCAGGCCTCCATTCATTTCATGATGGCCCATCATGGCAAAGGGGGTAGGGTAGGAGCCGGCGATGGACAGAGGGGTACGCAAAGCTGGGGCCGCTACAGACGAAGACAGGAAAAGGATATGTGACATAACAGTACATCGGGAGAGGATGGAGATAAAATGATGTCAGCTGCTAGCGAGGAAAGACAGTGGTACCAACCTAAAGCCTCCATGCCTGGTGGTTTGCCCAGGATGGGTCTGAGCCCGGGAGTGGAGCTGGTGCCAGGGGTGGGGGCATCGTTGCGGGGGGTGGGGGTGTTGGACTTGAGGCCAGGCGTGGAGGATTTGTCATTCTGTCGAGGGAACGAGAGAGCAAGCACATTCACAATCCCGGAAACCAGACCCTGTGCGAACTGACAATTTGAGAGCAAACTGAACTTAATCCAATCTAATTCTGACAACCCTCATAGTCCTGCAGAGCCATAAACTGCTATTTATTCTAAAACCTATTATGGCCACAATGGAGATGGGGCCGTTTTTATCCCCTTACTGCTTTGGCTTTAATCTTTTAGTGAGGCGGAGGGGAAAAAATCCTGGAGGAGTTAAATACATTGAGCTATTAACAGAGAAGACCTGACTGATCCTGATGCGGGACAATATTATCCCTGACGTTTAGTCATGCACTTAAAGCACCGACAGCCATTCCTAATCCACTGCAGAAAACGTCCCAGATTTATTTGCACATATCCCTTTGCTCTCTCTGCAATTCTCATTTAAACCCTTTCTGTCCTAGTTTGTTCGTAACTCTCGGTGTCTTACATGACTGAGCTCCTTGGCCTTGGATGATGGGGTGCTTCCAGAGGACGCCACTGATGCAGGGCTGTTGGGTGTATCCTTCTTTGGGGGGCGGGGCTTATCGATGCCATTTTCAGGTGGCGAGTGGGCTGGGCTTGCCCGCGGAGTGGCGGGGTCCTGGAGGAACACAGAAGTAGATTTATGTAACGGCTACATCTCAGTACATAATCAATATGCTGTTTACAACTACATGCTGCTCTGCTCACCTCATTAGACACATCTACCACCAGGTCGTCACTTTTCTCTCCATCACTGTCCTGTAAAGATAAATGGCAAATTAGTCACCTTGACAAATTTTTTGTTTTTTCAATTAAACCTTTGAAGTACGTCTCTGACCACAGGAGCCGTGTTTGACAGTTTGGGAAATACGCTTATTCGCCTTCTAACCGAGAGTTGGATGAGCCTGGAGCCAGGAGCAGTAACTTCCTAGAGTCATTGTGAGGTTGCCAGGCAACCAGCGGAGACTCCAGGAAGCCAAAAATTGTCCTGCACATAACCCCCCATAAAACCACAATGTGCTGTTTTTTCACTTTGCTTTTTGTACGAACACACGAGATAGAAGGCGTTAAACCTGCAGTAGACAGAATGTTTTTGGCATCATTGGGCAAAAATTACATTATAACCTTTCAGCATATTGTAATTCAAGTGCTCTGAGGGAAAACTAGACTTCTGCACCTCCTCATGGAAAAGTTTGCTCCGGCTGGTGGGGGATGCTTGGTATTTCCTCAACTGTTCTTAACATGGTGGCCGGGTCACAAACTTTCTAATTTTTTTTTTTTTTTTAAAGATTATTTTTTGGAGCTTTTTATGCCTTTATTTATAGGACAGTGGATAGTGTAGAAATGGGGAGAGAGAGGGGGCGACATGCGGAAATGGCCACAGGTCGGATTCGAACCCGGGCCTACCGCGGGACTCAGCCTTATGGGCGCCCACACACCAGCAGAGCTAGCGGGGCGCCCACAAACTTTCTAATTTTACAGCTATCAGTACACTACTAGATGTTTCAGAAAATATTTGAAGTGAGAAATAGGCATTACAGTAACAGAATATTGATTTATATCTGATCAGCGCTGCCTAGTTTGACCGTTTGAAGGCTGCAGCTCGGCTCTGATTGGTTGTTTTCCTCCGGTCTGTGAAATCTTGCAGATACCGTTAGGAGCACCGGAGGACACAGAGGCACATGATTTTTTTAGATTACCTGTTTCATGCACTACTGTCAGGATATAGCGACCGTTTTATAAAAATAAGTTTTTTTTTAATCATATTTGCTCCAACCTGCCTACTTCATCTTTAAATAGTGAGCTGAAGGTTTCTTTTTTTTAACCTTCGGACGGAGTGGTGTTATCAAAAGTATTTGAAACGGTTTCAAAACTCATTTTCCGCATTATCAGTACATGGGTAACAGCTGCGTTTTCTGTTCACTCTTCTCTCCGACAGCAAGTTGACACACACACACTGCTATTTATCTTTTAATAAAAATCTAAAATGTTATGCCCTCAATGTTGCGTAAATCTTTCCCCGTGGTAGCGTAAATAGTATCAAATATCGATATTTTTCAATGTATAGTATCAAAGTTAGAAATTCCAGTATTGTGACAACACTAGGACAGAGTCAGGCTAGCTGTTGCCCCCAGTCTCTTTATGCTAAGCTAACCAACTCTGGTTGTAGCTTCATATTTAACGGACAGACGCATGAGTGGTATCGACCTTCTTGAGCTCGGCAAGGAAGCGATTGAGTGTATTTCCCAAAATGTCACCAACAGTTCCTTTAACGACTTACATATCTGCTCATACTGTCCTTCTCCTCCACTTTGCGTTTCTTAGAGTCCAAACTGTAGTCAGAGGAGCTGCGGTGCTTCTCACTGGCTGTGCGTAAGCTTTCGGAGGGGGATACAGAGTTATTCTGGAAAGAGAAAACCAAACACACTTTATTACCACTCGGTCTTTCGTTGTAAAAGAGAGCAGGGAGACATTCATCTGTTACAAATTCGCAGAGAGAACACACTGTGCCAATCCAAACACTAAAAATGCCCCATTCACACAACGATGGATGCCGCAGACTCTTAAAATGCAGCTGTGGGCCAGCTCCAAGCAGTACCCTGACACCAGCCAAGCCCAATCTCACACACACAAGCCTGTCCACGGCCAAACAACAGAATGGGGCCGTTATCTGAACTGAAAGGAGGAGGGCTTGTTTTCTGAGCTGGGCTCCCTCCTCCTCATAACTGGACAACAAACAGCCTCACAGGGACATGAGCAGTGTGTTGTGGCTGAACAGAGGGTCTTTTCTCTGGAGTCAGTCAGGCTAAGCGTGAGAGGGAGAGAGGGTGGAGAGACACAGAGAGAAAGAGAGAGAGAGAGAGAGAGAGAGACACTGTATGTTGTGGGCATTGATTGCCGCAGCGCGCTTGGGCACCATGTCAGCTCCGGCTTTGAGCTCTGATAAAGAAAGAGAATCTATATCCTGCCAGTGGGCACGGCAGCGTGGGACTGACTGGTGCTTCTTCTTCTTCGTGGAGCCTGCCTGCCCACACAAGCTGGGACAGCTCACTCCAAACGCCAACGGAACGGGAGGAACTAGGCAGGTGTCCAGCGGCTTTCACAGGAGTTTGCCATTTGCCTGTAAACTGCCAAGATTCCCGCCGTCCCTTCTTCTGAAGACCAAAGCAACAACATGGACCAAGTCAGTGGCGGCCCAGAGGAGCGAACAATGGCCGATGGACTAGCAGTCTGGGCAAAGGGCCACTGTCTGCATAATGGCTGACCTTTAAAGAGATGCTTAGCGTGACTCATTAACCAAAGTCACCACTCTGCTATCAGATGACCTGGGACAAGAGCAGAGAAACAAAACAGGCCTGCTAATCGCCCCAGGAGTTCCATTTCTTCAGACATGACTGCACCCATTCAGCTGGCCCGGCCTACAGAAACCCAATCTCACAGCCACATCACAAGCTATCAGAGATCGCAGCCATTCCAATAAAACGCTTTAGCAGGTCCGCCAGACGGGGGTGGAGGAAAAAACAAAACAAAACAATTCTCCATTTGTGTTCATAAATATTCATCACATGCCAAGGAGGGGAGTGAGCTGGTGAACAAGGGAGACAGTAGAAGGGATCAAATAAATCCTTTAAGAAGGGGAAGTCAAAGTCTTTCTTTAATTGTGATGAAATTACAAGGCTTCTAATCTCTCCAGCATGATACCAGTCATTTCCCTTCTGGATTAAACACACAAGATTTATATATATTCCAAGCCTCATTTCCAATTAATCATTTTATTGAAAGCAGATTACAACAGTGCATGAAATCAGCGCTAGCACGCTGTTGGCAGGAATTTTTACTTGACATTGGCGGCGGAGATGAAAGTGCGATGAACAATGAAACCAAAACACACTGCAACAAAAATAGTTGCGGGTTTGGACACTCACCGTGTTCTCTGTATCGCAGACATCACAATGGCGGCCGAAGGTGAGGAGGAAACCAAGTGGAGCGAAGAGAGAAAAAAAAACACGTCAGTTAGCATATCATAACAGATGCTTCTGGCTGAACGTGTGAGAATCAGCTGCAGGGCACAAGGCCCCTCTTATCAACGTGTGTTGGAGCTGTTGAATAGCTTATGCAGTCATGGGCTGGGAATGTACCAGCTCATTACCCAGACAGAATGTGAACAGACAGGATGTGCTCCTCACCTAAGGGCCCTGCGATTCAGCTCTAGAGAGTGAGAAGCACGCCGCACTAAATTGCTTTTTCCCTGTTTAACATCTATGCAATAAAATTAACATTTCAATTCTTCTAAATAAACTGGTTAAATAGCAACATTGGACGGCAACATGACCGAGTTTAACACCTCACCTCTGTGTTCGAGATCATGGTGGTTCTTCTCATCCTTCACTGGGAGGTGGGCTTGGCTGCCCAGGGCGCCCAGCGCCAGCAGGCCCGAACCGGCGCCCGTCACAGGGGGGATGCCGGGCGGCTGCAGGCCCGAGGGGTGAGGTGGCATCTGGACCGGAGGCCCGTGAGCAGCGTGGGAGAGGTGCTGCGCCTGGAGTTGCTGCTGCTGTGAGTAGACAGGGAGATAGACAGGCAGAAACCGAGTGGGTTGGAGGGAAAACGCAAGGAGAAACCACACACTAAACATGAGGCTGATCAGTTAAACCCCGGATGATATTAGCGCATTCACACATCTATTACTGTCAGGATCCGACAGCAATCCCCCTCAGTGCTATTTCCATACCAGGCCAGGGTGACATAAGCCCTAGATCTGTGCTGAGGAGAGTAGAAGTTACTAACTGCTCAACACTTCGAATGCATGAGATGCAGAGACACTCAATCGCACGGCGTTAGTAGTGAACGATGAGTTGAAAAATAAAAATAAAAGCAAACTTTGATTCGACCGCCGCTTAACGCAGAGGAATCATTTCACATCAGGTAAACTAGCACATTTCATACTGCAGCACCATCAGTGAGCTGAGCAATCCTCATAAGGAACATGAAGCTGTGTAGGAATCTGTCAGCCTGTGGGCTAAACAACTACCTGCCTTTTAAACCACTTGAAAAACACAACCAGCGTCTATTTACTCCTCTCATATTCATGTTCCTGGATTAACAGAACATGAATCATTTGCACACCCATACTTTAAGAGACTGAGGGAACACTAAGTGCCAGACGCTGGCACGCCTTCCCTCTCACTCCGAGTGTGCGTTTGTGTGTGTGTGTGTGTGTGTGTGTGTGTGTGTGTGTGTGCGTCTTGGAAGGCTGCTGTGGAAGCCAGGACCAGGGGTCCCATGCTGGCACTCAGTCAACCCTCCAATATTCACCATCAATATTTGAAAGGCACGGGGAAATGGATGGGAGTTAAAAGGCACTCAGCATGGAAGTAAGCAGTTTAAAGCAAGGTTAAATAATACTTAGCTGAGACACCAATAAAAACATCAGCAATTTATTACCCGTCTGCGAGCCAGCTGAATAATTCAGCTGCTGTAACAGCACGCACCTCCTCTCTTTTACAAGACGGACTTCAATCAGTGACCATTTATGGCCATTTCAGGAATATTAGGCACTTTGTAATGACTGGGGAGTTGGTACAACACACAGTACAACATGGTGGACCCGTCTAACACATAGTTAAAAATACATTAACTCAGTAGGAACTTGCTTTTCAAATCGTAGGTCTTACAAAGGGCACCTACTTCTAAGACATCCTATCTGGAGGGTCTTTTTAATTGCTTCTACATTATCTGCCCTGAAGCGAGAGAAGACTAGATTGGAAAATAGTGAGGTTTTTAACTTGCAACCTTGTCCTTTGCTCCATAGGGCAGATGTCAATCCAATTACAAAATGTACCCAGGACACAAAGAGAAAGAAGGAGAGCGAGAGAGAGCGAGTGTGTTCGAATATTGTGTCCATGAGGGAAATTAAGGAGCTAGTTCATTGGCAGGGGAGAGCCATCCTCGCTCATTGTGTTTAATGAGGCACTGATGGGTAATATGCATGGTTGATCAGCAAGAGCCCTCATTAGAGGGCCATAAATGAAGACAATAATAAATAAAGAAAGGAGTCTGGCCTATTTCCTCTAATTTAATATTCCAAGATAAAGACCTACTCTTTGCCCTTTTTTTCTCAGACTGAGTGGAGCTACAGAAAAAAAAACACACACAGGCAAAACTGAGCAAATGTATTATAGTAGTCTCTAGCGTCCTAACTGCGCTAACTATAGTGAAACGCATAGCACTTGGACAGAAAAAGTGCCATGCAACATGCACAAGCCCTTCGAACCCAGATGTGTGCACACACACACCAATTCAATTAACAACAGCATGGCACATACAGATGTGTGTGAATGCCACTGACCATGAGAGCAGGGTAGGCAGCTTGCTGCTGCTGAAAAGGAGGACAGAAAACGGTCAGGGCAACAGCTGCTCTAGACGCCCTCTCTCCATTATTATATACTGCAATGAATGGTGTTACAGACAAAAACAAATAGCTTTTACTTTTAAAACAAAAGCCATTGTGTTGGTTTATCCAGGTGGCCGGTCGCTGGGAGACAGGTGGGCTTATCTGGACTACTTCTTCTTGGCTGACTTTAATATTTTGTGTGTTCTCTAATCAAACAGGAGCCGCCACCAGTCAGGTTCATCTCTACGCAAGCAGCTGCCCTAGTTGCATCCTATTAATGGCCCTCAGCCCCATCAATAAAGTATGCAGCTGGCTCCTGGATGCTGCCTGTCTGCCTGGCACGCTCTTTCACCCCACCTTGCTTTACAATATGCATGAGGATTTTGGCATGCCTACAGAGCTTCTCCTCAATGAATAACTAATGGACAGGTATTCGTAAAACATACAGTGGCTACATTTCCACCTCCTCTGACATGAGCAACCGTCATGACTTGTGTGGAGGCCTGAAGACAGGCTGGCGCCGAATAAGACCATATACTAAAATCATGAATGGGCTCGTCCAATATTTTATAAAATGTAGGGGGAGACTTCTAACGATACAAATTTTAAATTATAACCAACAGAGAGCCACAGCGAAAGACTCACAGGCACAAATTCAAAAACCGAAATATTCCAGCACTATATTATTCCAAATGTGACAATCAGCTACACAGGAAGGAGCCACAAATCAAATTAGCTTTTCTTAGGAAGAACTGCAGCTTGCAGCTGCTCTGCTTTGGTGAAAGTGTAATAAAGCATCTGCTTCAGTCCAACAGATAAATAAAAAAAAAAAAAAAAAAAGCAGCTCTCCATCACCTCAAGACATCTAGTCAGACAAATTCTAGGGAGCAATTATCCAGGAACAAAAGGTCACCAAGGGGGCATTAATTGAATTCCAATATGTGCCTCCAGTCATCAAGTCGGCCTTTTGGGCCAGCCTCTTCTGCATGCTAAAGACTCTGCAAATTCAACTTCCCTAATAAGACCACGGATAGCCTGAGCTTTGTATCGGGGGTGACACCCATCACTTGTGTTTCAGGAGGGCAGGGTGAGTACAGCTGATCAATGAGGAGCAGATGGTGTTTTGAAGCAGTGATGAACGGCATACATTACAGCTCAGTGCTGCGGTGTGCAAACAGAACTGCGCAGCAGCAGCAGAGCCGTGATGGCTGACTGCTGCCTGCGCTGTCTCAGCTAGCTCGCAGCGCTGGCTGTGTTCTGCTCACCCTCAGCCTTTTAATTCCCACAGCTATCCAGGTCAGCAGTGAGGGATGAGGCTCCTCGTTAAAACCTTAGCCAATTAAAGCAATACGGGCTGCGGAGGGGATCTCAAGAGCTCTCAGGCTCGCATTTATAAACACACAACAAGGCAGTGAAGATGCCGCCGAGACCAAAGCCGGAGCAACAGACCAGCTCTGGAGAGCTACACTTGTTGTATACGCTGTAGTTTGAATGTATTGGTGAAGAATATAAAACAAAATATATATCAACACATTTTGATTCAGCACTGTAACTTTAGCAGATGGTGCATCAAATTCAGACTACTTAGAAGACGTGGAAAAGTATTCATAGCTAGCGATCATCTTATGTGCAGGTCAAATAAAGGAATAAAAGGGGGTATACACACGGTGAGAGGCAGATTGGGAAGTCCACGTACCCCGATGATAGCATTCAGCTCAGTCATAGTCACCTGCTTAGCCCGCTCCACTGCCTGAGCAACCTGCTGTTGATGCTGTGGGAAGACATTTACAAAAGATGATCTATCACACAACCCACACTCACTTATCTGTGAATTTCACACTTAATTTTCATAGTGCTGCTGCAATTTTTTAAAAGTGAGGGCAAACGCTGCGCACAATTACTCAAAATTGCTTAACCTGCATGTTGTTTTGAAGTAGTATCTTTAGAAATACAGCCAACAATAAGTGACTTTATTTTAGTGCCAAACTGTGGAGCACAACATTCAAAACTCACCTCTTGTGACAGGAAAGGCATAATTTGAGCTAAAATTGCGTTGAGCCGTTTGGCAATCTCCGTCTGGAAAACAAAAAAGAGGAACAAAATGACGGATAAGTATGAAACAGACAGTGACTTCCCATAACCCCGCCTTTAATGTTTACACCGATTAAGTCAATTACTGCGGCAATCAGAACTGCTTGACTCAACATCCTCTAAACAGCGTGATATTGACATTTGAAATATTTAAAACATTAGGAGAGCCCAGGGGGATGGAGCACAGCTGTGCTGAGAGTGCACTCCATGCTAAACGGATATGAGCCGGCAGAGTGCTGCTGTGTTGAGAGGATCCTCTCTCACTCTGCCCTCCTTCCCCTCATCTGCAACTCGGCTGTCCTGCAGTTAACCTCAGAGTTAAACCACACAGCAACCACACCCCAGGAAGTGAGACTGCGCTGTTTACTTACATGTGACAGTGGAGGTACATTAAAAGGGTTATGACTGCAGTTTGAGCAAAGATTACAAACCATAACGACCTCGAGGGTAACACACCTCAAAGTCTATGATCAATACCATTAGAAGACAACTACCAGCCTGTAAACATTGAGAGCGCTATAGCGCTCCAAGACTGAAGCCTGGGCCATTTCTCGCTGCAATCAGCTGCCCAGCCCACCACCCTCCCAACCTCCCCATCCATCCACACAGCCCTGCCTCCATTCTTCTGCTTGTCTACCAACTGCCATGGCAACGGCTGCAGCCCTATCTTGCTGGGATCATTATGCAAATGGCACCTCTGCTTGACCGTAACAGGCTTTAAAATCATATTACGTGCTTGGAGGCAGGTCATTAAATTGAATTTTCAGCCTGTCGATCACATGAACGTAGCGAATGAACGGTGGATAAAAAGAGCAATGGGAGGAGGAGGAGGCGTGATACACCCCCTCCCCTGTAAAAAAAAAAAAAAAGAAATACTGCTCAGTTCTGCCTCCTTCCAGGGATATGAGATGAGACTCTCAGGTTGGAGCTCTGCACTGGGAGCAGAAAAAATAACAGTGCCAAAGCTACATCATCTATGGAATTTATGAGCTGCAGTTCAACCCAAGGCCACTGCGGAACACAAACACATCACAGGGATTTTCTCCGATTTTTCATTTGGAGCTGCACACACAATGTACTTTGCAGACCGCCAGCTTATTTATTACACATGGCAGAAATGCCAGGCAGTTTTGGCAGCCCAGACGTATTACCTCTGAGCAGAGCCAGAGAGATTGGAGAGTAATGTCCAACAGAACGAGACCTGCTGACCCAAGCTGCAACATGGATAGCCACTTAGCCGTGCAAGCCAGCCGGCAGGACGAACAACAAGCCGAAGATGAAATATCAGATGAGACGGGAGTAAAGCCCGGGATCAGAGGCAATAATGTGAAACAAATATATGGTAGCATGTTACAGAGAGTCCATAAGACAACACTGATCATTACTCTGCAGAAAAGAAAGACGCTGAACTCCAGCCTCCTCTGACACACAACAAATGTGACCTACGACCAATAAAGCGACGAGAGGGGTTAGATAAAAGGTTTTATCGGCATTAGTATTAATGCAATGTCGTAAGTGCTCTAGCAAGAGCTCAAGAACGCCCTCAGAAATGGTTGAAAAGCTACAGAGCCTGTATAATCCATGTTTGTTGAGATAAGCCATGTCAATAGCAGTCGAACATTTGACAGGATTTGTGAAAAAGGCCTCGAGCGCACAGTCCATTCCTCTGTAGCTTAGTGTCATGGTGACAGCTGGCTGGGAGAGGTCAGGAGGTGGCTGATCCACTGTGTCCTAAACAACTGGCAGCCTCTGCACTCTCACAACATGCAAATACACGGAAAAGGCATCAACTCAGCTCACCACCGCTGTCAGAAGAGATACAGTGCAGTGCCGGGAGAGGGCTTTTTTTTTTTGTTCTGCCGGCAGATAAAAATGGGGGCTGTTGTCACTTTAAGTAGATGACAGCTTGGCCCTTGAGAGGCCAGCTTTGCGCCGCTGCTGCTACACAATTACAGGTACTCGGACCTGTGTAGCACCACTTTAAGAGCACTCTCAGGCTGGCTTGTCAATGGCGTGCAGAAAGGTATTCGCCTGTTGCTATCAGCAGCGGGAAAATGGAGTCGAGACACTGATGAGTATTAAATACGGAGGGAAAACTACTGGTGGCTCTGGTCACGTGATCCGTCTATAAACAATACTTGACTAGTCAGATTTAGAAGGGCCTCCAATTTGTCCGAGATGACAGCGTTTCCTGATTTGTCTAGTAGGAAGAAAATTTGACTTGCACTTCACTAGCGGCTCGTCTAAGCCAGGAAATGACACGTTTCCACTAAACTGAGATGTTACACAAAGCCTCAGAGCTCTTTGTTAATGTGAAACAGCAAGGAGCCCAGGATAAATTTCTAATTGGCATTTGTATTGATCTGCCTAAATGGATGCATGAGATTACTGTGATTAACCTCGTCAGCTGCAGCAGTCAGTCGGGGTTTTGGGATAAAGGACGGCGGTGATCGTAAAACAATAAACTCATTCTAACAAAAACAGCATAAAACCGTCACCTTCTTCATCACGCCATACTTTAAAACAAAAATAACTTTCTGTTTATATAAGTGGAACTGACACCCAACAGTTCACACCCTGTAATCAATACACTCCAGTCCCATGTGACAGATTGGGGACATGGGGAGCATTTATGGCTTTATAGAGCCACAGTTTCTCCCACCACTTCCTCACCGCACGCCTCTTTTTGTATGAACACTGCAGACCGTCCGCTGGCTGACCAGAGTTAGTTTTGGCCCTCGGTACGGCAGATAGTTTGCTACTTAGCAAATGATTCCCGCGGCGGCCATGTGTCTGTGTTACGACTTACAGGTAACAGCCAAATCCGATTGAGCCTCAACACCAACACCCAAAACCCCGCTCAGCTCTTGGAAACAAGCACCAGATGAAGGCAATTACTGGCTGCCATCACACGGCACAAATTAGCCGTTTGCATCTACATGCTGTCACGGCTGATAGAAGGGGGGATCAGATAACACCGCCACATCAGTCCACCCGAGCTGTGCCGCTGTGTGCGTTTCTGAAATCTGAATTATGTCCCCGCACGGTAATGAAAAAGGCACAGTAAGAGGAATGGATTTCCTCACTATGGAATAAATCTCCTGGCAGGAAAATAATATGCCTATGTGCATCCAATAATCCATCCCAACCCTGCCTGTTAACCACTCCCCATCTTCTCCTCCCCCTCCCCCCTCTTCCTCCCTCCTGCCTGAGCTGTGAGCTGGGGGGGAGCTGCATGGACGGGGCCCACACTGTTTGCTCACAAACACGCCGTTCAGCAGGTTAGGGCCCCACTGATGAATTATTCAAGCGCTTCCATCAGCTCTGTTGAGGCTCCTGATAAAAGTCAGGCGCTAAAATGGATCAGTCGATTAACCTGTTTACACAGAGCTGGGCCGCTGCCCCTCCCCCACCTCTATTCTCCAGCTCGTCTCCCATCCCCCCTCTCCTCTTTCCTCTGGTCGGCGATAAGTGCCTGACAGAAGCTATCAGAGCGGCCCGAGCCCTGACAGACATGTGGCAGTGTGACACACGGCCCAGACACTGATGGATCACCCCACCACACCAATCCGCCATGTCTCCAACGCTGTCATTAAGCAGGCTAGGCTGTCGCAGCAGAGGGGACAGTCCTCGCTGGTTTAAGAGCGGCGGAATCTCCGGATTACTCATTCATACAATCTTTATCTCTGCGAGCATCAGTGTGACTGATCTGTGGAGCAATGACAGATAGGATCTTTTGATAAGATAAAGGCTCAATAAAGGACTTTTGCCCCTCTCTTGTAATTACTGTTCATCTTAAAAAGAAATACTGACCCATCAGCAATCCTCTCTCTCTCTTTAATCATTAAGTCAAAGGCCAAAGCCTGTCAAAGTCTACCTTTAATCTTATCAAAAGGCTGAGACAAATACAGGCTTCACACCACTGGTATTGTTTTTTTTAAAAAAGGAGCCACAGCAATCGTACAAGTGGTGGTACAAGTTTCCAAATGTATTGTCTTGTTTGTGTGCAGCATATCTGTCTGTTTACAGCCCATTACAGATGCTCAGTTCACAGCCTACGAGAGGCTCCTCCTGGGTCTGACATCCCCCCGACACTGTGGAAAACCACCGAGCTGAAAAAATATGACGGTACATACCTGTTTGTGCATCTCTATGTTCAGCCCGTAGGACATCTCATAATACTGAAACGAAAGCAAAGATTTCATTGTGATTAATGAAGTCAAAAAAGTAATATTCTCCATATCGCGTTAACTCAATTTTGTTTTATTTCTTTAACACATTAACGCAACTTACGGTTTTTAGGTTGTAGCGGGCTCAGTCTTAAAGCTAGAGTGATGTTACTGATATCATATGAAACTACAAAACCCTAAGGAATCCATTGGTATCAACCATGTCATACTAGCTTGTCGTGAAGGAGGCTAAATATCGCTCCAAACACGTCACAGCCAATTTCAAAGGGGTCCCTTGACCTCTGACCTCAAGATATGTGAAGGAAAATGGGTTCTATGGGTACCCACGAGTCACCCCTTTACAGACATGCCCACTTTATGATAATCACATGCAGTTTTGAGGCAAGTCATAGTCAAGTCAGCACACTGACACACTGACAGCTGTTGTTGCCTGTTGGGCTTCAGTTTGCCATGTTATGATTTGAGCATATTTTTTATGCTAAATGCAGTACCTGTGAGGGTTTCTGGACAATATTTGTCATAGTTTTGTGTTGTTAATTGATTTCCAATAATAAATATATACATACATTTGCATAAAGCAGCATATTTGTCCACTCCTATGTTGATAAGAGTATTAAATACTTGACAAATCTCCCTTTAAAATACATTTTGAACAGATAAAAAATGTGCGATTAATCGTGATTAAATATTTGAATCGACTGACAGCCCTAATTCTTATACAGTAGATGTAGCTTTTGTTTAATCATCACTTCAATGAGACTTACATACTGTATATAGCCACAAATCAATATTTTAACTGATCACAACACTGATTACATCAGCGAATGGTTTTAAACATTATGACTGAAACCTAAATACAATCTAGTTTCTGCTGCCAAACGTGATAAACTAAGATCAGACACAAAAAGGAGTTTCTTTGAGCAGCCAATAAATCAATATATTGTTGTTTATAGTGCGGGCACAGAGAAGATAGGGTCAGATTTATCGATTCACCATCTTAAGCCCTCAGATCTCCAGGATGTCTATTTACTTAGCGTAACGCGATTGCTCAACACTCTTGATATTTCGAGCCAGGTCAGTCTGTCTGGCTGAAATGTAATCCATGGAGCCCACAAGTGGCAGCCGGGGCAGAAATGGCTTTCCAGTCAGCGTCTATTTGATGAGGCCAATGCATTATTCAGTCCATTAGCTTCTTCGAAAATTACTCTCAAACAAGAGAGCCATTCTGTCTGAGATCAGAGGCCCACAGCCGTAGCGTAACATGACACCCAGCGCTGGCTGTGGGATACTTCCCTACATGTTTACCTAACCTCCTCCCTGTCAGGCTGACATGTTGTTTTCCTGTGAAAAGAATGTTTAACTTAAGCCCTGCGTGTATTGGTTTAAGTCATCCCCGGGTGTGTTTACCTGGGACAACAGAGCACGCTGCCACAGAAGATCGCGTCACGTCTGAGCTAAATTCCTGCGTCATAAGCACGCCTATGTTTTTTCTAAAAGGCTGCTCAAATAAAAGCTAATAATTTGTGGCGCAAAATAAGCCGCAGCAGGTTCCACCGGTTCCTCCATTTTGTTTGCCGTGGCGCATTTTTCCCACACACTGCTCTGGCCCACCCCTCCACCATCAGCTCACACCTAATTTATGGCCATGCATATGTCTGAGCGTGGAGTCTCCTAGGAGAATAATCAGATCAGCACACACAGAGGGCAACGCTGCAGTCGACCCCTTGGAGATCAGGGGCGAGCCATAATGGAGCCTCAGCCCACTGCCTGTCAGGAGGAGCTCCTCCGTATAACAACCAGCTACATCAAACCCCCCTGGGGCTGTTCACAGGCCTGTACCTGACACTCAACCCGCCCTAACCACCACGCAGGTGATCACAATAGCCCGTCTCGCTCCACCCCAACTAGATCTCCAACAAGCCTTGCAATTTGGAACCATAATTGCTCCCTATTGTAACATAATCTCACCATGACATAGTGGCGCTGCATCTCCGTCTTCTCATTGGCCAGCTTGTCATACTCCACCTTAAGACTAAAATAGAAGACAAGGTGTCAATTTCAGGCATCTCTCTCTTCAATAACTCACTCACACTTAACCACTTGACAGTTGAGGATGAAAAAAAATGTTAGTATATATTATTATGAACCAATAGAGAGTAAACACGGTCATACTTTGGTGATTATTACCTGTGATACTGGGCTTGCAGGAACTGAAATTCATCTTTAATCCTGTCACAAGACTCTGCTACAGTGAATTTGAAGCCAGGCTGACCGGGCTGATGTGGAGCCTGAAAGAAAGGTTGTACAAAAAAAACAAAAAATCACATCAGTCCAGTCACAGGAGAAAGTTGTACCCTTCATTTCCTGCTGAATGGTTCTCACATTAGACTACTTTCAAGATAATATCTCCTTCTGCAGTAAAGTAAAGACATTATTACCACACCAGAGAAAAGAGGTGGGTCTACTTCACACCTCCAGAACCTAATAACACAAAATGAATAGGCTTTTACACTGAAAATGAAATCTAATCTAAAAAGAAAAAGGAAAAAAAAAAAATCAAACCACCACCTGTCTCTATCTTCAGCAGAGCCATATCATATGTTAGTGTATGGCTGAGTAAATATCTCCAGCCATGCAAACCATCTGCATCCATTTACCACTAAGTGCTGTATAGCATAAATGCATTGTGATATAACCATACAGGTTTGATGGAGCTGCATTAAGGGGCAGATTTCAGAGGGAATCAGCACAGTCAGGAGCCAACATCAGTGTTGTCAGAGAAATATGTGAGCTGTAGTAAGTATATATATAGAGAGGAGGAAGCGCTTCTTACCGGATGTCGGCCTTGTGGATACATCTTGAAATGTATCCTTTGTTTATCTCTCCAGTGTGCAGGTCCTTTGGCAAAATGGTTGAAATGTGCTCACCGGTCTCAGCAGGCAGGCAGGCAGGCAGGCAGGGGGTTGGGGGGGGGCAGGGGAGGTCGTGAAAATCCCTGTGTTGAAAAATGACGCGGTTCAATCTTTTAGACGACACAATACAAGCACGTTGTTTGCTAATAAGTAGTCAGAACAGCCAACTAGTTGCAGTTTATTGCAGCCGTGTCATAAAAGCAGCACTATAGTCCTGCGCTTCTGTTCTTTCTTTTGGTGACCTTATTCGGTCAGTGGTCACTTGAAAAAAACCCTAAACTGATACAAACACACCACAGATCGAATGAAAACGCTACTTTCTCTCCGACAAATTGACACGCTCGTTTGTTTGGGACTCTGATCTTTAGACAAAATGAGCAAAAGGACGTCTCCAGGCAGGCCACGACCGACAGCAGCTGGCTTCCACCTCCTGTTTGACTCCGCGTAAAAGCGATGGAAACGGTGCGCTGTTGAGCGTATATACGCCCAAAAAAAAGAGAGAAGAAATCAACAGCTCTGGGAAATACATACCCGTGCGTGCGTCCTTAACCCGTCCGTCCGACTTTTTGTTCCTGAAGAAAAAACAACAAGAGCGGGCTATAATTCATGCGCTTAATCCCTCCTAATGTAAAGCGTGGTGGACGCGGATCTCGACAAGCATCCTCTCTCTCTCTCTCTCTCTCTCTCTCTCTCTCTCCGGAGCGCACCCGGCCACACTGGGGGAGCAGTCGGGAGAAAAATTTGGTGCGGTCGGGGCTCGATTAAAACTACTTTATTCTCCCTCCGCGATCCTCCGAGGAATGTGCGCCCTTTTTTTGTGTGGCTGGTTAATCCTCCCAAAAAAAGGAAGAAGAAAAAAAATACAGCTTCCCCAAATCTGTCTTCCGACTCGAAGAAGATTCTTTAAAAGCGTAACATGGTACTCTCTCCACAATCTCGCGTTTCCCCCCACAGTTGTCCAGCTTTACCCCCGGTTGCCACACACAGGCAGCAGGGCTGAACTGCCGTGAAAGCTGCCCCTATCTGTCCAATCGGATTACTCGGAAGGAGTAAGACCACATCTGCCTATCGGAGAGCGACGGGCCCCACGTGGGGTTGCAGCGATACACATGACATCATCCCGCGGATCACACAAGGCATCATCCGTCCGTCCCACCGTGTGCAACAACAACAACTGATGTGCCGACGATGATATCCAAATTTGACAGAGACAGCACAAATTCCACATCCGCGCTTCATTAGGGTGTTTTTCTAAATAAAGTTGATGATTTTTTTTTTTTTTGGGGGGGGTGTGATCACCACCAGCAGCGGGACGGGGAGGGAGGCGCGCTGCAACAAGCACACTTGAATTGTTATCAAGGAAAAAAGGAAGCTTGTTTTGTAATACATGGGTATAAAAATGTGATGAGATGTTGAAACATCGAGCGCAAATCACAAACGCGCGGGCTAAACTCCCCCCACAACGCACCGTGAAGGACACAATAATGACCAATCGATCCACGATATAACCACCAAATTAAAGCCACGGGGCTATTTTTCGCCCTTAAATATCTGGTTCTTTCTTGCACAACAGCATTTGTCTAATAGTTGCACTGCAGGGAAAGAGAGGAGATGATTGCCTTTGTCTGATATGAACATCAGCCCATGTCTGAGCGCAGCCCCTTGTTTTGAAGGTTCAACTCCGGCCCCACGTGGGACTCCTCTGCGGCTTTAAGGCCTCTCGTCCAATGGCAGCGCGGTGCACTTACTCCGCGGCTTCCCATTGGCTCCGCGGCGCCGAGCCTGTCATTCACGGCAGCAGCGTTGTCAATCAATACCACGCGGGGTCAAGCGCTGACAAATGCCTGTGCTCCTCGGTCCTCTGCCTGTGAATAGAGCCGGGAATGGCTGCTTAATTAGCTTCCAATGGCTTTTCTCTCCAGTTCAAACAATCTGTTACCACCACGTGGTAATGAGAGCCTACATTAAACAAAGGAAGAAAGGAAGCATGCAAACAGTTGTAACATTACAACCTGTAGTTTTCCTTTACAGATGGGCCTATATAACGAGCAGACAAAAGGTCCTTGTTTACCTTTTTATTACCTTTTTATATCACAATCGAACCCGTTCTAACATTAAAAACCTGAGTGTAATATTAATGTTAAATGGATGTTTCGCAATCAAAACACCAAAATAAGACACTTGTCTTCTTGTTTTTAAAAGAAGCCGCTTAAATCAGTTGGATGTTTTTTCTCGGCTGCGATAACAAGCTTGTGAAATGAGGAGAAACAGCAGCCAGATGCATAAAAATAGCAGCCTAATTATATTATCGCCATTGTTTTTAATGTATAACACACATTCAACGCTGGTAAATTAGCAAGAGACAAAACGTGGAGTCTTATAATATGTACAAAATGCAGCTTAAACCTGCAGTAGGCAGAATTTTTTTGGCAGCCTTGGGCAAAAACTCCATAATAACCTTTCAGCATTTTGTAATTCAAGTGTTCTGAGAGATAACTAGGCTTCTGCACGTCCTCGTGGCTCTGTTTTCAGGCTGTAAAAAATCAAAATCCGGTGACGGTAGACTTTGGCCAATCCCAGGTCATTTCAGAGAGAGAGCGTTCCTATTGGCTGTGCTCCGGCTGGTGGGCGGTGCTTGGTATTTCCTCAACAGATCTCAACATTTTACAGCTAAACAGTACACTACAAGATGTTTCTGAAAACATTTGAGGCGAAAAATAGGCATTACAGTAACAGAATATTGATTCATATTTGATCAGCGCTGCCTTCTTTGACCGTGTGATCGGAGTTCACGAGTGATTCACAGCTGCCTCCGTTGAATGAACAGCCATTAGGAACGCTCTCTCTCTGAAAAGACCTGTGATTG
The DNA here is from genome assembly GCA_916701645.2 of Sebastolobus alascanus. NCBI lineage: Eukaryota > Metazoa > Chordata > Actinopteri > Perciformes > Sebastidae > Sebastolobus > Sebastolobus alascanus. Next base: position 1,038,475 of record CAKAOJ020000022.1, read on the forward strand.
GCCAAAGTCTCCCGTCACAGGCTAGATTTCTTAAAGCCTGAAAACAGAGCCATGAGGAGGTGCAGAAGTCTAGTTTTCTCTCCGAACACTTGAATTACAATATGCTGAAAGGTTATTATGGAATTTTTGCCCAATGATGCCAAAAATATTCTGCCTACTGCAGGTTTAATGATATAAGTATGGTCTGCTGTAGAAAGTGACTAAATTGCTAAACAACCAGCCATGTTTCACACAATATCTTTTTGGGAATGCTAAGGTCATTTTGTCATGTTAAGGTCTGAGATTGCCCAGCAGTGGTCTCACTTGTCATTCTTGTCAGCCACCTTGAGGATGTGGGATAACTGTGTTATTTCCAAAAGTATGGAGGCAGTCTGTGAGAAACTCAAGCACACACAAGAGCCGGCAGGCTAATCTCAGCCAGGCACCCCCTCATGCTTTTCAATAGAGAGTGCTTGGATTAAAGGCAACAAAAGGCCGGGCCAAACCCCAGGGAGAGGGGGGCCCTCCCTCCGCCCACTGAGACCCCCACGCTGTTTATTTACACGGAAACCCCAGCCTCGGTGAAACTCCCACCCTCAGGCATTACACACTGGCCTATTTGCAGAGGTGGCTCTAATTCTTGACAGAGCAGGGATTGTCCTCACTCCTGCTCCACTTTGAACTGAGGAGCCGCTCACTTTCCACGTAGCTAGTGAGCAAATATTTTTCTTCTTCCATATAACAATTACTGTGGGGCTTATTGTCCAAAGGTAGCTATAACTGTCTGTGGAAAAATAGGTCCGCTACAGTTTGAAATCACTTGGTTTTGCAGCCGCAGAACGAGGCAAAGATCAACGATATGGTGCAACTATTAATCATCAACCTATTGGATGTATTTGGAGATTACACAGTATTGGCTCATTAATGTGACTTGCAGTTAATAAACCACTTGGCCATTTTTCTCTCTCGTGCAGGCTCACTTTCCTCTTCACGAAGCAGAAAATGAGGGCCCTGTTTTACTGCAAAGGGCTGGGTCTGTATTGCAGCGACTTACACTTCTTCAGGGTACTGGCATGCTGTTTACATGGAGATGCACACACAGACATACTGCACATTCACAAACAAACACACACATGCTGTGTGTCGCAGCCACGTCATTCACAGGCAGGAGGCAGAAACACACACGCACACATTCCATGCAACAAAGGGCTACAGTGTGTGGTGGAGAGATGAATTGCCTGTACTGTATTATCAGGATGAGTCATCAGGCGGTAATCAATGAAAACAGGATGAAAGTCCTTATCAAAGCAGAAAAATGCAGACAAGAAGAGCGTCTCAAAACAACAAGATGAGGTCTTTGGCGAGAATATGCAGCTGCATTTAGCCCTCGGCTGAGGAGGACATAGAGCCAGTTAAATTCATATTCTCTGCTATCAACCACCCCTCACCCATAAACAGACATTAATAGAGTTTGCTATAAGTGTGCGTGATTTCCCTTGAAGATCAAGGAAAAACTCTAGGTGAACATAGGCTAATGGTTCAAATTAAAATGTTAACTTATGTTTTCATTTCTGGAAACAAAATCAGTTACATTACTTGTTGGCATCTTGTCTCATGTAAATAATCAACTTTTCCCAATTTCTTTAAGAAATATTTCATTCAACTCTTTCCTGGAGGATCCACCCGATTCGACTGTTATCAGGCCATTAAATAGGCGTTATCAGCCGCTACAAGCAGAATAGATGTGGGTCAGTAGGGGCCTACTACGTTGTAAAAGTGAATGAACTGAATGAAATGTCACGTTTTGAACACAAACAAAAAGGCTTCTTTAGGTTTAGGCAATAAAACTACAACTTCTTTAGGTTTAGGCAACAAAACTACAACTTCTTTAAGTTTAGGCAACAAAACTACAACTCAGTTAGGTTTAGGCAACAAAACTACAACGCCTTTAGGTTTAGGCAACAAAAACATTCAAGTTTAGGGAAAAACATCATGTTTTGGCTTAAAATAACTACATTTCAAAATGTGAAAGTGAAACTTAATGCTTGTGAACACAAAGACAACTACTCATTGTTGGTTTCACACGGGATGCAAACCTCATTCTCCTGGGTGAAAACCCAGTATTTTGTGTCCCATCCATCGCCCCCGCTTCATGCTGTCTATACTACAGCGCCTCACTTCCGCTTCTGCTCCTGTCCTATTTACTACGGTCGCTAGAGGTTGCTGTCATGTTCTTTTATAACTTTTTTCGGTGATCTACCATGTGTATAGATGATAAAACCAACTAATGGGTGTAGTAGGCCCCTATTGACCCATATCTATGGGGCTTATAGTGACCGATAACGAGGATCAGCTTCACAACAGTTTCTTGCCATAGCAGAAAACGGTCTGTCTCAAATGTCTCAAAAATGTGCCAAAATATTTTATAGTTGGAAGGGTTTTCCTTTCCACAACATATCCCATGTTCATATTGCAAGTCACGGTTACAATTCAAAGTTAATTGCATTCTGCCAGTAAGATCACACGCTAAAATTAGACGAATTGCATAGAGTCTAGAAAACTATTACTAAAGAGCGTATACTCTTAGTTCATCTGCCAAAATTATTATATGTTAATATTTCCCAAGACTCTCCTCCTTTGTGGCTCTCGATGATGCAAGCTTCAAGTTTTGGAGTGAAATCTTTCACATTCAAATTTATTCAAAGAAAACATCATTTTGTTTGTGGAAAAACACTTCAGTCAGTGCTTTAACATGCTAACATACTTACTAAACATATCAAAGTGCAGAACAATGTTAACATCCAGAGAGTAAAAATAGGCTCAGGGTGACTATAAAACTGTGTTGAGTATTTATTGTTTGTTAATATGTCCATGTTCAGGTATGAATAACACAATAATGCGCAACATGCAATAAGTGCGCCTTTCTTGATTTTCACTTTTCATGTATCCTGTACTGACTGCAATGTAAATGCATCCACGTATAAACGGTTAGTGATGTAGTATAAAAAGCGAGTGGATGGGTCCAAAAAACACAGAACTTTTAACCAGGAGGCCGGTGTTCAAGACCGGTCTTTTGTTTGGTCCTTTGTTTTGGTTTGAAACGTGTTTTCCGCAGTTGTGTTACGTTGTTTCTGTCTGTATTTTACTTAGTTTACATGCTTATTTTTAACCCAACCATGATGTTTTTCCTAAACCTAACTAAGTGGGTTTGTTGCCTGAACCTAACTACAGACATTACCGTAGTTTAGTTGCGTGGCGTACAAATGAGATGCGTAAAGGCTAAAATGCGTACTCATGACACGCGGAATGTCCGTGTAATGTTGTGGTATTTATACGCCTTCCCGTGAGACCGGGTTGCCATGTTACAAGCAACCATGACGTCCTTTGTCTTCCAGTTACAGTTTATTCATATAAATCACAGTGTGTTAATTCAGCACACTGAGTCCATACAGGTAAAAATATGCTGCTGATACAAATTAAAACACAGGAAGCCTCAGTGTTCAATCTGTAACACGTCTGAGTGCTGAACCAGCAGGACTCAACGCAGCTGATACATGAACATCTCTTCCTCCTCACACCGCCTCATCCTTGTTGTTGTCTTGCTATGTTGTTATTGTTCTGTGTCCACCACCACACAGCAGGGCTGGAGGGCTGCCAGTTATATTCTTATACACTTAAATTCAGCAGCGTTCTTTCAGAGAGGTGATGGTGGCGCACAGTAGCCCTTCTAAACTTCATATTTCACTCACACCCTTCACACGGCATAATCAAGAATCAGAATTGCTGTATAGTGAGAGAGTTTGTTCAACAGACCCTCAGCTCAGGAAATGCATAGCTGCACCATTTCTGTTTTGACAACAAACTGCAGATTACAGCTAGTAAGTGCATTGAGTTATTCCAGTCTCCTGCTGGACACCAACGCTATGAAAAGACCCAAGATTAAACTGATCAGAGGATCAAGCGGTACCAGTTGATTGAGAAGACCTTGAGCTGCTCAGCAAAGATTGTGTTACTCTAATCCAGTTTGCTAAAATGGCTAATGTGATTAAAAAGATTCTTTAGGCCTAAATTCAGTTGTGGTGCATGATTACATTCACATGGCATGGGAATGACTTCACATGACTGCCTCGAAAAGAAAATATGTTGTCAAGGTAACAGACCATGCAGGAAAAGTGCAATTGCTACTGAGGTCAGAGTCTGTGAATTTTAAGGCTGAGTGTCTCATGAGGGCGAACATTATATTCCCTTACATCAAACAGAGATGGAGCCGCGTACGGGAGAGAAAAAAGCTCAGCGGTGAGAATAGGGCAACCTTGTAGAGGTCAATGCTGAGATGAATTTATCGCCGAGCGTAATGAATGGTAAGCAGAGCTCTTTAACTACCTCCATAATGACAATATGAGCTGTAGTATCTCAGACATCTCTCCTTATATGCTGCATCTTACCACTTCTGCCTCACCGAGGAGCATTTCATATTCCCTGGCACACGTAATATAGCTCCACTCCTCCATGCCAAATTGACTCCACAAGTGCTCCTATACCTGCTGACTGACACATGCTCGCCGAAAATGATTCCTTCAACCAGCAGCCAGCATTGCTGCTTGCTCTGGAGGGGTACTTGATTCTATTATTAAGTTGAAAAGGAGAGACAGAGCAGAGGGGATAGGGATGGGGAGGAAAAAAAAAAAAGCCTGACTGGGTAGAGGAGAATAATAGAGAGCTGAGGAAGTTATCAGGGCAGTGGAGAGTGTGCCCGCCGTCTGACAGCAGATCAGAGAGCTCCTCCAGCTGGAACCCCCCGCTCATGAGCCCAGCAGTCGACCAGGATGATGAGCTCTGCTGTACAGGACAGGTCAGAGCAGCAGCACCTACTGGAGTGTGTATCAGCTCCACATCTACACCACAACACATCACTTCACCATCAGTTGGGGAGGACGTATTCAAATCCTTTACTTAAGCAGGAGTGAAATGTAACTAAGTACACACAATACAGTTTTGAGTTACTTACTCGATGCACTTATGCTACTCTCTACTTTAACTCCGCTACATTTATTTGACAGCTTAAAAGTAAAAGTCCTTACAAAAAAGCAGTGATTAGTTGGGGCCCCTTGTCTTGTTTCAGATGTCTGTGAGTTGTTAGCAGTTCAACCAAATAGACAATTCCCCTCTAAACGTCTCACATGGTTTCATGCTGGCTGCATGTGAATAACTGTTTGAGGCCTAAAGAAATTTTTTTTTTCTTCTTTCCTCCCCCATTAATCACCTCATGGCCTCTCAGATTTATCTTGTGACCCTTTGAAGGGGCCTGACCCCTAGGTTGGGAACCTCTGGACTAAACTACCAAACTGTATTTAAAGTATTTAAAATCAACTCCATCTTGACCAGCTACAACAGTAAAATGCTGCTTACGCATTGATGTCATAATACATGACATAATAATATCATATATAAAAATATATCAGTCACAGGAGCTATTTTCTGCAGAACAAGTACTTTTACTTTCATACTTTACAGTACATTTAGCTGATAATACTTCTGTACTTGTACTTAGGTAGGATTTTGAATGCAGGACTTTTACTTTTAACAGATTAGTAGTAGTAGTAGTATTTTCACATTTTTGTTTTGGTACTTTTACTTTTAAAAAAGGATGTGAATTCTTCCATCACTGTACTTAAAAAAACTTAAATCAATACTACACTGAAAAATACTCTATTACAAGTAAAAGTCCTACTCTGAAAATGTTACACAAATAAAAGTATGTAAGTATTATCAACAAAACTTGAAGTATCACAAGTAAAATTACTCAATGCCTCTTTGAGTGTCATACTATTATATATTATACTATTGGATTAATATTGCTGATTACTTTTTACTGCATTAACATTAAAGCAGCATTTTACTGTTGCAGTTGTTCTATTTTAAATACCTTTGGGTAGTTTAATCCGTTGTAATACATCATATCTTATAAACTGATCATTTGGTTTGTGTGTAAAATCTTAATTGATAAAATATCTACAGCTGACACAAATGTAGTGGAGTAAAAAGCATGAAGTAGCAGAGTTTGTACAAAATGATTGTGAGTAAATGTACTTAGTTACGTTCCACCACTGTTCACCGTTCAGCAGCCTTCATATCAGTAAGTAGTTTGGGAATCAGTAGATTATTCATTTATGATCAGAGTGATTGATCGTAGAGGTGCGTTTGGTCCCAAGGATATCACTATCAGTGTATTCTTGTTTCCTAAACAAGGACACAAACGGGTTAAAGAATTATGGAGCCAGAAGCCCTGAGAGAGAAAGAGAGAGCAAATCAACAAATGAATGCCTGTCCTATGAGAGGCTAAGCCTCTTATTTTTATTTCAAATGAGGATAGAAATTGACTTCCTTATTAAATCTAATTATTAGCCAGTGCCCTCCAAAAGTCTTCTGAAATCGCCCGGAGCGACCGGGCTATTAGCATAAACACCACCACTGGCAAGCTTAAAACAAATGATATATTTAGTCAGTGTTAATGGGATTAAAGTGTGCTGGATTCAGGAGCAGCTCTACTAACAGTGAGCATCACATCTTCATTATGGATGCCCCGACTTCTCCATTTCCACTCTGTCTTTGTTTGCATTTCATTCTACTCTGCTGCCTCCCGCTCCTCTCGGTTATTCAACAGATTGTGTTCAATCTTGATCCAAAAATCCCAGACAATCATAAATAATAAAGGATTACACCAATCTCTGAAAAGCTGGTGGCTCGCCAGCGGCAATGCGCACACAGAGAAATAATTGTTGGCCATCTGTGCACCAGATTGGTAAGAGAAAGGGTAAACAAAGAGCACAGTGTACCTGCTAAAGCTTTCTCCCCTTCCCTCTCTCTCTCTCTCTCTTTCTCTTTAGCCGGGGAACATGAAAGGCTTTGATGACGCTCACCCCTGCAGAATCCACCGGCTTGCTCCAAGAGATTTTTTGATTAGGGAGGTTTCAGAACCACAGACTGACAAGCCGCGCCTGTCAGGAATCTAACAAGGCTCGGGGTTATCTCTCTATCCGCAGCCAAACAGCGCTGAAACACTGCACAACGTCAGCCAAACAGAGTACGGATGGAGGATAATTGACCAGACAAATGAACACATTTACATGTCATACACCCGGCTCTCCAGAAGAGAAAATGAAGTCATGAAAGCTCACCCTCTGCAGTCTATAAATCACTCCTCTGTGGGCTAAAGTTGGATTTACTGGCACAATGTTACGAACACATTGCCAGAACCAAACCTACGCGGAACATCACAGATCCTTATTAGGGAGAATTGATCTTGTTGCTAAAGATCGTGCAGGAGTCAATCAATGTAGTTTGATGTGAAGTTAAAAGTGATATGTTTTAGATTTATGGGTCAGAGGATAAATCAATATGTAATGGATTTCACATGGGTTCACATAGCCTGATTGACTCCAATTTACTGTCTCATGATTAGGACTCATTTGATATGAACCATCACATTTACTGTTTGGATAATAAGCGCCAAATGCTGGCTGTTCTACATGCCACATCACAGCTGTGAGCTGTTTCCACCTTTTAATGGGAAGCTAAAACAAAAGCCTGGTTTTTGCATGCTTTTGCTGCTTCACAGTCTGTGCAGGGAGTGAAAAATGACCTTACCGTTTCCCATCCATCCCAACTGGAGGACCCTCATTATGGTGTGAGATTTATATATGTATATGTAGCGAGAGAGAGAGATAAATAGTGTGGGATTCTGGAGCAGGGAGGAGACAAAAGATAGGGCCGAGTCATAATGAGCTGTGTTTATGGGTAACGTTGCTTGGCCTGTTGACAGCGGTTAATGAAGTTACAGTTAGTGGGGGGATCTGCTGGCACTAATTAAACTTACTGTCATTAGCAGTGTTGGAAAGAGGAGGCGCTGCAGTAGGAAGGGGAGGAGAAAACACAGGCAGATCCATCAGAGCGGCGGCAGCAGCACACAAACAAACACACACACACACACACACAGGAGCTATATGTGACGAGGGGGATTAGATATAACTTCTTTGTATACAGGGAACTCCTGACTTTGCATTTAAAGTTTATACCGTGATACAAATCCTCTTTAAAGCTGACTTACTCAAAAACAGAGGCTGCTTTCTTTTAAGATTAACAATATATCTACTCCTACAGGAAAAAAACTGTGATATTAGGTGTAGGATTTAAACATACAATATATATATACACACACACACACACACACACACACACACACACACACACAAACGCAGCAGTCTATCAAGTGCCTAAAGAAATAAAGTCAACTGAGTTTATATTAAACAGCAGATGCGGGAAATATTTTACACCTAACTGAGCCTCCAGTGTGGATTGGCTCCTGTAGAAGCCACAGCTCTGACATCTGGAAATGTTGCAGTCACCACTGAGCTGTTAGAAAGTGGGAGAGAGCTCGATTGACTGTCACAGAGTCTGAGTGGAGCTCAGTGTGTGCCATCGTAACCACAGCTCCATCGTAGCCTGTAATCCAGCTCACCACCAAAGCCACCGCTGCTGGCTTCCTGCGCAGACCGAGCCTCACTGTTTGTTTATGCAGCACGTAGACCCGGCCATTAAAAGTGGGAAGCCTGTCAAAAATAAAAAGAGACTTTTCATGTTTGAGGGCTGCAATTGTGGCTCTTGTGTGATGTTTTTCCTTCACACTGACCCCTTGCTTTGAGGTCGGGAAGCCGCTTAACCCTTGGCCGTGGAGCCAGCCGATTGGCTGGGCCAAACACAGTATTTTTGAATGTGGTGGCGTGGTGGGTGCCTCCGGCAGAGGTACTGTGGTTGTGTGCAACGACTATGGCTGTGTAACCAAGGCGGCCTACACATCATTATAATGGCTCCTCAGGCAAAGAAGCCAAAGATCCTTCATAAATGTGCACATCATTTCCCTCATTATGTCCTAGTTACCTTTCCTCATGTTGACCAAACCTCACTACAAGGCAAAGTTAACCAAGCAACGAACTGAGCAAAGGCTATACATTGTACCGATGAAGAAATAAACATATAACGGCATTCTTGTGCTGAAATAATTATAAATACCTCTGCACAACATGCAACCCCCCGTATATACGGAAGCTGCTTACAAATGGCACAAGCTGTTTAAAGTCACTATTCCCAGCTCACAGCCGTTCAAATACTAAAGCAGCGCAGGGAGAATGTGGAAATTTGCTATGTAGTTAACTTGCGACAGCCACCAATTAGGTTTACGATTCGGGCGCCTTTGGGCCACTGTCGCCAGGCCTCAGTCTCCCTCTGATGTCATTACACAAATCTGCTGCAGTCTGACAGAGCAACAGGGCTGTAGGACACATGGGGAGAAGGAGAAGGAAAGTTGGCTCGGCTCCTCTCCTCTGATAGCGGCAGATAAGCCAGCCTTGGGGCCTCTTATCTCATCGGTGGATCCTGTGTAAATGTAAATTTTAGTCTGGCAGATTACATCAGCAGAGCCTGCTGGGGACAGAGGCCGGCCGCCGGGGGACCGTGATGACTCCCCTCATGCGACAAATGCATCCCCTCCACCCTTCATGGACTAACAAAGCAGGACCGGAGTGTACTGTGGGAGACGGCTCCTCTCAGCCAGTTAAAGTGAGTCCCCAAAGGAACCGGAATTAAAACTGTCAACTTCCATTTAGTACAAAACGTTCACCCCGTAGCATTTGTTTGCTGCACACTGTGTGCAGTGATAGTGATATTAGTGGACAGCGTGCCTCACTTTGGATAAACGTCTGTATTACAGCTGTGTGTGTCCTGACAGGAGGAGGACTGACCAGCTGACGTGGGGCGGGCCCCCTGCGGTCCAGGGGCCGCAAAGGTGCCATGTGACTGTCAGAGGTTCATTTTAGGATACATAAACACACCCTCCCTGTTTGTCTAAATGTCTCTCTGTCCGTCTCATGTATGTACAGCACATTCCAGCCAGCCAGACAGACAGACAGGCCACATCTGGGGAGCGGCCAACGGGAGGCCGTCCCCCCTTTCCTACTTCTCTCCCTGCTCCCTGCGTCTGTCATCCCACCCAGAGAGGGGAAGTGGTGAGGTTGGAGTGGTTGGCCAGAGAGGGGCCAGCTGTGCGACCACAGACCTCTGAGTGTGTGTATGTGGGAGGGAGGGAGGCGTCCGCAGGCCTTATTACAGACCCGGCTACACACTGGGCCTCACAAACAGCTACTTCACAGCCAGCGGCGGCCACCGAGCAGCGGCAGAAACACTACAGGATTTGTTCCGTGACAGCATGAGAACGTACGCTTGTGCGATACTATCGATCACAATCAGGCATATCTAATGTTTTTTTAATGCATACTTGAATGTATGGCTGGTTTACTTCTACATGGAATAATAAAAATAAACAGATTAAGTCACTGAAATGACAAACTCAGTAACGTGATACAGATGTTAACTCACCCTGGCAGTTTTGGGAGGAATGTGTTGTAACGCAGTCTGCTGCCAGCTCATATCAGCTGAGAGCGACCGTTGCTGGACTGCACCGTCAGCTGGATCACAGGACAAGAAGGTCTCGGAGTGATGATGTCACTGTTTTGCCTCGGTCCCCGGGGTGGTGATTTATGAGCTAATCTGGGTCTGTCTCTCCAGATCCCAGGTCTTTCTCTCCCTGGGGAGCCGCTAATGGAACAGTGGGATGGAGCCACCATGCAGCAGAAGTCCTCTCGGCTCACAGGCCTCTGACATCCATCTCCGTGATCGCACACCGAAAGAGAAAAAAAACAACAGAAATAGAACAATGTTGACTTCATTTTGCAGCACACGTAGATGTTCACATACAAGCATGCACACTCATGCAGACACACACATACACACTTGCACAGAAGCAAATACAGAATAAATTACGTATTGCATATATAACCTTGGCTATTTGCAATTTGTCATGCAGCCCAAGAAAGATAATTGAGGCAACCTCCCAGTATGCAAATGGAATGATAATCAGCCTGCACCACTCTACCAAACACATATGCACAGAAGAAAAAAACATTACATTGTTAGCAATTTCTAATAGAGGACACCTATTGACCCATTTTCTCTTGGAAAGCAATTTGTCCCTCCAAAATAAAACTAATAGGTGGCAAGATGAATGGATTAGAGTGGGCTAGGCTGGGTGCACCGTGCCACGAGGCACTAAATCACCAGATTATTAGTTTTATGAGCCAAGCCCATGAGAGAATAATTGCTAATGTTCCCAGAGTAACCAAGGGAAATAAAGGTAATGGAGCAATTTATAAATTCTGATTGGTATACATAGAGAACTTCCAGCCCATCTCCTTTGTTATTTTACTGCTCTCGATAAAATACGCCCCGAGCCACACAAACACTCGGGCCGGCTATCAAAATCAATACAATCACAGACCCGCGAGCGCTGCTTTGTTATTTTTAGTGCAGTGCAGCCTGACTTGCAGTTATGAATCAAAATAATGTGGAAAGAAAAAACATGAACTCCTTTTTCTTAACTTCATTTAGCCTGTCTGTGATGATTCACCCCCACACACTCTGCATAGGTGTGTGTTATTGATGACAAAGACAAGCTCTGTCTAAGATCATTCATTACAATTTGTCTTCGGGAGCTGTTAATAGTTGCACAGTGATGCAGACAGACAGAAGACAGACAGGTGTCCCGTTTAATCCGCCCGGCTCAGATGAATAACCGTCCTTCACTCATCCTGTTTTGCGCAACCACACAACTTTCCATCACACAGACCCCAAATCCCTAATTTCCACCTCTTCACAGCTCTCTGATGTTTAAATTGTAAGCTGCGCTGAGTCCAAACGCCGTCTGAAATGTTCTGCAGATGTAAACCCTTCTCATGTGGTTCATGAAAGCAAGAGATTTATCTGGTTAGAGAGGGCTCGTTGCTTTGCGGCCGCAGCCTCGCATTCGAGCCGAGGTGGGTGGTCCTATAGCGTCCTCTCATCTCCATTTCACAGGAGGATAAACAGCACGCATCCTGCAACAATCAACTCCTGTTGATGCGTTTTAAACAAACTGCCCAATTATAATTTCATTAAAATCGAAACAAGCCGGCGTGCCGTTTCAATCTACACATGTGCAGCTACGGCCTCTAATGTAATTTGATCCACTGCTGTATTGAATTACACATTGAAGTCGGGGTGAGAGAAGGTAAAACAGATTACGTATAGAAAGCAATATGGAGGCAGGGTTAGAGTGTCAGATCATCTCCCAGCCCTGAGACGCTTGTCTGTTGGTGCATCTGCGTTAGATTTGCTCTGCCGGAGTGTTTGCAGCCGAGTAGAGCTGATGTCCTACCATATGCAGACACAGTACACACACAGTACACACACAGTACACACACACACACACACACACACACACACACACTACTTGACCTTTCAACAGCAGCGATGACAGCTCACAAGCTGCTCTTGTAACTGAAAAGCTCCTCATATACTTTCAACCCACTTCTTGTTTTTCTGGTGGTGAAACATGCGTTGCTCACTTGTGTCTTCACTTCCTTGTCTTGCAGGTATGAAGTAACACTGTGAACTGTGACAGCACGATGTGTTCAGACCTGTTGAGTTAAGGTAAGGATCCTTTTTGTGTATTTAACGTTCATTCCTGAGAGGGTGATTCAGCCGAGACTATTCGCCGATGTCCCCGGGCCATTATGTATACATTTTTCAAATCCAGACTCCCACGTATCTGCACTCTGTCATCCCATCTGTAGTCCCACAGAGAGGGTGTTTTCGGGTCAGATCGTCAGTTCGTCATCACCTCACGCTTCCTGTTATGAAATAGCACGACATCCTACAGTGTAAAACCGATCTTAACAAACCATGAGAGCGGAAACTATGTAGGATGGAAGTTTGTCTCGCAGTGCATTTTAGTTTATGAATTTTTTAACAGTAAAGCATTTCATTCTGGCTTTATAGTATCATTTAAATTGAAGATGGTTTTAAAGCAATTCACCATCAGCCTCAAATGTCAATTTAATTCCACGCACAGCTTTCAAGAAGAACCACTGACAGCAGGACACAACTAGCTCAGACATGGAAATTGATTTTCCAAGGGATTTGATTCCACCCCGGATCTTGCGCTGATCTACAGAGAAAAAAAGCAGTAATGACACATTCTGTGATCCCACAGTTTCTATACGATGTGGTTAGGTTGTATCCAAATGCGACAAGGCCTGTAATAAATCTTGTCTTCCTTCCATCAGCTTGCCAGCAGCTGGGAGCCGTCAAGGGAAGCCACCCCAAGCAAAATGTTATTCCAGCTTGTTAGTGTTTGAAGTCACAGCAAGCTGGGCTGCAGAAGCTGCTGCCTGTGGTTTATGGCTTGTGGGGTTGCTCAAGATATGGAGTCTCACTTTCCAAGTCAGGATGTCTCACCGCCATTGAAGCCACAACTGTAGCTGTGAGATAACGCAGGCACGTTAAGAGGAAAGGACTTCAGAGCACACATGTGGTCTTGACTCAGTGAGTGACAACACTACAGTGTGTGTATCTGCGTGTGCGTGTGTGTGTCTCAGCTCATGTTGTGTCTCCACATCCACCTACTGATGTAGTGCTGCAACCACTTGCTGAAACACTATTGCTTCCTCTTCTTTCTACTTTCAAATACTCGCTTTTATCCCAAAAAATGTGCAGTTTCTTAATGAGTTGAGGTTCTTTTGTGACAATAAATTAATTAGGCAGTCCTGACAAACTAGCAAAATGAATGTATTTGTACTCAGACAAATGTAATGAATATAAAAAATGGAATATACAACTGTGTTTCTATACAACAGAAGGAGACATTTTCATATTCCACTACAAGGCCACTACGACACATAGCTCCTTTGATTTCTGAAATTCAATAATGTCTTGAAAATCTTGGTTCAGATCAGTGTTTCAGTGATTAAAGTGTTTGAATTTCAACCACAATAGGTCAAAGGTTGTCAGACACCCAGTGTACCCAGTACCACTGCTCCGGTCTCTGATATTTTTTCTGTAATCCTACTGAGGAACTAATCCCTCATATTCCCTCAGAGTCACAGCGAAGAACCCTCAAACAACTACTGCTTAACAGTTAATACAACCCAAAGAATGTGATGGCTGAGCCGGAGGCTCACAGCTAACAATGCTAACGGTGCTAACGGTGCAAACAACGACAACAATGCTCACAGAGCTAACAGTGTTAAGGACGGCGTTATCAGCTGTAACCGCTGCATGAGAGCAGTGCAGAGCAGTGGACATGAGCTAGCTAGTGGGGCACAAACACATGCATTAAAAGGCAAGCACGGCCGGCCCGGCTAGGTAAGCAAAGCGAGGAGAAGCTCGGATTACAACACACAGAGGGAGAGCAACTTCTCTGCTCAGGTAGACATTGCTCTACGAATAGAGAACCTTTAGTAAAGTATAAAGACAAACAGTGGTGGAAGAAGTATTCAGGTGTTTTACTTAAAAAAAGCAATACCACAAAAGTCCAGCATTCAAACTTATACTGAAGTGCAGAAGTAATATGAGCAGAAAGTCCACTTCCAGCGTATTAAATCCATCCATCCATCCATCCAATATCTGTAACCGCTTATCCTATTCAGGGTCGCGGGGTGGCTCGAGCCAATCCCAGCTGACATTAGGCGGAGGCGGGGTACACCCTGGACAGGTCGTCAGACTATGACATGGCTGACACGTAGACAGACAACCATTCACGCTCACATTCACACCTACGGGCAATTTAGAGTCAACAATTAACCTAACCTGCATGTCTTTGGACTGTAGGAAGAAGCCGGAGAACCCAGAGAAAACCCACGCTAACACGGGGAGAAATGCAAACTCCACACAGAAGGGCCCCAAGCAAAATATATAATATTAATGAAGCATTAATGTGTAAACACCATTTTCAGAGCTGTGTCTGGTTGAGGTGGAGCTAGTCTTAATTACTTTATACCTTATTGGGTTGTTAAATCTCCATCAGTGCATCATATTTTAGAAACTGATCATCTGATTTTTACATGGAATATGCAAAGTATCATGAGCAAATAAATGCCGTGGAGTAAAAAGTACAATATACAAAAGTGTAAAGTTACACAAAATGGAAATGAAGTAAAGCACAAGTACCTCAAAATTGTACTTCAGTACAGTACATACATACATGTTTTTTTATACTGTAGAAATCCAAAGAAAATCAGTGTCTCTACATGTATCAGTTTCTAATTAGGCCTGCAACTAACGGTTATCTTTGTAATCAATTTATCTGATGATTATTCTCTTTTTGTCTATAAAATATCATAAAATAGAAAGAAAAATCCCCATTACAATTTCTCAGAACACAAAGGGCATCTTCAAATTTGTTATTTTATCCTACCAACAGTCCAAAACACAAATATATTTAATTCACTATCACAAAAGACAAAAACAAGCAGCAAAACCTCACGTTTGAGAAGCTGTAACTAGATAATGTTTGGCATTGTTGCTTAAAACATGACACAATTAATCAATAATTAGAATAATTGCAGATTCATTGATGGACTTAGGTACCAATCACCCATCCGTACACTGTGGGCTCACTGGGATGAATATTCCACAGGGAAGAGGAGAGCAGGACAGAGGCAGCTGGGAGAAAGTACTCTCAGTGAGAATGACAGGGGAGGATGTGAAAATGTCTTCTATGTACTACTATGAATAAACCATTAGAGCTTAAGTGAAGGACATGCAGATACTAATTGGATATGCTTGGTTGATTCTATTACACTATGAAGATAAGGTTAGGCAGAAAGGTCAAAAGGGCAAAGTGATGCTCCATCTGATTCAGTGATAGTTTTCTACCAAACCACCCTCCCCCGCCCTCACACACACACACACACACACACACACACACACACACACGACCTGGGGGTCAGCTGTCGTGGCTGCTGCTCCGGTGTGTCCCTTAGGGACAGCGGGCGGACAGGCTATTGATCAGCTGCACTATTACCAGAGCTGGAGCTGTTTATCATGCTGTCTGCTCTCAGCAGGGAGTCTCCGTCTCTAATGGACCGTGGTACGGCACTCCCCTGCACCTGTCCTTGTCACCCCCACACCTTAAGCACCATCGATCCCCACATCACCCGTCCTTGCCCCCTGGTGCTCCGCTCTCTGGGGGAGGAGGGTGGCTCCTCCTGTACTGTCAGCACTGAAATATGTTTCTCATTGGTGTCGCCCTGCTGATGAGTCTCTCCTCTGTCCTTTTACAAACCACCGTCACCCCGGTAACTGTGGTTTGGAGACAATGATGAGCATATCATCATACTCTGACCTCTGACACATTCATGCTTATCAATCTCAAGTAACCCAGCAACAAAAGAGTCATGATTTTCCTTTTTATGTCTTAAAGCTTGCTCATCATGTTAAAGGGCTACTCAAGAAATTTAGTAGGTCACTTGGGCTGGGTATCGGTACTCGATACCTTTAAGGTATCGACCAAAACAACCCAGTACCAAGTAGTATCGAAGCTTCTCCAGTCAAACGCTACCTGCAATCAATCATTTTTCTGCCCAGATCTAGAAAAAGACGACTGTTTTGTTCACAACCAATCACTGTGAGCGTTCTTTGATTTATTGCGACGTGTGATTGGCCCACTACCGCAGCAGCTACTGTACAACCCGTATAGACGAGATTGCCTGCCTGCACACGGCTCTGAACACGGTGATGTCTGAGCCGGCGGCTAGCAGCTAACGGTGCTTACAGTGCTAACTGAGGCAACAAGTGCTGACAGAGCTCACACTTAACCTGGGGGGGACCGGAGGTCTCGCAACCGTGGGTTGGGGGACGGCGTTATCAGCCGTAACTGCTGTATGAGTGCTGTGCAGTGCGGCGGCGATTAGCTAGCCACTGGGACACACACAAAGTTTCCATTCACATGATGGGTATCAAATGAAGTACTCTATTGGTATTGGTATCAATTTAAGGGTACTGGTATTGGTACTGGCATCGTAATTTTGTAAACGATACCCAGACCTATATGTCACTACCATGAAGTTGGAAGGCTTGTGAAAGACAGATTTAAAAAAGAATGGTCAAAACTGAAGCTGCAGAGGACGAGATACCCTTACTTTTTGTCCCTAGTATGGGTCAAGATCCTACATTTCCCAGAATGCAACTTGACAGCATCTTTCACTGACCTTCCCCGGTAAACAACCATATCTTTTGAACTCCACACGTCCAGTTTTAGACACAGCCTTCCTGTTATAAATTTGTCTCCAAGACCATGCAAAGATAACGCTGATGACATCACTATGACATCTTCAGGGTTATTTTCTTATACTAGCGCGCTCCCTCCAGATCCACAGAAGACATTATTCAACTGTTTTTTTCACTATGTATCCTCATACAACAGATCGTATGATATCTTACAAAAGTTATTCCTAATTTTTCATGCGTCTTCCTACGAATGTCCAGCAACACGTGATGCACGTGTCTGTTTAGGCAACAAAACTACTTACGTTTAGGAAAAGATCAACTTGGTTAAGTTTAGGCAACAGAACTACTTATAGGGCTTTTCCATTAGCATTTTTGCTGCACTGATTTGTGTTTTCACTACCAGCTTTAGCACACCGCGCTTGAAATGGACCTTGACTGGAGTCGGGCCAAGGTGCGCCTGACCCGCCTCCAAGCGGGTTTTGGTGACGTCTCGCTGGCTGCAGCCAACCCGTGACGACCCCCCTTCTCCCCCACAAACAAGCGTGTGTTGCAAGACTCAACACGTTTGTGCAGGAGACCAGAGGAAGTTGTGTATGTTCAGCTCTCAGTATTTTTGTAGCTTCTAACCAAATATCTGTTTGTACTTTCAGATATCTGCTTTATTTTACCGTTTTGCTTTCAGCTGTAGGCTGTAAGAGTCGTGTTAAGTTGCTGCTGATGAAAAACCAACAACGATTTTGTTGCTTCATAATAAAAGCTTTTAAATAACAAAGTAATGGGGGACTTTTATTATGAAGAATTTATAGGAAATGAAATGTTTATCTCCGAATTAGAGGAGCTTTGTTAGCGGCTATTCTTAATAAAAACACGTCTAATACTGCAGAGAGGAAGAGAACAAGCTGCAAAAATAACGAGGGACTTTTATTGTGAAGAATTATAGAAAAGAAATGTAGCCTATTTATCCACCGTTTTACAGCTGCTCCTTTAGCCATGGTGCAAACCTCAAGCGGGTAGCCTTGTTGTAAACCCTATTAGGAAGGTTTAGGCAACAAAACTACTTAGTTAGGTTTAGGAAAAGATCGTGGTTTTGGTTCAAATAACACTGGACCCTACACCGCTTTTGTCACTCTTTATACTTCCTAGTTCCCAATTACGTGGATTACAGCTACAGCTACGAACGGTGTATGAGAACAGCCTGATCCCTCAAACTGATCTTGAATTGTAAAATCAGTGGAGTGCCCCTTTAAATTTGCTCAAATTCTGTAGAATGTGCCGGCTCAATTTTCAATACGCTTGTGATGTATTTCTAACATTTGCCCTGATGACAAATAGAGAGATACAGCCCACGTCTGCTGACAAAGCTTGAGTGTATTTCCTGTTGACGGTGGCTGACCTACTATATGTGCTCTCTTGATGGGATAAAACCGTGTCCAGTCACACACTGTAAGGCGGTGGTCAATATCAGCTCTGTGTACAGCGGAGCCGTTACACTGGCCTATTAAAAAAAGAGGCAGTAAATGTCACACGCCAGAAGCCGAGGCCATAAACAAGCCAGTGGACAGTGGTTACTCAGAGGTCACGCAGAGTGCTCAGTCGTCTGTGGCGGCTGGCCGGGGGAAACAAAGTGATGAGGATTTAATGATATCCAGCTTTGTGGCTATTGATAGTAGAGTCAATGGGCTGCACTGTGGGTGTCTCTCTGATACACAGCAGATTAGCAGCTCTGTGCCAGATGAAAACGTCAGAGATCAATAGGACACAGGGGAGAATCAATAATCGTCCCACTACTCTGTGGCTTTCATTTGGTGGATTGCTCCGGTCCTTTATGGCCTGCCGTGCTGTCAGCGTGCCATTAACTGCATTCATAAAACATGCATCACAGATCTGTCACGGGCATCATATGTTAATGCCTGCTGCTAATGAATATGAATGCTCTGTTCATAAGCCAAGTCTCTCTCTCATTACATTGCTTTACACCTCACTGAGCCCGGAGAGCTCGCCTTGGATGAAATGTAAATCACTGCTTTATTGGGGTAAAATGCATGACTATCATACTAAAACGACATGCAGATGAGAACAAAATATACTCACTTTGCAGTAGATCGAATGCTTTGAAGCCAATAGTCTTGTAAAAAGTGTGAGAAATGAATGGGCTAATTGTAGCATCATCACCGAGCCTGGGACGAGGAAATAGCAGAGAATATTCAGCCATGTCCTAAATACTATAATCAGCATTACCTGGCTTGTCGCGCTTCATTATAGTCCAGAGATCTTAGATTAATTAGCATTATTGTGCACAGTGAGTGAGAGAATTGGACAGTAATTACATTAACCTTCGGGATCACACCTTGTCTTTTTACAAGACGTGTCTGGGCAATAAAAGATTGCTACTGCATAGATGATTACTCTTATCCTTGACAGTGTCTGCCTTCCAAATTGATCCAATTAGCCATTCAGGGCTAATTTAATTACTTGGGGCTGCTATAGCCTCTCTATCTTTCTGTCCTTGCCACCAGGATAATCATAACTCTGAGCACTGGAACAGATTATCTTTAGCACATGCATGAAGAAAGCAAATTTAATCTGATATGGGAAAACACGAGTCCCTCTTACTGCAACCGAATGCAAGCAAAAATACCCCTCTTTGTCCTGATTTCTCATGTATTAATGTGTTCCGCAGCAAGCTTATTCTTCGGTACAGACAGACCTGTGAAGGAGAAGCTAGTGCGTCTAGCTTTGTCACAGTTATCAGTCTCAGAAGTCTCTTGGTAAACTTCTCTGGAATATCAATCGCGTGAAAAAAAGCGATGTTTCCTTTTAGACACTAATGAAGGTGAGAGCTAGTTCGTATGAAAGAACATATCCATATGATTAGTATGCATGGGGCAGGCTCGGAGTTGATATTAGGTGAAACCGTCTTCATGCACACGGAGTAATCTCATCTGCTTCATTTTGAGCACAGCAGCGGGATGTCGGGCACGCACCAATCTCCTCTGCTCCGGGGACAATACGGGTTTGAGAAATGAGAGGTGGAAGCCACGGCGTTGCCAGCCACATCCATAATTGGCAAACGGAACAAGATGAGAATGAACTCTGGGCTTGGCTCGTCTTTGTTGTAATTAAGATGAAATTCACCAATCATTTAAGCTCACAAATGGAGGTTTGACAGGAGGCCAAGAGCCCATTGAAATACCATTGGCTTGCAGTTTACGCATTTATCTGTCTCTGCAGGACAAAGTATTTAAGTTTCTCCAATCAGCATTCAGGATTGGGATTCCAGTGAACCTTTGAGTAAAAGTAATATATCAGAGAAAGCTGAAAACATGTACGCTGCGATTGAATTGAAATTAGACGCAGGAAAATATATCACTTTTGTGTAGTTGTAAATTAATCTAAAGGCCCAGACACACCAACCCGACATCAAGGAACAAAAATTCTGAATCGGGGCAGACTAGAGCCGACAGTGTTGGACACACCACAAAAAATAGGCCGACAGACGGTCACTGACGGCCCCAAACTGTCCGACGGCCGACCATCGGCTTGGTGTGTCAGGGCCTTTAAGGTGCTAAATGCGAGATTGGGAGCATTTCTATTGCCCCTGCATGGCTCTCAACATGGCGACAGCTGAGCTGGCAGCTCGTAGCTAGGGGTGCTAACAGCGCTAACAGTCAAAACAAGGCAACAGTGCTGACAGAGCTAACAGTGTTAACCTGGGGGAGAACCAGAGGGTGGCTGCTACGTTTTCACAACGACGCCGTCGGTCAGGATGCTGTAACCACCGTATGAGAGCAGTGCAGAGCGGCGGCTGTGAGCTAGCCAGTGGGGCACGCTCACATGCATTAAAAGCACGTGCAGCCAGCCCGGCTATGTCAACAAAGCAACGAGATGCTCAGATTACAACACACACAGAAGGAGAGCGACTTCATTCTCTGCTCAGGTAGACATTACTCCTCTATATGTTTACATAGCAAGTAGTTGTTTGAAGCCACTCTGAATATCGTATAGAGCACCTTTAAGATTAGATCTCATCTTCCTGCACTGTACATGTGACAGAGAAGCTAATCTGCAGATCTTGTATCATCTGTTGAACAGTTTACATATTGTGTGAAAAAGACAACACAAAGATCCACAGTAAACAAATCTGTTGAATATCCTGGAAAAATGTTTCTTTCACTTTTTATATCTGTTGTTATCCCCTCATCTCTCTGCGGATTCAATTCATAAGCATGACATGTTAGATTCAGGCCAAGTTTTGGAGCTAATGAGTTGAAGCAGATCCAGAGACTTGATGTTCACAATAGCCAGTGGGAGCCACATTAAAGACTGTGTGTTCGCAGCTCTGCTCATCCTACGGGGGCTTTCTTCAGTGCCTGTGTGTGAATCTCTCTTGGACATGAGCGGAGCGTATAAACAGGGCTTTAATCAGGGAATTGTTTGGGGAGAGTTCTTTTAATCTGTGATTATTACACCAGATCAATGAGGATTGCTGCTCTGAGCCGTGTCAGTGATAAAAAAAAGGAGGATTTACATCAAATATTCATAGCCAGCTTTCCCAGAGGATTCACCACCACAGACAACCACTGACTTTTATTCTATAGCGAGCAGATGGAAAACAAAACCACAGAGTGAATTCTCTGTAAAGACCGAGTTGCTCCAAATTGTGTCTTATGTAAGGAAAGTTGCAAACTGCAGTAATTATCTACAGTGTGCTGCTTTATGTTTTGAGAAAACAGAACTTTAAACAGAAAAAAAACTGTGCTTTCTTGCCATCCTTCCCCTGCAACCAGCGAGACAACAACATGTTAAACACGGTTACACAACCGTATTATACAGTCAATGAAAGCAGTCTCCTGAGACAAACTCAGCCTTGTCATCAGATAGTGTTTGGTCTTCCCTCTAAAGAACTGAGGCATAATTTAAAAGTGGACACAGTCTTTTAAGTGCAACAGCACAATGAATAATACATGACCACTGTATTAACAAAGTGAAATAATAAAAAAGTTTTAAGGGATCAGAGCGGTAGACGTCTCTAGACGTCCTTCAAGTTCCGTCAGCGAATTATAGAGGCAATTTAGCCTGAAATGTAAGTGTTTTTAGTGATTTAGCTTTTTTCCATACAAAATTATGCAACAATGAAAAGAACTACCGTTTCATTTATTGGTTATATTCACTTATTTCTTGATTATTTACAATTGAATAATTCATTACAAGCTACAGTGTGTAGGATTTGGCAGCATCTAGTGATGTGGTTGCAGATTGCAACCAACTGAGTACCCCCTCTGCTCACTCCTCTCTTTCCAAGACTGCAGTAACGTGAGCCGCTGTGTGCAAAACCGTGATAACGTTGTTCGCCTCGCTCAGATAATAACACTACTTTAGGAGCTATGGAAGTCAGACGGCGGCTAGCGGTACCACGGTTTTGCACTCTGTGAAGAGGACCCGTTCCCATATAGTTATGAAGGGCTTATTTCATAGACTGCATGTAAGAAGTGGACATAGTCCCCTTGATGTCACCCATTGGTTTGTGGACTGCCATTTTGAAGCCTCGAGTTTGGCATTTTGGCCGTCACCATCTTGGTTTTTGGCTATCGCCATCTTTGCTTTTTGCAACCAGAAGTGACACGAGAGGGTGGAGCCAAGTACAACCGAACAAAACTGTAGTAACGCTATTCACCTCGCTCAGAGGCCATCCTTACCATAATAACACTACTTTAGGAGCAACTGAAGTCAGACGGCGGCTGGCGGTACCACGGTTTTGCACTCTGCGGCTCACGTTACCGCAGTTTCACAAGCGTGTCGGAGAACTACGGTGGCCATCAGGTAACATAAAAACGCAAAAGGCTCTCTCTAAAGCCAGTATTTGGTTTGAGCAACATGGCGGACTCCGTGAAGAGGACCCACTCCCTATGTAGATATGAAGAGCTCATTCTAAACTAACGAAAACACAATAATTCATAGTTTCAGGTGATTATACACTAATGAAAACATAGTTATGAATATTATATTAAATTTCTGCAAATAGATCCCCCAAAATGTTACACGCTGTTCCTTTAAACTGTACCAGTTTTCTGAATGGTGGCTTATATACTAGAACACAGTGTTACTTTAGAGACACAAGGGCGCTAACAAATCACGTAACGTGACCATTTATAACAAAACAGAACTTAGAGAACCAACACGAGCTCATAGCGATGCGAGCCAGTTTAATCTTTTTCAATGTTTGATGGTATTTGCTTGAAAGCGAAAGCAACAAGTACATAATTATCCGTCTAATTAAGCTGCCAAAACACAAGCACAGTGCTGGAGCACCTCGGAAACAGTGAGTGCACCATTCATTAGCATGTGCTATAAGCTTATTAATCATCTAACAGCCAATTAGCACACTGTTACCATTTGCAGTGGGTGTGTAAATAAATTCCTGGGTTAATTTCTTCCTCTGATAATAAAGGGAACATTATGAAAATTAGCTCTGTGACTATGTAAATGATCTATGTCGTTAATTGCATAGCGGCGATAGATGTTTGCCGTGAACCGGGCTGGTGATGCAACAAATATTTCCCGGGCTGTTAGAGAAATTAATCGGGTAGCTGCTGATTCCCCGGAGGAATCCACAAGCTACAATAATGACATTTACCCAGCCCTCTGGCACACTGATAATGACAATGTCGCTGCTTGGCAGCAGGCCAGTGGGAGGTGAGGGCGATGGTGTGGGGCTGGCAATCATCTCTGAGAAAGACAGCATGGACACACACACACACACACACACAAATATGCACACACACTGGCCACACTGGCAGAGAAACTGTGGGCTTTAAGGACTAAATCAGCTCTTGTATCACCCACTGGTAATTAATAATAATTGCTTTCTAATAAGGGCCATGCCATTAGCAAATTACCTCTCCACTGAGATGCAACCGCAGCAGAACACGCTGTTATTGGAAATGGAATCTAATGGGATTCACTTGACCAAAATAAAAACACGCACACATACACAATGAATTCATTGAAAACAACTGATGACCACTCGCTGCTAATGGAATTAGATGCATAATGCATTATGGCTGTCAAAATAATGTCATCGCTTCCACAGACGTCGAGCTGGAGCGTTGTGCAGCAGCTCTGACAGCAAAACTGAGGGGGGATTTCACTGTTGACGTTTTACTGACAAGTTAGACAAGTGAGAGATGTTTGGATGTTAGATAAACAAAAAGTGAGGTGGGCTCTGTTCCCTTTTGCTTGAACTCCCCCCCCCAATGTTCTGGCCTTGTGATAAATGCTTCAAGCTGGTCTTAATCATGCGTGTGACAAAGGAGGAGATGGAGGCCAGGGCAGACAGACAGGATGAATGGAGCATTTACTTCGGGTGGCTTCCATAAAACAGCCCTCCATGCAATACTGCCCTCGTACTGCTGACAATGTCTGGCTACTGACTGTGCAGCTCAGACACTTTAGCAAATACACTCTGCAGGGCCAAACAGATAAAGTAAGGCTTCACTAATGCCAACACAATTCATGAGTATGAATGGATCTGCCTTAAAGCTACAGTGTGTAGGATTTGGCGGCATCTAGTGGTGTGGTTGCAGATTGCAACCAACTGAGTACCGCTCCGCTCACTCCACTCTTTCCAAGACTACGGTAACGTGAGCCGCCGAATGCGAAACCGTGGTAACGCCGTTCACCTCGCTCAGAGGCCATCCTCTCCATAATAACATTACTTTAGGAGCAACGGAAGTCAGACGGCAGCTGGCGGTACCACGGTTCTGCACTCTGCAGGTCACGTTACCACAGCTTCACAAGCGTGTCGGAGAACTACGGTGGCCCTCTGGTAACGTAAAAATGCAAAAGGCTCTCGCTAGAGCAAGTGTTTGGTTTGTCCGTTCTTTGCTACTGTAGAAACATGGCTGAGCATCATGGCGGACTCCGTGAAGAGGACCTGCTCCCTATGCAGATATGAAAAACTCTTTCAATAGACTGTATAAGAAGTGGAGTGGGGGCATTTTGGCCGTCGCCATGTTGTTTTTTTGGCTGCTTTATGGTCTAATTGACTCTAAATGGGACCATAATTTACTAAATGAAAATCATGCTGTATTGAAGAAGACTTGAAACTAGCGATTGAGACCATTAACTCATGTTTACAATGTTTACTGAGGTAATGAATCAAGTGAGTAGGGTCATTTTCTCATTGACTTCTATACAATCAGACTTCTTTTTGCAACCAGAGGAGTCGCCCCCTGCTGGCTGTTAGAAAGAATGCAAGTTTAAGGTACTTCTGCATTGGCTTCACTTTTCAGACAAGAGTTGCCGACACAACGAAAACACAATGATTCTTAGTGATTAAACGCTAACGAAAACATGAAAATTAAACTCTATTTCTGCTAATGGACCCCTGAATTGTTAAAAACTGTTCCTTTAAGAACAGGACTATTTACAGTCATGCTTGTTGCTATCTTGTGCTTTCATGATTATGAAGTGATGAGGCATATTAATAGTACGAAAGGACTACATTTAGCTGTTTGGGCCACAACTATTTTGTCACATTACGTAAGCGAATGTTCCGAGTTAGTGTTTATTTATCAGCTGCTTAGCCTTGAATTCTCAGCGCAGCCAATTCCTCTCTCCTTCTGCTGCCCAATCAATTAACACACGGGTAATACCAGGCCTATTAGAGCCAGCCAAAACCTTCCCAGCCCTGTCATCTGCTGTTGGAACAATTGCTTAATATAACACCAGACTCAAAGGAGCACTTACCGGGGCCCAATCTTCTGGAATCAATAACAACAGGCAGGCTATATTGTTTCAAACAAGGAAACAGTGGGGGATGAGAGAGAGGAGAGAGATGGTGAGGTGGGTCAATACAAGTGCTTGGGTTTAAGAGACGCTGGCTCAGCCATAAAAAAAAAAAACTCGTGCCCTAAAGTGCTGGTGTTCTCTGACATGGATATAAGCACCACATCCTGGGCAGAGGGGCTGGGTTGTGAGGTCTGAGAAAGGACGCGGCCTATCACCATGCAGGCCTCTCCACAACTATGAGAAAAGTCAGGAGGTTTAACCTCTGAGCCGCAGCACAACAGCTAAAGGGCAGCTGCCCGGAGGGAGACGCTGTGCGACCGTCTACAGCTTTTGTCGCCAGCACCGCGGGACGCCGTCAGGGAGTGGCAGCAGCCGTGGCATTTAGGGTCAGGGAAGATTTCATTTTCTTGATGATAATTCTCCGGGAGCTGTCCGTCAAAGTTGATGAAAATTCAAATTGTGCTGCGAGCGGATGATTAGAAAGGCATTTGCCGTCCACGTAACACAAATGTCACAGCCTCGCTAGCATAACAATGACAGGCCAGAGCCACCCAGCCGAGCTAATGGAGAGCATTTTTCTAGTAAGTGAAGCCGTCGCCTCTCTGGGGCCTGTCAATGTCAGGGCCGGACGGATCGCATCACTTCCTGTGCCAGCAGGGTGAGCTGGCTGGGGACACCACAAGGTATCGATCTGTCTGTAATCACACGAGCAGGTTGGGGATTCAGAAAAACTTCATCCTCAAGTGTTTAGCTTTAAGGACATGATTCAATTTCTTTGCACAGTGCAGGAGCGGACTGAAAGAAAGGGGGGAGAGATTCAGTGTCAGTGATCTTTACTACAGGCCTGAAACCGGAGAGCAGGCCGATATCGACAGCTTGCTGTCTATCATCAGCACTGGAGGCCTGACTCTGCCCCTGTATGACCCAGTGAGACCTCGTCATCACCATTGAATCCTTTAGCACACGGTCCGATAACGAATCCTAACAGTTTTCTGCCACCACATCGGCTCGGTTCGATCGGTATTTTCAAAAAAAGCATCAGCGAGGCGGCAGATCACCGATAAATAAAAACCAACAGGGAAATGAGACGCCACATTCCTGAAATTGTCGTTTTTCAGAGGGCGAGAATGCTTTCTGTATGTGCACTCATGCATTTCTATTAATGATCAGTGTAGCTGAATGGCTTCGACAAAATTGTGAATTTCTGTGAAAAAAAACAAACGACAGGTTTCTGATGACGGAAATTTGAATAATTGTCTATTTCAGGAGCAGAAGAGGTGGTTTTGACTACCAACGAACGGGTGAATGATCACACCTGCATCTTTCAATGAAGACACCGAACCTTGGCGGACGGAAAAAAATGGATCGAGAGAGAGAGGAAACAGGTGAGGAGGAGGTGTGAACTATAGCATTCTCCCAGGAGGAGTGTGATCATTTCTGCCTCTCATCTCACTTCTCTTTGATGTATTCACATGAAAGTATCGCCAACGCAGACTCATCTCAATGTCATGAAGGTTTAAATGTCTGAAAACTGATAGTGATACATTATATTGACGTTAGTATGCTGTCAATAAATAAATTACATTTACAACGAGAAGTCTGGTCACGAAGATTTAAACGAAAATATAGAAGAATGGGAAAGTTTTAGAGGGTGAATAAAGAAAAACTATGATTCCCACCATATTGGGTTTGCCATATGGCAACAAAGGAAAACAAAATAAGCCTCTAAATCTTTGTAAAGAAACACTTAAATTATGAATCTGTCTGAATATTTACTCTCCTGCCTCAACATATTGTTGTAGAAGCAGATTTGAAGAGGACCATCCGCCTGCAGACAGACAGACAGACAGACAGAGAGAGCCGTCTGCTGCTGTATGCCTGCTATTAAACAGCACACCATGACTTCTTCCAGCTTACAGCACGCTACCTGCATACATCCCCCCCAGTTGCCATGGTAATAGAGACTGGCGTAAGTAGTGACGGGCCAACCAAAGACATCATAGCGGCTCTTAGGCAGAAACATCAGACGACTGCTGGCGGAGGTGATTTATTAAGCCCGTGTTCAAAGTCCATCTGAACCATAACAAGCCTATAAGCATGCAACGGATCGAATACATTAAACTGGTAGAGAGAGAGTTCTCTCCCTCTTCATTATAGTGTTCATATTACATTCCACCATGCATGAGAGGCTGAATGAAAGGACAAACAATAATCTGAATAAAAGATACTGGAGTGTGTTGAAAAATCAAGCTCACAATCGTATTTGGAGCATATCATGTTTATGCACAGAGTGAGCCGTAATTTGCTGCTAAATAATTGACTTCTCCGGTGTTAAGATCTCAGGAGACCCTTTGGGTTTATTCATTGAATGGCCTTTGCAGCACGCGCAGCATATTAGCCTTTCAGAGATGTCTTGTCAGGCCTGCCACCAGGCTGTACGTAGACACTCTCCTCCTCCACGCCTTTCCCTGAATAATAACCTTCAACTAACCTTTAAACCACAGTGAATAATTTCAATCCTATTTTCATATCAATGGCTGAGTCAAGCCAGGCAATTATCTTTTATCCGTATACTTTGCTGTCAGTGGAGAGAATAATAAAGTTTTCCCTTGTGAGGAGCCAGAGAAGGAAGAAAAGAGAGGGAGCCAAAGAAGCGGAGCAAGATGCTGGAGATGCTATCTAAAGACATGAATGCGGCGATGAATTATTCAGTAATGACTACAAGATCTGTCATAAAAAAAAAGAAGCTCTGCTAACATCTGCACTGTGTTCTGAGGGGGCTGAGCAGAGCAGGGCATTGACGCCAGAACGCCTCTGAAGATAAACATGACAAATTGGCAGATCATCTGTTCAATTAGGATAGCAGAGCAGGTGCGCCGGTAAGGCGCCTGTGCCACAGGATGACACAGTTACCAAGCCAAACCAGAGGCATGATGGGAAATACCTTGTTTGTGTGACAGTGATTTAGAGCGATGCACCAGAAGGATACCCCAAGAAAAAAAAAAAAGGATATTCCCCTTGGTACTCATTAAAATTCGACTGCAGACGGCACCCTGCCCCTCTCCCCCCCCCCCCCCTCTTCCCCCTCCGTTTCATTGCTTCATCCTTCTGCTTTTGGCTCCTCAACTGCCTGACTGGACCTTCCAGGATCATTTCTTATTAATCCATAAAACATACCGCGCTGGTGATTGGATTGAAGGGAGCAGTGGAGCAGCAAAACATGAGATATGGAAAAATATCACACATTTCGGCGAGCAAGCAGGCAGGCAGGCAGGTTTGGGGGGTGGATGGGGGGGGGAGTAGGAGAATAAGTGGTGAACAGGGAATGGGCTGTGTGTGAGAGAGATGATGTTGAGGGGGGGGGAGGAGGAGAATCATGGGGGCAAAGGAGGGAGGGGAGGTATAGAGAGAGGAGGGGGTGCAAGCAAGAAACATGTTTTGAAATATTAATCCGTGGTTCTGGCCGTGGGCTGGAGCACAGAGATGAAAAAAAGGCAGGGGGAACCTTTGAAGCGAGGGAATGTTCCCTGCATTCGTGAAGCGGGCGCTGCACAGACGGCCATGTTGGGGGAGAACAACTGGGGCAGGTGCAATGTTTCTCCCCTAACATCTGAGAGCCCTCGTCTCCACTCTACCCCATACGGCTTATTGGTGCAGCGTGTATTTAGAGTGCTCCTTTTTTCCCCAGCCCTGACACAAATGAGATGAGTGTGGTACAGTCCCTTAATCCCCAGTGCCTTGTAAAGCCTTTGAAAGGAATACTTACTGCGGCATAAACTATCGTTCACAGTCTTAAAGCAAGCACACAAGGCTCTGTGCTCTGAGGGAAAGACAACTTCCCGCACGCAGCATCCACCGGCTGTATGTAGCATCATCAGATTTAGGTGGAGAGGAAAAGTGTATAACAGGATATCACAGGATCTTATTGAACCTTAATGACCTGCTGAAACCCTGCTGAGGGACTAATGGATTCAGCACTCTGCTGCGACTGCCCCGTGTGCCCGTTATAACCGCGGCCCACTTACTCACAGCTCTGTGAGGCTGAGCGGCCGGGCCAGCCAGCCAGCCGCATCACCTCTCAGCCATCTCTCAGTGGTATCACACATGATTTCACTACGCGCGCAACACCGACGCTCCCCGCTCTCTCTCTACACATAACCCGTACAAGAGCCACAATGCACACGGAGCAGCGTGAAGGCGTCTGCACAAAGTGGCAAAAAGAGAAGGCTCATTAAACATGAAAGGAAAAAAAAAACTCATTTAGGCGGATAACTTAATATGCAGTCCTCGAATTTACCACAGCAAACACATCCGCTATGAAGACAATGCATTAAAACACTTTGAAAAATCACATTGGGAAAAGTCATCATCATTAAAGCGTACTCAGGCTAAGTATCTTAGATGAATTATGCTCCCTGCATCAAAAGACAGCAGGAATAACATTGAGAGTGTGTCCTTTTCTCTTCCATTCTCTGGCAGCACCCTGCTGGGAAACTTGAAATTACCCTCTGTCTGGCTATTCTCCACTGATAATAATGATAAAGTTTTTTCTCCCTAATTATGCAAAGAACTCTCAATTAGCATAACTCGTCCTCTGTGTCAGTACAAACAGTAGAACACCCCGCGGGCCCATGATGGTTTCATTCTCAGCCTGTTGTGCTTTTTATTTTTTTCATTGCTTTTCTCCCCCTGACTTCCTCTAGTGAGTTAATGAAGATGTATGTTAATAACGATAACTGGTGGTGGTGCTGGTGCAGGTGTAAAAGGAGCTGCTGTAGGAGGAGGAGGTGATGCTATGTTTAGTATGCTGCCCTCTGCAGGCCCCCCAGAGGAGCTGCAGTGCTGTGAAAGGCAGGCCTGAAGCCTCGGTGGAGAGAGGCAGTGTGACACACTCCCTCTCACACAGCCCGCAGCACAGATTAAAGATGTATGTTTAGGGCAGATCAAATAGAATGCACAATCCACAGGCCCACAGAGAGAAAACAACACATTACAAAAAAAAGATTCAAAATAAAACCATACATACTGTATGCTGGAGGCTTTGTCTGAGCCCGGAGTCGTGGCGGCTGATAACGTCCATCAAGCCTGCAATCATCAAAAGAAATCATGAAAACCAGAGCCACTGGTTGTGATGTGTGCATTTTTAAGGACAATGCCGTCCTGAGGGGAAACCATGAAAGAAGCTGCATGCGAACAAATGACGTTCGGCGGTGTAGGATGCTCTTTATGTAAATGCGTGTATAATGGGAGTGCGTTGCCGCTCGGAGATGGCAATCAGTCCGTACAGACGCAGATAAGTGACATCTGGGACTCAAAGGTGTCATATATAGTTTTTATATTAAATGCACAGACGTGTGAGAGGAAAGTAAAAAAGCTGAGGAACACAGGCGGGGAAGTGTGTGCTGTGTACTACTTAGTGTTGATGAAAGTGCCTGGAGTCCTTAAGGGTTTGGCAGTAAACACTACAAACAGACAATCCCCAGAGAGGCCTATCACCTCCTCCTCCTCCTCCTCCTCCCTGAGGAAGAGCTCTTTGAGAGAACACCATTAAGACCACACTGAGGGTGAAGACACAGCATTTCCTAAAAAAAACAAAAAAGTCAAACCATGCAGATGCCAGTAACCCTCGAATAGATCCGCCGGCTTCTGCTGACTTGTGCTCTATCAAGTATCCTCAACACTGGAAAAAAGTCACAGCTGAAGGTGCGAAGTGGACACCGAGCCACCACATGACACGGCGATATCCAATCAGCGAACAACGTTTTGACACATCAGCAGCACTCCAGAGGGCCTGTGTCGACTCAAGTGTCCACATTCCTGCTCGGTGGGCTGCTCGGGCCCGGGCCAGGAACACACACACATAAACTGACATCTACAATGCACAGGGTGGAGCAATGTTTCCTGTGAGACGTGGAGATGAAAGGTCGCATTATGGTGTCAGATTAGACATGGCTTTGAGTCCGTCCCTCTCGGAGACTCGGTCAGACACATTAGAGGGACATGTTTTCCCATCGCCTCATTTGAGGTGCGCTTGTGAGCCTCGTGAAATCCTCTCCCCTTCTTACATCCCACTTCCACCGCCTCAGGCACTCACAGAGAAAGAGAGGCGAGAGTGAGAAAGAGAAAGTGTGTGCGTGTGTGTGTGTGTGTGTGTGTGTGTGAAAGAGAGCGAGGATTTCACGAATGCCTTCATCATTTAAACGGCTGTGCTGTCGCTGGAGCGCAGCATGAATAATTCAGTGAGACTGCTCCTTCTTCAAACAGACAAATAGAACAGGATTACGCCTCCACAAAGCAAACGGTAAACACCACAATCAAAACAACAGAATTAATTAGGTAATTAGGGAGACAAAATAAATGTGAAATAATGATAAACTCTTCTGAGACCACAGCTGCAACTCTGTTACAGTATGCAAATATGCAGATTCAAGAGTTCAGAATACATTACGGGCTCAGAGGATTGTTTGGAATGAATGGCATTGACAACCTTTTTTTTAAAATGATGAGATTCAACACTATAATCCACATCCAAGCACAGGGCTGAGGAGGGATTTCAGAAGTATATTTGCGAGACAGCCTTGCAAAAATCTATACGAAGCCAATCAAATCAATAGTGATGAATATTCAAAAGTCTTTTTCTGGAGATCATCCGCAGGGAATGCACTGCTTGCTTAATGTTTGTATTGCCTAAAAACGAGGAGCTAGGAGTGCCTTGGTAGTCGAGTGGTTACGACGCATGCCGTATAACCGCAACGTCCCAGGTTCGATTTCGGCCTTTGTTGCATGCAGTGGGCAACCTCCGGGTCTGAAAAGTGAAGCCCATGCGGAAGTGCCTTAAACCTGCATTCTTTCTAATAGCCAGCAGGGGGCGACTCCTCTGGTTGCAAAAAGAAGTCTGATTGTATAGAAGTCTATGAGAAAATGACCCTACTTCTCACTGGATTTATTACCTCAGTAAACATTTTACAAAACGTTTTATTGCTAGTTTCAGCAATAAAATGAATGATGAAGTCTTCTTCAATACAGCATGATGTTCATTTAGTAAATTATGGTCCCATTTTGAGTCAAATAGACCATAAAGCAGGGTATGCTTTAGGGCGTGGCTACCTTGTGATTGACAGGTCACAAGGTGGTGTCTGGTCTGGGTGTTATCTGCGTTTCCGTCTTACAACGTTAGCCCTTTCACAGTGTATTTTCAGTTCATGAAAGTTAATTATAACATTTAATTATAACAAGTTAATCATAACAACTAAAAATGTCTTATTCAGCGTTCGGGTGTACTTAGCTTCATGCTCTTGTGTCACTTCTGGTTGCCAAAAACCAAGATGGCGACTGCCAAAATCCTGAACTCGAGGCTTCAAAACTTCAAAACGGCAGTCCACAAACCAATGGGTGACATCACAGTGACTACATCCACTTCTCATATACAGTCTATGGTAGCAAGTCACAACCCTATCTCCTATTTCTACACTGTCCTCTGTCAAATAAAGGCGACAATGCCAACAAAAATATCTTAATGGTGCAAAATTCCAAATTCAGAGCATATCTATGATTGAGGGATTGCCTCTACACAGCTCTCACCATGGTGACGGCTAGCAGCTAACAGCACGAACAGCACAAAACAATGGCAACGGTGCTGACAGAGCTAACAGTGTTTACCTGAGGGGGAACCGGAGGGTGGCGTCGGTCAGGACGGCATTATCAGCGGTAACCGCCGTATGAACGCAGTGCAGAGCGCCGGCGATTAGCTGGCTAGCTAGTGGGGCACACGCACTGGGACTCACATGCACTAACATGCATACGCATGTGTGTGTTTGTTTACGCATACATAAACAAAGCACAGAGAAGCTCGGATTACAGCACACACATAGGGAGAGCGACTTGATTCTCTGCTCAGGTAGACATTACTGCTCTATATCTTTACATAGCAAATAGTTGGTTTCTGCTATATTAATGCTCTGAATATCAAATTTAGCACCTTTAAAAAAAAAAACTGTGCTAAATGGACTTTCATTAATGCTTGTATTTGAAAGTTGAAAGATTATAAATCTTGTCTGGCGAGAGTATATTTGTATATACACACTGACACCATTGAGTAGGAAAAAAAAAACAGATGGTGGCTTACATAATTGAAGAATGAACAGCAATCCAGCTCAAGGATTTGTAGTTCATTTGCAGTCTAGAGTTAAGGCATTTATCTCCTCCTCATTCCAGCAGCTGGAGTATTTCACCGCTCTATAGCCGATTAAAAGTGTAAGCAAAGAGAATCCTTCTCATCTCTGAGAAATCCAACCATGAAGAACAAGTGACAAAAGCGTGCGGAGTAGCGGGCCTACAGAGAGCTCTGTTTGCCTTGTGATCTGGAAAGGTCAGGGCTAAACCTTCTGCTAGCAGCAATTAATGTCTTTGACTCATGGCGCAGGAAGTACAGTGATCATCAGCCGACATCCTCGGCTTTCATCGCATGACAGAGCCTGGCACGGGGGGCTTAGGTGAATATGAGCTATCCATTTCAAGCAATATTTAAATCACATTTCCAATTTGTAGCCCTTGAACAGCAGTTTAGAGCGGGATGAGGAGGTTGAGGCATAATGACAGCTTCTCCGGGGTTTATTGAAAGTGATGAATGCTCAGAAGAGGGGATTGCTCGATGTGAATTCATGAATTTGAAAGAGATTATTTAAGCAGAGATCAATTTGAAAGTCCTACAGCTCAACATTGATGCAATGTTTCGAGAGCACACAAAAAAAAATACTGAGCACGACCGCGAGCACTGAGCCCTTTTGCCGCTGGAACAAATTAGCTCTCTAAATCTGATAATGCCTCCATCCAAACCAGTTTCATCAGCAATATCAGGGCAAGGGGGACACTACATGACACACTAGAGTGAAGAGACACTGTGCAGATACTGTGCAGCCTAATCTACCCGCTGTATATGCGGCAGCAGCATGTAATGATGTATGAGTAAGAGGATGAAACACAAGCCTTGTTGTCCACCAAAGCAGCAGGGGTCACCAAAAATAAGGAACAATCAGTAGCCATTATGGATATGGAGTACAAATTTACAACCTCTAAACTGCTGGGACTAACTATATTAGCCACTGCTGAATACAAACCCCTGAAGACAGCATTAAAGGCTCTACAAGACAGACTGGAATACAGCGTAGCTATCAAAGGACCACAGAAACGGATCCCCTGTGTAGGAGGAAAGAAAAGAAAATACATCACTAATAAATGAACATGAGATACAAGGAAAAAAAAATGGAAAATCTGGGACAAAAAGAATGAGGCGCACATATTTCGTGTGAATCCGGGAGTCAAATGGAATAGCGAATGAGGATGCTGCTGCCGCTGTCCTGCAGGGGCAGGGCGGCTGTTTTTCTACAGCAGCACATCCCCGTCTCTGCCAGCACTCATTTACTGATCTCATTAATATCCCTACTCTGAGGAGGAGAGAGACAGCAGCCGTGAAACAGCCTCCCCCCCATCTCCTCCTCCCTCCATCCTCCATGTGCCTGTTCCACTGGGTCCCCCTCCTTCTCCTCTCATCTCCGCCTCTCTGTAGTTCAGTAATTGGGCTCAGCTCATTGTTATTCAAAACCCTGTAGAACCAATTAGCTGCAGACCTCCTGACCCCGGGTTGCTATGTAATGGTGCAAGCTAAAGACTCTAAGTGAGGAAGCCAAGAGCAAAGGTTTTAAATTCCTTTAGTTCCTGATTAATAATCCTGTCAGGGCGATCAGAGACATTAAAGAGAGACTCTGGTTAGGCTCCTGCTTTTATGGCTTCTCCCTCATTTCTAGGCTGTCCATTAAAGCTTAATGATGCCGGGGGTCGCTCTCTCTCCTCTGTCTTGTCAGATAAATGTACAGTTAACAGGATGATGAGGAATCCTGATCCTCCAGCAATCTGGGACAAAGCAGGCCTGTGACCCCGCTGGGAAGAAGTAGGGCAGCAGGGGGAGATGAGCTGAGAGGACAACAGAGGCAGTGGTGGTAGCGGGGATGGTGGACCGAGATGTCCGGCTGCCCTGGAGGATAGAGATGAAAGAGACGGGCCGGATAGGACCTGGGATGGAAGGCAGAGATGAGAGGGATGCAGATAACACCTCATGCAACATTGATGAGGAGACCGAAGGTAAAGGGAGAGTAGTGGTGCAGGCTGCATAGACGGCCTGGGTGCTACAAGTTATTTGTTTAGCAAGAGTGCAGATGTTGCAGTGCAACATTAGATTGCCACTGAGGAAATAATAATTAGCTACGCAGGAAGATTGTTTGTTTACAATTGTTTATTGTAAGCGGGTATTATAGGAGCATATGTCCATAAATTGCTTGATCATGTCACATGTTTTAAATACCATTTAAACACTAAACAGCTCTCAAAGGCTTAAAGCGGCTATAATGAGTATTTTTCCATATTAACGATGGATCACATTTCTACTTGTATGTGAAAGGAGTCCTTCATTGTGATGAACCCACGTCGATTTATTACCCGACTCTGCAGTTCCCCTCAGTTCTATGGGGCTGTATAACATCTTTCAGCATTTTGTTTTGGTTTCACAGCCCACAACTTTACTGCTTTGCCTCAGTCTCACCTCTCTCATCAGACAGAAAGCTCTAAAACCCCACTGTACACTACTTGCTCAAAACCAAACTGCAGACAAACACAGTTAGCGACTAGCTTGTGAATATATAGTGGAGCATTTAGCAGCTAAAGATGTTTCCTTCAGGAGTTGGTAGAGACCAAAAACAGAGCTAAAAGGAAAGTGAATACACAGAGAATTGCACAGAGCCAGTATAGCTGTTTCTAGTCTTTATGCTAAGCTAAGCTAACTGACTGCTTGTTGTAGCTTCATAATTCACAGAGATATATAAGAGAGGCATTAATCTTCTCCTCTATCACTCAGCAAGAAAGTGAAGTAAATAAGCGTATTTTTCCCACGTCAAAACTATGCCTTTAAAGTACACTGCTGAACTATCGAAGTCAAATCTATTCGTTACCCCAAATGTATCTATTACAAGCTTGTTGAATGTCTTTCTAGTTGTTAGTTTCAGTTTAACTGAGCGTATCATTGTATCAAATCCTCACGAGGCCCAGAACCATCATGTCTAAATCGGCCCATATAAGGCCACTGACTTGTCTTGTTTGTGAATCATCTCTGCAGGCGATTACAATTTCTGAACCAAGAGGACGCCAAGCTCACACCTGTTTTCTGAAACCTGTTTGGAAAAGTTGTGATGTTTGCATTCCTAGCGCTGAAGTGCTTATTTGGTTCAGTTCTCCGGGCTTGGCCCGAGAGTTGTGGGAGGATTCACATGCGATGCTGTAAACACTGCTTCAAGCCCTCTGACACTGATGCATCGCCTCCGAGGCCGCTATAAATCCTTTTACAACAAACTCCATAAAGCTCTTTGGTGCCTAAATATTTATGGTTGCCTGAGTTTCCCTTGAGGGTTGTTTTCTGTCAAAGTACCAACAGCACTAAGTCATGTGGAGCGACTCCAGACATCTTATCTGGAAGTCAGCGTAAAGGGCCTGGTGGTCTGGCCATTTCCACCAGAAGAGGAACACACAGGGAGGAAGGGCCACTAATGAGTGCTTCTCCCTATATCACTTCTCCTCACCGGCCTCCTCTGTTAGTGGACTCAATTGACCCGGCAAACAAACATACCGCCGCGTGACCTCTGCTGACCAGACAGACAAACAAACAAACTTCTCCGTGTCAAAACTACCAAGCCCGCCTCTGCCGGGGACCACAAGGCAGTCAATGCAGGACAAACACGCCGGAAATATCGATGGACAGGAGAAAATAACGGACGCGACAGGCTGTAACGCGACCTGGCTGCGGGATGACTCATGGATCGAGAGGTCATATGGTGTTATCATTGCACAGTGTGCGGATAAGAGACGGTTGGAGGGTAAATACAGGTGTGCCGAACGGCGAGTCTCGTAGGTGGATGCCTTCCTGGAACGTGTCATTTTGCCCGTCGCAGTGGCGCTGTCAGCTGCTAAACAAGGTGGCTCCTTGAAACAAGTGTCTCTAAAAAAGCAGCAGCGGGCCTGATGAGTCCTCAAGCATCCTCCCAGTGCTGTGATTACTGACGTTTACCCTCTTTAATATGTGTAATTCCCATTTTCTCTGATTCAGTAAGAGCCCTCAGGGGGACCACAGTAAGTGGCAGGCTGCCAAAGCCCTCCTGTAGGAAAGGCTCTAAGTCACTTCTCCCTCAGCAGCCAGATACAGCGTGACAGCTACAGGTTGTCTCACTTTACCTTTATTATTGTTATTTGCATCTCGGAGCACTGATGATAGCTTGATTACACAATGCCTAATGTTATGTGCTTCACATGCAGCTGTGACACAATTATGACTGCATACCTATAAAAAGGCACAGACAAATAGCAAGGTGATGTTTCACAAACATCGGCTATAAATGTAACGCAAATTGCTACTAATCGTACGCCAGAGCCCGTATAATGACCACTGCTGAGAACCGCTAGCATGACTGACCACAGAGGACACTAAGACGGGTATTTTCTTAATCCATTTTCCAATACAACCATTTATGAAGACATTAAGTCACAAAAACAAGAGCGGTTTAATGCAACACACTACAACATTCCTGCACAAATTTACATTTTGTGAGACTTGTAATCAAAGACTGTGTATACGTAGTGGACATAGTCACCGTGACGTCACCCATTGGTTTGTGAGCTGCCGTTTTGAGGCCTCGAGTTTGGCATTTTGGCCGTCGCCATTGGCTTTTTGCAACCAGAAGTGACACGAGAGGTTGGAGCTAAGTACAACCGAATGCTGAATAAGAATTTTTTTTTAATTCTGACCAAAAAGGTTTGAATTAACTTCCATGAACTGAAAACACACTGTGAAATAATTCAAGTTGTAAGATGAAAACACGGACAACTCCCAGACCGGACAACGCCGTGGTAGCGACCTGTCAATCACAAGGTAGCCACGCCCTAAAGCATACCCTGCTTTATGGTCTATATTACTCTAAATGGGACCATAATTTACTAAATGAACATCATGTGTGTTTAGCTCCACCCTCTCGCGTCACTTCTGGTTGCAAGAAACCAAGATGGCGACGGTCAGAATGCCGAACTCCAGCCTTCAAAACGGCAGTCCACAAACCAATGGGTGATGTCACGGTGACTACATCTACTTCTTATATACAGTCTATGGACCTGACCTGTTTTCCAGGTCCCAGTAGTGGTAGCACATCAGGTTAGCTGCAAAGATCTGCATACAAGCAAAGACAAAAACAGTCTGATGTCAAAATAACATTCCCAGCTTCAGTTTAACAACTAACAGAAATCCAAGTCAATATAATATTGGATTTCTCCCACTTCCTGGCAGGAGGTGCTCTTCATCTCCACCAGCAGAGAGGAGGATGTGAGTGGTTTCATTTAATGTCTAGTTAGCTTTTCATCTCTGGGCTACAGAGTGCGCTACAGGCCAAACACAGAAGGCCCACTGTTGGAGAACAGCTACATGATGACAGACCCACCAAGAATGCTGCCCCGACCGCCATATGTAACACAGCACCAGAGTTCCCTTATTAAGGAGTGAAATAATTTCCACCAAAGTGGTTGGTGGTGCTGACAGCTCAGATTAATGCTCTCTGTAAAACAGCCAGAATAACAACTGCTCCTGCACGCATCGTGAAAACCAGTACGTTTGGCTGAGGGAAGCCTGCCAGCTCTACAAATTCATGCATATTTGGGTCTGTGAACATCTGCCAGCACAAATAATTTATGCTGTTCTCTCAGTTAAGGGGCAATGAATCCCCTCTGAAAGTTTTCTCCAACTTATACAAGCCTACACCCCCCCCCCCCCTCCTCCTCCTCCTCCCCCTCCTCCTCTCCTTGGTGTGAAGTGGTGCAGACACACGCTCCAACCACAGACCAGAATGAGGAGGATCCTGAGGCGTGTGGGAAAGTCCCAGGCACCACTTCAGTCGACCAAGAGCCAACTGTTTCCTGTCCCTCTTCAGGCCTTGGGGTTAGAGCGCGCTGTCAAGGCCATATCCATAACATCCTCCATGCTGCAGCATGAATGGAGCCATGCCTTGGGTGGGATCTCCAGCAGCAGCCCCAGACACAGAGCAGATATCTGCGTGCACGCCTCACTGTTGGGGGCCCTGTAGACAAGTTTCTCCACTGGAGCGGTGAATATCTTATGAGCATCGCGGAGGCGGATCAAAACATTTGAGCTCGCTGACACTACGGCACTTCCAAAAGCTCCGTTGTTGTGTTCCGACACAATGGTATCAGGTGATTAAACATCCGAGGGGAGTCGTATTGATATTCAAAACGCCACCACCAACAGATGGTCTATTAATCATTAATTGATTCTCTGCCATTTCTGTTTGATCTACAGCACAAAATTCTGGGCTAATTTAGCTCCGCTGGGTTATGTGCTGCTCGGTGATGATAGCTAGACTATTTATGAGCATAGAGGGAACCTATCATTTTCCTCTAAAATTATAATAATACACTGCTCTCTGTTCCTGCAGTCAACACACCCCGTTGGACTTGGAGCCAGCTCATACTCCATTATATCAGCTCGCAAATTAAATAACAACCGTCAAAATATTTTTGTCATTATACACCTGACAACTAATTATAACTTATGAAAAGTACCAGGAAGTGAAAAGAAGGTAGTAATTTAGTAAATGAACACTTTGCCCTTTGACTCACACGGTTGAAATGCGTGGGAGGAAAGCCTAGAAAAACCTCAGATTAACTCTGCCAAATGTGTGTGTGTGTGTGTGTGTGTATCAGGCGAGGCAAGAAGCTGTCAAGAAACTCCCCTCCCCTCCTCATTACTCCCCTCGTCTTCACCCTCTCCTCCCGGTCCAAACCGCTCTCCTCCTTCTCCTCCAGCGGACTGGCAGGAGGTCAGCATCGGGCCAATCCCCGGCAGCCCCAGAAGGGAGCTGCTGTCAACAACCAACATGGATAGTCTGAACACTGAGGGCAGCGCTGAGGCACGCTGAGGTCAGGAGGAGTCACTCAACCAGGAACTGACCAGCAGCACGCAGCAGGATGAGATGTAACTGTCATGGTTCAGGCCTCCTAATGAGGTATCCCCATTACATTCCTACACATTTTAAGTATGCTGCTGCCTGTCACACTTTCTATAACACCCATGTCTACAATGCATTATAAACATACATATACTGTGTTATAATCTTCTTATAGCACTGTATGATTATAGTTATAAGCACTCCAAATTATTCATAATCCTTTATAAGAATAATCATTACTATTTTGGTGATCAATTAATCGGTTCAAGTAATTTTTTAAGAAAATAAAAGTATCTCCGATTCCAGCTTCTATAATGTGAATAGTGTGACAGTAAACTGAATATCTTTGAGTTGTGGACAAAACAAGACATTTGAGGACGTCATCTTGGGCCTTGATCGACATTTTTCACCATTTTTTTACGTTTTACAGACCAAACAACTAATCGATTAATCGAGAAAATAATCAACAGATTAACTGACAATGAAAATAATAGTTAGTTGCGGCGCTACTTATAAGGTCAAGTATCATAATACTTCATAACTGCTGGTCACTCACTGACATTTTTTTGTTGCAAGGATCATATTGTATTATAATTCCCATAGTCATACATTATAATGTTTTTATAATGCATTATAATGTGGTTATAAGTCACTCATAATTGGTCATTGTTTGCTTTAAGTAAAGTGAAATGATGATATCATCAAATCTATGCAAGACTACACAAAATGTTGTAAAATAAATGTTTACTTAACTTAAAGCAAACAATGACCACTTAGAGTAACTTATAACCACAATGCATTATAAAAAGATTATGTATTACAACTATTATAATACACTATGAACCGTGCAAAAAAAATGTCAGTGAGTCACCAACAATTATGACGTATTATGATACTTGACCTTATAAGTACCTTATGATTATTGTTATAAAGCGTTATGAATATTCATGAGTGCTTATAACTAGAATTATACAGTGCTGTAAGCAGATTATAACACATTATAAGTATGTTTATATTGCTTTATAGGTGTCATGGAAAGTGTTACCAGAATTTCATTTAGAAAAGGCGGGTTTTGATAAAACCGCTATTATACTGTGTACTTTATTCTATGTAATGACTTTTAATTCTAGTTTAATTTGAATATCGTATTTTGTTACCATGTTGGCAATGCAACTACGAATGCATCATACTTAATTATTAGGTACACCTAGCCAAAACAAATGCAGACTAATACAATAGCCCTGCAATAAATCCTCCCTTCATGAAGTTATAAAGTTTGTTTTTGTTGAAACAGTTTTGGAGGTGTTGATTCAACTTCAAGGACTTTTTAGAGGTTTTTTTGTGTTATGTTGTATTGAGATGTGTTTCTGATATTTAGATATTTAGTACCCTTTAATATAAATGGGATGAACATTAAACTGAATATTACAGTTTTCATGAAGGTAGTATTTATTGCAGGGCTATTGTATTAGACTCAGTTTAAGCTAGGTGTACCCAATAAACTAGTAACTGAGTGAAGCTTCTGCTCCTCTCTGCTCTCAGCTCAACAGCTTATTCCTCAGCTAAGTCTGCCCTCTGCAGGTTGAAACATGACAACTGTGTGCCTTGGTAAATCTATTATGGGAACATTTATTTGCATCATAACTTTTTGTCATTAAAAGGTAGAAGAAATAAAAGCCATACTCAAGCAAAAGACTATAAGAAATCTGTGTAACAAAAGTCAAAGGCCACTTATTCCAGTTCATGTTAAACAGTAAAACACAGGTTTTACCAACAGCAACATCCGTTCACATCGTCTGTCCAAAACCACTGGGTGAAAGTCAAGATCAAAATATCAGAAATTCTCCACTGTTGCACTGTTAAGATACATCTTTACATTAAAGATTTCCCCTCAACCTTTTCCTTTTAATCTCATTAAGCAAAGCTAAGAAGACAATATTACAGAACTAAAAATGAGGTATGAATTACTAGTTAAACCTAAAGACAGATCATTCAAATTTGGAGAAACCTACAGCATCATGAAAAGACAATATCAAATCCTCCACCCTACCTACAGATCTGATTTTTCCTCTACTTCTTTGCCTTTTGCTCTACCAGCCCATCAATAAAATATAGCACCACTTCCACACAGTAAAACGTATTTATCAGAAGTCCTGCTAGTTATTACAATGTGTAGTGTTGTGTTTGTTCTGTCTCGTTATGTTTTCTTTTACTATTTTGTTATTTACATTGCATTATAAATTATGTGATATTATATTTCTATGTCATGTTGTATTGTAAAATTATGAATAAAAAAAAAACAGAAACAGAAAAACTAAATTAAAAGAGCTTCCTGATAAATGTGCATGATGCTTCCTGAGATGCAAGCCTTTTTTTTTAACCATGAGGCTGCAAAATCCTGGGAAGAGGCTGCAATCCTCTCAAGTGTCAAAGGTTAAATGACACCTCTGACCTGCATTTATTTTGTGAAGGGGGCTTTCAGAAATGTCTTATCAGAAAATCTAAATTAACATAGAGACAAATCTACAGCGCAGAGGCGCAATCATACCCAGACACTCAAACGTGGATCAAAGCTGTTGGGAGGCACGGGGGAATAGCAGATGAAAGAGCTACACATTAGGCTGTTTACTAAGGTGACATGAAAAGGTATTTTAGCTCAGTATTCAGCCTAATGAGGGAGAGAGACGAGGGTTATCTTATTAGATATTCAGAGCTGCCAGTTCGCAGCCTTTTACATCCCTTCTCCACATCAAAAGAAAACTCAATTTTCTGGCGAGGTGAAGTCTAATAATAGTGAGGTCCCTGAAGATTAAATTAACATTTAACCATTTCATTGATGGGCTCACTAACTAGCTGAGGTGAGGTCTCAACACTTTCACACTTAGTGGTGTGTATTGTGAGTCAAGGACACTGGGGCCTCAGGGGCCATAACATAAACTTGAGGGGACTCCAAACTATAGGTAGACTTATTTATTGGTTTGGCCAATTAATCGGCGCCGATAGGACGTTTTACAAACTATGGTTATCGGTGGAGCTGGGCTCCGACAGTGGCAGATGGCTGCACAGCCGCAACCAGTCACACGGGGACGTACATCACCGTTCTGCATGGAGGCTCCGTACACAAAGTCAAGGTAGAGGGGGAGAAAGAAAGTTATCTCTCGAATATATAACGCAACACTATCAGCTTTTTGTCCCAGATACAAGACAGGCAGACATGGAGGAAAACACTGTTACTTTAACTTGATTATCAATTTGGCGTTCTCTCTTCCAAAGAAAACAGCCACATAACCATCCAATCATGAAATAAAATCGCACACTTAAAGGGACTATTTGTAACTTATCACGCACATAAATCTTAACGGGTCGGTATCCCATGCGCTCTCGCGTGTGGGTACGCGAGCGCGCAGCAGCTCTGCTCCTGCCTGTTTGCACACCGCGCTCGTTCTCACCCGTCCGGCTCGCTCCACCTCCACGTGAACGCGCGCACACTACACACTGCAGAAGAGTTAGTTTAGCTCTGAGAATATCTGGTGAATGTGCAGTGGACGTTTTTGCAGAAATAACTGCTGCAGCTCCTCCAGACCAACAGAGGTTTCCCGTGTCTTGTGAAGTGACGGGGCTCCGCAGAGAGTTACGTTATCGTCTCGACCGGGTGTCGGTGTCCCCCCCCCCCACGACCGGGTGTCGCTGTCTCCCCCCCCCCCCCGACCGTCTCCCCCCGTTTCCTCCGTGTCGGCGGGCCGAGACAGGAAAAGCCAGCACTAGAATCAGCATTGATTCATGGAGAGACCCTCGTCTGGTCAGCTAACATTACTGCCAAGCAGGGGAGATATAGAGTGATATTGTGGTTTTAGCTGAAGTGTGTCGTCTCACTGTTTTGACGGACGCTCGCTCACATTCAGGTAGCGCGTTCACATGGGCTAGCGCGAGCAACAGGACGCTGACTTTCGTTGACATTGCGGCCACAGGTGTCGCTGTGAACAA
Source organism: Sebastolobus alascanus (assembly GCA_916701645.2). Classification (NCBI taxonomy): domain Eukaryota; kingdom Metazoa; phylum Chordata; class Actinopteri; order Perciformes; family Sebastidae; genus Sebastolobus; species Sebastolobus alascanus. Next base: position 1,083,432 of record CAKAOJ020000022.1, read on the forward strand.
GCAATTTCTGATTCTTACATATAGCCTCTTTAAAGGGGCTATATGTAAGAATCAGAAATTGCTTGTTCACAGCGACACCTGTGGCCGCAATGTCAACGAAAGTCAGCGTCCTGTTGCTCACGCTCGCGCTTGTGCTCGCGCTACATAGACATGAACGAGCACCGGTCTAAACAGTGAGGCGACACACGTCAGCTAACACACAATATCACTCTGTATTTCACCTGCTTGGCAGTAATGTTAGCTGACCAGAGGAAGGTCTCTCCATGAATCAATGCTGATCCTAGTGTTGGCTTTTCCTCCCGATCCGGAGGGAACGGGGGGGGGAGGGGGAGACCGACACCCGGTCGGGACGATAACGTAACTCGCTGCGGAGCCCCGTCACTTCACAAGACACGGGAAACCTCTGTTGGTCTGGAGGAGCTGCAGCAGTTATTTCTGCAAAAACGTCCACTGCACATTCACCAGATATTCTCAGAGCTAAACTAACTCTTCTGCAGTGTGTAGTGTGCGCGCGTTCACGTGGAGGTGGAGCGAGCCGAGCGTGTGAGAACGAGCGCGGTGTGCAAACAGGAAGGAGCAGAGCTGCTGCGCGCTCGCGTACCCACACGCGAGCGCGCATGGGATACCGACCCGTTAAGATTTATGCGCGTGATAAGTTACAAATAGTCCCTTTAAGGTGGCAGTAGGCAACAATTTTTTGGCATAATTTGGCAAAAATTCCATAATAACCTTTCAGCATATTGTAATTCAAGTGGTCTGAGAGAAAACTAGACTTCTGCACCTCATCATGGCTCTGTTTTCAGGCTTTAGAAAAATCTAGCCCGTGACGGCAGATTTTGACCAATCACAGGTCATTTCAGAGAGAGAGAGCGTTCCTATTGGCTGTGCTCCAGTCATGTGACCAGAACTTGGCTTCCTTCAACAGATTTTACAATGGCGGCCGGGTCACAAACTTTCTCATTTTACAGCTAAACTGTACACTACAAGATGATTCTGAAAACATTTGAGGCGAGAAATAGTCATTACAGTAACAGAATAATGATTCATATTTGATCAGCGCGGACTAGTTTGACCGTTTGGTCGGAGTTCGCGAGTGATTGACAGCCGGCTCTCATAGACGGCAGCTGGGCAGCGGACCTTGTTTTCCTCCGGTAAGTGAAATCCTTCAGATGCCGTTAGGAGCACCGGAGGACACAGTAGGACACAGAGGAACATGATTTTTTTCAGGTTACCTGTTTCATGTACTACTGTCACGATATAGTGGCCGTTTTCTAAAAATGACTTTTTTCAATCATATTTGCGCCAATCTCGCATACTGCAGCTTTCAGATCCTTTTTATCCCACGAATATGCACAAACATTAATGGTTTGTAAGAGTGGCATTTAACAATGTAACAGGATGTACAACAGAAGTAATTCTCCTGGCCAGTCATGAGCCACAGAACAGAACATTTCTTACTAATTATTTAATTCAGTGGCAAAAAATTGATTCATTAAAAATGGCGTATGCAAAAGTAACCGACTAGGCTGCTGCAGAAGTAAAGAAGATATCTGCCGATTAATTGGCCATCAGCTTTTTCCTGCTCGTTATTATATCGACCTTTAAAAATCCACTATCGGTCGACCTCTACTCCAAATGATAAACAGAGGAGGAAAGCAGAAAAAAAATCCTATTTCTATTTAAACTCATTGCATATTAAAAAGTTTACTGATTAATTCATTTCTTTGTCAGATTAGTAAACCTATTAAGACAAGCAAAAGTATAAAAATACTACAGCTGTGGAGTAAAAAATACTTTGCCCCCAAAATGTGGTGGAGAATAAGTATGAAGGATCATACAATGTAAATATAAATGTACTAGGTTACTTTCCACCACTGCTCTGTGGTGGTTCCTGTTTCAGCGGAGAGCAGGCCTCACCACACACAGGATAAACCCAGAGTGTAAATTGAGCAAAGGCCCCAACATGCTCTGAAGCCTCCACGATTTCTCAGTTTCCCACTGAGTCGAGATCCTGTGCACGAAACCACTACTACGCCGCATTGAAAACAGATGGATCAAACAGTCCTTCCCCTTTATTTGGACTGCTCTCTGTTATTGGAAAGAATTTCACTCAGAATTACCAAATCTGGCCGTCTTTCAGGAAAACAAATGGACACAGATGTAGTTTTCCATTTTACAGGCTGTTTATGTCTTGCAAATTCCTTCTCCAGAAGAGCGGGGTATGTTCTTTCATGTTTTAATGGCTCAGAGTGACCGCAGCCCTTTGTGGCAAATGCACTTTTTCAATACTAATGACATACAGTCACACAAGGCTCTGGCAGCAGCGTGCTACTGAGGCTGCGTGCCCACTGTGTAATTAGTCTACCACTAACTCCTAGTCTGGGGAAACATTCACAACCACATTAAACACTGACGGTTTTTCACCTCAGAGAGTCTGAAGCAGATGGATACGCTCTGGAGGAATCATATGGAGCACAAATGGCTTTCATCAGTCAGTTAAACTGATAACATTTGTTGTCTAATGGGAGGGGGGATCTCAGCGGTCCCTGCAGGAGTTTATCTCGGGTTTACCGTCTGTAAGAAGCTGGAGGACTGAGAGGGATTGGATGACAATCTTTTTTATTGAGGTGACTGTCTCTTATGTGTTCCTGTTCGAAGAAACAAATGAGCCAACAGTGTCAGATCCCAGCACCTCGCATAAATATCACCATCACTACTCAAATTTGTAACTTAGAGATGCACAACTGTGTGGCTTTATAGCAGTTCTGTGCAATCCTGCCATCTGGTGGCTCTCACACAATACTACACCAAATCAAACTATTTTCAGTGGTGGAAGAAGTATTGAGATCTTTAATTTAAAACAGCTATAATTGATGTTTTTTTTATATCAATGTATCAAATGACAACGTGAAAGAGGTGGCAAGAATTATCAACTCGATCTGCAGCTCCCCTCGGCTTTATGGAGCTTTATGGTGAGTTTCAGCTCATTGTTTAGCTGTCCAACCGCAACCTTACTGTTTTGGTTAACTCTCACTGCTATCATAGTGATGTTTTCGGCCACGGCAGGCATCTGTTTTCAGTGAGAAAGCTCTAAAAAACCCACTGTAAACTACCAGCTCAACCCCAGCTGGTGAACATAGAGGAGCACTTAGCTAGCAGCTAGCGAAAGAGACAGATATTTCCCTCTAGAGTTGGTGGAGAACAAAAACAGAGCAACAAGAGAGTGAATATTGGACTTACACTCATCCGGTGGCCAGAAACACGACTCCAGATGAATGATATTGTTCCTCCATTACTGCTGGATGTGGAGATAGGCACCTGTTTGCTAACAAGTTCATCATTAAAAGGTGACGTCAGTGTTGTGTTCACAAATTATTTCTGCTCCCCCAAGTGGCCAAAACAACAACAACACAACAAAGAAAACAAAACAAAAAAATCAGCTATTGCAGGTTTAAAGGAAAGGTTTGACATTTTTGGTAAATATGCTTATTCATGTTATCTGAGGGTTATATACCAGACCATAACTTGGTCCGACCGACCAGTTGCTTGGCAACCAACTGAGACTCCAGGAAGATAGCAAAGAGAGAAACTTCTGTGTTTTTTTGACAACAGCCGCTGCCGCCATTTTGGACTGAAAATGCTTAGGCCTATTACATTTATAATATTTTATTGTTCAGCACAGGCCATTTCGATAGAATATGACAATAGAACATACAAGTTAACATCAACCCAAGCCCCCAGGAAGAGCGCCGGTCGTTGATGCAAATTTTCTTAGTGGCCAAACGGCGGTACTACAACTACAAGATGTTCTGGTAGGTGGATTTTTTTCTGTTTCACCCTGTTCCCAGTCTCCATCATTTAAAAAATGTAGTAGAGTGAAAAGTACAACATTTCACTCTGAAAGTTAGTGGAGTAGAAGTTTAAAGTAGTGTAAAATGGAGAAACTCATGTAAAGTACCTTAAAATGGTACAGTACTTCAGTGACCGTACTTTCCACTACGGATTTTTATACATAAAAGAGCAAACGCTTATTTGCTCTGATATATAAAACAGAACCATACATAAATGCTAAAATATTCTGTTAAATCCTATGATCATCCCCAAAGGGCAATGAACTCAGGACATTTCTGATCCCTGATCCAAGCGGTTCCTGCAGACCTGTCTGAAGTGTGTCTTTTAGTTGGCAGACCAGAACAGTCGAATGTGGAGGGGAAACCTGCTGAAACCATCACTCAGGCTTGAACCGGCCTCATTAGCCGTGGCTGTATCATGCACATGTCTCTCTCATCTGCTGGGTAATGACAGCACTAAGGCTCTGTGTCACCAGGGTCACATGAAAGCCCTCACACCAGAGGAAGGCCTCTCGGTGACCCTGCCTCCAACGCCGAGTGCAAAGTGTTAATCGCGGCGGTAAATGGAGCCAAGAAAGGAGCAGTGTCTCCCTGAACGGATCTGCAGAGGAGTCCTGTGTGCGTGTCAAGTCTTTCTGATGGGCTGTTAAAAGCCATCAGGGCGCTGTGATCTGAGAGCACACTCCAGTGAAAACGCATATGGTCCTGGTTAAAACTGGGGGGGGGGGGAAATTGGATTAAAGAAATTCTTCTTGAAACTGTCTGAATTGTTCTTGCCATAACAACTGCGAGCAGCTGACACAGACAAAACCACAAATCAGTCTGAAACTAATATTATGCTTCTCTTTTTCATGTCAAGCAAGTCACAACAACAGCGGAAAAGGGAAGGGGGGGATTCTGCTGAACACATTTAAATCCAGAGAGGTGGAGGAGGAGGAGGAGGAGGAAGGGGCCTGGTTTCAATAGCATTTCTTTCCTCAACAAAATACTCTGACTGCACCACATGCTTTCCATCAGTGGGATGTTATTCCACCGCTGGCAGCAGGAGACCATGGTTTGGTGAATCCATACCATCAGAGCAGGAAAGTCATCTCAGCCAATATAAGAGGAAAAAGCTCACAGGTGTCTAAAGTAACCTCAGAGCTCGATCACATTCACCACTTTGCTTGAAATTATTTTTTAAGTGGAGTAATAAATGCTTTGAGGCAAAAACTACAGCACAGGCCCAAGAATGTTTCTTTTAAGTGATTAAATTAAAACCACATGTCCAACTCGTAGTAAGTAAGTCGTCGGTTTTATGTCATCTTTTATCAAAAAGGATGTAATCTTGGCTGCAGTCACGAAGCCACAATTAGCTGAAATAGAGCAGGTTGCAGTCAGGGTGTGGATGCTACTCAAACAGTCCATGTTAACTAAATAAACCAGCCAGAGCGGGGACACGAGCAGAGAGAATAATCAAGTACCTGTTAATCCCAGCAGAGCCTCGATAGAGTGGACGAACAGGCCGACAGCAGGATAGTAAGAAGAAAGCTCTCCATCTAAAACTATTAAAACAGTGATTTGAAATCATATGTTAATGCTCAAAAGTCTCAATCCACCTACACAAGTGTTTTCACTCAAGTTGCCTGATTAGACCTCTTCTTATAGTGTGTGCAGGGTTTTACAGTGGAGGTGCCCCACCTCGCCTCCGTTAAGATCAGGGGCCAGTTTCAGCTTAGATCTAAATTAAAAGTCAGACTTCAGACGGACGTCTAAATTCATCTGTTGCACCATCTTATTAACAATGATCGGTTTTAATTTGAAATTATCAAAATACCCGTGTGGCTATAGGGCCTTGACATTTAGGCCTATGTGTAATAAATATATAATGAAAACAGGATAATCAAATAATTATTTAGTATGGGAGTATTATTGTCCTAAATCAGATTTGACTCTTTTAATCAGTTTGTGGTTAGAGCATGGAAGTTCATTCTTGACTTTTAACACAGTAGCTATAAACAATTATTTAAATTTAAGGACAGAATGAGTAGGATTAAACAAAGTATCAGCTCATACAAAAATAATCCCTCTTAATCATCATTTATGACCCACTAGAAGAGTGTGGGGGTGTCTGTATCAAGAGAGACCCTGCCTTCTGCATGTATTTTCTTATTGTGCAGTGTTTGGGATGTTTCTGGGCGTCGATTTCTATAAAAACGACCAGGTGCCAGATGGTAAGCATGCATCCAAAAGGAAGATACGAAAATGACGGACACGGCGCCGAAAAAGATGCAAATATATCGAGGCGAAACACCTAAACGAGAGTGAATCTGTGACTTTCACCCCCTGACGAGCACCCTAACACTAGTCTCATATTGGCCAGACGGCTGTTTCAGCGCTAAAGAATGCCGGCTGAAATAGACTGCCGATGGTAGACTTGTACCCACAGTCTATATCCGATGAGTCAGACTATGTGTCACTAAGAGTTTTTTCCTTTAAAAAAAAAAACTTCTTTGAGTTTGACCTTTTGACCCGACTGTGGGCATCATCGGCTCAGTGACAGGTAAAAACTTTATGTAAGGGATTGGAAATGGACCAACATGTATATATTATTACATTCTGACAATCTATTCACTTATATTTAACTATTGCTGTTGTACATCTGTCCCAATTATATTTAAGTTTTAACCATTTAACTGGCATTTCTTAAATTTAGCATTTTGAGATTTTGTTATTTATCCAATTTTCAAAAAGGTATAAAGCCTGAAGGACTTGACCTATTGTCTTATATTGTAAGCATTTAATTGGATTTTAAATATTTAATGAGCATGTATTGAAATATTACAAATATTACATTTTAACATTTGAAATGACATTTTAACTCTATTGGACTTTTTCAGTTATCCTTGTTTTTTTATATTCAAGTAGAATTAATGCAAAAGCAAGCATGCAATAAGCATTTGGTTAATGGTTCAAATTCATACTAGTTCCTCTTGGAATGATATGAAATTACCACTGAATATATATGCAGCCTTAATTACTGTGTGCACAGTTTGTGACAATTTTAATTTACTGTTTCTCAGAGTAATAACCAAACACGGCTCCTCTCTGAAACATCTGGCTGTTCAGGCTAAATATACTTCATCTGGTGCATTTTTCCATGAAGCATTTTCATAAACAAGAGATTTAAGACAAGAAAATTGCAATATGCTAAAGTTAGAACAACGTACTGCCGTCAGTAACAACAATAAAAAGCAATTTAACTCCCCCTGTATATGAAGAGAATAAATTCGACCTAGACCGAACTATTCTAAATTATCTTCAAATCAAAGATGGACCAACAACTTGAGAGTGAGACTTTTATTAAAAAATGATGACAGCCTACAAGACAAATTTAGCCAGCATCTGAACCAAGACAGGAAACAAAAAAAAAATACTCATGATGAAATTCCTTTTCAAAAGATCTTGGTGAACCACCGGACACATCAAGTATCATAGAAACTAAAAAGTGGTACTCAAAAACATACCAATACAGGAAGAGCGTACTCAGCAGCTTTCCACATGAAAGAAAATGAATTTGTCCAGGGATTAGTGTGACATCTTGCTCTGATTCTTCCTTAATAAATCAACAGATCTCGCACAATCTGTTCTCCGAAGGCTTTTTGTGAAATCACATCCTTTCGACGGGTAAAAATGTCGTCTCCAAACTTCAACACGCGAAGCTTTCAGATCCTAAAATAAAAAAACCTTAGACTGCCTTGCGGTGGTACTCTGGAGGGGCGACTTCATAGTCACTTGCATTGAAGAGCGATGCAGAGTTCTTTACAAGATACCTGGAACGGAGTTAAATTTTCACTCATTTCTGTTGCAGATGAATCAATGAGCCTTATTAATAACGGTTTAGTGAATACTCACTTGAGGAAGTCTTGTAGATAACTGAGCAGCAGTGCAAGGCTCTTCTCATCCAGGGGAGTGTACGCCAGCATAGCTCCAATTCTCACTTTGAAAACCAAACAAAGACTTAGTTTTACACACCGCATGGCCTTCAACCTCATCTTCATTAACAACAACTAGAAATACTTCAATAACTCCACTTATCCTCAAGGAGGTAATTCAAGTGATTAAAACAGCACAGAGCACAGGTCACAGTGGTAGATACAGATGAATACCGGTGTACAAAGAGGTAGTTCAAAGAAACAGGCTGCACTCTTATTTCTAATATCTAGGAGTAGTTCTAGGTGATGTTTTTTTAATGTACAAGAGGATAATATAATCGCAGGGTTAGGATGCAATTATGATGGCTTGAATTGTACACCGATGCACATATTTTCTGTTTTAAATATTGATTTTAAAGTCAGAACTCAAAAACATGAGTGAAAAATCAGATATTGGCCATGTGCCAAAGGGCACGTTCGTAACCAAAATTTAGTCCGTTTTAATCGAACACTGGTGCGGTTCATTTGGACGGTTCTGAACACAAAATCGTTCTCTGGTACATACCAAAACAACCGGTCCGAGACCGCTTGCGAGAGGTGGTCTCGGACTGTTTCCAAGAGAACCCTAATGCGGTTCGATTGCAGTAAGAACATAACTAAACCCAATTACAGGAAGTGAACCAAAACACAGGGGATTACGGGCTTCTGAAGAAGTCTGATATTTGCTTGACATCTGGGCCGGAGAGAACATACAGAATACGCTAAATAAAGTCCACAGAAACAGTAATGTTTATAAAGTCATTCCAGATAAACTGGAGGAGAAGGGATCCGTGTGCACAGTAGATCAGTGCCGAGATAAAGTGAAAACTCTTCGACGGCAATATTTCAACGTCTGCGAATTCCTGCATAGAAGTGGCAGCTCTCGAGACGTCGTATACGCTCCTCAGCTTATTATTTTTAAAATTGGTCTGCTTTAATTTGTGCACTGTGAAACCGAACCAGACTAAATAGAAAATGAACCAAAAGTCACAATTGACTAGCCAAATGGACTACGGCTGGTGAAAGCGCCCTAAGAAGGCAGAAGTCTGTTTACAGATATGGTGTTTTATGCTAACAATATAGCAGCTACAGTTCAGAATTAAGTAAACATTTTTAAAAGCTTAGACACAAACATATTCAATCCTTTTTGTTGATGTGAGGAGCTACACTTTGGGGTTCCATTCTTTATTTCTTACTATAGCCCCAAACTATTGTATCTTTCAGGCTGATACCAATATTGATATTTTAGAGTTTGAAATCTCAGATCTTTTCGGACGCCTAGCGAGTCTTTCGGCAAGTGCAGACCAGATTTTACTGTGCATGTGTTGTACCCCAATGATATGACGCAATATGAAGCCTTGACATCTCCTCTTTTAACCCTCCCTTGTCCTGCCTCAGAACCTTATTTCTCAGACATTTGTAACATCGCTAATAACTAAAAATCCAGCCTCAATACAGAGCTTTTCTCAAAAATATGTCGTGTGGCTTGCTCCATGTGTTTAGATGCTAATATTGTCGTTTATTTAATATTTCTGTTTTTTAGCTGCCTTTAATGCACACCATTTCCCATAAGCCCTAGGTGGGCTAAACATTGTGGCTCAACAAAAGAGGTGAGTCCATCGGTGATGAGATACCCAATTTAGCTAATTGTCTTTTGACTGGGATTCTTTTGCAGTCAGATCGCTACAGATGTTTTAAGTACCAGCGCATTAAAGCTGCTCTTCTCTATAATAAATACTACAGCAGAGTAATGTTGTGCAGGTGTTTTTACCAAAGAGTCTGAGTAGGTGAGGGGCGCCGTAGATCTGAGACAAAGATGTATCTGGGTGGTTGGCCAGGATGTCTGCGTACTGCGGTCGCTCAAATTTGTAGAGAAGTTGTGTCCCCAGCATGACACTGAAATATTCCCGGATTCCAGCAACCACCTCGTTCACAGCAAACTCCCTGAGCAGTGGAGGAAAAACAAGTTATATCTCTCTGACACACAGCATTCGTGTTTTTGCACTGCCTGCGTGGTCTACAGCAGCTTAGTAAGTGTGAAAACAAAAACCATCGCAGAGAAAATGACAAGTAACAATTGGTATTTTTACTTGCTGTCAGAGTTTCCTCTTGATTTCTTGTAGTTTGCATAATCTTCAAGGACTGCATCAACGTTCTTTTTGGCAGGTAGGTGGAAAAGCTGAAGACAGAAAACAAAAAGAAACACGTGGATTAAATAACTTTGGAAATGTTATCAGGTTCCTACAGCTTAAGGCAAATTAGATTTAAGACTTTTTTAATGCCACTCGGAATTAAATTTTATATATACAGTACATGCATTCACACATAACTGAGGGCATTCCAAAAGACTGGGTATGTGTTATCAGAGACAACACAAGACTTTAACAGCCAGGGACATTTTCACAGTCCTTTACAAGTTCATACGGTTATATTATGTGCACATTGTGATGCATCTGGACATGCAGCATATATTTTTTTTGCCTTCGGGAAATCTGCTCTATAGGATTATGAGTTAATATTGTATTGAGCTATTTCAAAAATATTTCTCATGTCCATAGACTGTATAAATAACCTAATGTCATGTATATAAACAATATGATCATGTGTTTCGTATGCTGGGATAGATAAAGTTCTTGTGATGACAGTCCTGTCAGCTGTGTCTTGAGACTGAGGTATTGTAAATCATATAAAAGATGTGCAAGAACTGAAACATTTAATTATTCCTACAATATTGCTCTAAACAAAAACAATTAAAAAAAAAGGTATGCAAAAAATGCTGCAGATTGTTCACTGGTAGGTCAGGTCTAGGTCGCGGTCATCGAAAGAAATCCAAAACCATCTCCACCAACTTGCCTTCCCTGTTTAGGGGCTGCCATTTATTTGTGTCCTTTCTGTTTATAGCTGTATGCGTCTCACTTTTCTGCATCTGTATCCTGTGAGGCACTTTGAAACTTTGTTTTAAAAAGGTGTTGTATAAAATTATATAAACTGGGAAGCCACTTTTTAGATCAAATAATCTTGGTTAAATAACCAATTTTCATTGATTTTGCACTTCCCCATGTCGTCCAGCTACAATGACAGCTAGCTAGCAGACAGTGGATCCTCTGCTTTGAGCGTTGTTAGTTCCGCTATCCGGATCTGCGACACGTTAATGCGAGAGGTAAATTATTTCTTTAAAAATTTATTTTGAGATTTTACTATGCAACATCGAAAAAAAAAAAAAAAAAAATCCTACTTCCCATGTCATAGCATTTTTAAGACCTTTGAAAGATTGATTTAAGACATTTTAATACCAACCAAGGCCTTATTTTTAGATTAATGAATTAATTTTCTTTTAAGCCTTTTTACGTCTCCGCTGGAGTCCTGGTTATACTGTAAATACATGTGATAATATTAATGAATAAAATGCTGTGAAAAAAGTACATTTTAAGGTTACTAACCTGTTTTTGTCGTGTAATCAGGTCCCAGTCATCCACAAGCCATGGTTTCAGCTCCTCAGGGATTTTTACTTTAACCTCCACTCGATTTATGAAGGTCTCCTCCTGAGCAGACAGGAACAGATTTAAGAAAGAAGCCACGACCATGAGAGGAAGCTTTTTAGCACAATGTTTACACATTTAATGTCATTCAAACCTGTGTTTCCACTATACAGCTGCAACTACAGATAATTCAACTTCTTACTCAGTTACCTTTAGAGCAGCTCAGTATAATTTGACATTATACAATATACCAATCAGAAAAATCATTACTAAAAACAACTTAGTAGACTTAAGAACTTACACTTTCAACAGTTGGGTCAACGCGTGCCCTCTTCTTTCGTGGAGGGTGGGTCGGGTCCCCTCCTGAACTTGTCCCTTCTCCTGCACCAGGAGCTGCACCATCACAAACATACTTAACTGTTATTTCATTCATAAAAAGAATAAATGTCAAAGTTATTGTGACACCCTGTTGTGACTGTAATTATGCTTGTATTTTCTTGATAGCCTACAGATTCTATTGAAAGGAATGATGAAGGAAACACGCTTGTGCAAAAAACTGCTGATTGATTTTGGAGGGCATGCAGTATTCAAAAACGCAACATGATATATCATGCTTACTCTTTTGTTTGTTCTTTTTGGTTTTCCTACAAAAGACAAAAAGGGACAGGTGTTAAAACAACAATAATAAAAAAAATCATTAACAGGCATCACACCTCTAGAAACAGTTTGGCAGGTAGAATAACCAATGACTTAAACTCACACGTCATTTTTCTGCGGTGGAGCAGGTATCTTCTTATTCGGCGCAGCACCCCTCATTCTTCCTTCTACATAATGGTCTCTAAATTAAGAAAACAAAACTCAATTACTTAAGAATACATAATTCATATTAAAGTTAGTCTGTTTTCAGGAGATTTTCAGGACACAGACTACAGTTGTTTATCTAGGCCGCATATTATTGCAAACCTCATCATTTTTTTTGTTTCGGTAGTGCTGTCAGTGCATCTAGACAAAACACACTGTTCTGGTTGTGCCAGTTTGTTGTAACACATTAGGTCTCATATACAATGTTCACCATGTAGAACACCATTTTCTACTAAAATTAGGTGATGACTGTATTGTGCCTTAATTTGGATCTCTCTTTGGACCTTGGTCATAAAAAAAAAAAACTCATTGTAGTGGCATCTGTAAACTCTAACGTAAGTAAAAACGGAGAATGGACTTACTGATTGGCCCTCTGAAGCTCTTTCTGTTTCTGCAGATTACTGTCCACATACTTAAGCACTCTGCTTTCAGGAACCCATTCGTCCCAGCTGGAAGATAAAACACCGAGGAACAAATCAAGCACATGGGAAATCTTTACTGTACAACTCTATAAAAGTTAGATTTATTTGAACCAAGACTTACTTCTTATTCCAACCACTGTAATGAATAAAGTATTTGATTTGTTTATCCTTGATGTTTATCTTAACACACTGCAAAGAAAGACATAATTCATGGTCAAAACATGGTTTATATCAGAGACACAAGAGGAGGATCACATGATCAGAGAAACGGGCTAACTAAGGGAGCCTACCTTAGCTTCGTAGAGCAATGGCCCATGAAAACACAGCACTCTTTCACCTGAACAGAGTGTTGTCAATTAAAATCAGCATGAGAGCAATTCAAGTACAAAACACGATGAAGTTGTAAAGCCGACTAAACTATTTGTACACTCACAAGAACAATAATGAAACCTTAAATTTAAATGCTTGAACGTCTTGTACATCAGAAACCAACACCGGTCTCTTTCTCATGGCCGAGAACTATAATTACATCAAAGTATAGAAATTAGTTTTAGCCACACATGGGGACTCATATCAAATTAAATGAACTTGAGTCAGACTAGAGTCAATAGTTTGGGTAGGGCTGAGCCTAAAACTTCCCAATTATTTCATTATCGATTCGTCTGTTGAATATTTTACAAACATTTAATCATTTAGTCTTTAAAACATAGAGATACTCAATTCATAATTATGTAAAACAGACAAAAAAGCAGCAAATCCTCATATTGAGAAGCTGTAAATATTTGTTGTTGGTACATACATAACTCAGATACTGATAATTAAGATTAATTACTTCGATTAATTTCCTGTCAAATTATCAATCCATAATCAATTAATCGACTATCATTTCTGCCCTCATAAAGATAATTACCTCATGACTTGGGTTTGAGAAATTGCAGCACATTGCATTAAGTTAATTTACATAAGTTTCAATTGAGACAGTCCTAATTATTATTACACATGTATATTAAAACATTAAATTATAATATCTTAGACACAGTGTACTATTTTAAATAAGTAACTTGGTAGTGACTTGTAATGTCAGAAACAAAATAATTTAAACACAATTAATTTATTTTTTTTTTTATATAATTAATGAACTCAATGATTAACCTATAGATATATATTACAATTAATTACTGAAATAATGCATATTGATTTTTTTTAGCCAGCTAGGACTCAGCTAACAGCTCAAAGAGGTGGGCGGTGAAATCAATGGGGAGCTAACACTGCATGAATGAAGCTACTGCTTTTAGTTACCTAGCAACAATATCGCTGAGATTCGAACCACGGCTTTGCCGGTATTACTCACAGCTAACGTTACACTATGTCGTAAAGAAATATATATCTATCGCGGCGATTAAAAATCACCAGGACCTTTTTTAGTGCAACAACAATGAAGGCGACGCTAGCGGTTCGGTGTCAAAGCTAGCTGACACCTCGGAGCTTCCCCGACGGCTCCAGCACTCAGCTGACACCGTAAATCTATCGGAAATGAAAACAGACAACTTGTTACCTTCTTGAAATTTAGGTTTCGGGTCCTGTTTCGGCGCCATTCACGGATTAAACTATCAAAATGTGGGAAAAATTGCTAGCTTCCATTCCAGTCTGAAACGGCGCCGCTCTCTAGAAACGTCATAACCAACGTGATGACGCATTAACACCCGCGACCAAATATATACGGGCTGCGCTCGAAACGTCAAAAAATGTACGTCCTTACGTCTTTTCCTTGACCTCGATGGAAAACGTCATGAGTTCAAGGGAAGATGAGAAGGAGAATTCAGAAGGATTTAGGAAAAGACAACCGTGGTGTTAAGAGAATCCGACTGCACTTTCACTAGGCTCCGTAATTATTATTATTTTTTTTTTTTTGGCTCTTATTTTTTTGGGCTCCGTAATAATGATGCGACGGCGGCGGATGTTAGTGACGTGAGTCTGCCGTGGTGAAACTACAATGTTGTGAAGATGGACTACAAAAGGCTCTGCGTCCCCCAGTGCGTTATTAAATAGCTCTTTCAATGACAGGGTCCTTCACCCGCGGTGTGTGAAAGAGAGATACTGCAGGTCCTTCTGCTGCTGTAACACTTTACATCAACACATATTAAAGGATTATCTGACCCTAAATGTGGACAACCGGTGAAAAATATCACTTCCTTACCACGGTTGGAATTGAAATAAACAAAGGAATATATGATAAATATTGAGTTAATTGTTCGAGTTATGGAGAAGGTGCAGGACCATATACTTCTTTTAACTTCTTTTCGGACATGTAATATTTATTTATGTTGATTATTTGTTAATTGACAATTTGCTATATGTTTACTGTTCATTTCATTTGTTATTCTTTTTTATTTTTTACTTAGGTATTTGTTACATGTTCGAAATAAATAATTAATTAAAAATAAAGTGAAACGAAATGTTTGTCACTGTCCACTCATATTAAACATGAATCCCAATTAGTATATGAGTGTATGAAAATAATATGCAAGATAAAGATATCGTTTGTTATCAGGAATGGCCGAATGGTGCGTCGCTTTAAATGCTGCGGTCACAAGGAATTGTGGGAGGTTATTCTCTCTTTTCCTTTCATAAAGGATGGTCCAGTGTATCGTATGCTAAAGGAGATAATAAAGGAGGTATTGAAGCACCTTTCCTTAGCATTTAGAGAATTTTTTTTTGTTAAATAAACTTTATTTCAAAAGTTCAATACAATAGATTCATATACATGTTCAGATTTTTCATTAAAATTCTGCAAATATATTTTACAGTAAAAAAAATTAAATATACAACAAATAACATGTAAGGAAAGGAAAAGATGAATAAAAACAAAAACAAAGAAACTAAATAAAAAACAAACAAACAAAAAACATTCAGGGTCTGTAAAACAATTGGAATAAAATCAGTATCTTTAAAAATAAAAAGGAGGGTATTCTTTTAAGCCATATCATTTTATGTATATAATATTTTGCTAAGATAGTAATCAAATTAATTATGTAAATCTCATCTGCCAAAAAACTTGGATTGTTGACAGTGAGTAATATGTCAATCTTTGTTAGTATTATATTTTTTTCTAAACATTTTGAGAGATTCTTCTGTAAATTAAATCAAAAAGAAGTAGCATGAAAACAATCTACAAACACGTGTTCATTAGTTTCTCCTTCATAATTACAAAATGTGCATCTATTATTAGTACCTGTGTACAATCTTAAATAGAAACTCCTTGATTTTGTTTGGAATTATATATTAATGAGGTAACAGAAATATAGTGTTCCATTGTTTTCTATTTAGATATGGCCACCTATATTTACATATGGGAGTATTAATATGTTCAAGATGATTTCTAATAAAGGTGTTAGTACACTTTCTATCAGATATAGAAGCCCCATTAATACTAAGGGCACGTTCACTTAAGGATAGTTCATCGAGAAATATGCTTTGAGCTAAAGACACTATATTATTAGGTATTGATCTGATAACCATATCAAAACTCCCGACGAGAAATTTGAACATTATATTTGTCTGTGAAAACCTCACAACTATATAATTCACCATTATAAGATTCAAGAGTTGGTTTACAGTATTTATTTTATTTACAAACCAATAATGCAAGTAGAGTGATTTGTTTCTGTATGCGATATAAGAGTACAACTGTGAGGAGAGTAATTATGTTTAAAAAGAAGAGCCCAACATAATAAGAGTTGTTGATGAAAGTTAGCTAGTTTTACAGGGAGTTTTCCAACAGAGTAAGGACACAGTAATAGAAAATTAAGACCACCAATTTTACCGAAAAAGTGATTGGGGAAAATATTCCATATACTATCTGGATTCTTCAGAAATCTTTTAATCCAGTTGATTTTTATAATTTGATTAAATACTGTAAAAGTTAAAACATTATTTCCACCTTCAGCTAAAGGGTTAAAAAGGACAGATTTTTTTAATTTTATGGGGCTTATTTTTCCATAAAAATTTAAAAAGGATCTTATCTAGTTGGGAACATATAGAATTTGAGATGATGAGAACACATAAGAAGCTCTTGACATCCCTTCTGCTTTGCTTAACAAGACTCTACCATATATAGATAAATCCCTGGCTAACCAGCAGTTATATGTCTTTTTAATTGCCTCAATAACAGGGATAGGATCCATTACTTCTTTTGGATCTTTAGAAATTTTAATTCCTAGATAGGTTATAGTGTCTTTAACAGGAATGTTACAAATTTCAGTACAACCGATATTATTTAAGGATAGAATTTCACATTCTTTTAAGCCTGATACTTCAGAGAATTGAGATATAGTAGATAGAGCCAAGGGAACTTCTTTAGTGCTTTTTAAAAATAGTGTTGTATCATCTGCTAGTTGTGATATTTTGATTTCTTTACCAAAAACATCAATTCCTTTAAAAGAGTTCTGTAACATTAAATAATTTAAAACTTGAGCAACAAGCAAGTAGATGTAAGGGGAAGCTGGACATCCTTGTTTACACTAAATCTGTGAGACGTGCCATATAAAAGTTTCACAGAGCTATTATTATCTTTGTAAAGTGTTTTGATAACACTTATGCAAAAATCCCGAAAGTTAAAAAAAAAGAAAATAAATTTACGATTAATTATGTCATAGGCCTTCTGGAAGTCTAGAAAAAGAATTACAGGGTCACCAGCGATTACATTTCTATAATTAACCAAATCTAAGACTAATCTAATATTATTAGAAATATGACGTCCAGGCATGAATCCACTTTGAGATTCGTGTATGATGTCATTCATCCCACTTTTTAGCCGTTTGGTCATTATTCAGTAAAGTAATGCCATGCCAATTATCAATGATTAAATTATCTTTATTTGGTTTCGGAATAAGTGTTATTAGACCCTGTTTCTTTGAATGGGGCAATTCTTCTTTACTGATGACTTCATTATAAACTGCAAGCAGGAATTTTGGAATTTCGGTAGAAAATGTAGAATACAATTCTGCCATAATTTCCCTGTGATTTGTTGAGTTTAAGATTTTTAATACCCCACTTTATTTCTTCAATGGATAATGTTTCATCACATTCCTCTTTGAGACTATTACTTGCTTTGTTTTTTTTTACATCTTTCAAAGAGTTGAATATACTAGAACTGCTATTACAAGTATCATTCTTATATAAATTTGCATAAAGATTTGACACGTATTTTGAAATTACAGTATAATCTTCTGTTATCCAGTTTTCTATTTTTAACTTAGAAAGTGAATTTCTCTCCATGTTTCTTTTTTTCTATACTAAAGAAATACTTGCTATTTTTCTTACCTTCTTCAATTCACTTTAATCTGGATCGTCCCTTGGCTCTCTCTCTATAAAATTCATCCAACTCCTGATAAAGATTATCTAATTGTGGAGGCACATCACCATCAACATATTCGATGTGATGTCTGAAATACATTTGATTAAATTCTCTATTTTAGCTCTTTTTTTTTTAGCCAACTTCTTACTAAATTGAATTGCAAATTTCCTAATTTCATATTTAAACAATTCCAGATACCTCCCATAGTCATCATTAGAAATTATTTCCAGTGCGGCTCAATAAGGTTTTTTATAACTTCAGTAAATTCCTTATTGCATAAAAAATGAACTATTACATTTCCAATGATTAAAAATCCTTTTATCTTGACTTGCAAGATTTAGTTTGAGTAGGATTTTTTATGGTCAGTCATTATAGCAGGACACATTTTTACTTCTGTGACCTGTCTTACCATATCTTTTGAAATTAGCCAAAAGTCAATTCTAGAAGAAAGAGAAAAAATGTTTGTTGCTCCAAGTGTATTGTAGATCAGTTGGGTTACGATATCTCCATATGTCCAGTAAGTTTGTCCAATGGCAAAATGTAATAAGTTTGTTTTCTCCATCCTTGGATGTTGAGGGGTGTCTGTCCAATTGGTGTGACCACACCATATTAAAGTCTCCACCCAAAATAGTCTTGGCTGAAGGGAATTTATTTGTGAGGGAATTAATAATGCCTTCTAATTCTCCCAATAAGGAACAGTTTAAAGAGTCTGAGTTCAATATGATCGTAAATTTCCATCACCAAAAAAACAGTCTTTTTTTCCAGCACTTTACCTAGCCAATTAGACTGTTGTTAGGCTATTAAATAGGCGTTATCAGTCACTATAAGCACCATAGATGTGGGTCAATAGGGGCCTACTATACCCACTAGTAGGTTGTATCATCTATTCACATGGCAGATCACCGAAAGAAGGTACAAAAGAACATGACAGCGACCTCTAGCGACTGTAGTAATTATGACAGGAGCAGAAGCGGAAGTCAGTCGTTGTAGTATAGAGAGTGTGAAACTCCATAAAGGGTGGAGGTCGGGAATGATGGATGGGACACAAAACACAAGGTTTTCAACAAGGAGATCGGAGTTTGCATCCTGTGCGAAACCAACAATGTGTTGTTGTCTTAGTGTTCGTAGTTATTTTAACCCAAAACACAATGTTTTTCCCTAAACTAAGTATGTTTTTTACCTAAACCTAAAGAAATTGTAGTTTTATTGCCTAAACCTAAAGAAGCCTTTCTGTTTGTGTTCAAAACGTGACATTTCATTCGATTTTTCATGTTAGAACATGTTGCTTTTAAGTTTCACTTTCACTTTTACAACGTAGTAGTAGTAGGCCTCTACTGACCCACATCTATGGTGCTTATAGCGACTGATAACACCTATTTAATGGCCTGATAACAGTCGAATCGGGTGCTTTACCTTTAAAGTTGTCCTTTAAAATAGCAACTCCGGCTGACTTCTTGGATCCATGAGCTAGCTATAAGTCTTTAACTAATGGCTTTCTTGGAAAAAAATAAAATCTGCTTTTACCTCCTTAGAAAACAGAAAAAAAAGCTTTTCTCTTGACAATGTTTCGCAGACCCCTTGTGTTTACAGACAATAATATCAACTCCAGAGTAAACCTTGTATGAAACTTTGAAAGATCTTCAAAAAACGTCAACTAAATGTCTCCTGTATTATAATGAAGCCTTATAGGCTATAACAGACTAGTGCTTATTTTTTTCCTCCATATTTTAAAGAATTTATGGAATTAATCCACATTAGTTGATAGAAATGAAACTACTCCCTGTATAAAACTAGGCCTACAGGAAACTTCAGTCATTGTAACAGGGAAGCTGAAATTATAGAAGTGATTATCAGCAAATAGTTCAGTCAAATCGGTGCTTACCACATATGAACCAATTTAAAAAGAAATGTGGTTGGGAATGAATAACAAACTAACTGAAATAATAACGTGTGAAAGCATCCTTTCTTTGATTCAACTCTTTAATACTCAGCTGCACGGCGGACTTCTTTTCCATCCACATATACTTTAACCCCAACGACATCTTTATCCTCCTTGGTCAGGTCCTCACCAAAGCGAAGCTTGTTCTCTCGTAGGTAGGCGTTATTCTTTGCTTTTCTCCACATTTCATCCAGCAGTTAGGAACCTTCCTAAGCAAAAAGGACTTTTCTCAATATGCTGGATTCTGTGATGAGAGACTATACCTTACTCAGCTACTTCAAGAAAGACACCAAGAAGATGGAGACTTTCCTCAAGTTCCTCATGTGTCATCAAACGGACAAATACAACTGTGCTTAAAACATAAAGTGCAACTTTTAAATAATACAGCTTTAAATAAATTCCTAAAGTTGGTAGCCATGCACTTACAGACATGACTGAGGCCTTAGACCATTCAGCCTCGCTTGCAATGCAGTACAGTCTTTGATTGTTTTGGAACACCTTGAAACACAAAACTATGTTGAGTCTGTGCACGCCACTGCCCTATGTGGCCATCTACAAATGCTTGTTGTTGTAGTTCAAAGTGCAATGCTTTGCAGCCTGTAGCACCATCATTGAGGGAGCACAGGTGTGGGCCAGACCTGTGAAATTCAATTTAAGTTGTCCATCCTCATTCTATTCTCTGTCATATCTTTCTGACCATATGGGACACCCTCTCTGATGATGCATCGCTGTGTGGTATGCACAACGGTGCCTTCATCAGTTTAGCAAGATTCTTGAACCTTCCATCTCTTCCAATAATAGCCCAAAATCTGTCAATTCTTGCTTCCTTAGGAAGTTCTGCCCTGCCAACCACCTGGTACTCCACCACTTCTTCCCTAAGGCTCTCTAGGTTCCCTCGCTCAATCACTGGAATAATAAATAAAAATGAACACGTTTTCTCTGTAACCAATCTCTCTAACTTCTGTGACCAAATATAAAAAAAAACTAATGAAATTAATAAAACAAAAGTTTCATTACTGCACCTGAGCTTGGGGAGAACTGATGGGGTGACTCTGGGTCCAACACGGTCAGATTTTGGAAGATCATGTTGTCCAGGGGAAATTCTGTCATCATCTTAGTAGTCACAGCTACAAAGAAGCCTCTCACTGCCCTATGACACATGAACAGATGCACAATTACAGCCATTGTATGATGGGATTTCAGTCATTTCTTTATGAGGTAAACTGATTTGGTTTACACAATAAAGCTTACTGAAACACCCTTGGGACATAAGAGGAAAGGACATCTATGTTGTCCTCCAAGAATCTCTGGGCATCCTCTCCAAGAAAGATGTCTTCATCTGGCAACTTAGGTCATGTATTATCTTAAAGCTGTTAGATAATTAATATTAATAGAGTACAATTAGCTCATGACTTAGTCATAAAACA
The DNA here is from genome assembly GCA_916701645.2 of Sebastolobus alascanus. Lineage (NCBI taxonomy): Eukaryota > Metazoa > Chordata > Actinopteri > Perciformes > Sebastidae > Sebastolobus > Sebastolobus alascanus. The sequence goes on from CAKAOJ020000022.1 coordinate 1,104,720, forward strand.
ATGTTAATGCTGAGAACGCCAATTACAACAGCTCAACAAATATTGATTCATGGAAACAGTTTCAAATGATGAGTCGAAGCATCTCTTTGTGTCGACTAATTTAATGAGAACATTGAAAACAGCTCAGATTATTAAACCAACAACCCTGGCAGGATGCAAGCGCAACAGCAACAATCACATTTACTGACTAAATACAATGCAAACAGGCGTTACCATGGAAACAAATAATGAACATGTCTTCACCTCAGCTGGCGCCATCTTTAACCGATCTGCGTCTCTTTGCTTCAACTAGAATTGGCTTTGCTTTCAGTCTGAAGAAACCTCAACAGATTCAAAACCATTCATTCAGTCATAGAAAATAAAAACAGTGAATATAAATGTAAAATAAAGATCATTCAATGAAAACTACACAAAGGAGGAAAATATAATGTTGAACTATAAAACAGTAAGAACAAGAGAATATGTATGAAGCAGATATAAACAATAATGGGAACACATCTGTAATAAATCATTGTAAACTCAAGGCTCACATACTCTCTTTTTGGAGCTTATAACCATATCCCATAGCCTTCATCAGCACTTAAACTTCCTCAGTTGTCATCACATGACGCTAGTCCAGCACAGTCACATGACAACAGGTGGTTGTATTCGGGGGGAGATGGTAACCCCTGTCTCCGTTCAAAGATGGTCCCTGGTGTCGGATGTGAATGTCCTCCTCGATCTTTCTCCAGCTGTCGACTCGTGGATGGATTATTGAACGGGTCTACGGGGCACAGGCCCAGGGGGTCGACTACAGTCAAAAGTTTCTGGTCTTCACAAAACAATTAATCAAGAAAATACTTAGCAGATTAATGGATGGTAAAAAAAAAGTATTACAAGAATAAAGGCCAGTATGTAATCGTAGCCACAATAACGTACACGCTGTTTAGAACATAAAGTTACTGTTGGTCAGACTTCAATGTGGAGAGAAGCTCAGAATATAACAACACAGCTATCAGGGCATGGGGAGGAGGCAGGAGGAAACAGCTAGCTAGGCTCTGAAAAATGTTCACAACGATGCAGTGTGAATGCGTTGGTGTTGTTTAAGTGAATCACCGCGAGAAAAAGTTTTACCACATTGGTCACACCAGTACGGTTTCTCTCCAGTGTGAACGCGTCGGTGGCGTTCTAGATTACGTTTAGTGGTGAAAGCTGCACCACATTTATCACAGCTGTACGGTTTCTCTCCAGAGTGAAAGCGTTGGTGTCGTTTAAGGGAACTACCAACGGAAAAATTTTTACCACATTGGTCACACCAGTACGGTTTCTCTCCACTGTGAAGTCGCTGATGGACTTCTAGACTATTTTTAGTGGTGAAAGCTGCACCACATTGATCACAGCTGTACGGTTTCTCTCCAGTGTGAATGCGTTGGTGTCGTTTAAGGGAACTACCAACCGAAAAAGTTTTACCACATTGGTCACACCAGTACGGTTTCTCTCCACTGTGAAGTCGCTGATGGACTTCTAGATAACCCTTAGTTGTAAACGCTGCCCCACATTGATCACAGCCGTACGGTTTCTCTCCAGTGTGAATGCGTTGGTGGACTTTAAGGTTACCAACCTTAGAAAAAGTTTTACCACATTGCTCACAGCAGTGTAGTTTCTCTCCAGTGTGAACTCTCTCATGAATCTTTAAACATCCAGATGTTGTGAAGGATTTGTCACAGTGTTGACAGCTGTGACGTTTGAGTCCCCCTCTTCCTCTCCATTTCTATAGCAACAGATAGACATACAGAGAGAGAGAGAGAGAAAACATAAATAACATTTAGAACAAGTCTGTAGAACATAACCCACAATGGGCCTCATGCAAAAACGTTCTCTTAACTCTCTCTTATATTTTCTCTTAATTTTCTGTTAAGAGAAAAAATAAGAGAAGTCAACTCAAGATGCACCAGGTGTTCTGAACGGAGAATCCCACTTGATGATAAATTGGAGGGGTGTGGCTGATCGTTTATTAATAGCATAGGTAACGCCCTCTAATCACTATATAAGGGCAAGTGTTGTGCCATATGCAAATACTCTTGTACATGACCAAGAAGTGGAGAGATGCCACCAAAAAAGTCTGTAAGAAGAAGAACTTGTTAGTGTAGTCTGCTTGACTCATTGATACTTTATCTGACTAAAAGGATACAGACACTCTTTGGCACAGGATTTTGAGAAAGTAGTCCCCCTAAAGAGCCTGGCGGTCCTGGCGTTAAATTACTACAGGCCATGGATGTATAAAGAGAACTGGATACAGTGTTGGAGGCTATGAAAGTTGCTCAGTGGCGCATGAAGCCAAAATGGCTCGACTTCCGACTGGAAAAGTACCCGGATGTTCCGGTGATCTTCCGCATCCATTGCAAGGCCTATAGAAAGGAGGCTGGGTCACGTGTCATCAACGCGTCATATCATTGGGGGTATAACACATGCGCAGTAAAATCTGGTCTGCACTCTGCACATGTGTTATACCCCATACCCCAAGACCCATGTCCGCCCGGGACCCAGCCTCCTTTCCATTGGTTCTTGATCCATTGGGCACATCAGACATGCGCAGTAGCGTCCGCTCGGTCACATGACTAGGTCACAGGGTCCCAATGTCACGCCATCGTCATGGCTTGCGCTGTCGTCACGGTCTGGGTCTCATTCACATAAACAGAGGAAGGGAAATAACTCTGGATTCGGATATTAGTGCATTTTACAACTTTTAAGACCTAATGATTTAAATAAGGGCAATTCAAGTTTCGTACTGGGAAGTTGATTCACCTAAAAAAAAAAGTATTTAGTTAGTTTGAGTCACTTCAAGATGAAACGAGGAAACACGGAGACATAAAAACACGTCAACACAAAACCTAGAGCGTTTTTTAGATTTCCTTTTTCCACATTTGATGTGTAACAACAGAACGAGTGGATGATACCCGGACCCTCGAGACTCTTCCTCGTGTCTTTAGTGTCGTTATGAAGCCATGAAGTCATGAACACTGACCTGAACATCGGTGGTATCAAAGGACGAGCCTGCTGCTGGTCTTCTGGGGAACTTGTTGCTCCGCTGGTCCGGGTTCTGCTGGTCCTCCTCCATTCTGCTCATGTACTGCTCCTCCTGGTCCTGGTCTCTGAGATCCAGCAGGTCTCCACTCTGACTGCTGGACTCTGCTGTCCTGGACTCACTAGAAATCAAAGCACACAGAGATATTCAGGTACCGCTGTCTCCTCTGGGTGTACTCCCATCCACGTAGTGCTGACAACAGGGTCCATGTTAGCGTGAACACGGCTGCAGCTCTTCTCTAAGGAATGCTCTGGATTCCATGGAAACAATCAAAGATCACATAGAAAAGCCTAAATGTGTGTGATCTGGTTAAAGAGACAGTTCACAGATACAGGTTTGGACCAACTGTTTGGAGAAACGCACTTCCTGTTTTGCAAATGTGGAGGATGATTCTAGAAAGGAACCAAAGCGACTGAGAAAAACTGTGAAACTACTCTCAAACTACTGGACTAAAACACAAAGGAACTGGAAGTTCAATGAGACAACACAAGCACACATTAAAGTGAGCTTAGGCTAACGCTAGCAGTTAGCCACACAGCAGCTGGCCGAAGCTAACAGCGGCTAATTAGCTGGTTAGCAGTTAATAATAATAATAATAATAATACATTTTATTTGTATAGCGCTTTTCTAAAAACTCAAAGACACTTTACAGATAAAAGATCATAAAATAGTAGCATAATAATAGTTAGTGGTTATCGGAGCTAGCCCAGCGTGCTAACGCTTTACATTCGCTTTGAATTCCGGGTCAAAGAAACATTATTAATGTGTTTACCTGAGTGTGTGCAGGTTCACCTGGCGCTCTGCTGCCTCAAAACGGACAAATGTGCTCGACAGCTTACGCAACAACTTGGTGCCTTCAAATGGGGGTCGTGTTTACCGTGTCGTGTACACGGTGTGTTTGGCGTTCAAGTGGTTAAGCCGTAAAGAACACCGCTGCTAATCAACGGCAATTTAGCAAGCTAGCACGTGGGTAACATAATGCAGGAAATGCAAAGGCATCATGACAGAGGAAAGAGATGATGCTGTTGGGAATATCTACATTTTCCTCAGACATATTATAAAATTACAAAGAAAAACAATATACGACTAAAATTACAATATATTAACTTATTATGAAAACCGAAAAATGAACTTTATTTTTTTAATAGTTTTTATTTCCAAAATGACAGTATACAAAGCAACAGCAGAAAACATTGAAATCATTCACATACAGAAGAAGCATAGCGAAAACATAAACAAAGAGCTGTGCCAAACATAAAAAGGACAACAGAAATGAAACAAAACCAACATAAAATAATTTAAAAAAACAACACACGAGAGTATGACAATAAGTTCACCTAAAAACTTTGAAGATATTGCATACATTCATTGTTTTGAGAGGAAGAAATCGTTGATAGATATTGATCCATTTCCTTCATAAACACAAAGAAATGAAGCTTTTTTTTTTTTTAAAGTAAATTTACACTTGTGAATGTGGAACTTCACGAGAATTAAAATTAGATTAATAAGAAAAAATGCATTACTGTCTTTGTCACTGTAATCATAGCAACCAAATATAATATTTCTATAGTACAGTGCAAAATCTGAGAAAATGTTGACCAGTATAAAATTGTTAACATCTTTCCACAACTCATATGGAAATTTACAGGACCAAAATAAATGAGAGGAAGTCTCAGGATGTGATTTGCAGAAAGAGCAATTTACATCTGTCACTATTTAACTTTTGTAAGAAATGTGTCACTGGATGGAATCTATGGATTCATTTAAATGACACTTCTTTTACGTTATTTGTTAGAAGGGACTTTTGCGGAAAGGACCAAACTTTCTTCCAGTCGATATCACTAACAAAATTACTCCAATAAAATGTTGCCACCAAAATAGAAACCATGTTGTCCTGAAACAAGGCCCTTGTCCTGGATTTCATACCTCTATTAACAGAAAAAGAGACTTTACCTAACGGAGATTGAATAGGGTCAGGGGGGCGACACTGACACGGACGTGGTCAGCATTGTTAAGTAACATGTACATACCAGATGGGATAGCGTCAAAAACTATAGAAAATTCTTTTGGGGTTATTAGAGTAATTGTATAGCAGTCCTTCTCTATTAAACAACTGACTCAAGAGTATAATACCATTGTTAAACCATTTATCATAAAATAGGGACATGTTCGTATATCGTTGATCCCAATTTTCCTAGTGGCCAAACAACGGTACTACAACTTCTGTGTCCGTCACGTGATGCAATTGGGACCAAAAAGCAGTAAATTGTGAAACCGTTACGATTATCAGATACTCGAAATTCTGATGAATGCAAATTTAATAGAAATACTGAAAGTCCTGATTCAGCCAGCGAAACTTTGACCCTCAGGGGAACGTTTTACTTGCAGGCAAAAAATATGTAAAGAGTTCTGATTTTCATGTATTTTCAGACTTGTGTTGTTTCTGATGGTTTAACCATTCATCACCAGAAATATTATGCAGAAATGCATTATCCCTTTAAACTATTTAATTCCTTTGGTTCCCTCCAACACCTCTCTGTCTGTATAGACCCTGGTGGCTGCCTTCCATTTAGGTGTGCCAGTGCTGGGCATATTGGTTTGGCTCACTGCCACACCTAAATGGAAATGAGCCATCCTTGTTGCTATTGGTTACACCTGTGCTTTTCCTGCTGTGGAAACTCAAAATGTGTGCTGCAGTTATTATGATCTAAGGCAATCTGTTATGGAGCCAAGAGTGTGACACCGGAATAATTATAAAGAGCATTCAAAACAGCATTCAATTATAATAAATTAATAAATTGATGCAATCACTATAAATTGATTCATTAAATTTGAATTTGAAGGATTAATGAACTCAAATTAAAATTATGATAAAAAAAGATTATTAAATTAGACAATTAATGATTCTACAATATTTCCTTATTTTGTCTACAACAATAATAATAAATTAATAATTCAATTCTAAAATGAAATCACAAAATTCATTTTGAAAAGGCTTTTACATACAAAGGAGCTCAGGCAAATTTAAAAGATTTACTATAGCTTTTGTAATGTATTATGATTAGAATGATTTATTGATTGATATTCCTTTTTCACAGCAGACATGTTGATTTGTCATAGTAAATCACAGGTGTTTTAACATAAATGATGCTCTCCCAGTAAGTCATAACAGTGTGACAGTGAGCCAACATGCACAGTACCAGGACCCTGAAACTGACATAGCTAAATGGAATTCAACCATCAATCATTGTATTATTTACGCATGTGATTTTTCTACTGGCACATGTCAAATGTCTTTCATGAAAAAGGCCCATTATAATTTAACAAAACTCACTTCAGGCTCCATATTCTGTCTGTAAGGTCACTTACAACCTCATCACTACCGTGAAACAGGCCAAGTGGAAAAAGCAGTAACAGTCAGTCAAGTGTCTGAACAAGGACATTTAAAGTTCCCTCTTGATTTTGCCCTGAATGCTGTTAACTGTAGCTGAAATACAATGAGCGTTTTCTGAATCATTGATTGGGGACACTCATTCACCACATCAAGGTCGTTGTAAATGCTTCAGTTAAGGACACACAAATGAATCAATCTCAAGACTGAATCCAACACCTGTTGAGCCACCAGCTCAGCATCATCTGGCCCGCAGCTGGGAAAGCAACGCCTGAGATCTCGACATAATGGCAGTCGATACATTTCATTTTCAGTGTCAAAGATTTAAGCAGATTGTAGTATTGTTTGTTTTCATCATTTCCTGTAGAATTTGTTTACTCTAAACAGCTCGTGCACACATACAAACACACACACACCTTGTCTATTATTGTTGTTTTTTAATGTCTGCTTTTTTAAAATTATTTTAAAATGATTTTTTTTTTTTATCTTATTATACTTGGTTTTGTTTTTCTGATTGTTTCCTTGACAAAAATAACTAATAAACAAAGTGAAAAAAAAAATGTATGCAGTTTAAAATGGGCCAAAACGTTTGTGATTCTAATTCAACAATAGAGATGCAGCAACTTTTTATTTCGTGATACCGATTCTGATATCCCAAATTTAAAATCTGCAGGCCAAAGTTTACACTTATCGTGTGAAATATCTCAACGTCTACTGGATGGAAACAGACATTTGCAGTTCACAGTGGATGTTTCCTATTTTTCTTGTAGAACTACCATGATGTTTTTTTTTTTAGTAAAATGTTTGAACAACTATTGGATGGATTCTTATGACATTTAGTTCAGACATTCATTTGTCAGTACCCTCTAGTGGACAAACAATATGTAATATAACACCATCTCTAAACTACCTCAAACACATATTTAGGGCTGTAACTAACTAACGATCATTTTCATTGTCGATTAATCTGTTGATTATTTTCTCAATTAATCAATTCATTTTTTGGTTTATAAAATGGTGAAAGATGTCGATCAGTGTTTCCCAAAGGCCAAGATGACGTCCTCAAATGTCTTGTTTAGTCTACAACTCAAAGATATTCAGTTTACTGTCATAGAGGAGTAAAGAACCAAGAAAATATTCACATTTAAGAAGCTGGTTTGTCTTAAGAAATTACTCAAACCGATTAATCGATTATCAAAATAGTTGGCGATTAATTTAATAGTTGACAATTAATCTATTAATCGTCGCAGCTCTACATATATTGGCATTTCTCTACAGCTAATTCTTGTTACTCAATGACCTTCACACAGGCTTATAATTGTCTGCAAAAAGCTAATATTGGCCAATATATCTGCCTCTACTATAAGCATGTGCTGTATTAAAGTGTTTAAAAGTCGGGATTAAGTTTAGGATTTATAGCAACAAACTGAGTCTCAAACATCTCACTACATACTAGTGTTGTCATAAATATCGAAGTATCAATACTGAATATTTGAAACAGGTACCAGCTGCGCTTTCTCCTCTCTCTTCTCTCAGAAAGCAAGTTGACACACAGACACACAGGCCTCTATTTATCTTTTAATAAAAATCTATAATGTTATACCCGCAATATTGTGTCAATTTGTCCCCGTGGTATAGAATATCAATATTTTTCAAGGTATTGTATCGAAGTTAGAAATTCCAGTATCGTGACAACACTACTACATACTGCAACAAAACACATGCAGCTGAATCAGGACTGTCCTCAGAGCAACTACAAATGTGCACTTTCTTATATCTGTTTAATTCTTACAAATATCAAACAGCACAGTAGACCTTGTAGCGGTTCAAAATGATCAAAGCCTCTATTGAGTTATTGACATCATCTGATAAGAAAACAAACAGAAAATGTTACAATGCATGTCAAGCAACTATGACATCTTTAAATAGCATTAATTATATAATTACAAAAGAAATATCACATACGATGACAGCAATGCATATCCACGAATCAAACAAATGCTGAAAATATATATGATAATAAATAATCCTAATTGTAAGCACAAGTCAAGAAAAATAAAAAGGAGGGGATGCGTCCATAAGAACTTCAATGGTTTTGACTTCTGGGCCAAAATGCGTGTCGTGATACACTCAAAGACTAAGAAGCTATCACAGTTCTCTTATAGGCTGCTGCAAATACACTTAACGACAAACAAGGCTATGCATCCTGTGGCCTCAGTAAAGAGCAGCTTAGCACTCAAACAGGTGAGCTGTCAGGTAATTCGCAGAGACATGCAAAGCTGAAAACTACTGTTGAAGTGTCCCCTGCTCCACACGGCCTTTGTGTAAAGATCAAGTGCTAAAATCAAACATAAATACATCATGAAATGTCAAATTACCCCCATATGGACCAGAAACTAGCTCTGTCTTGAAAGATGTCGACCGGCCACTTCGCTGTGTATATTTTTGAGTGTCGCATTCAAAATAAAAACTTAAGAAAAAAAAAAATACACAAGAAGGCGGCGGCTACTTGCTGGACTAGTGCCATTCATTCACACACTGAAAAAGCCTGGTCTCACAATACTGACTTACTCCCAATTCGTATTTTAGGTCCAGTCTGAACTATACACTATAGTTCATATTTGATTGACTGAAACAGGCAAAAAGAGTGCAGAGTTATGACAACAGAAGGATCTAGCATTTCAATTCTAGTGGCAACATTTCCTAGAGGCATAAGGAATGCTTCTTTTTAAAAAAAAAAACAGCATACATCCAACATAACTTACATCATAAATAATTCCTTAAAAACAATATGACCACAGCATGAATGTCTTACAGAAAACTCTACAGTGATGGCAAAAAAAATGGCCAGATCTTTCTGCTGTCAAAACAGCTTTGACAGAAATGATGCCATATAGAAAATAAAGAAAGTCTTCCACATCTTCCTGTTTTGTTGTGACTTGCCTTTTTTGTACATCTATAACAATGCCCATTTTCTTTATATTCTAAATATCATGTTACATAAGGTGTCACCTCATTGGGTTCTGTGCACATAACATTATACTGAAATAATGCCATTGACATGGAATATCGAAAACAAAACCGTAAAAACCGGGTACAAAAGGTACAATATAATCAAAGGACCACATGAAGAGGTGTGAAAAAGTCTTCAGTATTCACAGAAAAATATCAACTGAAGTAACTCACCGGACAAGAGGCGTCCTAAGTTTATATACATATGATAAGTAAAATTGAAAATAGATTTTCCTCTCTGTACATAGCACTGTATTCTTTCGTCTTTCCTCTTCCTTATTTACAAAGAACTCCCGTTCTCGAGGTCTCCCGTGTCTTTCAGTTCTGGGTGGATCTAGTCAAGAGAGATAACGTCCGATATGGAGCCGTAAATGGCCGCCGCCGCTGCGGCTTCCACCGAGGACCTCGACAATCCTGAGATGGTGTGGTTGTCCCTGTCTCTGTCTCGCTCTCTGTCTTTGTCGCGGTCCCGCAGACTGCTGGACGACACCAAGCTGCTGGTGCTTCCGCTGTTGCTGCCTCCGTTGGTGGCTGCCAGCGTGCTGCTCCCCGGGGTGCCCGGCGGCTCCCGCAACATCTGAGGGGAGCCGTAGGGCAGGAAACGGTTGAGGAGCAGCTCGTGGTCCTCGGAGGCCGACGCCGACGCGGCTGCTGCGGCGGCCATCACCATGTTGTAATGCTGACGGGACAGAAAAGAGTTAACCGTTATAACACAACGACCAGACATAAACGTACCGCGGTATGACGCTGCCAAAGTTCAGGTGTTTTGAGTAAATATACCTGATTGTCGCCTTGGAGGAAGGAGAAGAAATTTAGATCTGTAAGAAAAGTAAGAAGGCTCAGTCAATTTACTTCACTCTGGATTATACACTACCAATTCAACCAGCTCCAAACATCTGAGTTCAGAGGTAGGTTCGCTTGTCAAGTCTGTCTTAATACAAAAACTTGCATGGCTTATGTACTTTGAGAGGATGATAGGTTGCTGTGATCATTCCTGCCCATACTGGCTGTGAAGTTGATCCCGCAGCAGTGACTATGACACACAGCTCATGGAGGAAATTAAGGTAAGCTTCTTTAAAATCCTTAGTGCTGGATTGCCGCAATTTGTGTCAAAAAGCACGCTGCTTTCTCCTCTGAGTCTTAAGTCTGAATACACAGACATGATCCACATATTTTTAGATTCAGTGCGACTAACACTTTCGATATAAAGCCAGTTGGAACTCTGTGCCCCTTTTCAATAACGATAAACGCTGGAAATGACTCGGCGCCCAGTACTTCGGGGATCCATTTCTCCAGAAAGGCACATACATCTCTCCCCTCAGCGTTATCAGTTAAGCTTATCAGGCGTACATTTGATCTGCGGCTGCGGTTTTCCAGGTCCTCCATTTTTGCAGTAATTCTCTCAACTTGTTGTCTCAGCTGTTTGGTTGTTTTTTTCAGCGCTGAGACATCGTCTTCCACCACCCCAAGGCGCTCCTCGCCTCCGTTAACCGATCAGAGTATTGTTTTAGTTCGCCTTGGATAGATTGTATTCACCGTATCAAAGTTTTACTGCAGTCTTCCTTCAGATCTTTCTATATCGCACTCAGAATTTCACTTGAGGTTTTATCCGGCGACGGTTCATCTCTCTCCTCGTCCTCCGTGGCGAAGGTCGAAACTTAGTTGTTGTGGAGGAGGTGGTGGTGATTCTCCTTCAGTTAAAGATTTAGTATCCTTTTTAGTCGCTTTCTTGGGCTTCATCTGATCTACACTGCGCCATGACCGGAAGCCCGCAACCAACACTTTCACTTAAAGTCCAATGTCCATCCCGAATAAACATCCACAAATCCGCTAAGAAATCAGGAAAAAAAGACGCTGCTATAACTCGGTGCAAACAGGAACAGCTAATACCTAATTCAGCTCTTTTAATGATGCCAATTAGCCAAAATGTAAACAAATAAAGGCTAAAGAAAATTATAGGAACTATAGCTGTGAGAGTATGATTACTGCCCAAATTAAAGTAAGACAGCTAATACTACTACTACTACTGATAATAATAATAATAATAATAGGAGTTTCAGGGTGTAAGGGGTTAGTCATCCCAATTTTGTCTGACTTGTGACTTTGAAAACTCCAGTTGAAACAGATCAGGGACATAATATCTACAGTCCATGCCAAATCTCAGCTTAAGCTAATATGAGGCTTCAACAGACTGAGTTAGTCAAATCAAGTGGATGTCTTCATCCTGGTAGTCATGTGATCAGGTTTACTGCTGAGGTTTTATCCCAGCAACAAGTCTACACACGACTATCAAGACATACCATCGCCACATCTCAGGAAGTAAACACCGTTTGAGGAAACAAAAAGATGGAACTTTGTGCTATAAAGACGAGAATAACTTTGAAAGATACCCAGCATCATCATGCTAGCTTCAGCTGAACTTTAGAAGACATATTCCTTCACAACCAGTATGGACAGAACAAATGAATACTGTGATCAATAATGTTTTGAACTTGTGATTATTGTATTAAGACAGACTTAACAAAAATCTAAACCTATCCTTTAAGGCAAGTGACAGGTGTACCTGGCAGGTCACTAGTTGTGTGGTAATAGTGGCGATAGTCCTGGATGAGAGGTGGAGGGGGAGGAATGTAGCTGGTCTCCACGGAGGGCATGCTGGGAGCTCTGCTCACCGGTGAGTCCTGGCTGTGTAGGTTCAAAACTCTGAGAGGAAATAACGCCACATCAGGTTAGACACAAAAGACGTAACACAACAGAGCCGAGCACAAAGACGATCTCACTTTCTGTTCGTGGTTTGGAGACTCACCCTTTGCTTGGAGGCGGCGAGACAGGTGACAGCGAGGGACAGGGCCTTTTAAGAGGTGGCTCATCATCTAGCTCGTCCTCTGAGGAGCTATCCAGTGTCAGGTCAATCACATCAAATTTCCTGCTGTTGTCGTTCGACGATCCCCGTTTATGCTCGTGCGTTTCTGTCTGGGAATCTACAGAGGAACAGTTGACTCACACCGAGCTCACAGATCTCAATGAATGAGTAAATCTGAAATGTGCGAGCTACATACCGCTGTCTACACCATTGTACGAACCAGACACCTCCTGCACCTCTTTCTTCGACCTCATGGGGGACCAGTTTCCATCTTCTTTGAACTGGATTTCATCACAGTCAGAACAGCTATTCAAGATCTCCATGAACAACCTGTGAAAACAGCATCACATTTCAATACAGTTTGGCAACTTTGCAACCAGAATTACAGGCTGCCGTAGGACTTCATCACCTCTTAAATCTTATATTTTGGAAAAACAGTATTATCGGCACTTTTTAAAGCTGCAATTCATATCCGGGCATTCAGACCAAACAGCATTTCTATTAAAAAAACTAACAGGGGGCTGCTTTGGTGCCTGACTTCAGGTACAAATGATTAAGGCTGCAGCTAATGACTATTTTCATTGTCGATTAATATCTGTTGATTACTTTCTCTATTAATCAATTACTTGTTTGGTCCATAAAATGTCAGAAAATGGTGAAAAATGTCGATCAGTGTTTCCCAAAGCTCAAGATGACGTCCTCAAATGTCTTGTTTTGTCCAGATATTTAGTTTTCCGTCATAGAGGAGTAAAGAAACCAGAAAATATTCACATTTAAGAAGCTGGAATCAGAGAATCTTTACTGTTTTCCCTTAACATACTATTTTAACCGATTATCAAAATAGTTGGCGAATTATTGTTGCAGATCTACAAATGAGATGATGAAATATGACGTAGGAGGGTCGATTGAAGCAATAGATCCTTAAATTTGAAGACTTAAGCAGTGCCAAAACACTGCTAAGTGCTTTATAATACTATGAAGAAGGATTTTCTCTCCAAAGTTTTCACAGCAGCAATTATTTCATCCTCCTTCTCAAAAATTACCAGCTAAATTGCATAACTATCCTGTTATGCTGCATTTCCACTGCGTGGTACGGCACGGCGCTATTCAATTTGACTTGCTTGTTCTTTTTTGGTTTTCCATAAGCAGAAGTTGTAGATAGTATCTGGTACTTTTTGGGTACCACCTCTGTCAAGGTTTCAAGCGAGCTGATCCGATAGTAGAAGGTGGAGTTAAAACACTGCAGACCACCGATTGGTCTGAGAGAATCGTCACTAGCATGACACGGGACATCCTGCACAACCCTGCTATTTTTAAATAGTCAAGCTACCGTCAAAAGCGACTGCAATTTTTTATTTACTCGACCCAGATTTAAAAAAATGGCAGACCGCAAAACTACGGCGTACACTACAGCATACAATTGACGAAGCGCAGACGTTCTTCCGTTTGGTTGCCGATGAAAGGATTCAGCGAGTGTCGAGTTGAAGATGATGTCACAGCAGTTTGATGTGCCGTCGCTACGGTGATCAGCTGAGAATCATGCCTACACCGAGGGGCTACTATCCGCAGTGGAAAAAATGAAATAGAGAAAAGGACGTGGTACCAAAAGTGAGTCAAGTCAAGCTGAACCATGCAGTGGAAATGAGGCATTAGACGGTAATGTACCAGGAATGAGTGACGTGTTGAGCTCACCCGTCAATTATGAGGTGCTCATACGGCGCCTTCTTGTCACAGACGGGACAAACCCAGGTTGGCTTCTTCTCATTCATTTGGATGTAAAGTGTTGCATCGAAGCACTGAAGGTGAGAACATGTCATCGCTCTGCAAGGGATTGTCAGCCTCATCTTCCCCAGCTTAAAAACACAACCAAAAACACACAAAATAAATTACACTTACCAGGACTGCATTAAATAAAGATAACTTACATCTATCTATCTATCTATGTATCTATGTATCTATGTATGTATCTATGTATCTATGTATCTATCTATGTATCTATCTATGTATCTATGTATGTATGTATGTATGTATGTATGTATGTATGTATGTATGTATGTATCTATCTATCTATGTATCTATCTATCTATCTATCTATCTATCTATCTATCTATCTATCTAGTTAAGTATACAGTGTAAGTGCTTTTTGAGTAAATATGTAATTGATCTTTTAACAGGCTAATTGACTAACTGGTTCTACAGGTATTCTGCAGGCTACTGGGTATTCTTCTCACAACTAACTACAGTAACAATAGCTACAACACTACATTTTGAAATAAGCAGTATTGTGGAGTATTTACAGGACACAGGAGAGAGACTCGTAGGCTGGTGGTGGCGATCTCACTCTCTGGATCAGCTGTTAATTTCTCTTTGACTGTGAGAAAGAAAAAGAAAAACACAAAGATTAAATACAAGGATTCTGACTGTTTATTCCAAGTGTGCTGATGTTAATTTCTTTAACAGGAACCCAAACTGCCTCAGAATTAATTCTTTTTCAATACACATAGAATACAACACTGTAAAGAGAGACATCACATTGGGATTACTCCTCATACTACCGTATAACCAATACAAAAATATGATGGAGGAAAATGTTCTATGTATTATTTTGTATTGTATTGTTTTTTTCCCGTTTATGTTGCGTAACTGTATTGTATATGCTTTTTACCAATGTAGTATGTTCTTAACTATTGTATATATTGTATTATTTTAATTATTCTAGGATGCCTAATTACATCAGGCAAAGGGACTGCCGATGAAAACTAGCCTCTCAGCTAACTCGGGTACATTTACATTTTGTTTGAATGTTGATTAATGTACAGTGTTCTTATTCAAATAAAAATTAAATTAAATTAAATGTGTATGCAAAAACAGTAGTGAAACAACAAATATTCAAAGGAGTATATGAACTGAGGAACTTTGCAGAACGTAGTTCGTTTTTTGGGTCCTAAGTTTAATTCCCAGGACAAGTTGTTGTGACTACGTGGTCAAACAGACCACAGAAATGCACAGGAGTTACTATATGAAAGAAATTAATCTATGTGATCGTCTTTTACTCACAGACGTAGGGGCAACACATGTTTGATGTTTTTACTACAAGATCAAGAGGCAACTTACTCAGAGCTCTCGAGTGGTCGGGGTTCCTAATTCCTTTGGCCCGTAGTCTTTGCAACAACACTGCAGACGACTGCTGTCTTACCAGATAAACAGCCATGGAAAAACTCTGACAAAAGAAAGATAAAAATAATGAGCGAGACAAGTAACACTGAGGTGACTCATGACACTTGACTCCTAAAGCTCTGCCTGGATCTTCTTACCCTCCCAATTTCTGAAGTCCATGACACCACAATAGTGTTGGGGACTGTGGTGGACAGTCGGACAAGAGAGGTGATGTTGATGGCGCGACTGGGCCTTTTTGGTTCAACTCCATTTTTGGTTGGAGGAAGATATCCCTGCAGACATAACACCAAACATCAGTGACCTTGAATCTCAGTAACTGGTGGTGTGATGTGCAGAACATATGACCGACGACGAACTGTCTGGACTCACCGGGAGATTACAGGGTTTGCCGTTCACCTTCACACACAGATTAGGGGGGAAATGATCCTCCTGGGGACAGCTTGTCTCTGATAAACAAAATCTGAAAATGAAAAAAGTAAATTATAGAAGCGGTAAGCTCAAATGTTGAGGGGCAAATGTCAGAAGCAATTTGTTTCAGTAAAGTTGACACTTTCCCAGAAAGGTTGGCTTGCTTGCTTATTTTACTATTTCAGTTGTGTCAAGTACAGCCATCTCCATCTATGATATAGGAGAGCACTTATTAAAGGACGGCATTCATCCATACAGTGAATATTTAATCATGCAACTACGAAAAACATCATTTTTTTTATGTTATTTGGTATTCATTCTTAAGTAAAACAATGCCAAACAAAGTGTGCCTGTTAGTTCAGTTGTTTTAAGTACGGTTTATGTGAGGTAATGGACACACTTGCTTGCCTGTAAGCTATGCACTTTGCCTGTATTGACCAATAAAATGTGTGCACGATTTTATTGTTTATTTTTCAAATATGGCTCAGCCTCAGATTCATATCTTAAAACTTGGTTGAGGGTTTAAACTTTTTCGTCTGCATCCAAAAGTCAGACTAAACCGCTAAGAAGAAAGACCGAAATGGCAAGAACTATACAAGTGACACGGCTACTACTGGCTGCTTCAAAGCTGAGTGGAGCCGAACACAGACCCAAACATACTTCTTCTTAACACAGACAGTTTTTATGCTCTAAAGAAAAGTATGTTAGACATACCTTAACTGGACTTGAACAGCAAAGTCACATTTGGTCCCAGATATGTCCCTGAAGAATTAAAAGAGAAGTCAGATCAGGCCGGTCAAAGTTTAACACGCAATATAACAACAACTCAGTTCACTCTAGTTGCTTGCTGTGTCAGATAACATCTGCTTTCTTAATCATGTTAACAGTGCATTGGAAATGGTTTGGTAGTTACAATGCTTTCACAGTATTATTTATTCTCTCATCTCTTATGGGAGAACTTTCTGACTTACATGGAGCTGCTGATCTGTTGAACTTGCTGTGGTGTTAATGCAAAGGCATAACATGCTTCCTGGAACCGCTGACTGTTGTCTGAGGCTACGAAGAAGAAACCAGGAACAGAACATGACAGTCAGAGGGGAAACCTACAGAAAGCACTAATGTCCAACTCATACTGAACTTTTACTGAGCATGGTTTTGACAAGTCATGGCGCAGATATCTGCGATCGCAGTGCTCCATCAGTATGTAGCCGAGATCGAAGTGCGATCACAACACACACAGGGCTGAGCATGAAGTGGCGGACTCACCCAGGCTGGTTGGCTTAATGAGCTCATCCAGAACGTCGTAGAATGGCAATCTCTGGAGCTTGACATCAGGGTGTACGGGGTGCAGGGCGGAGGGGAGGTGAGGCAGACTCAGCTCATGCTTAGGCCCGAGTAAAGAAACAGGCAGCATAGGCGATGGGGAACCGTGGCTGTCAAATCCCAGCTGGGCGAGGCCAGCGGGCAGGCTGGAGGCAGAGTGAACACCGGGCAGAGCCATGTCCACCGGCGAAACCATTTTGGTTGGGAAGCGCCGTCTGTAGAGCTCTTTGATCTTCATCTGCACTGCAGGACTGCAACCAGCTTTGAGTAGGTGGAGAGATTTGGTCAAAAGTTCGTGTTTGCGCCCGTGCTTATTCCGTCCTGCATACCCCAACAACACTTGGAGCTCCGAAACTCGAAGGCTCATAACCATTTGCTGGTGAAAAATTAAGAAAAATAGTCTATTACTACACCCTGAAAAACACGTTTTCCTATTCAGATGTAAGGAAACAAGTCTCCTTTTCTCATTTCAGACTTATCATTTAAAACATTATTATTAAAGCATTTCTAATTAATTTCTTTCAATCATTAAAACCCTTCACTAGCTTGCAAATCATTCACACACATAGCATTTTCATTTTTTAGATATGCTTGGAGCAGGAAGATTCATACAGTTTCTTTGGCCTTTGTCCGGCTAGTATAGATGAGGACGATGATGATCTGACGTTGATGACTAGGTTGGTGGTTGTACTGAGGATTGTGGTAATGTTGGTATCCATGGATATGTGGATGTTGATGTTTACACTATTTATTACGATGCTGCGCTATCACCTTATTTTGAACTGCCTTGAGATGTGTAGTTCTTAAACCAATAGGGAATGATTAATAAAATAATATTCTTAGGGATTAATAAAGTGTTTTGTATCGTATTGTATTGTATCTCAATAAAAGACACACATTAAGAGGTTCATCATACAGTATAGTTAACAAACACAGACACTCTGAGATTACTTTTGCGAATATGGCCCTTTTGGCTAGAAGCAGTGACCGCACACATAACTTATACTTAATCTACTTTTTCAAAGCTGTAATCCATAAAGCATTACCACATGCTGCAAGTGATAATACAGGGCACGAGTATCTGTACACTAAATCATTGAATCCAATAGAGAAACCAGAGACATTTTCATGAGTTTCAGAGTGGTTTTAACCCTAACCCTCTTAATAAGTAATTTGTGATGTTGTATTAGGCTGCATTATACTATACAGCGGTCTTGTTATTTTGTTGTAGGAGATTGTCAAAGAAACATCTTACAACATAATACAATCTAATGACACACGCTTTTTTTTAATCTCAACAAAATACATCCTAAAGTGTAATGCAGTCAAATAAAGCAACACCACAAACCTTATAAATTCCCATAGAGTTGGATCAACTCTGTGACAAAGAAGAAATGAAAACAAAACATTTTCATCTCCACAAAGGTGTTGTTTCCATTGTATTATGTTACATCATATTGTACAGGTACTCATGTTCCACCATATGTATAGTAATGTCTTGTGAATAATAACTGTGTTTAAAAGGTGCGATGTGGCACTACACTTATTGTTAGCATTAAAAAGGCAACCTTCAGTTATGAAATGTATATGGAAAGTAACTTATAAATCAATGTCATCTGCATGTAATTGACGAGCCCAATTAGCACTCAGTGTGGAGCTGCAAAAGGTAAATATTTGACTAACTGTAAACATCCTGATGGCGCTTGATATCTGGCCTGTTAATAAAATGTATTGTTGCAAACCACCAGATATAAGTGATACATTTATATATATATTCCTTTGACGAGTACATGTTAAATTACTTTCATACTGTATAGAAATAACATGGCTCCTGTGAGGCAAAGGACAGTGCAGAGATTCGTTTAGGAAGGGAGCAGATCAAAACCGTAAACGTTTCACAATGAGTGTTTTCTGTCAATGAATAATTAATCACCAGCATTAAGAGAGTACATGGTGGAAGGGAGACAGCATAGATTTAGCATTCGGCTAACAGCGCCTATGTGATGCCGGTGTAACGTAATCTGACCGAAACAAAACTTAACGATTCAGTATTTACTTTATCTCGTGTGTTTGAACAGTAATCACCAATATACGTTACATTACAGCTAACCAGACTGTGGATAGTTGCTACGTTTCGTGCACCAGCGTCACATCACATCAGAAATAAGGCTAATGGAAGCTAAACTGCGATTGTCTTCCAGGGAATAGACAGAGCCCGGTTTTAAACACACATTGCGGTCTACCGGGTGAACTACTGATAATGCCAGGTTACTATGACTACAGTAGCGTTGGTTTCAACACGTTGACATGAATATGTTTTTTAATATGGTACAAAAAGCGCTATCTGGCCTTGTTTAGCAGGTGAGCCGCTCAGCAGAGGCAGCCTAACGGAACGACGGCAACAATAACAAAGCTAATGCTAATGTTAGCCTGCCAGCTAACAGTCTGTCCGGTGGCCTCCTGCTCTGCTGTTTGGGTCTTATATGCTTCGATAACAACATTCATCGGGTCTCTACTGTCGAGTAACAACGGTGCTATGATTTGAAATTCAAATCTCGCTGTGCGAAACGTCTATTTATCAAGCTAATGTAGGGGCTTCGCTTTACCTTCAGTTCCGCACTCTCCGCCATCTTGTTACATTTGGTGCGCATGCGCAAAAGCCGTCCTCAAGGGACGGAGCAAAAAATTCAAACATTGTGTCGCTTCTCGGCCGCAGACAGCAGGGAGCGCTGCAGCAGCACACAACACTGTATGGGTTAGAAAGGGTAAGAGTTGTTATACCTGTACCACTGAAATATCATTTCATTTGTTTGAGGAATTTTGTTCTGCTTGTATAAAAATAGCCTACAGAAAAATAAAACTGTATATATATATATATATATATATATATATACATATATATATATATGTGGATTATATTATATATTATATTATATTAATATATATATATATATATATATATATATATATATATATATGTGGATTATATTATATATATATATATATATATATATATATACATATATATATATATATATATATATATATATATATATATAATATAATCCACATATATATATATATATATATATATATATAATATAATATAATATAATACAATATAATGTAGTATAATATAATATATAATATAATCCACATATATATATATATATATATATATATATATATATATATATATATATATATATATATTATATATATAATATAATATTTGTTCAGTCGTATTTTTCTGTAGGCTATTTTTTAAATATATATATATTATCTCGGGCTGCAACGATTAATCGATTATTTCATTAGGCTAGTCATTGACAGACAATTAAAGGTCAATTATTTTGATAATCAATGAATCGTTTATGTAATCAAGCATAAATGGCAAATATTTGCTGGTTCCCTAAATGTCAGGATTTGCTACTTTTTTCTGTTTTATATCACTGAATATTAAATAGGCTATAGGCTTATTTTTTTTTTTGACAAAAACTACAAGTTGAAGATATCACTTCGGTCTCTGAGAGCTTGTGTTGGACTTTTTTCCACTATATTTGACATTCTATTGTCTTATCAATTTATCAGATAAATAGCCTATTTGACAGCGAAAATAATCTTTAGTTGCATTTTTTTTTGTATAGTACAGTCTAGAAAACTTAAGTGTTTTCTCATGGATATCTTCTTATTTTTGGCACTAATCAAACGTACACAATATAGCCTCAGTAATTCAACACACAACGGTGAAAGTTGCACATAAATTCAAAGGTAGCTTTGCTTCTCCTAAAATAAATGGGTAAGATTAAGTGGTATATGCACCCAAGCCAAGGAAGAGAATTAAGCATGTTGACAA
Organism: Sebastolobus alascanus; assembly: GCA_916701645.2. NCBI lineage: Eukaryota > Metazoa > Chordata > Actinopteri > Perciformes > Sebastidae > Sebastolobus > Sebastolobus alascanus. Next base: position 1,125,814 of record CAKAOJ020000022.1, read on the forward strand.
CACCGAGGGCAAGAATCCACATTTATTTTAATAAATTATTTTTTATTCATTAGCGATGAAAACAAATATTAGGCTACATGAACAAATAGGCTACTCTTAATAGAATATGTCGCTATACTTACAAGGTCGCGGATGTTCAAGTTTAGCCTCCTAACTTCTGTGTTTTGTAAGTCTTCAGAAACAAATAGGCATGGTTTGACCGCTACAAATAATTATATTGTAGGCCTATTTCAATGCACAAGGTTTTTTATGGTAATTCCCATCATTTGTTTAAAGTGCATAACATCCAAAGGAAGCTATTGGTCTGCAAAGAAGAACACAGCAAAAGTATAGTGGGCTAATTCACAATACTGAGAAGATAAGGAGCAATGAATTGGCTAGTCAAAGCTGATATTATTGACAACAAAAAAAACGAGATAACAACCTATAACTATTACAAGATACATACATTGTCATTGCACTTCGCCACAAATAATAAATATCATCAATGGTATAATTTCAGTAAAACAAATTACACTGTAAGATGGTTACATAAATGCTGAGGGTGGAGATACACATTTTAAAATATTACAAGTAATTACAATCTTCTTTCAACTTGATTCCTCGGAGGTTCTCCAAAATTTGACAGAAGCTGTAGATGTGTCCTTAAATATTGTTTCCTTGTCATATAAATGTGTAGTGATGTGATTCAAGGTGGCAGCAGAGGAGATTTGAAGGAGCAGGATCCGCTGCAGTGGCGAGGAGTCAACATCTTACACGAGAAATGGTGTAAAGCGTCGTGAGCTTCTATGAAGAAGGAGATGAAACAATCAATAGTGTACGAGCACGTGGGGGAAAATCGGCCTTATTGAAAATATACATTAAAGTATTTGCATATTTAGGCATGTTTGAGTTAAACACAGTTACACAATAATAGGATGAATTGATTCAAGGTCATGCTCCAAAAATGTTTGGATCGACGTTGGACAGTTAATTGTCTGTCTATGAGCCTCTGGGTGGAGAAATATAATCTGCACATCACCCTGTCTGCTATTCTACCTGATTTTACAACAATTACTTTTTAATTTCTGCTGAATAACCTGATGAGTTTCTCTTTCTTGGTCCAACTGGCTGCATAACCGGATAACCAAGATATAAAGACGCGCGTAAGACGCACACTGTGCCCAGGTAATTCATTTAAATCACGGAAAGAAATGTATGTGTTTATTTGTAATTTCCTAACAGGCTAGGTCTATGTCTGTATTTAATTAATATATATGGAATTTAATAAATTGATCACAAGTAAATTGTGAGAAAAATCAGGAAGTGTTTCCCACATAAGTGCAAGTGATTCGCATGAATTTAACAGGGCACTTTCAAGTAAATTAACGCTCATACAGACAACCCACGCAAATCCTTGACGTCCTGTATACACAGAGCATGTTGAGCACATATATAGGCTGTCATCGTCATCAATCACGTCGGTAAACATGCCACAGTAAATGTGTGAATCCATCATCCGCTCCCTCTGCTTTATTTGTCTCACCTCTGACGATGTGAAGCTGCTGAACCATCTCCTCCCTGTAGGAAAGCTCCCTTTTCATCTGATCCTGAAAATTATCTGAGGAACAAATGTCAGGCATTGATTTGAGTCAGTGATGTGAAAAAAAATATACCACAAGCATCAATCAGAAACTAATTTCACACACACAAAAGGCGTTAATTTAGCCAGTTTCGCCCCCTAAAATACTGTAAATACTTTGTAATTTAAATACGTTTGTTGTTCTGACGTTTGTCATAAATATTCATGTGAATATGAGATATAAAGAAAAAGGATATGCGGTTAGTTGGATGAAGTTCTCCCTATAAATTCTTGCTTTTAGGAGATTGATAACATTGATAACACTGAAACTGGTCCGGTCCGAAGATTGACCGCCTCTAGAGGGCGCTGTTCTCAAGATAAACTACTGACCTCATGTACAGTACAGGCTCCTAATTGTAGCAAACACCATGTCATGCTGTGGTGTGGAAATACTTACATTTATGTTTTATAGTGGAGATTAGATATTAGAAAATAATTCAGTTTAAATGATTTATAGGCTACTTCTTATAAAATGTAACCTCATTGCTGGGTCTCAGAAAAATTGGATGAATGCAGCAACGAGAGTTTGATAAAGATGATTAAGAATGATGATTAAAAAAATGATAAAGTGTAAATAGAAAAATAGTTTGCAAAAGTACTTTAATCCTCTTTTATTTATACTACCTAAGAAAAATCTAAATATGTGCTTTATCAGGACCTGTTTATTTGTGTTGATGTTGTAATCAAGATGCTTTCGTCAGTATTTTAATTGTGTCTTGTTTGAAGACTAAGATTAGACTTGATCATATAACAACCCACCCTAATGACAATTTAGAGTGCATCAAGTGGAATAAATGTAGAACGGAGGCATTTGCACCAAATGTCTAATGCTACAGTCTTGTCACTAGATTTGTGTTCATCAAACTAGCTGGATCCAAATACTACCAATGAACGCATAAAGAAAAAAGTGTATTGGTGTATTCAAGTAAATATACTACACAGCTTTAAATTATGCTTTAAGTAAGATGCATCACTGGGAACTGATATCACATTTGTTAGAATGGAACAATAATATCCAGAAACCCCAAAATACATCTTAAAGAGTATGAGTTTAATTTACAGAGAAACCAATTTATATTGTGAATTAATTTCTAAGACATCCTTCTTACTTTGACATACTGTATGTGATGTTGCACAAAGGTGAGACAAAATAAATATATTTTCAAAAAATACACAACGGGTCATATTTGAAATATTTTGCTGGTAAAATGATCAGTATTCTGTATAGTGTATTATAGGTGTATGATGTTTATTTACACCCAAAACTGATGAAGACTGATCTGGATTATATGTGCACGTCTAGTAATGTAACCTTTTTGATAAAGACTATTTATCAAAGAGTTCCCTGTTTTTCCCTTTCTGTAGATCTGAGATTTTGCACAATTAAATGAAATTTTACAAACTAGCCAATCTTTGGGATACTGTTGATTTTTCCCACTGCTCTCTTCTGTGAATCGCATCCTTTCTCCATTTTAATGAGATTCTCATCAAATATCTTTCGAGCAAAACAAAGTGTGAACAGAGTTGAGTGGGTGAGATGTTGCCAAGCATTTTGGAGAGAAGCTGTTTCGGAGTAATTGTCAGTTAAAAATATTGCAACAGTCAGAATGTGAGTGGTGTTTTGTCACCACTCAGCTTTCACCTGAGATTCACATAACGCTTTCCATATAGACAGTTGCTTCTTCTGGACGTGGATACAGTTTCATATTAAGAATTAAGATCTTTACAGCACCAGTGTCGAGTTTTTAAATAAAGTCACGTGTATATAAATGCAGATGTTCTGAATGTATGCACTGCAGACGGTAATTTTTGATCACATTTTTCATTGAGTTGCCATAAGGCAGCTTAATATCAATTCTGATATTTAAATTTAGAAATACTGACATTCTCCTCAGCTACATATCTTGTTTTTCACATTTTTTGTCCATATCTATTTAAAACAAGTTATTTGTACTCACTGTATCCATGTTTCTGTAAGTTAAACTGAGCCCAGAAATATCTGCACTTTCTCTCCTACAGAGAACTATTTTCTAAAGATGCATGGATGTTTTTGGACAGAAGGTTAAAATCATAATCCTCTCAAATCTAATAGGGGTTTTGAAAGCACTTCTTCCCAGGGGGAGTGTGCCCCTGAACCACTTAGCATTTTTGGAGGAATGATGCCCTTTAACAGATTTAGAGAAGAGCACATGCATGCCAGTGCTGAGGTGGATTTGGTCATGGTGTGGAAAGGGTTCATGTTTTAGCCTGAATCACAAACATGACTGAAGAGCAACACTTAAACATGCACCAGAAAGACTTTTGAGTCTCTGCTGTGGTGGTAAAAGCCAAAATAGTGTGGAAAAAGCACTGTTGCAGAATTTAGCTTACCTTTCAAGTTTTGAAATTCACGTTCCAGCTTTTTCCTCAGCTCAACTTGCTCTAACAGCTGCTTCTGTAGTTCCTCTAGAAAGCAGACAGAAATAGAGGACGTTGGAGGAGGAAGAAAGGTACAGCATCTTCCTTCTAGGACAGTTTTCTATTTTAATGACAGTGATGAAGACAGACTATTCAGAGCAGGTCTTCCTGGGCCTGCAGCAAAAAAAAAAAAATCCCTTTTTTATGTTTTTTTGGGACAAAGGCCTAAGAATCTGCCTTAAGGCAAAGGCACAGAGAAAGAAAAAAAATTGAAGGAACTGTCCATTTTTTTTAAATTCAGTAAAAAAAGAAAGAAAAGTTAATTATGTAGTTTTTGTAAATTGTATTAAATGATGATGATGATAATAATAATAATAACAAATATTTGGGTAATAATCATAAAAATAAATAATGTGATAATAATAATAATAATATTTTTTTTAAAGGCTTGTTATCTGTCAATCATTTTATCTAACAGTAAGATATCATCTTACCTTTCGCCAGACTTTCTATGGCTCTTTGTGCTGGCAGAGCTCTGGCTGGCGCATCCCCGCCTGAACACACAGAAATTAAATTATATTCCTCTATCTGCAAAAAAATTAGAGCTATCTCTTAAAACTTGGAGCTCATAATAACAGAAATAAATCCTATCGGCTGACCTCGGTTGTAACTTACCCTCATCCGGCTCTCGCTGGTTCTCGTCGCTGCTGCTTTGTTCATTAAAAGATTTCGTTTCGATCTCCTCCACTGTGGAAGACGGCTCTTCTTTACTTGCACTCTCATCTTAAGAGAAAATAAATCGATGTAATTTTACCCCTTTTTTTTTTTTTACAGCGAAATGTTTTTTTTTTTTTTTAAAAGCAGAGAAAATTGTCTAACCATTTGTTGTAAGTACTCCAGTCTTGTAATTGGCAGGTCTGAACTGATACGGACTGCTCCTTTGTTGCAGCTCACCCCTCTCCGGTGTGTACACCTACAGAAGACACAATCACCACTTCTTTCAACTCTTAAAATTACAAGAGGTTTGTTAAAATAATTATAATTAATTAAAACAAAATCTAAAATTAATAATTAAAAATATACTCTAAGTTGAAGTGTATATATTTTTATTTAAAGGGTTGATTTTTTTTTCTTCTAAATGTTGTGGACATGCTTGTTCAACACTGTTTTAACATAAAAGACACATTTCCTCACAAGAACACAGATTTATCTGTTTAAAATAAATACAACACAAGCCAAGGAAAGAAAACCCACTTGCAGAGAGATATTACAGCTTGTATTATCGCCAGTGTTTCTCAGCTATAAGTCACTCACTTCAGTAAAAGTCGCAGCTATGTGGCTCTCTGATAACTGCTTGTTGTGCAGTTCCCTGTCAGAGGACTGGGCCACGTGGAGGCTCATTTTCTGGGAGTCCACCAGGCTGCCCTCCTGCAGGCTCTTGGAGTCTGACTCGTTTGGTGAAACGCTGTGAGCCAGTGGAGGAGTCCGAGGACACACCGAGGACAGAGGCCGGGAGTCCTCCTCCTCCTCTGCTGTCTTATTTGTCTCCACGTCCACGTCCGGCTCGCCCTCGCTGTCCACGCAGGGGGACATGGACCGGTAGCTTGAGCTCTCGCTTAAAAAATCAGGCGATAAATAGCCGGTGCGGCAGCCGTTGTACGCGCCCCGGTTGCCGTACAGCTTGGCGATGCAGTCCGCGTCTTTGATAACGGGTCTGAACGCGGAGACGTAGCTGATCTTCCGGGGCGCCTGCAGGGTCATCCCCTCCAGCGGCCTCGCCTCGTCCCCGGACTTGTCGTCGTCGTTACGGGCGGACTGAGTGCTGGAGCACCGCTCGTTCTCCACCGTGCTGTCTTTGGACGTGTTGGTGCTCCGGTCGCTGTGCTCGGATGTGTCCATGTCGCTCTGTCTCGGGGGACACAGCAGCTCTGGTGGCGGTGGTTTGTGCTGAGTCTGCGGGTACGGAGGCATGGGCAGCGCGCCGGCCGCGGGCCAGAACATGGGGAAGGAGTGATAGGCGTTGTCCTTGGTGCCGGGCCACAGGACGCCCGGGAGGCCCGCTTTGCTCTGCTCTCCCAGCATGCTGTCGTCTTTCTTCTGGCACAGGCCGAACGCCGGGAACCCGTACGGATGAGGGAAGAGCGGCGGCGGGATCTTCTGCAGCATCCCGAAGCCTTTACTGGGCACGGGGATGACCGGGTAGCTGCGCGTACTCGCCATGCCGCCGCCCCGGTTGTCCTCGCAGCTGAGGATTTTTGCGGGTATCTCGGGTGACTCTCGGGGACGGTTGTGTCCGTGTGATCTTAAGGAAGAACCGTGGTCGGATCCGCCGCCCGGCAGCGTCCTCTTGCGACTGCCCCCGTTGAACATGGCCTTCACGTCCTCCCACGCGTGCAGCACATCTGTCTGGCCGCCTTTTTCGGATAATTTCAGATGCCGCCTCCAGGAATTAAAATTAGCAGCATCTGGCTGCGTGTACTTGGACTCTGGCGTGCGATGCGAGTGAAATATGAATTTATTAGGAGAGAAATACATGTTGCAATAGGAGCACTTGATGCACTTGGCCCTGGAGCTGTTGTACCTGGCCGGGATGAAGTTGCCTCGACTCCCCCACGCGCACTCGTGGGTGACATCGAAAGCAAAATTTTCTGGAAGTTTAGGCGGCGCGTGAGCTCCTAAGAACGACTTACAGAGTCTCTCGGCCTCGCGTTTGGTGATCATCCCGCAGCGCCGGGACGAGATGGGCATGGCGCCGGCTCTCCGCAGGATCTCCAGCTGGACAGGAGTGCACTGCACGCAGGTGATGCCCAGCGCCACGCGTCGGTTGTGTATCTCGTTATAGCTGTAAGTCTTCAGCAGCGTGTTGGATATCTGCGCAAGGCAAAGTCTCTCCTGGCCATCTATCACCAAAGACACGATCGGTATTCCGTACAGCACCGTCTCCGAGACCTGGTTGGGCTTCAGGTTCTTGGCCGGATAGGAAAGTTCTTGTTTGGAGCTTGGCGAGGAGCTGGAGTCTCGTCCCGCAGGTATGGAGTCCATCCTTGGAGGCCTTCGAAGCTGCAGAGTTTAACATTAAGATGTGAGATTTTGTCATAATAACAACCTCAAGTAAAGCTTTTATAATAACACTTTAATGGGGCCTTTTAGTTTATTATTTCATAGCAGGTCAGTGTGCTAAAAACAGAGAGGACATTACAGGCCTTTTTATTTTTTATTTTATTTTCCAGACCAATCCTTTAGAATAAAATCAGCTACTTATTAAGCAATATGTTTGTGGTCAAATGATATATTCCTTGCACTCAAAACTCCACTTAAAATATTTACATTTGCCTGCAACTTCAATCTTTTTTCACTGTTAACAGCAGATTTACATTCGGAATAATTGCATGTTATAATTCCAACAAACTGTGCGTAAAACATGTCGTAATAGATGTATAGAAGTCATGACACAAACAACAGACTGTCGAAATCAGTTTCCCTAACTCACCTCTAATGTCCGCGCAGCTCCCCTCCGTCGTGAATGAGAAAGCTGTGATCAAGTGAAAGTCGGAGCGATGAGAAGTGTGTATAGTCTGTGCTGGGGGGACGTAAAGATGTTTGCTTTAGGAGTGGGACGCAGTTGTCCGTGCAGCACCACCTCCCTTCCTGCTCTCCGTCCTCCTCCTCTCTTCTCTCTGCTCCGCTGTCGGTGTGTGCGGACGGGTTGTGTTGCGCCAGCAGCAGCAGCAGCAGCCTGTGAGTCCACATGGCAGGCAGACTGTAGTACAGCCCCCTCTATACGACACACACAGCAATCAGGTGACGGCAAAACTTATGGCGAGGCACTCCCACTCCAACGCAGACAGACTGCATTAACTATGGATTCATGACCAATGGAGATGGTTGGTCTTATAGCAGCCTGCAGGTCTACAGATAAAGACCTATAGGATAAAGTGTTGTCTACAATTATATCAAATAAAAACAGTAAACTAAACATGTTGTTTAATGCAGCTTATTCTAAATTAAAAAAGAAAACATTCACATTAATCCTCCATTGTGTCACCATATTGCATTTAATTAATTCTTTTGCAGTTTCCTTTTGGGAAAAACAATGTTATTGACATTACGCACGGAGGAGGCTGCAGTGGGATTTGGCATTCCGCTAAAAACAGCAGGGAGCCTCCGACACATTGTTGTGTGTGTGCGTGCAGTCAGCAGGGCCCGCTGGTGAATATACAGCGCGCAGGCCTTCAACATGTGCCGGGTTCCCACGGATCCATCGTGACACAAGCGACACTTCGCCTACATGCGTTTTGACAATAACCAGCTGCTCTAGAGGTCACATGTGATCTGCGCTTTGTTTTTTTTTCTCCGAGCCGAAAAAAAAAAAAAAAAAAAAAAAAGATAAGACAGAGGAACAATGCGGACAGCCTCGCGCCATAAAGCGTTTAACTTTTTAAAGTCAATAAAGCTTTGAATCATTTTGGCAGCAGGCGCAGCGCCGAGCACTGATGTAATATTGATGATGAAGGAAACAGGACCCGATCCTGTTGGTCCTGTTGGCTCCAGAGGGACAGAGCTGGACTGCAATAAGGACAATTTGTCCATCGTTATTCACTCATTTCGAGAGAGGAAGATGTATAGTTAAACAGACAGCAGACATATATTTGGCGATTATAGGCTGATTTCGAAGTAATATTAATAATATTGTCTATTAAAAAAATAATTTGATCGTAAAACAGCTACTAAATTCAAATCAAAATGCTAATGAAGAATATCATTTTTATTAGCCTCGTTATTTTTTGTCACATCCTATTTAAAAGTGAAAATGTAATTTGTTTCTTCAGCTGGCGGAGAATAAAATATGGAAAAAATGACTGTAAAATGATCATCATTTTATAATCACTAATCTATTTTATTTTTTTTTATTATTAAACACGTTTTTAGAACTGAGATCAATGTCAAAGAGATGCAGTATAAATCTGATATTATTGAGAGTAAAAGTCCATATTAGTGAACAGACGGTGGTCCAACTTGAGGCGTCTCCTCATGTCAAAAGAGCAAATTCAATATCTCCTCCATCTGTTTATCTATTGATTATTGACTTAGACTGTCATCAACACAAACATCTTAATTAAAAGCCATTGTTGCTCTCAGATACATCCAAAGCTTTACTGACAGTGAGAACAACCTACCATGACCCAAAATGTCTGTTCAACTATAGAAACTGCCAATAAACCCTTACAATCCAACACTACAGATTTAGATGTAATCCATATTTTCAAACTAAATGTAACATTCAAAGATTCAAGAGGTGTAATATGAGTGCCTATGTGAGGAAATGAGAAAAGTAGCCCCAAAAAGTCAGTGAGGTCATTATCAGGCTCCTACTTATTCTACCCTTTTTTGTGCAAGAGAGAACAGCTCATTTAAAAGTGTGTCTGCATTAATCACAGTGCTGCATCAAAGTATGATAATCACCTGAATACTCTATTAAAATAAAAGTGCCAGCCCAGGGGAAATCTTACCTTACTCTTTAATTGTTTTGAGGCTTTGATAGGCTTTTTAATCTAAGATTAATTTATGCATTCTTAAATAACTCTACATATGATTAATAAGCTTGAAAATTAAAAGGAGACTGAAGCAATTATAACAAGTGGTTGGTCATCACCTCATTAGATGGTATTAGAAAGATGCATTTTGTGTGTGCATGTGTGTGTGTGTGTGTGTGTGTGTGTGTGTGTGTGTGTGTGTTTTGCCTGATTGGGTATCACACAAATTAACAGTGCAAGGGTAAGAGCGGAGCAAAATGTGGAGAGACTGTTGTTGATGACAATCACAGGGAAACGTGCTGCTGGCTAATTATTCTGGATCTTTCCAACATGCTGGATGAGTCACAGTTATTTATTAGAAAACTTGATACTTATTCTAACTGACTTATTGTCATTTATAGCAGCTCAGGTCCTAATCAAGATCAACTCAGACTGTTCAAATCATTCACAGTGTTGATCCTGATTGGGTTTTGAGCTGCAAAGACAACAAAAGAGGAAGATGAGCTGTTTGAGAGGCCACCGGAGAGACGCGGTGAAAACAGTAAGACTTGCTAAATGGTTGCTAATGTGTAAACAAGACATCACTCCTCTCCTGCTCTGATGTTTATTTGTCTCCTAAAAGCCCACCCCTGGGTCCTGACCCCCACATCCTCCACCGCTAAACGGAACATTTCTTCTCGCAGGAGGTGGCGTGCAATATGTGTGTGTGTGTGTGTGTGTGTGAGAGGGAGGGAGGCAAGGGGGGGGGGGGGGAGTTGGGGGAGTTCATCACTGCATCAAATGAGGCTGAGCGCAGGGACCCTTTTGTCACAGACCGGGACTCATCTGCCAATGGTGAGCTGTGAGGTCCTAAGGGAAGGCAGGAACAAAGGTGCTAAAAGGCTGTGTGACAATGAGGGTGCTCCGAGGAGAGCCTTCAAGTGCGGGACGCAGGCTGCACGGGACAAGCTGTGCCAATCACTCCGCAATTACTTTTTTGTGTCAATCCAGAGGCCTTGTGTGGGCATTCATGAGGAGACGCAAGGACACAGCGAGGGTCCGGGTCTCTCTGTGCTTTGCTTCTTGCATAGAGCTGACCCTAAAGCTCATCATCATGGCAGGCATGTGTGGTAATGTGTGTGCTCTGCTGCTGATTTGATTGTGGAAAACCTGAGGAGAAAACCTCTGGCAAATTCAGCCTCTTTTCACTGTGGAAAGTGTACCAAATCAGAGAAGAAGAAGAAGAAGGATTCAAAGGTTTATCTGTCACATATACAAGTCATTTGTGTCGTGAAAGGAACCCCGGGTTTTGACAGATCTGGGGAAAACTGCATTTGGGCATGGAATAATTTACAAAAAGGCTTAAAATTAGAAACATGTTTGTTTTTCTTGAGTTAAACTGCTGTTCTTCTGTTTTATGTGATTTATTGTATATCATGTTGTTGTATTGTATTGTGTTGTTTTGTATGGCTGCTACCTTGGCCAGGTCTCTCCTGCAAAAGAGATTTTGATCTCAATTGGACTTCCTGGTAAAATAAAGGTAAATAAATAAATAAAATGCAATGTGGCATATTCCTAAAGTTTTGCGAAAAAATAAGAATCAGAAAAAAGGATAAAAATTCAAGATAAAAAAATATAAATGCAAATAAAAAAGTAAAATGCACATTACAAGTGCAGGGGAATGCAAAGGATGTGCTGAAGATTAGGCCGAGGATATACAGAAGCCAGATTTCATCATCATGATGACCTGAGTAAAGAAGCTTTTCTTCATCTGCCCGTGTGGAAAAAAAACCATAAAATTGTTGCAAAAGTATTTAACTTTAATCTGAGATCTGGTATATTATGTCAAGTTTACCTCTAGGCCTTTGTGATATGGCCAAAATCTATATTATAATAATAATATTTTTCTGATGCCGATATTTCTATCACAATATGGCAAATATGTACAAAATTACATATGAAATAATAAAATTTGTGTTAAAAGCAATGAACTTTCACACTGCGTTAGATCAGACAAAACCCTTCACACACATAAAATAAAACCTAATTTTGTCAAGATTTTAAGTTCATTCTTGACCTAGTTGACAAAAAAAATCTCACCACAAGGTCAATAGTCAACTTATTTAGTTAGTTTTTTTAATTTCCGCTTGCTTGAAATTATTAATTAGGACAGAGTTTTGTAAAAATAACATGATATGATGATATCTACAACAAATAAGCACACAGGCCTCTCTACGTCTAATTCATAATGACAACTCTTATGGTTAATTGTCATGATACCGACAGCCTCACTGTGTTTATTTAGAGAGTTTAAGTTTTGTGCATCAACACTGTACGCTACAGTGTAATAAAGAAAGATGCAGGAATTTGTCTATATCCAACCCCGAGCAGTTTCACTGGTGTAATGAGGAGTCAAGTGAGAATGGGAATTATCGTAATGATAACAAAGGTCTATGCACCATAGCTTGGGGCTATATTGTAGGGCATTACCATAAAGATGCGATGTGCTTGTATTGCAGGGTTTTTTTTGTGAGGGAGCAGGCCAAAGAGATAATAACTATTAGTAGATGACAGTGCTTTGTGGGATTCCAGCTGTGGAGCCCAAATTTCCATACAGATAGAATGGCTCTGGGTGGATGATATGCGTATATGTGGGGGAAGGGGTGACTCAGTGGACTCATCACACACACACACACACCATAGTCTGCGAGTGGCAGACCTCAGTGTTGGACTCTTGGTGTCCCGTGCAGTCAGACTTTGTGGCGAGGTGAGAGCCTCCGGTTTGAACACTCTGCAGGTCTCTGTGGAGGAACTGTCCAGAGTCCTGAAACAGCCCGATGCTGCTCTGCTGACAGCTTTCAAAGTCAGGAAGTGCAAATAGCTAACGCTCTCTTTCTCTCTCTGTGTGTGTGTGAACAGAGGAACAGAGATTTCCATCAAGATCACATGGAGGCTGTGCAACATACTTGTCAACACCAGGGATTGGGGGAAACCTTGTCTCACAAACAAGTAAAAGCCCCCCTCCAAAAAAAACGGCCCTTTCAAGGTTACAAACTATCAAAAGCGCACACATCCCAGAAATACACCTTTATCCAAAATGTATGGGAGTAATGATGTAGGCTACTGTTATAAGGAATAGCTCAACATTTTGGGAAATATGCTTTCTTGTTGAGAGTTAGATGAGAAAACTGATATCACTCTCATGTATGCACTTTAAATATGAAGCTACAGCCAGTTAACCTAGCGAAGCATAAGGACTGGAAATGGGAGACTCTGGATGGACCACTATGACCTGCAAGGTGAGGGTCACGTCACCGACAGGAGTAGCGGAGCGAATCTGCTAACATCTTTGCTGCTGGCTTCAGTAGAAAGACAAAACAACCCAATTCAAACATAAGAAATATATCATCGGCATGGTATGTTGACCACACTGGCTGTGGGTTTGACAATATATTTCAGTAGGAATTGATATTTGAAAATTAAGTTGTTCAACAGTGTTGAGGTGTTCCCTCTTCATTATCTGATGGTTTTCCAGCCAGACACTATGAACAGAGTTTATGACTTTTGCTGGCGACATTTAGGAACATTTTGTGATAATAGAACTTTATTACAGAACTACTACACAACTAGAAATTATGTTAGCATAGTATAGATATTTATGAAGGGTATATATTTTGGAGGGGGGTTGGCTTGCTTCATGTCTGCAGTTTGTTCCCCTTGTAATTGTTTTCACATGTAAAAATGTTGGTGATAAAAGACTCTTTTGTCAAAAATAGATAGAGATGAAAGAGTAATGAAAGGCGGCAGGTTGTTTAACAAGTTGTTCATTTTTCCCCTTGCTGTACAGTTTTATCATTTTTTCAGGGACGGTTTTGTGATGTGTTTCTTTACTAATTAACTTAGCTACAAGCTAGCAAGGAAACCAAATACAAGCCTACCTTAGGCTGTCATCGTCGATCACGTGAACTTCGCCTTGCCAAGTTGTAGCGGTTGTAGTGATCCGGTGAGAGTATCCCGACTGGAAACAGGAGGAAACAGCCTGGCTCTGTCCAAAACCAAAAAAATAGAGTGCTCTAGGGATGACGTATTTTTGTAGGCCAACCCGGAAGTTAGCATCGCACTGGTTCCCTCCATGGATGTATAAAGAGAACTGGATACCATATTGGGCCCAATGGCATCACGTGACGGACACGGAAGTTGTAGTACCGCCGTTTGGCCACTACGAAAATTGGGATCAACGACCGGTGCTCTTTCCTGGGGGCTTGGTTCCCTCGACAAAAAGCCAATGGGATTTTTCCATTTGGTTATTGCAGAAAATAAGGTCTGTGGTAAACACAAGTTTATGATACTTACATGTTTTGTTCAGCAAGATAATCGCCACAAATGAACACCACTTTTATGATTTTTGAAGCATAAATGCAATCGCCAGAAGTAAAAAGCTAACGTTAGGCTATAAATGAACTACACCACGGTCCCATGAACGCGAGTATAAACAACGAGGCTGTAAAGGCGGACGAGTCGGCGTGATGACGTCTTGTAGTCTCATTTAGCCACTTGTTAGCAACTGACTTTTTTAAGACACGTAGCTTCAAAATTCACAAGTGGGGTATTTTATTTTATGTTGTAGAACAAAATGTTAAAATCTCTTCAGCTTGTGTTAACCACAGACCTTATTTCAGGCATCTAACTAAAAACCCAATGACTTCCAGACAAGGGGACCAGAAGTGCTAAAATGCTAACTCATTTCCGGGTTTTAGGACTCATTTCTGCAGCATGAAGACCAAAGCGTAAAAATGACCCGTTGTGGTTTTAATGAGGGGAAAGTCACTGCATGCAGCCAAGAAATAGTCCACACATAAACCCCCAAATGCTGTAGGTGGATTTCACTAGGCTACATTTCGATTGAGCCAGGCTAGCTGTTTCTAGTCTTCATGATAAGCTAAGCTAATGGTGTCTCATTGTAGCTTCATATCTAAAGGACACGCTCTTCTAATCTAACGCTCAACAAGAAAGCAAATGTGGGTGTTTCCCAAAATGTCAAACTATTCCTTTAAAAGGCTCAAAAGTGGAACTGGTTTTATGTGGTAATTAATTAAACTGGTGTTCCCTCTATGTGAACTTGAAGAGCAGCTTGTGAGAGTGTGTCTTTATGACCCAGAAAGGACACGTAGATGAGAGGATTCAGGGCTGAGTGAGACAGATAAAGTGTGAGATTAGAAGGTAACTGTGATGAATTATCTATGGGAGGAGGTTAGGTTAATAATAGCAGTAGATGTGGTGGTGGAGAATTAAAGTCAGCTGTCTCCTGAGTTCCAGTCAATCCGCTGGTGTAAATAAATCCACAAACATCTGTAAACAATGGTGCACATGTTTTCTATTAAACAAACACAGCTGTTTAAAACGGGGCCCCGGAGATCGAATAGGTAAGAGGGCCGGGATCCCGGGACTGAGCAGCTTTTTTTTTGGTCGACTTCCAGCGCCAGACATGCTGTGTGCGTTTATGTAAGGGCAAGGCTAACAGAGAGGAGACAAAGATAGTGAGAGCCAGGGAGCGTGAGGAAACCAATCACCCTGTAATTATCCCCCCGGTGTGTGAACTGCCCAACTCTCCGTCCTTGATAGATTCACCTGACCCAATAACACAACACACAGCCACAATGGACTGGAGGCGGGATAGAGACAACACCATAGATCAGCCAGGGATCAGCAATGAGACAAAGACCTAACATCTGGGAGCTGCGGTGGAATTAAAGAACCGAAAGACTGAACCAATCCTGTTACAGCTCTCCATTAATAGCCTGGGAGCTGCTTGAGAAACGGCACCACTGAGGTAATGCGGGATTCAATTTCATTTGATATTAAAGAAACACCCCTTGGCATCTCACTGCCTCTCTTTCTCTCTCCCTCTGCTGCTCACACATCACTCTGTTACCTTAGAGTGATGTATTAAGCCATTTAAATTAACAATGAAATGACTTATTCTAATACGCCCGTCCTGAGGAGAGGCCTGGGATGCTTGGTGGAGTGGGACATCAACACCACCTCTAAACCTCAGGCTGGGTGGCGAGGCGTGTCGCTCCTTCCAGATAGCCCAAACAATCTGGCCATCCAAAAGGCAGACATTCATATGGTCATTATGCTGCCGAGAGGGTGAATAACGCCACTGAGCCCGTCATTACTGGACTACATCTCCCAAAGACGAGTAAATACATATTGTTTCTGTGCTGGAATTGAGAGAAAAAGAATCAGTAAATACACCAAAGTCCTATAAAGAAAATGACTTTTTTTAGGAGTTTGAGGCAGCGAAGCAGAAGCTGCAGTCTTTATGAACTTCAGCAGCAGCTTGTAAAATCTCATATTACTGCTTCTATGTCTGATACACACTTCTAAATCATTCATACTAAGGCCGTGGTCAGCTGAATACAAATGAGGATACAGTGGGTGCCCCGTCTGTCCCTCAGGGGGTGTACAGAAATAGATCTGAGAAAAGCACAGTTTGATTGATGCTGCTACACTCTGAATAATGATCGGTTCAGAGGTCAAACTACTTCAGTGGCATGCATTATATCATTAATTACAGACATCAATAAACAATAGGACACTGTCCATATGTTTTAAGTGTGCTTATGCCTCCTCTCTTCCCTACCGGATGATTTCACAATTAGTAACCGTTACACAGTGACCTTAAAAATACAGAAAAAAAGAGACACTCACCAGCTATTGATCGCATTCTCGGAGTATCACAGTAGAAAACTGTGGTGTAGTAATTACACGTGATGAGAGAAGCACATTTTGATCTCACAGTTACATATGCAATTAAAATATTATTCATTACCTCTTAAATAAAAGCTTGGTTCTGAAATCCCATTAAATTTGGGATAATTGTGTGTGTTTAATTATAAGCCGTGGCAGGGAGGAAGGAAGGAAGGAAGGAAGGAAAGGAGGAAGTTTGGGAGAAAGTAACATAATGTGCTGTGACCTAGATAGCGGAGGAGACATTTTGTTTTAAAAGTGACCTTGCTGTGAAACCTCAGCTCAGAATAGCTCAGATAGTTTTCCATGGACTCTCGGTGCACAGACCTACCACTTCAGGTTCTGGTTAAACAGAGCTATAAACAGTGAACAGGGCCATCAAATCCTCACTGTTTTTGCTGATTAAAAGCTTATAATTTTAGTCAGAATATGACACAGTAATACTGTGATATAGTTAGACTGGTTACAGAGACAGATATTACAGTTTGAGGTGCAACAAAACCTACAGCTGCTGACCTTTTTTCAGTGGTGGAATGCAACTACGTACATTTACATGTACATTTATCTGACAGCTACTTGTTACTTTGCAGATGAAAAGAATAATTCAACATTTTGGGAATTGATAACACTCTCATATCTGTCCATTAATTATGAAGCTACAGCCAGCAGCCAGTTAGCTTAGCTTAGCTTAGCTTAGCTTAGCATAAAGACTGAAAACTGCCTGGCTCTCTCTGAAGGCAAGACCGCAACTTGTCATTTTCACACTTCGTTTTTTGTACAGATTAAACAAACAAGATAATGCATGAGCTTTATCAGTTCTGGTCAAGATATTTTGTTTCCTTCAGACAGAGCCAGTCTAGCTGTTTCTTAACCTGGGGGGGAACCGGAGGGTGGGTGCTACGCTTCCATAACGGCGCCGTCGGTCGGGAAGGCGTTATCATCTGTTATGATGGCAGTGCAGAGTGGCGGCCAGTGGGGCATGCTCACATGCACGAACATGCACTAAAAGCATGCGCGGCCGGCCCGGCTATGTCAACAAAGCGAGAAGAAGCTCGAATTACAACACACACAGAGGGAGAGTGATTTCATTCTCTGCTCAGGTAGACATTACTCCTCTATATCTTTACATAGCAAATAGTTGTTTGCTGCTATATTAATGTTCTGGATATCGTAGAGCACCTTTAAAATCAAATAATCACTCACAAGGGTTCATCTTCTGCATAATGGGGACTTTCACTTTTTTACTTACATTTTTCTGATAATACTTTCACACTTCTACTTAAGTAAATGTTTAATGATGGACTTTTACTTCCTGAAGTTTTTTTATTGCTTTACTAAAGAACCAGATGTGAATATTTCTTCTACCAGTGCATATTTTTAGATTTGTGCCCACAGATTTGCTGCGGCCTGCGTATAAGTTCATGTGTGATCTGTCTGCTGCCCCGGCCCTACATCCCCTGCTGGCTCCCTCAGAGCAGTTTGGCTCGGGCCGGTGGCTTCAACCTGCAGGCAGCCATAGGACAGCCCAAGCGGAGCTGTCTGCCACTCCTGTGCTTCATTAGGAAACAAAATATAAGGTTTCCACTCCATTAGGAATGACTTTAGGAGTGAAAGCACATAAGACGCCGACTCACCTCATCAACAATGCATTGCAATAACGGCTGAGGATGAATGAGAGTGAGCAGAGAGGGGAGAGAGAAAACAGCATTAGCCCGTATACAATGTCTTTACAGCAGAGTGGGAAGGAAAAAAAATCATTAATGCAATAAAATGTGGTCAGATTAATCAAACGCCTCAAACTCTTATGAAAATATTACAGGGAGAGAATTTTCTATTACATCTAATGGTATCTAATCTAATACTGGCAGTTAAAGGCTTGGGCATCTATTTATTGTGAAACACAATTTAGGAAGTTTAAAGGGAAGCAGTGAAGCATGCGTGCTACATAGCCGTCAGGAACATAGGCAGAGATCTTTTATTTTCTTTCCTCCAACTCATAAAAGCTTACCATTAAAGACTGTAGGTCCCTCTGCGTTTTTGGGGGGGGGGGGAAGAAGACGCAGAGAGGAAAGGCAATATGTAATTAGCGTGTCATAATCAAAATGACCCACTCGGACACTTTATGATCAGCAAGACAAAATTACTGCACCACTGGTGGCAATCTGTGGGCATGTGTTAACACCATTAACATAATGAAAATACACAAATGTTAATAGCCCACCTCTTCATACCGACGAGAAGCAATGTTAATTTCACAGAGCATTTTCACTAACCTGCAGGTTGTGGGGAAACGGCGGGATGAGAAAACATACAATCTTTTTGTAAATGGCTTGGAAGAAGAAAAAAAAAAAATCTTTTTGTCTCTTAAAACAATCTGTGAAAAGTATCATTCCCCCGCCGCACATCTCCAGTGAGAGACTCTATGGAAGATCTCGTTTTCAATTAAAATCTCATTTGCTTGGAAGTTGAAATGAAATCATGTTGTGAATTAGCACATGAATTTACATACTGGGATGGCTGCCAGTGTGCACGGAGACTAATTTACCTTAAAGATTGATTTTCTTTTTTCTTTTTTAAAAGGATCTGGGTGATGGCGTGAGAGCAATGATGCATGAGTGAGATCTGAGAAAACATTTACCAACATCCAGCAGCAATGAGAAACTGGATTGTGAGATGTAACTAGTGAGGAAAAGCCAATGCTGTCTCGACTGGTGCACAGTTGAGAAGCTTCTCTTGAGAGAGGAAAAGAGTTTCTGCAAAAAAAATCACTTTACAAACTTTTGAAAACCTTCACAAACATGCATTAAAGGATTGTAGGTTTACCATTAAAGGCTACATCAAAATGGATCACTTGGAAATGGAAAGGACATGTTTCTTATTCTTAATTATGGATTTAATTGGCATAGAAACATCCAGTGTTTCTGTTGTCTGTTGAGGAGAAAAGACAGTATTGACAGATTACTTCGGTCACTGCACTGATGCTAACCATCCCTGTTAGTGCTCGTCCTTGTTGTTTGTGAAGTTTTTAAGAAACCCACCAGCATCTAGCTACACTTGATGGTCTAACACTCCTTCAATCAGCCATCCACTGGGCCTCGGATTGTCCACAGTAAATTACTTGCTCATTTCGCAAGGCCTTCCCTGACAAAGGGCTACAGCTGTTATTGATTCATTCTTTCAATTAAATAAAGCTTTAGCTCTCTCCACTCCGTGTAAATACCTAGAGACCCCCTATCCAACACAATATCCATTCTTCTTACACTGGTAACATTATCAGTCTGCACGCAAAATTAATTCCCCCACTATTGCTGAAATAACTATAATTGCAAACTACGCAGAGAGAGAAATTGGAAAAGGGGTTTTAATATACATTTCCAGGTGTATTCTCCATTTGTTCAAGTCAATAACATTTTTCATTAACATTTGTAATAAAAAAAAAAGAGCAAGTTCTGTCCCCCTGCTCATTTCCTTTTTAATTCAGAGATGAATTCACGGCACACTTTGCAAACTGCTACGTGCTACACTTTCTCATTTAATTTGGTTTAAGACATCCAAATGAGATTAATGTTGGCTATCAACTATAAAACATTTTAATTTACATATTTATCAGTTGAATGAGCCGTGACTCACAATAGGTAAGATGTATTAACATGATTGCATGTTGATGCAACACTTTTAACATAATAGAGAATCAATACGTGGATGAAAATGGATAGCAACTGTAAGGGTGCAGTTCTTGTCATTTTATTATATTTATTTAGTTATTTCTTTGAAGTATTTGTAAGGATGCCTTGAAAATTCCATTTGCGACTTCAAAAGCAGCACGCTGTTATGTGAACAGCTATATCCTTTTGAGGAGGAATGAAGAAAAGCAGGGAGACGGTCAGCGTGCAAGGACATTCAGGTGTCTCCATAAAAAAGGCCAAGAAGAAAAGGAGAGAAGAAGAGAGAGAGAGAGAGAGACCCCCGTCTGTCCCCTCGCCTTCATTGTTATCCCACCGACGATCCTGCAGGTGGGCAGAAATCAGTGCGGCTTGGCCTCAGCTGCACTGAGGTCAACTCTCTGCTCGTCTGTGCTGGAATTATGGGCTAGCCTTTTGCCCGCGGCGCACAGATTTAGCCGTGACCCCGAACACGGCCTCCCCCAGAGGTTGACACATTTTATCACCACATTTTCCCAACTTTGCTCAGCAAACCGACCCGACTCACCAACCCACAGCCAATCGGGCCCCATCAGTAGCTTCCCCTAACCTCATATCTCATCTCAGACATAATGGGAAAATCAGACCTCTGTGAGCAGGAAGCTTTTAAGATTCATGGAAAATAAGGGCACGAGCTGGAATGACGAGGGACAGAGAGTGCTCACAGCATTTACTGCAGAAAAAATTAGTCACTATTATCAGGTTGTAAATATCAAAGTATAGAACTTTACACATTTTCTAAGATAATTTAAATAGTAGTAATTGGGGCTCTCAATCGAATAAAATATTTAATCCTGATTAATCGCAAATTAATCGCACATTCTTTATCTGTTCAAGATGTGTCTTATAGAGAGATTCGTCAAGTATTTAATACTCTTATCAACATGGGAGTGTGCAAATATGCTGCTTTATGCAAATGTATGTATATATTTATTATTGGAAATCAATTATCAACACAAAACAGTGACAAATATTGTCCAGAAACCCTCACAGGTACTGCATTTAGCATTACAAATATGCTCAAATCATAACATGGCAAACTCAAGCCCAACAAGCAACAACAGCTGTCAGTGTGCCCCAAACTGCATGTAATTATCATAAAGTGGGCATGTCTGTAAAGGGGAGACTCGTGGGTACCCATAGAACCCATTTACATTCACATATCTTGAGGTCAGAGGTCAAGGGACCCCTTTGAAAATGGCCATGGCAGTTTAGCCTCGCCAAAATTTAGTGTAAGTTTGGAGCATTATTTAGCCTCCTTCACAACAAGCTAGTATGACATTCCTCAGGTTTTCTAGTTTCATATGATATCAGTATCTTCACTCTAGCTTTAAAACTGAGCCCGCTATACAACCTAAAAATCGCAAGTTGCGTTAAAGAATTTGTGCCGTTAAAACAAATTTGTGTTAACACTTTATTATCGTGTTAACTTTGACAGCCCTAGTAATAAATAATGTCAAATCAACTTACCAATTATGCCAATTTACTTTCTTCTTTGTTAAAATCTTTGTAACTAGGCCTTGAAAAATAGTAAAATAAATTTTAAAGTAGTATGAAGTTTTCTTTTTTTCACAATTATAAATCATCGTCACCTAAAACATACCTATATCTTAAATCTTGCAGTAGAGAAATTGTTTTAAAATGCTCAGAACTCAAAATATATCGCATTTGTCAAAATAATACACAGATTAATATGTTTGCCGAACACATAAGGTGACTGCAAGGCGAACAGAAAACTACAAATGTCTCAGTTTTCGATGTAAATCAAGCCCGTAGAATAAAAATCATGACAAATATCTTGGGAGTCTTGCATCTCCCCTCTCTGCAAACCATCTGAAAGCACATAGTCCTACCCCAAGACAAGGAAGAAGGGGGAAAAAAACGAGCTAACGCAAGAGACATAATAAATCAGAAAGCTCTTTGCTAGCGGCTGCATGCACATTAGACCACATCTTCAAGATTTTCAGAGCAAACCGTACAGCAAAACTCCATTACCTCCTGACACAGAATGCAAATGAGTCACAACATGGGGTGGGATGGAATTAAAGACCCTTCTCTAATCAATGACAAGCCAGGATGAAACCCTCTCTTCCATTGCTCTGCCATAGGCAAACTTCAAGCCCCCAGAAAACACACACACACACACACATACACATTTGGCACGATCTCTCTGGCTACTTTCCAGCTTGACTTTTCCAAACTGCTAGTAAGGACGTTTTGAATGAAGGTCTTGTCTTAACCTGCCACCGCCCTTTTCAGAAATAGCATGCGATTTTTGTCAGGTGGATGGTGCCGGACTCAGGCTGTGAGGTGAAGGGAAGAGCTGTCTCTGTTCTGTTGTGTTCTGCTCTGCTCAGACAGATGCACACGGGCCTGTGTAAATGACAGCCTGAGCCCGAGGACGTCTGCTGGCTGCCGCGCGGCCTGCTACAGCCTGCAGGTGAAGTGTCTGTGGCGCCATATGGAGCGGGGAAAATTAACAACGAGAGGAAATTCTCCAGAACAGCGGGAGGCCTTGCTAGTCTCTCCTCCAAACAAAATTTAAAGACGTAGAGAAACAAGAGAGGGGGAGTGATAAAATTAATGGGGTTCAACATTTTAACACAACACCGACGGCAATGTTTGCTAAGAAAAACAAGAATTCCCTTTACAGTTTAGTCACATTGCTCTCCTGCATTATAAATCAGTGCCTGGCTTAAGTAGTTTGACCTGTTCTATAAATGTACATTAACCCTGCCGGTGCTCCCTCCCAGGTTCGAGGCTGCTCCACGAGCCCAGCACAGTGGCTGTTAGTGCAGGTGAGCTGCCTGCATCCCTGGTGGCTCCTTACGCTTGCCGCCATCATAGCAGCGGCGCCCCCCGTGGAGCCTCTCTTGGTTTGGGTCATTGATTACAAAGAGCCTCCTGGTTTTGTCTGACAGATGTGAATCCATGCTATTTAATTTGGAGAGTTACCCTCAAAGGGACCACCATTAGCTATCCAATCTGACCACAAATAGTGTTCCATTAAGCAAAGAGTTTGAGAAGCTCTGGCGGCGCGTCTCCTGACAGCGCGGAGGGAGCCCTGGCATATTACACTGAATGTTAAATGCTTGGTTGTTTAAACAAAAGGGAGATCTTACTTTAAAGAACGTCTTTGTTTTAGAGATACATAAAGGGTCCCCTCAGCGGGATTCTTCAGGCATATTAGAGCTGAAACTGTCCTTGTTTAGTGTCTAAAGAGGGTGGGGTTGGTAGTTAAAATGTTAATAAGTGCAATTCAGTTTTAATTTAACAGCCCTCTGCATTCCTAATTACTCCACTAGCTGTGAATAAATGAGGAAGAGAGCTCATCTCTTGCCCTCTGCTTTCGACACAAAACACATTCTTACCATTTCCGATAAGGCGCTAAAGAGGACTGTGAGGAAAGTGATCTCAACTCATCGTCTCTTCACTAACAAAGCAGCACGGCTCAGTTGGCGATTCTAGCGATTATTTTCTCAGTAGGCAGATCAAATCTTTGCAAGAGCTTTTACGGATTTTGTTGATAAAAGTGAGGAGACGAGTGTGAAAACTGCGAGGAAGCAAAACAGACGAAGAGACAATAAAAGGAATCGGATGATCATAAAATGTTCCTTTTAAAACATTCAACAATAGAAGCACGCATCCCTGTGCTGCCGCGGAATAGAAGTGTGCATAAATTACTTTATGTAATCATACAATGTAGATTAGCATGATAATGGTGGGTGTTAATAGATGCCAGGAAGCAGGGAGTGACAGCACTTCGAAATGAGACATGCTTGGGGCAGTGGGCTCACACACACTCATGCATACACACAGCGTTGGGGAATAGCCGGTGAGGCTCTCGTGCCATTACGACAAATGTGAGTGACGGGGAAGAAAGCCACATCTAGCCAGCTGCCTGAAGGCTGCTACAGTATTTCCACAAGTCTATAGGCTCCTGGTCTCGTGGGGAGCTCTATTAATTGTGAGCAAAATGGTCCACCATTAGATCTAATGCTTTTAGAGACCAGAGGACATCTTGCCCGGCCACAAGGGCCAGATTCAAAAGCTTGCTGAAATAATGCCATCCTAGATTAGCCAAAATTTGATCTGCAATTTTTATCTTTTTTTCCAAGAACTTGATTACTGGTCCAACTGGTTCTAGACCAAAGATTGAAATATTTCAGCCCGTTCATACGAAAAGGTGTATGGCATTTAGGTATTTAGCATGCGATAAGAACGCCTTTCTTGCTTTTGGTGTCATTTGTACGCCATGTAGTCTGTACTCACTACAATGTAAATGCAGCCGCGAATATATGCAAAGCTCATAGCTAGTGACGTAGAATATAAAGCGATAAATACCGCTTATGGTGGGCGAGTGAGAAGGTGGATCATGCCACCAGGAAGAGCGCCAGGATTTGAAACAAAATTTCGTAGTGGCCAAACGGTGGTACTACAATTTCCGTGTAATTTCACGTGATGCCATTGGACCCAAAAAGACTTTATCCCATAGACTCACATTGGGAAAGAGACGTCTGTAAATCAGCAGATCATTTTTTTTTTAGGTTAATGAACTTCCCAGTTTGAACACTCTAATAGCCCTTATTTAAATCATTAGGTCCTAAAAGTTGTAAAATGCACTCATAGCCGAATCCAGAGTTATTTCCCTTCCTCTGTTCATGTGAATGAGACCCAGACCGTTAAAGGAAACACTTCTACGCCTGCTCTATGGGCCCAATGGATGCGGAAGATCGCCGGATGATCCTGGTACTTTATCACTCGGCAGTTGAGCCATTTTGGCTTCATGCTCCACTGAGAAACTCTCATAGGAACGAATGGGAGCTCACTTACAACGCTGTGTCTAGTTCTCTTTATACATCCATGAGGTGGATGGAACCAACACACATAACTTTCAACCAGGAGACCACTGTTCGATACCAGTGTTTTGTTTTGTAAGTTATGTTAATGACGTTTGTGACATGTTTTAGTGAAGTTTGTGATGTGTTTTCCGTACGTACGTATGCTACGTTGGTTTCCGTACGTATTTTACTTAGTTTCCGTACTTCTTTTCAGTCCAACCATGACGTTTTTCCTAAGCCTAACTAAGTGGTTTTGTTGCCTAAACCTAACTGTGGAAGTTACCGTAGTGGCGTATAAATGACACAGAAAAGCCTAAGATGCTTACTCATGACACATGGAATGTCCTTGTAAAGTCGTTCTATTTATACGCCTTCCCATGAGACCGGGTTGCATATATTCAGTGCAGGATATTTCCTTTGGATTTTCTTTTAGTCTAGTGTTCGGCTTTATAAAGAGGGAAGAAGATGTAATAAAAGTAATAATGGTGAAGAGGATATGACCAAAACTCATCCTGTATAGCCTTCAGTGAGATTTAAGGGAGTAGATCAGGTGGACCACATGTCTAATATCCTCCTTGAAGACGAAGAGCAACCTGCGTGATGACAAGGCTTTTGAAGACAGCTCTGCAGTCACCCAAAAACCCTCATTTCTAATAACATTGTAGCCATTAGTTAATCAGACTAAATTTAGCTCCCTACGGTGACAAAAGACACTGGGATAAACCTAAGAATAGGTCAAGGGCACTTATTTAAAAAGCCCCCTTGAACACAGTTGGCACATTTAACAAAAATAACAAGTCCCACTTCCTTTCATCCTCCAAAGCCACGGCAGATCACAAAGCCCTGCGGGGGGTGCCAGGTGGAAACATAAGGACCTATAGATTTACAGACCAAGCGGGTGTGACCACTCCTGTGGATTAATCCAAATCAGAACGGCTTTAAGACAACAGCAATTTGATCAACTCTGATCCGGCTTATCCACAGCAGGCTGCCCAGATTTGTACTCGTGCATATAAACTCCTCGCTGCGGAGTCTTAATGCAACTTGAGGAGGTGACAATACATCACATCCTTCTAAAGTTAATAGGTTATTTGCTTTGACAGTTTTGTCAATAACTGATAAAGCCACGATAAAGACAATTACTATGGCAACTGGCAAAACAAGGGTCACAAAGCCTTGATATTCAGAATCAATACTCTTTATCATGTTTAGCATGCTCTCATACAAGTCCGACTGAACTGCCATTTCCCTTACTGACCTCTATCACACACATATTCTCCAACACATGCACCTTCCTGGTTAGGACAATGGTCACAGCCTCCTGAGTCCAGTAAGGTGCTCCTGCTCAGGGAGTCTGCACCGCTGACCTCCTGACAGCCAGGCCTGAGGAGAAAGCCACATTCATGAAGCAGATCTGGGGGTCAACGTCACCACACAAGCACTCCGAGGAGAGCTGACTGAAAATTAATTAAAAACGCTAGTGCGCGGTGAATGACAGGCCGCTTTTGTTGGTCGCCCGCATTGACGGAGGAGGCAGGACGGTCCCGTGTCCCCGGTTGCTGGCAAGCCCCTGGTGGCCTCAGCTATTGTCTCGCTGCCAAGCTCTCGCCTTATCAGCAGCAGCATATCAATGAAGCTGCTGTCTTGTTTTTTGCAAATGGTAATTACAACATCCACATTTTTGTGCATTAAAACAATCACATCTTAGGCGGCAGTAAGGAGTGTTAGAGGAGAATGGTGGACATTTAAGCAGACCTCAGGGAGGATGTGCCGTGGTAAACAAAGAAATCTCATCTTTGTTTCCACCGATGCATTCAATACAAATAAATCATCTCCACACAAGTTTACCCACATATCAACCAAATATACAGTTCAAATGACAATCCAACAATCTCATGGATAAATCTGCCAAACCGTGCGGTCTTCTCACAGTGATGTAGCGGAAAAGATTTAGAGTGCAAAAGCATTTAAGCAGGATGAAGCTCAGAGTTTAATGTGGTCCATCAATCCCGTTCACACAGGGCTGCAGCCGCTACATCTGTCCTGTGAGACCATCAGAGTAGTTTAGTGGCATGTTGCAGTTTAAAGGTGCAACAGAAGAGTCAGGTAACAAGGGACAAAACAGTCTCGCCAACTCTCAGTTTTAACTACCCAGGTTCCCTTTTGCCCACACTCATTAAATGCAGAATGCATTTGTCCTTGTAGCTTTTCACAAACACACACACACACACACACACACGCACACACACACACACTATTGTTCACAACTCACCACATTCAAAGGCGATGGCCATTAAGTGTAAATGGATGGTGTTCTGCTCAAGTCTCAGCTGAGCACATGTTTCAGGAGCAAAGCAAATGCAAAGGCCAACAGATCCATTAAACTCCATCCAATAACACCGGGCACTGTCTCCACCACAAAGGACGCTACTGTGGCAAAATAACACCGGTGTGAGGCTCAGCCAAAATATCTCAACAGATGAAGTGAATACACTATTCTGTTGTTATCATTATTAATATTATGAACTTTTATTTTATAAGGCAGAAGACAGAAGAAGGTACTACACAGTGTATCGCCTACAATCACAGCAGAAAATTATTTTTTCATTATAGAGACGAAATAATTAGTCGATTGAGAATCAAAAAGAAAATTAATCGCCAACCTTTTTGACAATTAATGAATCATTTAAATAGTTTTTCAAATAAAAAATGCCAGTTATTGTCGGAGTTCCTACAAATGAGTTCGGTGCAAATCCATCTACCGAGACTTCACGAAGAGGCAGCTGTCTGACGTCACACAACAATGGACGTGCACATTGTAAATGGCAAACCATCAACTAAAAGGCAACGTAAAGTATATTTGCCTGTATATAATTAAAATAATACATACTAGGGGCGACCACTAGCTCACCCGGTAGAGTGTGCGCCCCATGTAGGCTCAGTCCTTGGCAGCGGCCCGTGGCCCTTTGCTGAGTGTCATCCATGGATGTATAAAGAGAACTGGATACAGCGTTGTAGGTGAGCACCCGTTCGTTCCTATGAGAGTTGCTCAGTGGTGCATGAAGCCAAAATGGCTCAACTGCCGAGTGATAAAGTACCCGGATCAACCGGCGATCTTCCGCATCCATTGAGCCCATAGAGCAGGCACAGCAGTGTTTCCTTTAACTCCGCCTCCCAGCCCTCGGTCCAGCCGCGGTCTGAGTCTCATTCACATGAATGGAGGAAGGGAAATAACTCTGGATTCGGCTATTAGTGCATTTTACAACTTTTAGGACCTAATGATTTAAATAAGGGCGATTAGAGTGTTCATCCTGGGAAGTTGATTTACCTCAAAATAAATTATCTGCTGAGTTACAGACATCTCTTTCCCAATGTAAGTCTATGGGAAAAATAATTTTTAGGCCCAATGGCATCACGTGATGGACACGGAAGTTGTAGTACCGCCGTTTGGCCACTATGAAAATTTGCTTCACAGCCCGGCGCTCTTCCTAGGGGCTTGGTGTCATCCCCTCTCTCTCCCCCCTTTCCTGTCGTTCTCCAGCTGCACTAATAAAGGCAATAAAAGCCCTGAAAAAATAATCAAAAAAAATAAAATAATACATACTATCATATAGTAAAACCTGTTCTGCATGTAAATTGAAGTCAAAATATGTCGCTGGTTAGGATAGACGATCTCTGAAAGTTATCTTCTTTGCACAAAAGTTATTCAGGAAAACGTTAAAAATGACAAAAAAAGGTGGAAGCTGCACTGCTGAGAGTTCAAATGTGTGTTGCCAAAAAACCTTCAGTTTGTCACAGTCAGCCAAGGTTTTTGTTTATGTTTGGCGTCGTGCACCTGGAACACTTAGAGGTTGGAAGTTGGAAATTTCAACTTGGAAAATTCCGACCTCTGAGTTTTCTGGAACGCATCAACTGACTGTTGCTTGGATAGAACATGAAAAGCAACACTTGTACGTGTTTCAGCTTCATCAGGGTCATCCTCATCTACGGTGGTCTCACAATGAAGATGTGTTTTTACCTCTTCAGACTTTTTCCCTTTTCTACGCACATGTGAAGTTGTACCAGAAATCCCTACTGTGGTTAGATAAAACATAACATTTGAAGAAGTCACTTTGGCCTCTGGGAAATCATCATAAGCATTTTCTGATAGACCAAACGATTCATCGATTATTAGAGGAAAATACTGACAGATTAATCGATAATAAAAATAATCGTTAGTTGCAGCTCGGTTTCTATCTGCAACTTATATTTCTATTGACAATACAGATAAAGTAAGAGGGGAGCAAGGGAACTGGGTTGATGAATTATTAAGCAAGACACTAAAAAAGGGCGATCAGGCCCCGGCGCCAAGGAGAACATAATACGTTAAGATCACTAAGATGTACAAACAACATTTCAGACATACTGCAGTTCATGTTCATACGTGTGTAGTCTGGCCAACTCGGAGTAGCCTATCCAATGGATACATAATATACAGCACTATCTTCTGGTAATGTTAATGGTTTGCTCATTGATGCAACAGTTCAACATTATCAAGAACAACAAATCCTTGTACTGCAGACTGCTTTCAAAGAGTTATTCTTGTGAAAAAATCTGTAGCACTTGTAGATCTATAGCTCAGCCTTAAAGGGATGTTTTGAAGTGGGGTTGCATGAGGTACTTATCCATAGTCAGTGTATTACCTTACCAGTAGATGACGGTCGGCACACACTTAGTTTGGAGAAGCAGACAGGAGTTCCCGCACGGGAGCAAAGCAATGTACTGCTGTGGACGGGCCCAGCAGCAACCTAAAAAAAAAAAAAAAAATCAATATCCAATATTTTCACCGCTTTACCAAGCCATCAGACAGCTCTTTCCTACGGGGAATTGAAGCTGTTGTATCCATCTATGCTCTCAACAAAGCCACCAGACTCCATTAAAAATACCTGTAATTTTGGTGAATGCAAACTAACCAAAGTAACACAATAAGACAAACAAACTATCCGATCGAGGCAGCGGTAGACCAGCAACTCCCGTGTTCTGAGAAGTAAAATTACTGTTTATTTCAATGGAGTCTGGTTGGTTTGGCGAGAGCATAGATAACTGCATCAGTTCCCCTTTGGAAACATAGACTGTAAATTCAAAATTCAAAATATTCTAAATATAGCGTACACTTAAACTGATGTTGATTTTTTTAGGTGAGCCTTTTTTTCAAGTGGCTAAAATACGTTTTGCTGCCGGCCCCGTCCACAGCGGTACATTGCTTTTCTCCGGTGTCGGTACTCCAGTCTGTTTCTCAAAAGTGGGAGCGTGCCGACCGTCATCTACTGTAGGTAATACACTGACTATGGATAAGTATCTCATACGACCCCACTTCACAACACCCGAACTGTCCCTTTGACCTGTGTAAAAAATAACTCATAAACAAGATATTAATATCTTTTGGATGGCACAATAAGAACAGGAGGCAGGAGAGTGCTCTGCTGTTGACTCCAGGGCAGGCTACAGGGTCAAAAGAGCCGCGGTAAGCTCTATAGCCACAGTCAAGTGACTCAATTACCACATTTGCTCTTTGTGTTGACCCCTCAATTAGTGTGGAACTGTAACAATCTGCCCACCAAATACAGTCATTCATCACCAACTGCCCAAACCACCGGCCCGCTTCTCCGAGCCACCTCGCTAGAGTAGAGGGCAGGCAGAGGTCAAATTAAAGTCTGGCCTTTGTAACTACCCCCCTTAATATCCTCTGTTCAACAGGATAAGCTCTGATAGCTCCACAGTCATTACACATGCAGCGCAACAAGCCACTAGGCATTAGAGCAACATAGAGGAGACACGACTGCAAGACTGCAGGAACAGCGCCGTGTTCTGGAGGTTGGGGATTTAAGATCGTTCACTATCTGATGGCAATATAAAGGCTTACGTGAAGGTAATCTGCAGGTTAATAACTATATTTGCACCCTCCCTCTCGAAGGTAATGAACAATGTTTAAAAGGAGTGCGGTAAGTAAAGGTAATGTAGGAGTAACTAAGAGAGCGATAGCACAGATATCCAGATAAGGTCTAAGCGGGTGTTAGGTGGGTGGCTGTTGCCCCACCAGCTCCTGCCACGCTGGACCATTCAGAGCGGCTCTGAGCTCTTGGTTACGCTGTCATCACTGGCCAGCAGAGCCACGCTCCTCTTACCCCTCTCCTGCTGTGGTTAGGGTTGCAGGCACAGTAAAAGCGAAGCACTGATGATTTAATTATGATACTGGTTCATTCAGTCACCGAGGTTAGGTTTCCAGTCAAGGGTGAACTGATATGAGCTAAGTTTGGTTTACGTTTACAGAAGCACATGTTGGGTCCCAAGCAGATAACATTTAATCTCCCTGGAAGGCCAGCCAGAGGGTGTGGGGTCCGCGGGGGGAAACGTGTCGCTCTGCTCTCAGAGGCCTAGTTTATTCATGATATATAACTATCCACTGTCTTGCTACCTGCACCGGCTCATCTCCTGCCCGGTAAAGTGAGTGACGCACCTCACTCTGGGGGATTCAGTTACCCAGAAAAAAATGCTTCACAGGCTCCTGACTGACTGCTTTGATTAATGGCCAACGTCTGCACCTGAGTGGTAACTATCATAATTGATAATCAACTCAACCCTGACGGCTACAGCGCTTACTTACCTCTACCTTCATCTTATGGAAGACACAGCGATGTATCCAAACAGCTAGTGATTGCCTGTCTTTTGTTTCTCACCGCAAATCCCTCCCACCACACAACTGTTCAGTCTGCTATGACTCCAGGGTCCTCTCTCTTCACTTTTTAGTTTGATGGCTTGCTCTTCCTTTAAACCACAATCAATACCTTTTAAGCAAAAATTGCATTTCTTAATTAAAGCAAGAGGGAGATATCAATCTGGAGCCATTATGCACCAGGCCTTATGTTGTCTGACATTTAGTTGTGATTACACCAGAGCCTGTATACTGTCATGGAAGTCATTAGACTGCTGTCATCTCAACATGTTTTCCTGGCCTCATTAACACCGCTTTCATATTGCAACATGACTGATACCTATACGCTAAAACTTGTAGGAGTGGTTACTTTTACGATTAGCATTTTTACGAAGGATTATTTTTGAGGAACAGTTTTTAGTCCTGCCCAGCAACTATAGGATGGATTGCCAGCCAGTCAGACTGTTATCAGGTCATTCAATTCATCAGTCATTGATTTATTACCTCAGTAAACATTGTAAACATGAGTTTATGGTCTCAATCGCTAGTTTCAAGTCTTCTTAAATACAGCATGATGTTCATTTAGTAAATTATGGTCCCATTTAGAGTCAAATAGACCATAAAGCAGGATATACTTTAGGGCGGGGCTACCTTGTGATTGACAGGTCGCTACCACCGTGTTGTCCGGTCTGGGTGTTGTCTGTGTTTTCGTCTTACAACTTTAACTTTCACAGTGTGTTTATAGTTCATGAAAGTTAATTGTAACATTTTGGTCGCATAAAAATGTCTTATTCAGTGTTCGGTTGTACTTAGCTCCACCCTCTCGTGTCACTTCTGGTAGCAAAAAAACAAGGTGGCGACGGCCAAAATGCCGAACTCGAGGCTTCAAAACGGCAGTCCACAAACCACTAGGTGACGTCCCGGTGACTACGTCCACTTTTTAAATACAGTCTATGGTCTGAATGCAGCCGTCTTGTTTCTCTGAGGTCTACAGGAAATGTGCAAATAGCAAAGCCACATGAAACGGAGCTGTAGTGAGCCTGACCCTTGAAATGGTGTCCCAGTCACCTGCATCTTATTTACATTCAAGTCTGGGCTGCGGCGAACGCTCTGACATCAACTATTCATGGTGCTTTCTAAAGCACCCATCAGATGACAGTCGTGACCCCGGTGAGAACAAGGGGCCCTGTTACAAATCTACTGACGTCCCAGCTCAACGGCACCAAGAACCGAATCTTATTTTAATTCAAACTTTTTTGGTTTACATGGCCACTCTTTTCATCTCTCATTCTTTTGTGGAGCCCTTTGAGGCATGCTTTGCAATATTGGGCTATAAATAAGTAAAACCTGACTTGTCTTTAGTTCAAAGGAACACCATCTGCTGAGCATTTAAAGACCACGCACACTACTCTGCTCAACACCACCTCCCTAAAAGCTGTTGTCTTCACACTAACCTGTGATAGAGGAAACAAAGAACATACATCAAGAGCTTGACACAAGTGCCAGACTGGGAAATTATTTTTAAGTAGCAGTGTGGTTCCTGAATGATTGAATTTACGTTAACACTGATAAAATGTTCATTTGAAACTAGCTTGTAAAATAAAGCAACACATTTCTTTCATCATCTAAGGTGCAGCCTGCAACATTACATACTCTTTTGTAAGCACAAGTACTCCCTTAGCAGTTTTTTTGTTGTTGTTTTAATTAAAAAGACAGATGGGTGAGTAAAAAAAAAACAAAAAAAACAGGGTGTATTTGTGTGTATTCAAACAGTTCTCTTTCTCTGTGTAACTGCATGCGATCCTGCCTGACAGATACACGGAGGAAAGCCCAATAGACCACATGGCAGAATTATTTTCCGGGAAAGCAATCTAATGTAATATCCCCCATGACCTGCACCGCACAAATAACCCAGGCGTAGCGGTCAGCCTGGTTGGGTTTTTACAGGAGTCGCTGCATGTACATGAGGTGGAGCACAAAACAAATTATAAAGCAGGTAAATGGCCACGAGGCTCGGCCTCGCGTACCATACTAAACACAGTGTCGCACACGAGGAGGATACATCCCACACAACATCTATTCTGCGGAGGCCGCGGGAAGCTAAATGATATTGCTGGTGTTAATAATCAATTCTGTGGGATTAGTTAAAAGTGGAGGACAAAACACTAACAAATCAGGTGGCTTCTTCTAAAACAAACAGCGCCATAAAGACATGGAGCAGCAGAGCATATGGATT
Organism: Sebastolobus alascanus; assembly: GCA_916701645.2. Lineage (NCBI taxonomy): Eukaryota > Metazoa > Chordata > Actinopteri > Perciformes > Sebastidae > Sebastolobus > Sebastolobus alascanus. Next base: position 1,159,567 of record CAKAOJ020000022.1, read on the forward strand.
TTCCACGGGGCTCAATTGTGTGAGAAGTTGTTGGGCTTGCATTATTGACTTTCTCAGTATGGTGGAACCGTGGTAGTTAGGTGCCTTTCCTCAACTCTAATTATGGTGTCATAAACAGGAGAGACCATTAATGAAACCCACTCATGGCTTTAAAACAGCAGATAGGATTTGGAGAGGAGAGAGGAGAGAGGAGGGGGGGCTAAAAGCGGTCTTAGAGTAGTCATGGTATCAATCACAGCAAACTACTCCTCTGTTGAGTAACGAGCATGAGAGCTGGTCAATAAGTCAGCCAAAGAGCCCACAGACTGTAATAGAGACACAGCGGAGGATGGGAGACAGCGGTATTTGACCTGCGACTGCCTGTCATGTTCACGAGGCCGCAGTCGTGCATCATCGAGGAGAAAAAGTCAGTGTGCCATGTACCTGTCTGCAAAAATCAATATCATACAATAAAGACGGCGTGTCATGTGTTTCCTCCAACATCGTGATCTGAATTATCTGCTTTTTAGTTTCCTTTTTGCCTTATAAAGTATATTTCGCCTTTTCTCTACATCAACTTATACAGAAATGAGACGTAACTAACGAAGGAAATTTGGGTCAATGATTGAAGGGACATATCTCCCCACCTCTAGACATCCGAGCAGCAAAGCAGGTCACCTCAAGTTCAGCTGCTACGAGAGGTGGAAGATCAATATAACATTTGCTGTACAATAAAACCATAACGCCAGAGAGAAGACGCTGATGGACAATCGTGTGACAAATTTGTTTGGTTGGAGTTGTTTCATCTAATTTTGATAAAAGCTGCCAGGACAGAATTTTTGACAACAATACTGGCATTATGGGACAAGAAGAGTCCCATTAATTTCCTTTACATCAGTAGACCGACCCGACTTCACGAGAAGGCGTATAAATATAGCACAGCATCAAAAGGACTTTCCGCATGTCATGAGAATGGATTTTAGCCTATTTGCATGTCATTCTAACACCTCTTATGCGTGTCATTTTTACGCCACACAACAAAAATATGGTAGCAACCGCAGTTAGGTTTAGGCAAACAAAACCACTTAGTTAGGTTTAGGAAAAACATCATGGTTGGGCTTAAAATAAGTACGTAAACTAAGTAAAATACATACGAAAACAACGTAACAGATGGAACAGACCCGGCTGCCTAGACACTATTAGGGGGCATCACCAAAAAGTGTGAGTTTTCAGTCTGGTCAAACACCTCTGGTTAAAAGCTCTTTTATAAGACAAGAGAAATAACTCTCTTGGCTGTTGACAAAAAACAGCAAGAAATGCTTTGTCTTTTCCACATATGAAGGAAGATAATACGAGCACCAATGAAACATGACCATTTCCCACCATTCCACAGCTGCATTTGCACGACTTATGAAATCATGAGAAAATAATTTGTCAATAGTATGACTGACCAAGTGTAAAGATGACAAAGTGCATTTGCTCAAATTATACTTCAAGTACCGCTTTGCTATTTTTAAAAATCTTAAATCCTATTGTAATGTACTGTATGACAACACTGGTAACAATTACAAGATAATATTTCACAATGAATAAGTCATCATATGGAGCTTTAAGTAAATGAATTGCAGGACTATTACGTGTATGAACTGTAGTAACGTTTCATTAAGGTATTTCTAGTTTGTGTAAAGGGTTCGAGTATCTCTTCCACTGATAGTGAGACAAGTAGCACGTCTACATGCATTTACAATATGATGGCCGCAGTAAAGCCATTTTGATTTTCTAGAGTGAGAGGCAATAAAATGTAATTACAACATGTTTTACTATTGACTTCAAGACGGAGTCGCAACGGCCAAAGCAATTTCATGCTGCCTGTAAAAACAGCATCCAACGAGAGGGAAAGGCAGAGTCATGGTTGAGTGGCAGAGGAGAGAGAGCGAGGCATTGATGGCCCTCTGTGGGCTAACCATAGACCAGACCAGACACACTGCCTAAACTAGACAAATCTATTTCAGACACATATTAGATAAATATTTATACACCATAAACTGTATCAATAAATCCCTTGGGGAAGGGAAGCTATTCCACAGCATGTCAATAACTGATTTCACCAGCGGATAATCATTTTTCTCTCAATGGCGGAGCTTGATATGACGTCGATACACACTGTCAGAGTTCGTTTTGGCTGTAGCGGTTAGAGAGGTCGTCGCTGAGAGGATATGGCACCCTTCTATTCAGGTTCATTGATTGGGAGGCAGCGTGTTAGTGGGGGGAGAAGAGCTGGCTGTCATGTCTTATGTCGTGTGCTGTATTAAGCTGCAGGGAGACTATGGGTCACGTGGAAGGTCTGCAGCTCCATCTGACCACGGTGTTACAGGGGGGGGACACAGGGGAGTCGGGCCTTTTTAATTGTCTCATCGAGACTCGGCCGCGTACAAGTAGCTGTGATACACAGGAGGGCGGAGAGCAGAAGAGGGCTCACGGGTTCTGAAATGGCAAATGCACCGCTCTGATACGATGAACATATACAATCAGTCAGGATAAAGATCTCACCCTTGGCGGCACGAAAAGGGGGAAGTGAGCAGCTCTCAGGAAAAATCAATACGGAACCGCTCATTTTGGAGGGACATGTGTGTCACAGTCAATAGGAGTTAATAGGCTGGGTTGTTCAGTGAAGACAGGCGGCTTGGGAGAGCAGCCCACTCTTGACAGCTTAATACATACTGAATGGCAAGCTGGTTCCTTGTAACAGTCACTATGGACACGTCAAGTGTGGAATGGAGCCTGATGGGCGCAGGCAAAAGTTAATTATAGAATAGAGCTGAAGGTCTTGCGCACAGAAGTACAGAATTACCCATCCAGTAATCAGAACAGACACATGCAGCTGACCCACAGTATAGACACCACACACACGCTTATTCTCTATTATTAACAATGACTGTAATATACACTGTGGATGTTTAAAGCTGCCCTTCTGATTGATGTTTCAAAGCATGACCTGCATCACACTGCGTGGATGACTCTACATCAACAATTCACTGTGTTTCAGTGCACACATGAGGGAACAAAAGGCAACAGATAAATACTATCTTGTGCTCACCTGAGGGCTTCCCCGCAGCATCGTGTGCAGATCTCTTCCCCGCTCTAATTAATCAGCGTTGCACCAACAGGCTCATCATAGGTTAATTGGCTCCGAGGATGGTTGAGGGACCTTGTGGCAAAACAAACAGAAGCACATTTTTTACAGGGCTTTGTAACATATTTTGGCTTCAGTTTGAACGAGATCCAGATCAGCTAAACACAGGGAAAACGGCTAATAATAACTTCATTAATTGGGGTCTGCGGGTCACGTCGTTTGGTTCCATAAAGAAGGATTCTCCTCTTAATTAGTACCCATTAAGAGCTAATTTGGATTATCATCATCTCTTAATTTTATCCAGCTAATTAATAATTAATCACCATTTCAGTATACAGTAGAGTTCAAATTGTCTGCTACATTTTTATTTTACAGATGACAGGAAAACTGCAAGTCATGGATTAATTCAAAGAAACACAGTCTAAACCTTTACTATTCAGTTGAGTTCCTGGTAAATAATATATGTGAGAACAATCATCACAAGACTAAATGCTGTTTTGGATTAAATGTTTTCAGTTGTATCCTCTTAGTATGTGGTTAGGACTCAGACATGGAAGGAAAGGTGAGGCAGTCGTACTGCACTGAGAAAGAGTGAGAAGAGAAGTAAAAGGGTCTTGGCTCCAATTGACATTTCAATAAGTGGAACAGAGCGTTAGCAATCCATTCCCAACTTTTCTGAAACAATTATTGAGATGGCACCTCCAGGCAATGTGTGTTCCTGGTCCCCGGAGTCCTGCTGGCTGAAACAGTAATTGACTAAATTGTAGAACACATCGGGGCCATTTACAAATTTGCCAAAAATGAATCGTTTAAAATGAAATGAGGGTGACTCTCAAATTAGCAAGGAGTATGATTGAGATGTGGCTCTGGGAATTAAGAAACATGATTTAGAGCTCTGCAGAAAGGAGCATCTGTGAATAGTCCAGTATTACTCACCACCCTGCTCTGACTCGTATTTAAATATCACCGCGGTTTAACAGATGTTCAGTAAAACACCACAATTCATATTTAAATGTTTGACAATTCATATTTAAATGTTCAATAGTGTTATATATATATATATATATATATAGATAGATAGATAGGTAGATAGATAGATAGATAGATAGATAGATAGATAGATAGATAGATAGATAGATAGATAGATAGATAGATAAACAGACAGATAGATTTATAGATAGATTTATAGAGAGACAGTTTAAGAGTTTTTGTATATATGTGTGTGTGTGTAAATATATAAATATACTGTATATATACACATAATATACTGTATATATACATATACATATATACACATATATATACACATATTCGAACATATATATGCATATATGTTCATATACTTGTATATGTGTAAATATGTATAAATATATATGTATATATACACATAATATATATATATATATATTGGTAATATATATACACATATATACACACATATACAAATATATACAGTACACACGCACATATATAAATATATATACAGACATATAAACATATATATATATACACACACACATATATATATACACACACACATATACATATACACACACACGCACACACATATATATACATAAATATACACACACACACACACACACACGTATAAAACGCAATCATTCTCTTTCTCGTACATGTGTTTTGTATATTTCATTTTTTCTTGACCTACCAAAATGTAATGTAGTCTTATACTCATGACATCAAATGTGTGACTGACTAGACAAACAAAACAAATAACAGAGACTGCTGATCTATAACACTGAACCACAACACTGTAAAGAAATGTTAACGTTCAACCACACAGTACATTGTATTGTAAGAGGAAGTGACTTCAGGCTTGAGTGGAGTCATTTGAGCTCATGAAACAGTTCTTTAGCTAAAAATAATAATTTTTCCACGAGCACTGTGATAAATCATGTGACACGAATCTCATTGGTTTAAAACTATTGTGCTGCAAGGTGTTTGGGAAAGTGATCTTAGCTACATTTTACAAGGTGTACTCATTTCTGAAAAACACCAGCAAATTACTCTGACTGTTAAGGGCCTGACAGTTGTGATTGATTGTTGTGCAGACACTGTGTTGATTGTTGCCTGTTGTGCCGTTCCTGTGGCTCCCAGCAGCCACTGCTTTCATCTCACCCGGGCTAAACTCTTCCAACCAGTGATGAGTAATTACCAAGTTCATTAGCCACGCTAGTGGCCTAGAGATTTATTAAAACAAGATTTGTCATCAACTCTCTCCACTGCTTTTGAATATCCTGACTGCATCTGACATTCAAGTGGGCAGTTATTACCTTCTCTATATGATATATAGTTTTACAGGTGAAACAAGATGTTAAACTGAAAATGCTTTGATACAGTGTCCAGTCAGAGGTCCTTGAAAATATGTGATGACACTATTTATTTAGTCTTGTCACACAAAGGGTAGTGCAAAAATATCAAGTCACCAAATAATCTGTGAAATCTGTAATTAGGACAACTCATTTTTAAATGTGTAATTATTTCCTGTGATCTATGAGCTGGCATTCAAACGTTGGTCTGCTCATGATATACAGGACATGCTATCATCGTGTTTTAGGTCATTTTCCCTCCTGTTGTAGATGTGGATGAATGAATTAGTGGGGCTGTAACAAAGGATTTTTTATTATCAATTAATCAATTGACAAATCAGTTGAAAGATATTCAATTTAAATCCACAAATCCTTGCATTTTAGAAGCTTTTAGAAGCAGTTGTTTCAGCTCTAATAATTACAAAAATGTCATTGATAATAAGAAACTTTACTCCATTTTTCTGAGAAGCTATGATACACCTGTACGGTGGCTTGTTAGAAATATGAGGATTTTTATGTAAAAATGAATGTACGGTACATGTGACAGTGAAAGCTTTCACGAGGACCATAACATAAACCTAATGTCATGGTCAGGCACCAGCTGCAGTCTGCTGGAATAGACTGAAGATTTGTGTAACTTCAGAGCATTTCTGAGAAAAACACAAATGAAAGTAGTTTTCATCAACCAGGTAGAAACAATAATTTTAATAAATACCTCGGAATCCAAGTTCAAGTCTCTTTCTCCTATTAGGATCGGGGGCAGGGGGGTCCAGGGTTATTGCCGAATCCTAGAATGAAAGAAAAGCAAATAACACTTCACTAAAGACAAAATTACACAAACCGTCCCTCAACAAGAGACCTTTCCTCCTTAGCTGGTGTGAAGTGAAATTGCCACGAGCTATCTTAGTGCAATGTCCAAGTAATTTTTCTTTAATAGGAAAATTGTTACTTATTGATCTGCACTTTGTAAAGCCTCCAAGCAATGCTCCAATCACCACAGCTGTCAAAACCATGGAAATACACCCTGTTCCTTTGCGGTTTGATGGCACACTGCTTCTCATTACTGGCACATTTCCAATGTTAATTACCTTGAACATAACATCATCTCCCTGAAAAGAGTCTGGTACAGGCCGCCAGTGTCCCACCAGAGGACGGCGGGGGGTAAGAGCGATAGGGCGAGTGTGGCGATACCGTGCTTTGCCCGTCTAGAGCTTGTGTTGAATCTGTGCACCACTGAGTCTGTCCATTAGGCTGCATGATGGGCTTTTCTTTTCCAGACCATTTCCCATGGTCAAAATAGCATAAAAAACACCATTTTGGTTCAATAGCAAAGACTTCAACTGAATAATCACAAGGGTGAAACTGTAACTATTACAGAGGCACCTCTGGGATAACCATACATAACAGGGGTGTCAAAAACACTGTCGGTTTTCTGGAGGGCAAAGTGTTTAAAGTGTACGCTGTTGGCTCTTGCTCCAACATCTGCTTTTAATTACTCAATTAGCGCAATCATTTAGTCTCCTTGACATTCATCCAAATGGCAAATCATAGCCGGAAGTTGTTCTGTTTAAACAGAGCGTTAAGAGGAGTCATGAAAAATGCATACACGATAATGTATATGGATACTTAACTAATTGAACCAATTAAAGGGAGGGAAGTGGTTTGAGTGAGAACAGCGCCGGCATCGCCCTCCGGGAAGAAGCTTTGACACCTCTGATCTACAGCCTCCCCTCTCCCTATTCACAGACCCGGGCCTGAGGTCATATTTCAGCAGACAAAAGGTTTTTGACTTCAGTCAAACGGCAACAATGAACCAAAACATTTAAAAGCCATGCAGATTGAAGGCTGCATAGAGCATCAGACAAGCCATTATACTACAAAGTAAAAGCATATCCAGATTCTTAAGAAAATGTACATTGTTAGAACATTGAATCTGTCTTCAGAAACTGGAGAAAAACATTTGCAGGATTCAATAATGCATTTACAAATCTAATTTCTGTCTTCATCTCTATGGAATTCAATGCCATTTCTACCACTCCATGATTATTTTCATCGTTGATTAAACTGTTGATTATTTTCTCAATTAATCGATTAGTTGTTTGGTCTATAAAATGTTAGAAAAAAGGTGAAAAATGTGGATCAGGGTTTCCCAAAGTCCAAGATGACGTCCTCAAATGTCTTGTTTTGTCCACAACTCAAATATATTCAGTTAACTGTCATAGAGGAGTAAAGAGACCAGAAAATATTCACATTTAAGAAGCTGGAATCATTGAATTTTGTCTTTTTCTCCTTAAAAAAATTTACTCAAACTGACTAAATGATTATCTCAATAGTTAGCGATTAATTTAATAGTCGACAATTAATCGATTAGACGATGCAGCTCTACTTTCTTTGTACTTTGATTGTGCTTGTATCATAGTGAGAGTCCTCTCTCAGATGTTTATATTTCAGCACAGACATACCAACAGATCAACCTGAGGGTTAAATTAATGTCTGCTGGGTTTAAGACGAGTTAGCTTACCCCCCCATCCCAAAGTTAAACCAATGCAATCCCCCCCACCACAAAAAAAAAGAATGATTGTACCCCTGCGGTGGTGATTTCCTGCATGCTATGGATGCATAAATAAACATAGGCATAAATACACAGAGGACACTGACTAGGACTAGCTGGCCAAGTGGGGCAGCTGTTATTAAAAGGGCTATTTATCACTGTCACCCCTCTCAGGTTCCATCCCTCTCTGCCCTCCAGCGATGTCACTAGGCCGCACAGGAACAATGTGGCTCATCCAACCAAACCTACCCCCTCCATCATATATACACAAACACACGCTTGTGGTCACAGCTACACGTACTCAAAGTAAACATGTACAGCTTTACCTGCTTGCATATGTATACTGTGTGAATAAACTGCAATCGACTTGATGACTTGGCTGAAACAAAGACAAAAACAAGAACCTCGCTCCTTTCGATTTCCGTCAAATATCTACAACAGCAGCTACACTGCACACACACACACCGTTCATTTTCCGCTCTGTTACTTTATTGATTGTGGCCACAATTATCCACTTTTCTGAAGCACTGCATTAAGTGAATTCCCCCTTTGTTGGACAATAAGTACAGAAGGTTGGCTAAGTCATGCTATTCCTCAGCCTAAGGGGACAGTCTACTTCTCCAGCACCCTCATCATCATTAGCAGGCCCAGATAAAAACACACCTCAATTAGTCCACCTCTGCTGGGGGAGCCGCATCAAGCGAGGCAGACGCCTCCAACTGACCCACGCCATAACTTCCCTTACAGCGGCTCTCGCCGTGACCAGACTGAGGGCGAAAGATTACATTATCGAACGATCACGTATTGCTTACAGGTTTCAGCATTCAAAGGTATGCTTTAATTAAAATGTTCAGTCTGTGTCTTGCAGTAAAAGTTGGAAAATAGTATACAAAAGACCCTGAGGTGCAGAACTGGACATTACGTACAATGCACCATCAGCATGTTTTACTGTAGATGTCAGTGAGGCTATAGAGGACTTTAGTGTTTTACTTTCACATAGCAAACCAAAGTTACATTAAATTATATACATCTAGAGTACATTATATTAGGGCTGCAACTAACCGTTATTTTCATTATCGATTAACCTTATGATTATTTTTTTGAATAAATAATCAATCGTTTTGAAATGTGAAAAAATTCCAATCACAACTTCCCAGAGCCCGAGGTGACATCTTCAAATGTCTTGTTTGTCTGACAAAAAGTCCAAAACCCAAAAGTATTTAGTTTATTATTAGGGGTGGGAATCACCAGAGGCCCCACGATACGATATTATCAGGATACAATATTATTACGAAACGATATTATCACAATGTAATATTATCATAATAAAATATTATCACGATACAATATAATTACGAAACGATATCACAATATAACATTATCACAATACAATATTATCACGATACGATATTATCACGATACAAATTATCACGATACAATATTATTACGAAACGATATTATCACAATATAATATTATCATAATACAATATTATCACGATACAATATTATCACGATACGATATTATCACGATACGATATCACAATACAATATTATCACAATTCAATCTTAAAATGATACAATATTATCACGATATGATATTATCGCGATACTATAGTATCGCGATACGATATCACAATACAATATTATCACAATACAATATTATCACGATACGATAGTATCACGATACATTATCACGAAAGTATCATGATATGATAGTATCACGATACATTATTACGATAAGATATTATCACGATACAATATTATCACGATACTTCAGTCACGATACGATCTTATTGCAATTTGAAACATTTTGCGATATGCTGAGTATTGCGATAATATATATTGCGATTTTTTACCTTTTTTCAACTGCAAATTATGCCGTTTGTCAACATCAGTTTTATCTAATAAGATACAGTTTTCACTTTGTTCATCTCAGAGTTTTCAAACACATATCTTGAGTTCAGAGGTCAAAGTACCTCTTTGAATGGCAATGCCAGTTATTCCTGACCACAACTTAGCGTAACGTTGTCACGTTATTTGTTGTATCTTCACTCTAGCTTTAAGACTGACCCAGCTACAATCTCCGAAAGACAGAAAAGCAGCTGGGCCTGCCGGCGAGCCATCGGATTTTTAAGAGGTTAATAGTTTATTTAATAAATGATTGATATTTGACGTCTGTGTATCGATACAATATTGTCATGCAAAATATCGCGATACTATGCTGTATTGACTTTCCCCCCACCCCTATTTATAATGATATATGACAAAGAGAAGCAGCAAATGCTCCCATTTGAGCTGCTGGAAACTGAAAAATTGTAGCATTTTTTTCCTCACTATTTTTTTTATTTATGACTGAAATGATTAATAACTTATCAAAAATGGTTGCAAATTATTTTCCTCTCAACTGACTTCATCGTTTCAGCTCTACATCATGTAGTTTATTTGCGAGTTTTTGTCTACATCTACTGAGCACCAACCAGTTTTTTAATTCAGAACTCCCTCCTTTTCTTTCATCTAAGCACTACACCACCTATAAACCTCTCACACACAGCAATCCACTCACGATTAATGAAGTGCTTACTTAACCAATTTAAACCCTTAATTCCTATTAATTCAACATAATAGCCACCCTCTCTGCCAGAATTAACAACACTCGAGCAGAAACTTACAAATCTCTGCGGGCCAGAAAGAGTCAACCCAGCAAATTCCACATCCTTTGATAAATATGTAACAGTATGTATATATCACTGTTAAAATGCATAACCCTCGTGTAAGACCCCTATCAAGTCTGCTTTACACCTGTATTACATTTCTCCCTCAATCAGCAGCTTTTCTGAGACACCGGCCTCCCACGAGGAGCAGAAACCATTACAAGGGACCGCAGCTCATTTGCAGAAAGATTGGAGATCACGCTGCATCAAAAAGTATGTGAAGCATTTCTGAGAACAAAATTGATTTATTCCATTTCTATGTTTGTATGCAGCATCAGTATCAGTGTATTTAATGTAAATCCCCAGTCTGGCATTGAGTCGCTGTGTAGGTTGCTGCTTATTGTGCAAGTAAGAAGCAGGGCAATCAAATAACACAAGGGGCCCGCTCTGGTGCAACATTGAGGTACGTGCAGTATTTTTTTATATAAGATATTTTATCTTGAACTGAATGATAAAACATATATGCAATGTAACAAATTATATCAATCAAACAAAACCATACATTATGCCCTTTTTCCGATCCAACGATGCCGCTTGTTTAAGCTACAAAGACATTAGGCTGTTCTTTAGTGAAATGAAAGGCATAAGCAAATAAATAAATATTTCGGAATATTTCAATTTTGACTTAGGAAAAACAGATCAAGCAGAGCCTGTGGCTAGAGGAGCCTGACTGCAAGCTGGTGGGGGGTAAAAGACAGCCTGGGGGATGTGGAGGGCGTCTGTTTTTTAATGAGCTGAAACTTTAAATACTGCATAATATATAATAAAAACGGATAGTTCATTTAACTCTCCCGATAAGTCGTGGAAAAACTATTAAAATCCATTGCTCTCTTAATGTCAACAGAGTAAGCATTGAGTATGAATGAAGTGAACATGATGCCACATCGTCAACAAGAAAGAAAAACAAAACAATAATCAAGTTGAACTGGAAAAAAAAATAAAAATGGATTTGAGCGTGGAGTTAAGTGCACAAGCTCAAGGGCATCATCTTAACACAGTAAAAGCATTGACAATGATGTATTAAACTATATAAATTTGGATCCACTCTAAGAAATTAGCATATTTATCATGCTTTAAATGTGAATGTAGGGAACCTTGATAAAATTGTCCAGATTTTTTATTTACTGCAAGTTAGTCCTAATGTCAGCTGGGAGTGGTCTTGAACCGGAAAAGCCAGAATAGATGAGTGACAGATATTTCAGCCACCCACTGACAGTAGCTTTGGCAACGCTGATTGGCACAGCAGGCACACTGTTTCAATACTTCCCCTTCCCCCAACACACACACACACATACACATACACACATATACACATATACAACATGTCATAAAGATAAAGAAGAGAGGGGGGATGTAAAGAAAAGAATTATGGTGCCCCTTGTCATCCCTTGGGTGAAGAAATACACCATAATAGATTTTTAACAGCTTCAGTACGCTATCAACCCTCCAAAAGAAAAGGTAGTGACTCAAGTGTCAATGACAAAAGGTCAGCAATTATTAACTACTGAAAATATCTTTTAACAATAACAAAACAAGAATTTTGATGTGTCTCACTCTGCTTAAGTATTACTTACTCTTTCAAAGCTGATCAAAGTGTGCCTATATGTCTGCAACTGGAGATGTTTCTATAGCTGAAAAGTAATGAGCTGTATGTTTCTGTTGTCACATTATAATTCAGAATGTGCCATTTCACAGTGACTATTGTGACAACGTTGGCTGACACCTCTGCATTAAGGTGTAATTCCAAGCGTGATCCTTAAAGTGATCTGAGTGATGGCTCTGGTACCCCTGCTGCTCGCGGAGCAAGCGCGGAGACGTTGCTGGTGGCCGATCCAGAGGCTTAATAATGATAACCTCGCCGGTACTAGCTGCAGGGGTTGTTCACACAATAATTGTTTCTGCCAAGCCATATATCTATATGACAAGAGAAAAAAAAAACTGCTGTGACTTTCCTGCTAAATAATTGATTTAAGAATTGGCTGCATCAACTATTTCAAGAAGATGAACATGGTTTGTGCTATTTTTTTTTGCACCGAAGAAACTTATTAGCTAATTAGAAGATAATTACAAGTCTCTGCAAGTTGATTAGCAATTTCACTGTTGAACATTAACAATTTACAGCAACACTACACTCCATTTCAGCACTTGTTTTGCTTTACTTACCTAAATTCTAAACAGTACAAGTATTTAAAGATTTCACCTTGACAAAACTTATTACCAGCTTCAGCATGCAATTAAACTTGCCAAACAGGCATTAATTCTTTGTTCATTACCACATTAGATGTGTGTTGGGTAATTTAAGCACTTCAATACAGGACTAGACTACCACGGCTATTAAAAGGCATCAATCTTGCACCAAATGCTGATATATTTTGTTCATTTACAGCAGCTCGTTTGCAGTCCAGATACCCTAGACCTGCACTGGTGGCGGCTGAGGTTCGACGTGTAACGCTAAGCCTCCGCCGGAGCTCAAGGGGTGCCCTCCCCTGCAGTTTAGAGTGACTCAAAGGTGAAGCCCTGAAAACGAATACAATGTACTCACATGCTCCACAGTTTAGATTTCACTGACTCGCATCATCCTGTAAGAGCCGCACACAAAGCTGCAGTCGGTTGCAACCCCGTGCAATTGTGTCTGGCTGTAAGGCGGTATCAATGCAGCTCGCAGGTCAAAGGGTCAATGAGTAATTAAGACATGGTTGCCTGAGCATTCCCCATGCACACTTTCAGTCCTGATGAAAGGAGGGGGATTTAAGTGCAGCCTGATACTATGGATCAGATTTCCATAAGTGTGTCTAAATGTTCCTTGTTCAAGGCAATTAGTATGATTAAGAGATAGTGTAGTGTCATCACGCTGTTTAAAGAGGAATTTGCGCATGAATTCTGCATGAGGTTCAGACATTTTTTACACAACAAAAGGTTACATTGCTTAGAATAAAAAATGTGCAAATTACTGTACAACCAGGGACCTTAAATATCTGTTTAATATCTCATTCAGTAATTTGTGTGCTTGCTGCAGCAAAGCAAAGCTGCTTTTCTGTCTTTTCTGGAGGGAAAGTGGTGATAGTGGTGCTAGTATAACATAAAGATCTTAAGAAAAAAAATCACCTTAAGACCACGATGAAGGAACACTTGACAGTTTTTGATATTAAATTTAATTACCCTGTTAAATGTTCTTGCGTAGGTCAAGTAAGTTTTACAAAACAGGACACTCATGAAGAGGCAGTAGATCATGAACGGCATGTAGGCCGATACGTAGCAGCTCTCAAGTGCAAAGGAGGTCAAAAGGTGCATTGATTTACATGTACAACAAGAAATTACTCGTTCGGTTTCATTGTTGCTAAAAATGAAGAGGCCAAGGCCAGAAAATTGAGGTCGCTGATAAATGCTATTAGTAGGAGATGCTGAGGAGTGAAGAAATCAATATGGCAGTTTGTCAACCTGCCTCACAGAGGGAGCAGGACTCTGCAGCAGAGGGAAGTGTGCCCTGTCAGCAAAGCACATTACCAGAAATCAAAGGCCAGTGAAGGCCCGAAGGAAGGGATGTAGATGTCCCTATACAAAGGCCACACTTTGGTAATTAAAACCTATTTTATCAGACCTGTCTTGTCACTGGTTTTCCTCTAACACTATTGACTATCTGTTGCATGCAGAGTGATCACTAATTTACCTTTAAATAAATGAGCCAGGGTTATTTAAAATCCTGCATTTGTTACACAAAATGAAGCAAAAGACATGGTCAAATAGTTGATGCCACCTGGTAACATGAATAATTAATATCTTAAGACTTGGACTTTATAGGAAATGTCTTATTTATCACAACCTCTTTTCAAGAGTTCATCTTAAAGCACAAGTTCTGTATTTTTCAACATGGACCCTATTTTCCCATGTTTTTGTGTCTAACTGACAAATAGGGACAAACAGTTTCTGAAATTGGTCCAGTATTGAGGGAGAGCGCTGTAGACGGCAGCTGCTCACAGGCTGCAATGTAATCCTATTGGGGCAAGCTGGCACCGTCATTAACATCCAATACAAGTGTTTGTTTTTGCCTTGACAGGCTCTGATTGTTATTATAAGTGTCTGACATCATGGAAAGAGTCTCTCTCAAGGAGAAGTTTCGTTCTGAAATCTGGCGAGGTGACGTGTTGCCGGAAGACAACGGTGGGATAGTGGAATACAACCATGGTGGAAACGCGAGAGCCAGCTGGGCAGAGTTTGTTGTGTTGGCGTACAGAAAGTGTAACTTAGTGTTATCTAAAAGATATTCAATGTAACGGATGAATATTTAGATTATTTTGACAATGTGGACGAGGTCTTTGAATTCCATGGCCGTCGGTATGTATTTGAGCCAGAGTATATATTCACATTTCACAAGACTTTTTCTTGAGTTGGACTTGGACAAAATAACAAACAGACTGGATCAAGTGAAAGGTAAATACAAATGTTTTCTTTTCTCTGTAGGGTCCTTTCCATAATGTCAGATACTTATAATAACAATCTGAGCCTGTCGGTGGCAAACACAAACACTGACGCTACTGACTTTCCCTTGCAGCTCGTTTCGCGGCCGGTTAAGCCGTCTACGCATGATCAGCAGCAAAATTGCTCTGCGCTGGCTGTGCCATTGTTTTTCTATGGGGAGAGCGGTGCCGCACGACTAGGCGGAAGCGCTACCCACCGCTTGAGATCGCCACCGAGTGCTGCACTCAAAGTACAAATTATTTCAACTTTGACCTTGTTGCTGCTGACCTTTCAAAGCACAACCAATGAAGAACAGCGGCAACGATTATTGTTGCCTTGAAACAGTGAATGGCATTCATGCGCTCTTTTTGGGGAGATATTTTACCTGCTGCCACTGCAAGTCTCTGCACCCTAATTTGCAGTGAGTGAAGAGCAAATCTCTTATTATGTGAAGGCAGCAGTGTTCTCCCTCAATACTGGACCAATTTCAGAATTTGTTATCCCCATTAGTCAGTTAGACACAAAAACATGGGAAAAGAGGGTCCAGGTTGAAAAATAACAAAGTGACCCTTTAAGAAGCTGGCTGACCCTCATTATATGACCCACACAGGTGTTACGTCCATGTGGCATGAAAACCATTACAGCCAAATCATCTAAGTCATTTTGTACACTTTAATATTTTTTTCAAAAATAGACTTTTACAATGTATTGACTCTGAAGACATATGCACTGGAGGCTGATACAACGTTCACAAACATCACTGTGAAAACATCCAGGAAAAGGTTTGGTGTCAAACACTCTATTCTTTGAGAAATCCTAAACTTTCCATTAAATTTTAATGGAAAGTTACCTTTCCGAACAAACGCCGTCAGTATTGTATGTCGGTGTAATAACATGCATAACTGACTCCTCCGCTGCAACTTTTAAATCTTAAATAATTAAACACAAATGACCCTGTGCAGTCAGACAATAAGAGCACGAGTGACACAAGATGGCACTTGAGTCAATAGGTCTGCCAGAACATCACCTGGGGAAATGTTGTAAATACAGCAGCCTGGCAGACGAGAGGCTCTTGAAAACACACTCAAGGTAGTGTTTTGTTCACGGTTTAGTACTGAGCGCCTTCTTCTTCTTTGTAGGCGAAATAGACTGTGACGGGTCCAACACTCGTCTGCACCGTTTCTGTAGCTCCCACCACCATCCAGCAACCGATGCCATAGGCCAAACAAGGGATGCCTGCAATAAAAAAGGACACAGTCATTATGTAGCATCTGCAGTGTTTGAAAATGAAATATAATCTGTATTTTATAGGAATAAGGAATAAATAGATTTACTGACCTAGATTAACAACTTTCAACACGGTGAAAAACTTGTCCTCAAAGTCCAGGTTCTGTGGAGGCGCTTTGGTACAGTGATATTTGATAAAGGGGAAGCAGCCTGTTCTCAGTATTTGGTAGTTGGATCCCTGGACGCTCCAGTTAAAGTTGGACAGTCCGAACTGGTCGTTGTGGACGGAGCTGTAGCGGACACAGTAGGAAGTCCACGGCGGGAGTTTACGCCGCAGCAGGTGGCAGGTCAACACCTCTGAGGCAGCTGGCCGCGGGCCCGTCCGGCCAAGCGTGCTCGGAAACAAGACGATTTTAAGAGAGATGCTGTGCATCTTCCTCAGAAACTCCTTCATGACTTGTGCGAAAAGCAGATTCACCTTTGCTGCTGAAGACAATGTAGTAGAAGCGCTGCTGGGTCTCTGTGGTAATCACATACAGGTGCTCTTTGGATCCTTCAGGTGTATTGGGCTCATTCAGTCTTGTGAAGGGTTCATTGCATGGGTGGAATATGGTCTCAAAAAAGTACAAAATTGCAAGACTCCCTCCAAAATAATCCACGGCACACTGCAGTGTTTGATCAAAAATTAAAATGCCTTTATTTTACATGGCAACAATTGTTTAAAATGACCACCTTTGCTGCTGTTTGTGTTTTATCACCTGGACTGCATGTAAATTATTCATCACTCACAGACAGAGCTCTGACTAGACATACATGTAATGTACCATTTTAAATCAGCTGATGTACAACAGCAACACATGCTGTGTCTCCACGTCCTTCAACACACTGGGACGTGTGTTTACATGAGCAACTACCGTGGGCTAACTAAGGTTAGCAAACAAGACAGTTCCTGTTTGAGAGCTAAACAAAAGTTATTGTGTCAAAAATATTCCGCTACACAGAGTTACACGTCCGGATACACGTGCTGAACACACACATTAATTTATCTTAACCAGCTAAGAGACCTGTGAAGAGAAGCAGCAGCTCCCTTTGCGTGCTTACGTGCTGTGTAGTGTTAGCTCTGACCTGGTGCTTCTGCTAAAGTCATCCGGTTGGAAACGCAGCATGCGCAGTTGTTCCTCTTCACCGATGGGACCGTTCAGCTCGCTCTATTCTCACACCCAGGCCACCCTATACTATACAACACAACAGCAACAACAAAGGTACAAATCCAAATTAGTTTCTATAGTTTATCATTTTAGAAATCATTCATAAATCACTTCAATATGTTCGAGTTTAATGATTGACATGTTGCAGAAAATATTCCTCTTTTACACACCGTTATTAGTTTTCCATCTTCTTGTTATATTTACAATATTTATCTTTAAGTAGCCTACAAATTAGATCCACTCAAAGACAGTGAAACACTTGCTGAAATATTTCCAATCACCCTTCGTGTTTCTGCTGTGGATCAGCACCATGGACAGCAGTCCATATAAACCACCACAACTAAATCAAATTTTCTGCATATCAGCCAGAATTAATACTGAATATAGGCCACAAAAAACAAACATGTTATAACAAGCTAGTATGCATGCAAACACATATTATGAATTTTACGATAAAAGATATTCATATTGTATACACATACTGTATATGTATATAAAGAAATCTGGGGTGATTAGTGATGTTTAAACTATTCCAACCAATTGAATACATAATATATAGATAATTTTGTAGTAACTGTACAGCAATTTGTGTGTGAATGCAAACATTTATAAAAGCAACTCAATTTAGGATGTAATAAGAAACACTTGTTTTTGTTGTTTTATAGTGTTTTTGTGTGTCTGTTTTCTTTTGTTGTGACTTAAAGTTTCCTCTCTATTTCTTTTATAGTGTGTATACATTACACACATTTCTTTAAGATATTGTATTCTGGACAGCAAGTGGGTCATGTTCCCTGTGTGAGTTGGTGTTAAAGCTGCAGTAGGCGAGATTGGAGCAAATATGATTAAAAAAAAGTTATTTTTAGAAAACGGCCGCTATATCGTGACAGTAGTACATGGAACAGGTAACCTGAAAAAAATCATGTTCCTCTGTGTCCTACTGTGTCCTCCGGTGCTCCTAACGGCATCTGAAGGATTTCACTTACCGGAGGAAAAAAAGGTCAGCTGTCCAGCTGCCGTCAATGAGAGCCGTCTGTCAATCACTCGAGAACTCCGACCAAACGGTCAAACTAGGCAGCGCTGATCAGATATGAATCAATATTCTGTTACTGTAATGACTATTTCTCACCTCAAATGCTCTCAGAATCATCTTGTAGTGTACTGTTTAGCTGTAAAATGAGAAAGTTTGTGACGCAGCCGCCAGTGTCAAATCTGGTGAAGGAACGCCAAGTTCTGGTCACATGACCGGAGCAAAGCCAGTAGGAACGCTCTCTCAATGAAATGACCTGTGATTGGTCAAAGTCTGCCGTCACGGCTAGATTTTTCTAAAGCCTGAAAACAGAGCCATGATGAGCTGCAGAAGTCTAGTTATCTCGCAGAACACTTGAATTACAATATGCTGAAAGATTATTATGGAATTTTTGCCCAATGATGCCACAAATATACTGCCTAGGGAATTTAAGAAAAAAAAAAAAAAAAAACTGTACAAATTATGTTACAGGATGGATAGGAAATGTGTACCTATTTCTTTGAACAAGTTAAACATCAATAAAAAAAACAACTTAGATTTAATTTCCTCAGATTTTACAATTCACAACTTAACTCATGAAAACAAGATATGAAAAATAACACATAACATTGATTAGTACCCAGAGAAAAGCCACCTCATGTGTTGTCCCTTTCTCTGGATGTAGAGGTGCAGGGGAAGCAGTGACATCCAGGCAAAGTTTCTGCTCTTAACCTTCCTGGCCAACTGTCACCTCATCAGGACCTGGATGAAATAATAAAAAACAACAACACATACATCCTTGCTGCAAATGTGTATTTTTATTATAAAATATCCATTTGCAATCTTGACATTGGTGGCTAATTTGCAGTACTAGTTAAATGTAAAGCATGGAGTCAGAAAACGATCACAAATCACAATAAAGAATAATTATGAACAGCCTAGAACACTGGCAAGTTCGCATATCCTTTTGTAAAATTTCAACAACAGAATACTGCCTTTCTGAAAACATTATATTATACTTCACAATATACTGTATGATAAAGAAATAAATATTGTCAACTTACAGAAGGAGTCCTTTGGCGACCAAATTACAGCCAGTACCAATCATTTTCTTATCAACCAACCAAAGTCATGTGTGGCCACAGGTTCGCAGAGGCAATGCATTATGGAACATCTCACTAATATACACACTACATATTCATTTGATGGCACACTAGTTAAAGCAAGATTAATCTGTAGTTTCCAACAGAAAATAAAACAGCTTTATATAATTTGAATGTATGAATACTTGATGAATTCATGAATGAAGCCTATTATTCCCCAGTGGAATTACCTTGTGCATAGTTTACTGTGTTTCTTTAATAGCTGTCATTTTCCAATATTTAATTATATTCAAGCAGTTAAAACAGATTACAAAACAATTTATTATAAAGGTTCATGACAGATTCTGACAATGTTTTATCAGGAATTAATTCAGCTATCTGTGTTTGATCAACATTGATTCATCTCCAGTGTTCACAGTGTAATTTGACATTAAAGCCGGCAAAGACATGATGGCTTAACTCGGCGAGAGTAGGGTGAGTTTATTGGTGAAGCAGCTGTCTAAGCAGCAGGTTTGTCCTCCACTTCTCGCGTCTTGTTCTCAACAGTCATCTGCAGTACATCTTCTATGTTCTTGATCAGCTCCTCCAAAAAAAACAAAAGATAAAATAAGTTAAATTACTATTATTCCACATGGGAACAATCTTTCATTTGAAAATATATATTTTCTTCAGCAAAATCATTCCAGCTGACCAGAGCTTTCACTCAAGATGCAAGTTTCATGATGTAGATGAGGAGGGATCGTTAAGTCATTAACGCGGTACCTTAAAATTGGTTTCTCCTTGCATTTTAGAGGGCGATATTTCCTGAGGAATGACTGACAGATTCCGAGCAAAGGTCACCAGAGCTCCCCGGAGATCCTCTGAGACGGTTCTATTAACGACACCCCAAACAAACGAGTTTACTAATGTTCCCCATGTTGCCAGCTAAGAAACAATCACCTTGTTCATCTGATGGTGGTGGTTAAATTAAACTTTCAACAGACATCTTCATCTTCAGTCTTCAGGGGGATGAGCACAGCTGGATTTAACTGTTACAGCACTGTGTAAGCTAAAGGATTTGAGTGATAAATATGTTAAATAACCCTCTGCTTAACAACTTCTTGAGTTTGCAACAACATTTACAAAGCCAGAGGTGGCATCTTAATCCTCTAAAAGAATTGTCTTTTCTCTCAGTCTGGAGAAGTCATTCATCCACCTAATCCTCCACTGTTTTTTTCATGTGCTTGAACAAAGGGAGGTTAAAGCAAACCTAAATGTGCTCACAATTCTTTCTCCTGGTGATGAACCCTGAATTTCAATAATACTGTTTGTATATGATTATTAAGCAATAAGAAATACTTACATCATTCCAATGCTGCATCGCTTGCTGCTGTCGTAAACAGCAAAAACAGTGCCTTGCTTCCTCTGAAAATGAAAAGCCACAAACACACAGTGAGAAGCAGAGCTCCATCATCACATAGAGCAGGTTAAAAGAGTACTCCACCGATTCAGCATTGCACTCCTTTAACATCGTCGGACTCTTCGTGTACAAATTAAGATCAAAATCAATGGAGCAGAGCCAGAGATATCATGTTTTTTTATCACATACATTCTTCTTCCTTTTCAAAACCTGGTGCCTACATTACCCACAATGCAACTCGACTGCCGACAGTTTGGTCTGAGATTTGGGTGTGTTATGCTAGTAGTACGGATGTCCCGATACCAGAAATGTAGTAGTTGATACCAATACCAGAGAAAATTCTCGATACCCAATTTGATACCACGGTAAAAAACAAAAGTAAAACAATAAATCCCATCTATTTCAACATCCACTCCTTTATTACCATTTGCATACTGGTTTTTGTGAATTTATTATTAATCCCTGATGATCTGTTACTCGCCAAAAACTAAATTGTACAATACTACATTTGAACACATCATGATAACGTTATAATTTACCTTCGCCCAATACTCATTTTTACTTACGTTACTACGTTAACTAGCTCTCCTGCTGATTTTAACACAGATTTGTTGTTCATAATGTAGCATTATCAGGGAAAATTTATATTGTTCCCGGGATGCCTGGACACCGTTAGTCTCGAGCCCTGATCCCCAGTACCTACGTTACCTGCGGTACTATAGAAAAACAAGTACCGAAGTATCAAAGTATCGGTTCTTGAGACATCACTAGCTAGCAGCAGCTAATGCTTGACCTCGCTAACCTCAAGCAGAGATGAGGAGTGGGTTAAAGAGGTCCGGTAAGCTCAGTTCTTTCTAACTCCACACCTCCAGATTTTTTTTCATTTTCAAACTTTCACTCGAAGCAACTTATCAGACTTTGTACAGCTAATTTCTGTTCCCATATGCAGTAGTAGCCTACTCCCCAAGACCTGTAAACAGACCTTGATGTGTAAAATTGGTGGAGTTCCCCTTTAAATCAATCTGGACAATGAACAAGATGTAAGGATGTTATAAAGGCAAACAGGTGAATTTTGAGTTTTTACCTTCATGTTGAATCCTATACCATGAGCCTTGCACACCATAAAGAAAACATTATGGTATAACATGGAAAGGTTGGAGTGAAACAAGTGGCTCCCAATAACTGCATAACGATTCACCACAGGAGGCTGTTAAAAAAAAAAAAAAAAAAGCAAGAAAACAAGGATGAGAAATGTAAGTGAATGTAAGTGTGTGATTGTTGGCATTAGTCTTTCTGAATCTAAAACAAGACTAAATCATTTTATGTTCTATTATGTTTGGAGTTAAAGTATAATAGGTGTTGGTGTGTGTAGAGATGGCTGAACCCCATACACATGTCCTTAGGGTCACTGCTGAGTTTGGGGAGTGTGTGTGATTAGAAAACATGATGAGTGATTGCGGGGCACATGTGGTAAACTGTTGGGCCTTTCTTAATTAACTGCGGGGAGGAACAATTAATGTTTAGAAGACATGCCAAATACAAGCTTAATTGTACGACGCCAATCAAAGAAACCACAGTTCTGGGACTGCAAATGTTTGCATTCAATTCCAGACAAAAGCACTATACCGAATGCACAAAAGCACCACTCAACGCACGATACATATCGCCATAATAGAGAGGGTTCTGAGCATGCGGGTGTCATAAGTAACACTAGAGAGGTTGATTACTTAAAAGTGGCAGGGCTCAAGAGGATAAAAATGTTCCTGGTTCTCAGGCACCTTTGGGAGACAAAAAAGAGCGGGCCTAAGCCTCTGTGAGCTCAGGAGATCGCCCGTAACTCGCCGTGATGGGTGTGTGCTCGCGGTTGTCAAACACAGTACCCTCACACAACAATAAAAGTGTCCAACAGGGATTTAATTGTGTTTGTAATATGCAGGCCCCTAATGATGGCCACTGCTAAAGCCATTAACCACTGCGGTGGCTCAACTGCTGTACTGAAGCGCCGGGCCACCGACTAAATGAATGTTTGATAAAATAACACAAGTCGCAGATTAACAAGCGTAAACTCAGGCATAGCGCTAATAAAAGAACTCTATTGTTTAAGGCCTGGCACCAGGTTGATGAGGTGCTCAAGCATGCATACACATGCATAATGAAAACGGTATGAATTATTAATGTGTTGATTATTTAGGCTCATCTATCAAAATGATAATGAATTCAGCACCTAAACACCAATTGAGCTCAGAGCGTAATTACAGTATTTAGTTGTATTTAACAAAAATGAAGAGGAAAACATTGATCTATCTTTGTGATTACTGTGGTGGTATAATAATGTCCTCTAAAGGCTCGGCTTGCTTGGTGGTTTCTTTCTTGTTGAGGACACTGTATACAACTTCTACTATAGCATTTAAAAATCGACCTTCTCATGTTTAAGAAAAATGTGACATTATCAAAACTGTCCTTATAAGCAAATATGAAATGGTACTTTGGCTGCAATCTGGTGTTCACAGCATTTTTCTCGGAGTGGCATTGGCACTTCTAAACAGCCTGTGCGGCAATTCAGCGAACCTCCAGTCATCATCAGAAGCATCTGGGTCATGGCCAGCTGGTCACTATACGCGAGGTCCAGATCAATAGCCCACACCTGCAAACAAAACATTGTGAACTCCGTGTCACAGCAGAGGAAAAACAGACACTATAAACTTAAATTCCAATTTAATCACAAAAAATGGAACATCAAAGTATTTCACCCAGCAATCCTTGTAAAGAGAGGGGTCAGTACCTTTTAATCCTTACAATGTTATCCATGTTGAGAGGCAGGGGAAAGGAAAACACGGTTAATGGCGTGTGCTCGACAGATTTAGGTAATTCAGCTGTGGAATGACACGTGCACAAAGTAGATCCTTCCCTGCGTATTTGTGTTCAGTCTGCCTTGGGCTACTTTGTGTGGCACAGGTCTGATGAGAAGTTAAGTTCAGATATGTATAGTAAATGGCATCATTATAAGTATATTAAGGGGTCAGGTATAGTCGTAGCCTTCTGCTTAAACAGGGCTAATTTTCCCAATAATAACCTAATAGCTATGCCCTCTCTTCAAAAGTGGCAAATAAATCACCGGTGAAGGAGTTGTTAATAACTAAGTGGCAGTCGGCTGCCTCCCTTTGCGGTTCCTATTTGTCAAAGTAAACGCTCCTGCCACTGAATGCAAATCGCTGCCTGTCTGAACGCCGCAGTCTCTGTAACCTGAGCACTTCATCTCCACTAACGCATGGATATCTGACCATATACAGTAATGCACTAAGCCACATTTAATTCTTTATTAAATTCAAATATATTGTGAAACATAGGTCATATAGTCTAGGGCTGCAACTAACTTTCATTTTAATTATCGATTAATTTGACAATTTTTTCAATGAAAAGTCAGAAAACAGTGGAAAATGCTCATCACATTTTCCAAGGTGACATCTTCAACTGTCTTGTTTTGTCCAACCAACAGTCCAAAACCCAAAGCTATGCAGTTTACAATCATACAAGACAAAGAAAATCAGCGAATCTTCACATTTGAGGCGCTGGAACCAGAGAAATTTGCCATTTTTGTAAAATAATCAAAACGATGAAACAATTATCATATTTGTTTAGGGCTGCAACTAATGATTATTTTCATTGTCGATTAATCTGTCGATTATTTTCTCAATTAGTCAATTAGTTGTTTGGTTTTATAAAATGTCCGAAAATGTTGACGTTCTCAAATGTCTTGTTTTGTCCACAATTCAAAGATATTCAGTTTACTCTCATAGAGGTGTAAAGAAACCAGAAAATATTCACATTTAAGAAGCTGGAATCAGAGAATTTTGACTTTAACTTAATTTTTTTTTTTTTTTTTTTACTCAAATCGATTAATTGATTATCAAAATAGTTTGGTGATGAATTTAATAATTGAAAACTAATCGATTAATTTATTAATTGTTGCAGCTCTATAACGGTTGCTGATTTGTTTTTTGTCAATGGAATAATTGAATATTAGCTCATAATTTCAGATCATCAAATTCAAAACTATAATAGTGTATGGATTTTAAAAGGGCTCTACAATACAAAAAATATTTCACAACACTTCCAATGAACCACTTGAAGAAATACTAAAATGATTTAAGGCAACATTAGCTACAATGTTGCAGTTGGTAATCTGGAACAATTTTTCAATGAGATTTGATTTGTAATTTCATGAGTAAACGTTGTAATTTCAACATTTTGACAAAGCTTTAAAATTGCATACAAGCGATATGAGAATGACATAGAAGAGAATTCACAGTATATGCGTAAAGCGCTGTGTACATTCATGATTATCAAAAGTTCAGCAGTATGTGCTGCACTCAGCCACCGTTAGCTGCCACTGGATAGACGCTGGTCTGTATGCATCAGGTTGATACCTGGGCCTGAGTGATGGACACACTCCACCGCGCCATTCATTCGACTCACTAAAAAATCATACTCCAATGTCTCATTGTCGCTCTTAACAAAGCCGTGGGAAATGTAAGCCTGGATTGTACCTGTTTTCTATTGGCTTGCATTTTCATTAAAAACCCTGATGCTGCAGCTGGGGCCCCGCCGCTCCACAATGTGAGGAGAGACTGCAAGGGCAAACATATGTGACCCACTTCTTCCCATCAAATAAAGTAGGCAGCTTTTAGCAACAGGTTTGAATCTAAATTGATGTTTAAATCCAGACAGGTTTGCCCATGTGGCTCTCCTCTGTCTGCTCTGTATGCGGGGAGATGGCTAAGAATCTGCCTTTAATGTCCCTGCCTCTATTGAAGCACATGCTGTTTATAGGCTGTTCTTAATTATGCTGTCAGTGAATCCCATTCAATTTTGGGTCAACATTGAAACTGAAAATTAATTTTAAGGCTGTCATTATATCAAGTTAAAGAAAGGGGCAGCTCCTATTCCTATGATACATTTCAGAAATAGCGTATGATTTGAGTGTCACTAAAATTACAATTTAGAGAGTAAATTAAATCCAGAAATGTAAAAAATACGGTGAGATGTATTTTTTCTTACCTTAAAATGAATACAATGTGATAAAATCCACAGTCCATGTAAAGACTACTGACAAAAAAAAAAATCTGTATTTTAAGTCTTAAAGGAACCAATAATACTAATGCATTAAATAAAAAAAAAAATTAACTTTTAAGATACAAATTGCATTGTCTGAACACTGCTTTGTTCACACTGTGTGTTAACATCTAATCCATAGGAGACTACCCTCTAGTGGCAAGCATGCCCTTAGCTAGTGTCAAATCCATTTTTTTATACTGAGAATACATTATGAATGCAAACACAAATAAAGCTTCAACAATGACGAGAAAAAAAAAATATTCCAGATGTATTGAAATGTCCTGAATAAGAGGAAGATGTATCGCTATTTGATGGATTTTTAATGAAAGAAAAAAAAAAAAAATCTGAACACATTCAGTGTCCTTTTTCATGTAAAACTGTAAAATAGCTCTAGAGCTTTCTCCACTGTTTTGCACGTTCAGTATTTTATAGACCGTATTATAAACAAAGCATTTCATTTTACAGCTCTGGATCAATAAGCAGTCAATGTAGCCACATGTTAGGAGCAGAGGTTAAACCATCATAAACCAGCCCATTTCCAATATCATAAATCAAGAAGGTATCAACAAAACTTAATCCTGACAAATGAGACGAGGCTTCGATGGCGCCTCGCTATAACAACGAGACAAATATCAGCAGACCACTGCAGGTAAAGCATCTAGGGGTTAAACACTGACAGGGCGTCCCTGCGAAGCCGCAAAATCACTTTAGAATGACCTATTGTCTGAAAGATAGGTGCCTCCGAATGTCTCGGCAACTGCGAGGTTAAAGGGCAAGCCTTAAATGGTGGAATCAGTGTATCGACACGATAAGACCTGACACTTTATTAGATGGCCTTGTGACACATTTGGTCCCGGTGCCCACTGTTTGCCTTGTCTGTTTTAACAAATCCCTGGGGAGCAGTAGGGGAGACACCAAATGCTCACATGGATCCCTGATCCAGCCTAAACATTGATCTCTTTCACCAATGTGGTGAAATAGAGAGCTTTGACGCCACACGCTGCAACAGCCCAGACCGTATTTAAGGCAGTCTCACCTTTTGCTCCATGGTGTTGCGGTTCAGAAAGGTGGCCAGGTCCACGGAGACGTAGCCTACAATAAGGCGTTGTAGACAGGCCTGGCCCACACGCATGCAGATGGATTGCAAGGTCTCCGGGTGTACAGAGGTCTGAGGAACAGTGGAGCCGATAGCTTCCAGCTGACAGGAGCTGTGAAGCTGGTCTCCACAGGACAGCATGGTCACCTCACCCCCGGGCTCCAGCAGCAGATCTACCGTCAGACAGGTGACGCTGTCTGAAGGGGGGTAGGCCTCCACCACACCGCCTGGACACACAAGCGAGAGCAGAGACAACAGAAAGTTACCAATGATACAGCATCTGAGCGTCTCCTAGCAGCTGTTTAACAGCCAACGTGAAATGCATTAAACTTGTCAGGTCACATCGGCAACATCTGGGAACTAGGAAGGACATGAGAAATGAGTGTTAGCATATTCCAAATGGTTGTATTAGCAGATGAATAGCATTCAGTGGCTGACAATGGGTATCTGACCTTGCCCGAGGAAGGTCTTCAGGAAGCAGGCCCAGTTGGGATAGCGGGAGGTTTTAGCAGGCTGGGCGTAACGGGCGAGCCACTCTGGGATTTCATCTAAATATTTAAGCAGCACAGACTCCTGCAGAGAGGGAGGCGCATTCATTAGGGGATCTCCTCAAAATGACAGATCTGAGGACATAAAGTACGTTTGTTAATTCAAACACAAGTCAGTCAACTTTATTTCGTCCCATTATCGAAGCGGGCTAGGCCTCAGCTACATTAGTGGAAATGCCCTCGTGTTATCCGGATGACTCCATTGACTCGCTTGTTATCCTCGAGACCTTTGGTGGCTGCTTCAATTTCTGCGCGAGTGTCTGATGGATGCCGCGGTACGGTCTATCTGTGAGTGACAGCCTATTATCAGAAGGCCTCAGGAGTCTAATGGCTTTAACTCACAGCCACGGAGACAGCACCTGCCCTCAATAACAACTCTCTCCACTGGGCAGCTGATGAATGCCTGAGCTAACCCTCATCTATCTGGGGATCAATCAGGGCTCGACTGGGATCGATATCACTCTTGTTTCTGTAACTAGGAAATGCCATAATGGTTTCACCACTTAATTACGCTGTTAATTTCTAACTTTTGTTTTAGGTGTCTCTTAAAACAGTTTGGCAACTCAAGTACACTGTTTCCTCTGACAACAATGACTCCACTAAACCTTCAGCGGTCATTTTATACCACATATACTGTGATATAGAACTACAATTGTACGCTTTATGTTGACTGTATGATGAGTTCAAGTGCTGAGTCTTCCTTTTAAATACAGGGTTCTGTATAATAATGTCTGTGTGTGACCATTAGACAGAACTTTAATTTGGCCATACGCAATAAAATATGTGAAACTTGTCTGAATTCTGAATGGAAATAATGTCTTTGTTCTTCCGTCGTTCTATCTAGAGCGTAACTTTGTTTTGAGTATATGCCGTCTGGCTTCACTGGAGACGGGACCGGAGATTATGCTGTTGATATTCCAGTCATGTAACAGCCATCATCATATTCAAGTACTGTAAGAGGCGAGGTCAAACGCTACACAGTGATTCCCCCTATACAAACCATAAAGCACACAATGGTGCGGCAAAAAGTGTAAGGGAACGGTTGTCATTTTCAACGGAAGAGCAAGCTCACCCCGGGACTTTGCCTATGCAGTTCACAGAAAACAGCAGGACAGGGAGAAAAAGAAAGAGAGGTATTTTGCAATAAATTATTTGGACTTAAACTGCGTACAGTACCCTGTGATAGGATTCAGGCTTTGCTTGGTGTCCACATAAAGCCAAGCAATCGGGTCATAAATAAAATAGATGTTTCCCTGCCTCTTTGATTGCCATCTCATCTCTCCATTACGTACGTAGCGAAACAACTGAGAAGCTACAGCAAGTCTCTGGAATAGAGGGATATAATCTGACTAGTCATACATTTTTGTATGAATATTCATTTTCTGTAGCACCGTTCCACGAAAGCTTCAACCTTAATCTACCACAGCCCATGACTAATTCATGTGTTTAACACTAAATGAACTCTCTTGTCATCACATTCTCCTCATCCCTGGTTGAATTTAACATTTTAGCACAAGGGCAGCAACAATTCCTCGGCTTAAAAACTGCACAAAAAGCACTTATGACCTTCAGTGAAATGAAAGAAAACACAAAGCAAACGTGAACCACAGAAAACGTCTTATCAAGGTAAATCCAGGTTAATTACGTTAAGACAGATCATTATATATTTAAAATCCTCCATGCAATCACAGACTGCACAATATTTAGACGGAAAACATCTGCACAAAATGTCCCCGCACCTCTTCAGTGGTAGTGATTATCAAATGACCCATTTCGTTGACAAACTTAACCTAAATAAGGTGTTGCTCAAGATCTGTTTGTACACAGCGTGACAAAAAGAAACACTCCATCTGTTGACGCTATTAGGTGTAATTTTTACCCTCTTGTGCCTAATGATCCATATGCAAGCTGTGTGAGCGCTTAAGTGCATGTGTGTGTGTGTGTGTGTGTGTGTGTGTGTGGCCCCCTTCAGGCGTTGCATGGGTGCAGATCTACATGTCTTTAACCTCTCTCTGTGTAAATGCTAAAAGAGGCCTGGGGGGCTTTTCTTCAGGCTGGAACATTGTGCTGCAGGCTGTGGGCCTCACCATCATCTCCCAGACCTCTGTGGAAGCTCCTATAGTGTGGATGCGAAACCCTCCTCCTTCTCGTTGTACCCCTTTTAGGCTTTCTTTTACATAGCCAGAAGGGATCTGATTGTTGGTATTATTCTGAAAGACCACATGGTATTCTTGTGAGTCAGGCTTCTTCATGCTGCGCCCTTCAGAACAAGCAATAATTACAAAAATATGCACACAGTCTGTGTAGACCGAGGCCAAGTACACTCTCTAATCCCTGCTCTACTTTATCAGTGAGTATAAAGGCTACGAGACATTCCACTGAAAACATATTTGTATAATATACACTTCAATCACCACTTAGTTGTTATTTTTTTGGTAAACAATGATCTTGGTGTTATTCTTGGTAATTATGAATTAATATTTAAAATGCTTCATTTGACAATTTGTGTTTCATTAATAATTAATTAAATTGCTCCTATTTCCATAGCTTTAAACATCTATTGCTTCAATCCTTGCGAATATTCAGTATCTATCCTGTTCGCTAGCTGTCACCGCCGTCGCAATTAGGTCTACTTCTTTTCAGCTAATGAGAGTTATATCTCAAAATATACGGCCACGTTTGAACATCCATCTGCAGTTTCTGCTGTGAGGAGAGGATGGCGAGGAGATGCGCTCATATAAAATATTCATATGTTTCTATCTAATCAACAACGCTGTTCTGTAATCTTTCAGCATATAGAGCCAAATTGCTATCTTCGGTATACACAAGTACAACAGCAGAAGGACGATGTAATACATTTAAGGGGCTAATACATTTTAGGGGAAAACAATGTCACAAGAAAAAAAAATCATGCAATGAGGAGCACAGGATGTGGGCTTTGCTTTGATTAAAAGAGCAAGGTGTAGAATAAAGGCCAGTTAAAGTGTTGTGTCCATATGGCCCAGAAGCCCCGAGGCTGTCGGCCTACACTGGGGGCCTCGGCACTCTTCCCTCTCCATGGGACCCCAGCTGGTGAAACAAACCCCATTTACTTTCCTGTGCTGCCTCAGCCACCATTATGGACCTTGGCTGTGGCTCAGCCACTCTCTGCCATAATTAACAGCACCGATGCCACAACAATTACAGCCCCGCACTGCACATACACTATGAATCAAAGGACGAGCTAATAGGAACAAAACAGAGTGGAGCCATAAGAAGCTCGAGATGACTGCTGTTCTTTCAAATGGAATAAAAAGTAAAATCGTTGTGCTCCAAGCCCACAATCATTAGCCTGTAATTAGTTTACACAAAGCTCCCAGTTAAATGGCAAAATACGGTAATTAACACATGACAGAAAATCAAAGGCTACTTTGTAAGCATATGAGAAATAAGAGCCAGGGGCTCAGAAGCTGCGTACAGATTGGATCTGTACTAAATGAATGGTTTACCAATGATTACGTGCATTTTATTTGTTTTGATTAGGTCTGAGATTATTTTTTGAGGGGAAAGCAAATGTTGATAATTTATAGAATAATTACAATGTCACACTTTTAACGCTACACACGGTACTTGTACTTAAATGTTCTCTTTACAAGCGGCCCAGACCCGACCAGTGAGAGTTATGGACAGACAGAGACAGAAAGCTCAGTGTTGTAATGCTAGAGCAGCAGATCAGCTGCAATTAAGGATTTAAGTGTTTAGTGTCCTTTGTACTTCAATATACTTTCGAGGCATTTTTAATACAAATTAATTCAGCTCTGAATCTGCACAAAAGTTTTATATATAAGTATACAAAGTTAATGCGATAATAACGCCTTAACGCAAAGTTGTTTTGACACCACTCATTTCTTTAGTTTCAAAGCTAGAGTCATGTCATACTAGCTTGTCTTGAAGGAGGTTAAATAACGCTCCAAACTTACGCTAAATTTTGGAGAGGAAAAACTGGCATGGTCATTTTCAAAGGGGTCCCTTGACCTCTGACCTCAAGTTATGTGAATGAAAATGGGTTCTATGGGTACCCACGAGTCTCCCCTTTACAGACATGCCCACTTTATGATAATCACATGCAGTTTGGGGCAAGTCATAGTCAAATCAGCAAACTGACACACTGACAGCTGTTGTTGCCTGTTGGGCTTGAGTTTGCAACGTTATGATTTGAGCATATTTTTTATGCTAAATGCAGTACCTGTGAGGGTTTCTGGACAATATTTGTCACTGTTTTGTGTTGTTAATTGATTTCCAATAATGAATATATACATACATTTGCATAAAGCAGCATTTGTCCACTCCCATGTTGATAAGAGTATTAAATACTTGACGAATCTCCCTTTAAGGAACATTTTGAACAGATAAAAAATGTGAGATTAATTTGTGATTAATCGCGATTAACTATGGACGATCATGCGATTAATCACGATTAAATATTTTAATCGATTAGCAGTGCTAATATAAATATATACACATGTACAGAGAAAGAAATGCTTTGAACTGGGATTTAATTGTCGCTGCCAGGTTTATGTTCTCCCCAACACATCGACACTATTTGATGCGTTTGCCTCAGAGAATGGATAATGGCTGTGTCTATAAACAGATATTTTATCTATTGATTTAATGTTCTGTGGCTCTGGGGACGATGCTCAAAATACTGTACTAAAGGGACCAGCATTGTGACTGTTAAGACACCCACTCTGGGCTGAATGATGGCTTCTCTCTGACCTCACTGTGACCTATGCTTTTGTTCATTCAGTCACACGAGTGAATCTAACCCTTTCTCTAAGCTGTCTCATCTCAACACGGAGCACAATCCCCATTTTAATATCTGGCTGTTACTGTAATGTTATCTGTTAAGTATCTAGTTGTTAGCATGTTAACTTTAAATGGCCGATCCCTCATTGGTGGGAGTGTAATAATAATAGCAATAAACTTTATTTGTAATGCACTTTTCTAAAACCAGTGCTTTGGAGGGAGCCATAAAAACAAGACATAATAGTAAAAAACATCAATTTAGAGAGAAGTAATAAGGGAAATGAATAAAACTACAAACCAAAATTCAAGCAAATTCAATAAAACATTGCATAAAAGTAAGTGTATAAAATGTCCTTTAAGAAGTGGTCCTATAGTTTACGACAGGGAAGGAATGACGTAATCCTCTGAGTCACATATTTACCTGAATCCACTCTGTGCACCATAGCTCAGGACCGTAACGACGGCATTCCTGCAGGGCCCAGTTATAGCAGCTAAGGTGGCGTACATCACAGTATGCTGTGCCACGGCCGCCGTGCTCAGAGTCCACCTTGAAGAGCCAGCGCTGCACATCTATGTTTTGAGTCATGAGCCTAGCCAGTGTTTCATGGAGCTAAACCAAGAGAGAGACATGAGAATTACAAACTAAATAATACAATTAATTACAAATAAATTAGGGCTGTCAAAGTTAACGCGATAATAACGCGTTAATGCAAATTCAATTTAACGCCACTAATTTCTTTAACGCATTAACACAACTTGTAATTTTTAGGTTGCATCGAGCTCAGTTTTAATGCTAGAATGAAGATACTAAAAATGAAATATGAAACTAGAAAACCTGAGGAATCCATTGGTACAGTACCAACCATGTCATACTAGCTTGTCACAAAGGAGGTTAAATAACGCTCCAAACTTACGCTAAATTTTGGCAAGGAAAAACTAGCATGGCCATTTACAAAGGGGTCCCTTGACCTCTGACCTCAAGATATGTGAATGGAAATGGGTTCTATGGGTACCCACGAGTCTCCCCTTTACAGACATGCCCACTTTATGATAATCACATGCAGTTTGGGGCAAGTCATAGTCAAGTCACCACACTGACAGCTGTTGTTGCCTGTTGGGTTTGAGTTTGCCATGTTATGATTTGAGCATATTTGTTATGCCAAATGCAGTACCTGTGAGGGTTTCTGAACAATATTTGTCATTGTTTTGCGTATACATATATTTGCATAAAGAAAGCATATTTACTCACTCTCATGTTGATAAGAGTATTAAATACTTGACAAAATCTCTCTTTAAGGTACATTTTGAACAGATAAAAAATGTGCGATTAATTTGCGATTAATCGTGATTAACTGTGGACAATCATGTGATTAATCACAAATTAAACATTTTAATCGATTGACAGTCCTTACAATAAATGTGTTCTTCTTTTTATCTGTGTATGCATTTGAGTTTTTGATCTCTGACCTGGTTTAGCGAGTAGATGTCTCCTTGACCGGGGGGTACATCGACATCCGCCCCGACGAAGATCCTCCTCCCTCCAGACTTGGTGCCGTAGAGCTGTGCAACAGCTGGTTCTGGAGCCAGGACTGGCACTCCCAGCTCATCAGCCACTGCCAGGTCATCCATGTGAGCCACTCCACCCACAATATAGGCCTGCTTCCCCTGGATCAGGTTCCTGATGCGCTTCAGGGTGCGTGGACTGTACTTTAGCAGCGTGGACAGGCACATGTTACGGGTCTGGAAGAGAAGAGGGGGAAAAAGGATTTCTGCTGCAGCTAAGAGTTCTGAGTGTGTCTTCCAAGGGTTGTTTCTTCACCTGATTTATCACTGTGTACACACAACAGATCTATTATTGTAATAGCCAGCAGGGCTTTAACCTCTCCTGTATTCCAGCAGGTTGAATTGATAAAAGCTGCCTGTGGGAGGCCTCCCCTATCCTTCACATCTTTAATGTGTGCTAGCAATGAGCTCCTTGGGAATATAACTAATTACTTCACATCTGTATTTATTTGATCCACATGGAATTATCCCTTCTGTCACTGGCAGAATGCGCTGCCAGCCATGGGTAGCAGTGATTCATCTCAGCAACACGTCTGGCACAGTTTAACAACAAAACAGCAGGAAAATCAATAGAGAGAAATGAGGAAGACCATGTCATGTTGCACATTCAATCTAGTACAAAGGGATATAAAAAGATGGATAGAATGGCTGGATGTAAAAAGACAATATAACAACACCTTCATTTTATTGTACTGAGGTAATCAAAACAA
Organism: Sebastolobus alascanus; assembly: GCA_916701645.2. NCBI lineage: Eukaryota > Metazoa > Chordata > Actinopteri > Perciformes > Sebastidae > Sebastolobus > Sebastolobus alascanus. The sequence continues at coordinate 1,194,489 of CAKAOJ020000022.1, forward strand.
TTCTGAATTTTTGAAAATGCAGCAATTAGATGGAATAAACAGTTAATAAACCAAGTAATATGGAATTTAATTATTTACTGAACACCAGCTAGAGACCATTGCATGTATTTTAATTAAGTATAACTTAATATAGCTCTAGTGTGTTTACCTCGAAATAACACAGATGTTTAATTTCAAAAGTAGTAAAAGGGAATGAAAAATATTAAACACACACAGAGTGTAAGAGAACTGTATAATAACAATCTCCTCTAGTACCCTCTAGAGGAGGATTCACAAACTACAGATGCATATAGCATCTCTACAGTGCAATACAATCGATTCCTCTACAGTAAATTCTAAGATCCTGCTGAAAAATCAACTGCATTGTCAGGGTTTTTTTCTTTAAAGTTTGTGCACAAAAATGGGATTGACCTTACCGGGAAATAATCTACAGCCTCAGGTGTGAGGATGATGAAGCGTCTGACCGAGGAGGATGTCACGGTATCATCCTCGAATGTGGCTCCATCACACTTCAGGAGGCTGGCGTAATAGTGCAAAATGTCGTCCCCCAGATGCCGCGGACACACGTAGATCACCTCCACCTTTTCATCTTAAAATATACAAAATGACATGTTTACAGTAAAGCACACAGAGGAAGTTAATAATGTGTGTATGGAGGTGATGCTGGAAAAAGCTCCTACCTCTAATATCACACAGTCTGCTTATTTGGATGTTCTGTAGGACGTCAAATCGCCTCAAGTTCATTCGCTGGCTTTGGGAGTATCCTGTCAGAACAAGGTCACAAAAGAAGACTTTCAGAGAGAGACTCATATCATCTCTAACTGGCTTTATTAAAAATCTGTAGCTCTGTACAACAGCCCTCAGATGTGCGCGCTACTAGACTTGGGGGATGGGTAGTTAAGTCGAATCAACAGTAGTGCAATCTGATGATTAATTTAGCTTAATAACAAGCAGGTGCAGTGTGCTGGGCGTCCTGTTGCACCATGTCCAGCCACCACTGAGCCACATCCGGCGGTACCTCCAGGATTTCACTCTATGTCTGTCTGGATTTCTGCCTGAGAGAGAATCCTCAACTGAATCAAGGTAATTAAATGATTGGATTCATGCTAATTAACAACAATGGGGTTCAACTTTCTAATTATCCTTGCTCACACAGCACTCTCTGTAGCCACCCCAAGTGCAAATAAAGCATTCCATCTGCTAGTAATTAGGCTTAATAATTTTAGACAATCGCTCAATGATTTACAATGCACATGCCTGATTACAGTCTAAATGTGAGTGCCGTGGTGAAATTAGAACAAGAACGGATCATAGCTTGCACTCTATGTCTGGTGCAAATACACAGCAGCTTCTTCCTCTGTTGTGTGTGTGTGTGTGTGTGTGTGTGTTTTGTTTTTTTGCACAGCAATAAAATAAGACCTTTGTGCCTCTTGCAAATATTCCAACATAATGGCTTTTCATTTGCTTAATCTGCAAATTAAATGGCGATTGAGACTAAATTGTTCAGTTCCCTGGCATGGGGACTGTCATCATCCTGTGAGTGCTTTCCTGCAGAGAGTCATTTGAACGAGACAGAGTGCCTCCACCAGGGCCACAGACTGGGGCAGCAGAGTGGTGGTGAGACGGGGGATGACTGCTGCTACATCAGATGTGTGTGTGTGTGTGTGTGTGTGTGTGTGTGTGTGTGTGTGTGTGTGTGTGTGTGTGTGTGTGTGTGTGTGTGCAGCAGGCAGAGAAAGCTACCTAATGAAGGGATGTGGATAATGGTCCTCTTGGAGGACTGGATGTGTTTCCAGTTGGCTGCCAGATGCTGGGGATGGAGGAAAGGAGTGATCAGAGAGGGGACTGCTTGGACGCACACACACACACACACACACACACAAATCATCACTGCATAGCTAAAACACATCAAGCCAATCTCTCTCTGGGCTAACAGAAGCAAACCAAGCATAAAATACCACCTTAATTAAATTAAGCGTTTACTTTAGAAACATCTTCTCACAATTAATTCAATCAGGAAGGTACATGATGCTACTGCCAGGGGAAGATTAGCGGGCTTAATTAACAGGGTATGAATGTTTAAAGAGCGAGAACATACATTTAGTGCATGTATACACACACACACGCCGATGTTAAAACTAAATGAACTTGTAGGCACTAATTAATATTGTCTCAGCGCTCTAAAAGATGTTCAACCTAGATGACAGCACCGACATGACATCTACGCTGAACGGGGACAAATTTACAGAACATTATGCATCTAGGAAAACTGTTCTGTCATGCTGCTCTCTTGAAGAGCTAAATAGAAGAAGGTCTTTATTTCTCGAGTTTAGGATTGCAAGGTTCTGCAAGTTGGACATATTTGTGGTAATGTAATGCAGTAAATCGGTCTTCAAAGCTTAACAAGGCATATACCCCCAGAAAATCTAACATTTCTAAAGTAAGATTTAATTGCATTAAATTAAATATGGTTTATGTTTTAGAAATACCTGCATTCAAACCAATACTACAAACCTTACATGATGCCACCGCATTCACAATAATTTAAGCTGCAAAACAATAATTTTACCTTTACAATCTGTTTTCATTTTAAAACCTACAACACATTTTTAAATTTAAATATTGAAACCATCTATAATATTTATAGCATGTCATTATATATTTAGCTACTGTTACATGTACTGTAATTGACCGTCGGAATGGATCGGGTACCTTATTTGCCCTCGATCTCTAGCCCTCATAATCACTGTTTCTCCATTTGTCTTCTTTTGCTATCAATGTGGCTGCAGTTTTACTTTATTCATCTGTCTCTTTCTGCTGTTCTATACTGATCATCTGTCTCACTCTTTCTTTCTGCTGTTCCCCTCCGTTCATCTAACTCCTTTGATGTCTTGTGGTTATTCTTGCTTCTTTCTGTTGTTCTATTCTGTTCATCTGTCTCACTGCTCCCCTCTGCTGTTCTGTGTTTCTGTTATTCTCAAACTATATGCACTCAAGCAGCACATGTTAGTTAACATTACATACCATGATTAATGTCCCTCCTTATTTATTGACACGACATTGCCCAATTTCTGTTTTTACTTTTATACTTATTTACTCAGAGAGACTCTTGGCACCTCTGAAAGGATGTTGCTCAAACACAGATTTTGATTGATGTTTTTTACAGAATGGGATATAGAACTTAATAGTAACAAGCTGAAATGTAGAGACATAATTTTCTTTTTAGCCTAAACAGTATTTTTAAAACAATTAACCTTTTTTTTTTCTAGAGTTAAATGGTTATATTTCAATTTTAAAACAAAAGCTCAAAAAAAATATATTATGCAGATAATTTAATTTAGATAATAAATGATAATACCTGAGATGGAAACACGTGCATCCACATTTAGGATTTGTCTTATTTAATTTAAAAGTCATAAATAATTAAATAATTTTGAGAAATTGGGATAAAAGGGAAACAACGGCGAGCTTTGAAAAGGTGAGAGAGCAATATTAAGTAAGAGACAGAAAGAGAAAGCACACATTGGATATAAGCGACATCACCTGGGCTCTGCTGCGGTAATTCTCCAGTTGTCTGAAACGCCGGGCCTGCAGGGCCTTCCTGACACGACGCATCTGAGCGTGCATCAACCATGAGATAGCGATGGTGCCTGCCGCCCACCTGCGCCGGCAGTGGCGCAGGTAGGCTGTCCGGGCTGAGTAGCGCCTCCAGCAGGACTGGATGTGGATGGCAGCCGCCTCAATGCCTCCCTCTCCCTTGTAGCGCTGACCTGGGCGGAAGACCAGACCCAACACCTCCTCCCAGTTTTCAAGCAAGGAGAGGAGGCCGGTCACTGGGGGAGCCTTTCTCCAACCGTTATCCCAACCATGGCCAAACTCCACTAGTCGTTCCCCACTCACTCTGGCTCGAGGCACAGCAAAGTCCCTGAGCAGCTTTTCCAGGGCCTCCAGAGCACCGACCACACCGCTCCAGCACAAGATGAAGCTCTGCTTGAAGTGACAGAAATCTGTCGCCGCAGGGTTGATGTGTCCCCTTATGATGGTAAAGGGGTATTTGCTGATGTTTACTAGAACTTGCACAGGTAGACCCTACAGAACACAGGGAAACAAGTGAGAGGCAACCAACCTAGAGTTTACTAATACAGTTAAAGGAATTGAAATATTGTCTTTGATCATCTTCTCTTTCTTGATTTAATTTAACATCCATTTAAAACTATTACAGTGTTCTTACCCGAGGGCTTTTAGGGATAAAACCATTGGTGCCTTGCATCATGCCGCTGTGGTCGATGCTCTTGGAGGTTGTGGAGGGAGGCGGTGTCTTGGTGGTCCAGACAGGTGTGCATTCTCTGCTTATTCTTTCGCAGGTGGATCCAGGTTCTGTTTCCCATTTCAGCTGCTTGTAGCACCTGGACTTCGAGCTTATCAGACCTAAAGTCACAAACAGACAGGCTCAACTGTACTCTACCGGTGATCAATCGGTGCCAAACAGCTGTGGCAGCTGTCCCTACTACAACAGAGTCACTGAGGGGTTTAAACTAAAGGACAAACAATGAGAGAAATGGCAAGAGAGCAAAACAGAAGACAAAATGCATAATTGCATAGAAGCCCTCACAAAATATTGGATTGCCACAGTGGCAGCAGACCTGTCTTAGAAGAATTTGAATCCTCTCTGGGGTGAAGAGAGGCAGCCTTGTGCTGGATCGACATATGAAGCAAACTTGTATCTGGCACTAATGGAAATAGAAAATTAAAAAAATAACTTTCAAAACATTGCACTTGTCCTAGAAAAAAATTAAAAAATACAAGACAATAATTTACAGAAAACAGAATGCTAAGTTAAATGTCATGAACATTAAACAAACACCAACTGAAACGCACATTCGATGAGCATTTCTCTAGAGTATAACAGGTGAGGTGTTGGTGATGAGGTGGTGAAATATGTGTTTACCTGTCCCCATGTCTTCTTCAGGCGTTGCCAGGCTGTGACGGCCCTTTGGTTCAATGGTTGGAAGACTCACCACAGGGCCAGTGATTATTCTGTGATGTTTTGCCTTAACAGAACATTTTATAAGATCAGAGGTTGTACATTTGATATGAATAAAATCAAAGCACTGCTACCAGATGCTGGTCCAGTATTTCCTTGTCTGGCCCTAAAAAGTTGTTGCCGACAGCTAAAGAAGCCCGGCCCTAGCTTCAACAAAATAAATGCAGCAATTACAAGTTGAGATCTTGAGCGTGTTTAAATTGGATGTTTTTTCCTCAGCAGCTAGAGTTTCTTTCTTTTCTAGAGATATTGTTGTAAGTGTAGGAGGTGACCAACCATTAATCAGACTCACGCCAGCTTGGTGATGTAAGAAAAAAAGAACTTTCTAGCAGAGTAAGTATAAAAGAGAGGCCTGGGATAGCCTACATGATTACAAACAATAGATTTTCTGTATTCATTAAGTGTTTAGGAGAGCCATAAAACTGGCACTGGCAAAGTTGTAAACCGTCCTGTAACCCATCTAACCCT